>JBBGZY010001477.1:2957500-3635000 GCA_037952925.1 Lithobates clamitans
AGGTCAGGACTCTGACTGGGCCACTCCAGAAGGCGAATTTTCTTCTGTTTAAGCCATTCTGTTGTTGATTTACTTCTATGCTTTTAGTCGTTGTCTTGTTGCAACACCCATCTTCTGTTGAGCTTCAGCTGGTGGACAGATGGCCTTAAGTTCTCCTGCAAAATGTCTTGATAAACTTGGGAATTCATTTTTCCTTCGATGATAGCAATCCAGGCCCTGATGCAGCAAAGCAGCTCCAAACCATGATGCCCCCACCACCATACTTCACAGTTGGGATGAGCTTTTGATGTTGGTGTGCTGTGCCTCTTTTTCTCCACACATAGTGTTGTGTGTTTCTTCCAAACAACTCAACTTTGGTTTCACCTGTCCACAGAATATTTTGCCAGTACTGCTGTGGAACATCCAGGTGTTCTTGTGCAAACTGTAAACGTGCAGCAATGTTTTTTTTGGACAGCAGTGGCTTCCTCTGTGGTATCCTCCCATGAAATCCATTCTTCTTTAGTGTTTTACGTATCGTAGATTCGCTAACAGGGATGTTAGCATATGCCAGAGACTTTTGTAAGTCTTTAGCTAAAACTCTAGGATTCTTCTTCACCTCATTGAGCAGTCTGCACTGTGCTCTTGCAGTCATCTTTACAAGACACCCACTCCTAGGCCGAGTAGGAGCAGTGCTGAACTTTCTCCATTTATAGACAATTTGTCTTACCGTGGACTGATGAACAGCAAGGCTTTTGGAGATAATTTTATAACCCTTTCCAGCTTTATGCAAGTCAACAATTCTTAATCGTAGGTCTTCTGAGAGCTCTTTTGTGCGAGGCATCATTCACATCAGGCAATGCTTCTTGTGAAAAGCAAACCCAGAACTGGTGTGTGTTTTATAGGGCAGGGCAGCTGTAACCAACACCTCCAATCTCATCTCATTGATTGGACTCCAGTTGGCTGACACTTCACTCCAATTAGCTCTTGGAGATCTCATTAGTCTAGGGGTTCACATACTTTTTCCACCTGCACTGTGAATGTTTACATGGTGTGTTCAATAAAAACACGGTAACATTTAATTCTTTGTGTGGTATTAGTTTAAGCAGACTGTGATTGTCTATTGTTGTGACTTAGATGAAGATCAGATCCCATTTTATGACCAATTTGTGCAGAAATCCATATCATTCCAAAAGGGTTCACATATTTTTTATTGCAGCTGTATATCACTTTTTTCCACATTTTGTTATGTATCAGCCTTATTCCAAAATGGATTAAACACATTTTTTCCTCAAAATTCTACAAACAATACCCCATAATGACAGTGTGAAAGAAGTTTGTTTGAAATCTTTGCAAATCTATTAAAAAAAAAAATGAAAAAATCCCATGTACATAAGTATTCACAGCGTTTGCTCAATACTTTGTTGAAGTACCTTTGGCACCAATTACAGCCTCAAGTCTTTTTGAGTATGATGTTACAAAGCTTGGCACACCTATTTTTGGGCAGTTTCTCCCATTCATACATACATACATACATACATACTTACATAAGTATTCACAGCCTTTGCCGTGACACTCAAAATTGAGCTCAGGCACATTCTGTATCCACTGATCATCCTTGAGATGTTTCTACAACTTGACTGGAGTCCACCTGTGGTAAATTCAGTTGATTGGACATGATTTGGAAAGACACACACCTGTCTATATAAGGTCCCACAGTTAACAGTGAATGTCAGAGCACAAACGAAGGCATGAAGTCCAATTGATTATCTGTAGACCTCAGAGACAGGATTGTATTGTGGCATAGATCTGGGGAAGGGTACAGAAAAATGTCTGCAGCATTGAAGGTCCCCATGAACACAGTGGCCTCCATCATCTGTAAATGGAAGAAGTTTGGAACCACCAGGACTCTTCCTAGAGTGATCGGGGGAGAAGGGCCTTAGTCAGAGAGGTGACCAAGAACCCGATAGTCACTCTGATAGACCTCCAGTGTTTCTCTGTGGCTAGAGAAGAACCTTCCAGAAGAACAACCATCTCTGCAGTACTCTACTAATCACGCCTGTATGGTAGAGTGGAGAGACGGAAGCTACTCCTCAGTAAAAGGCACATGACAGCCCATCTGGATTTTGCCAAAAATGCACCTAAAGGGCTCTCAGACCATGAGAAACAAAATTCTCTGGTCTAATGAAACAAAGATTGAACTCTGGCCTGAATGGAAAGCTTCATGTCTTAGCAAACCAGGTACCGCTCATCACCTGGCCAATACCATCCCTACAGCGAAGCATGGTGGTGGCAGCATCATATTGTGCGGATGTTTTTCAGTGGCAGGAACTGGAAGACTAGTCAGGATTGAGGGAAAGATGAATGCAGCAATGGACAGAGACATCCGTGATGAAAACCTGCTCCAAAGCTAAAGAATAATATACAGTTTCAACATGCAGTACAGCCATATGCCACAACAGGAAGAGAAAACCCATGTACTGTCATAGATTTTAAGTGGAAACACCTATCAACAATTGTTAAGCTAGCCATAGATGGATAGAATTTTAAATAAAAATTTGAATGAAAATCCTCAAGAACATTCTTTTGTTGTTCGAGGGGCTTGTTGTTGTTGGGGGGCTGGTCAGTGTCAGAATTTTTTTTTGACCTTAATGCATAGGGTGCATTAAGGTGAAAAAACACGAGGGTTTACAACCCCTTTAAGGCCAACAAAGATGGGCTTTCTTAAGGTACTATAAGCTACAACTGTAGTATTGTTATCTTTCTAGCTATAGTCACCTGCAAGACTTTCAATTGACATGGAATTGAAAAGAAAAATGTTATCTATTTGTCAGTCCTTATTAAGACATACTTTATGTATGGGTAAGCACAATCAGGAGAAATTGATAAAGCAGTAACCTCACTTCTCTGATGGTATAGCCCTTTTAACATGGCCTGTGCCATGGTCTGAGGATGTGACACAGCTCATTGAATTCATTCTTACACACAACTACTTCACTTTCAATAATGACATCTATCTCCAGTGTATGGGAACTGCTATGGGAAGCAAAATGGCCCACCAATATGCAAACTTATTTATGGCTGACCTGGAGGACAAATTCCTGAACAGCATACAACAAAAGCCATACAGATATTATCGGTATATTGATGATATATTCATGATATGGACTGAAGGTGAAGAAAATCTTAACCAATTCTTCTCATTAATCAACACTTTTCACCCATCTATCAAACTAAAAATGGACTATTCGAAAACACATGTCAACTTCCTGGACACCACAGTATACATCAGGGATGACAAGCTTCACACGTTGACATACAGAAAACCGACTGACCGATGCAGCTATCTTCATAGTTCCAGTTTTCACCCCAACACACTAAATGGGCCATCATACACAACCAGGCCATCAGATACCACCGAATTTAATCAGACCCAGAAGACAAAGATAAACATTTCAGAGCACTGGCAGACTCCTTCCATAAGAAAGGTTACAAAGACAAAACCATCAACAACAGTATAAACACAGCCTTGAAAACCCGAAGAGAAAATCTCCTCCAATACACAGGGAAAAAAAACAAATAACCAAGTACCTCTAGTCACCACATACAACCCAGCACTTGAAGGGATCAAAAAGATAATCAAAGATTTACAACCCATTATAACAGAGGATCAAACTCTGAAAGGAATATTCCAACAACCCCCATTATTGGCTTTCAGACAACCACCCAATCTCAGACACAAACTAATCAGCAGGAATCTTCACTCTGATTATGAAGTCACAAATAATGGAAGCAAACCCTGCAATAAAAAACACTGCAAACTATGCAACCAGATCAATCTATCCAAAAGTGTTACACACAAATGGGACCTTCAATATCATGGGATCTTACAACTGTAACTCCAGTAATGTTGTGTACCTCATCCAATGCAAAAGGTGCAGCAAAGAATCTTATGTTGGTGAAACAGGACAGAAGTTGCAAGCGAGGATGAATTTGCACAGATATACCATCAAAGAACATAAAGAAGACAGTTTATGCACACCTGTGGGACATCATTTCTCACAACCGGACCATTGTCTAGACCACACTATAGAAGACCTCAATGTTTTAGTTCTTAAAGGGAATTTCAGAACTATCCAGGAAAAGAAAATGTTTGAACTAAGAATGATACTTCTTTTTGACACGAAAAATAACGGCCTGAATTTAGATATTGGTTTCCTTACATATTATGCTAAGGTTTTACGACCCCTCTGTGACTAGTATCCCACCCTGCATTCTATAGCTCTCGCTCTGTCTTATCTCACTAACTCTGCTGCTATCGTTATTACCATTGATTTGTATGTGTTTGGTTTTCTTTTTTTTTCTTCTTCTTTAACATTCTGCTTAAAAATTTGTGAATCAGTACTGCTTGGACCTTGAAGAAGGGGACATACCCCGAAAGCTTGTCCTGAAAAATTGTATGTTAGTGCAAATAAAAAAAGTATCACGGACAGTACTCAATTTTCTCTGTCACAATTGCACTAATACGGCTACAATCAAATCAAGTAATATGCCCTGGAAGTGGAATTTGACCCTGCACAAGACTATACTCATCTGGATGAATGCACAGTGGTGGACTTTTATTCACATTAATTTTTGTTATGAATTGTTTTGTGGATCACCACAGTTGTATGTATAGTCATGTAGTATTTTGGAATACGGGACACAAAAGCACGTTCTGTGAGTTTTTTTTTTTTTTACACAATTTATTTATTTGTTCACTCTGGTAAGTTATTGTTATGGTACAATTTGATTTAGCGCTGCACATGTGAGTATATATTTAGATTTAAATTAGTTGGTTCTAGCTGCTTTTTTCATCTTTTTGATGTTTGTTTGATCCGAGTGCAGAATTTCTTCTATTTTTCACGATAGAGGTTTATGCCTGGTTGGATAGCAATATTGGGCAATCCAGAGAAAGCATCTGCTTGTCCCCCATCATGGTAACAATGAACTGCAAAGGTCTAAATTGGAACTGAGCAAAGGGAACTACTTTAAAGAAGGTTACCATGAAGCCCAGAACCCTTATGTAGAAATAATTAGAGGGATGTCTGGTTGATCTACAGTAATGCCGCATACACACGGTCAGAATTTCCGACAACAAATGTTCAATGTGAGATTGTTGTCGGAACTTCCGACCGTGTGTAGGCTCAATCGGACATTTGCTGTCGGAATTTCCGACAACAAAAATTTGAGAGCTGGATCTCAAATTTTCCGACAACAAAATCCGTTCTCAGATATTCTGATTGTGTGTACACAATTCCGACGCATAAAATTCCACAATTCCACGCATGCTTGGAACCAAGCAGAAGAGCCGCATTGGCTACTGAACTTAATTTTTCTTGGCTCGTCGTACGTGTTGTATGTCACCACGTTCTTAATTTCTGACAACATTTGTGTGACCGTGTGTATGCAAGACAAGTTTGAGCCAACATCCGTTGGAAATAAATCCATGGTTTTGTTGTCGGAATATCCGATTGTGTGTACGCGGCATAAGAGTCTGCAAACTAGACCTCAAAAAAGCAATCTTGCCCTGGGAAAGCATTTTTTATTTTTTCTTCTAGACTTTCTAATGTCTGTCTGAAGAGCAGGCTTCTTGAAGATGATCATACATCCAAAAGTTTGAAAGAACAGGATTGTCCTTTGAATACTGGAAGACAGGGCCGTGGCTGAGGGATTCTTCATGTCCTGGATGTCCCGAGATCTTAGCAGAGCCAGGAGTAGAGTTGGCTGAAATAATGCTAGGGCTGAACATTGGCTGTTCGCCCCGTTTGAGGTACACCCAAATTTGCAGGGTGTTTACCCCGCCGAATGCCCTGCAATGCACTGCACAGTGCTTTTTGTGCCTTGATTGGCAAAGCTTTGCCCAATCAGGGTGCAGTATAAGCTGGTTGCTAAGAAGCCGGCCTCGACGTCCTTAACGTCCTTAACAACTAATAAGTCATCACCTGTCCATGAGCTTCCCTGCTGACGAAAAAAAAAATTGCCGGTAGAAATAAAATAAATAAATAAAAGCGGTGTGGGGTCCCCCCCAGTGCATGCCAGGCCCTTCGGGTCCCCCCCCCACAAAATCCATACTAGACCCTTATCTGGGCATGCAGCCTTGCAGGTCAGGAAAGGGGGGGGCGAGCGAGCGCCCCCCCCTCCTGAACCATACCCCATGCCCTGATGAGGGGGTGGGTGATTTAAGGGCCCCCCACTCCAAAGCACCTTGTCCCCATGTGGGACAAGGGCATCATCCCCACAACCCTGGCCAGTTGTTGCGGGGTCTGCGGGCAGGGGGCTTATCGTAATCTGGAAGCCCCCTTTAACAAGGGGGCCCCCAGATCCCAGCAACCCCCCTTATGTGAACAAGTATGGGGTACATAGTACCCCTACCCATTCACCAAAAAAATGGCAAAAAGTAATAAAAACACAGAGTTTTGCCAGCTGCTTTATTAAAAAAAAAACAATGTCCCCTGATGTAAATCCATTGTCAATCACGCCGAACCCAAAACATTTTAGAAAAGAATAACGCTCCTGCTGACATGAAGGCTGGCTGCCTACTGCAGTCTAAGCGGCTTGACAGTTCTTGTATAGATAAGGGGTGGGGTCACCTAGCTGCGTCACCTGGTGGCACCACCCCCTTCTGACATTAATGACCGTGCATGCTGGGTCAGTGACATCAAAAGGGGGCGGTGCCACCAGGTGAGGTAGCAATGTGGCCCCACCCCTTACCTATATAAGAACTGACAAACGGCTTAGCCTGCAGTAGGCGGCCAGCCTTCATGTCGGTGGGAGTGTATTTATTTTTCAAATGCGGCAAGCGGTGCGATTGATGATGATCTGGGGATACTGTTTTTTTATTTTTTAATAAAGGAATTGTCAAAAACGGTCTCTGTGTTTTTTTTATCCTTGTTAAAGGGGGCTTCCAGATTCCGATAAGCCCCCTGCCCACAGACCCCCACAACCACGGGCCATGGTTGTAGGGATGAGGCCCTTGTCCCCATCAACATGGAAACAAGGCACTTTGCAGTGGGGGGGGGGGGTGGTTTGCACTAAAGAGACTGTTATGGACTGGGTGGGGGACCCCATGCCATTTTTTTTTTAACAACTTCCTATCTGGAAGGATTTACCCCCTTAAATGACCAGTTTGATTTTTGCAATACGGCACTGTGTGTTATTTTGACTGACAATTGCGCGAGCATGCGATGCTGTACCCAAATAAAATTGATGTCCTTTTTTTTCCCCACAAATAGAGCTTCCTTTTGGTGGTATTTGATCACCTCTGCGATTTTTATTTTTTGCACTATAAACAAAAAAACTGACAAATTTGGAAAAAAAAAAAAAAACAAAAAACATTTTTTACTTTCTGCTATAATACATATCCAAATAAAAAAATATATAAAAAAAATGTATTCATCAGTTTAGGTTAATATGTATTCTACTAAATATTTTTGGTTAAAAAAAAATGGCAGTAATAGTATATTGATTGGTTTGCGCAAAAGTTATAGTGTGTACAAAATAGGGGATATTGTTTTTACTAGTAATGACTGAGATCTACGGTTATTAGCAGGACTGCGACATTGCGGCGGACAAATCTGACCCTAAGTGACACTTTTTGAGGACCAGTGACACCAATACAATAGTCAGTGCTAAAAAAAAATGCATTGATCACGGTATAAATGACACTGGCAGGGACAAGGTTAACACCAGGGGCGCTCAAAGGGTTGAGTTTTCCCTCAGGGTGAGTTCTAACTGTGTGGGGATGGGCTCACTGGGGCAATACAGAGATTGCTGTCCCTGATTACAAGAAACAGACGATCTCAGTGCTGTCCCCTGTCAGAACGGGAATCTGCCTTGTTTACATAGGCAGATCCCTGTTCTGCCACTCTGAGAAGCGATCACGGGTGGCCGACAGACAGAGCCCGTGGGACCCACTCATGCTCCTCCAGCGTGCAGTGGGCACACATCCACAATATCTATTGCATGAAACAACATACAGGTACGTTGTTTAGCACAATAGGGCTGCCCTAGCGCAGTATATATGAGGTGGGCGGCCTTTAACTGGTTAAATAGACGGGTGCTGGCAATTGCAACCCCAAGTAATTTTAAATGTGATTTGACTAATTTTGTTTTCACTGCAGCATGTTATATATATGCTACAGCTGCGCCACTTTACAGACAGCCTAAGGGGACCCCCAGGCACTATATTTAAAGGAGTTGTTAATTTTTATTGTTGCACTATAAGCATCATTAAAAAAACTGCTCCTGAAAAACAATTATTTTTAAAAATAAAATTTGCATTGATACATGTCCCCCAGGGCAGGACCCGGCCCTCATACCCCTTTTGCATACAAGTCTTCAAAATGGGCACTTTTGATTTTTCCTGTTCAGCTCCCAGAAACTGCAGTGAGGTTCAGCGTTTGGGTTAGAGCTTTTCTCCTGTTAGGGAGTTCTGCTGTGAACCGAACAGGGGGGTGTTCGGCCCATCTCTAGCCAGAAGTGGAGCAAGCACCTTTGTGAAGACTCTAGGTGATGGGCGGCAGTGTGTCATTCAGAAGGCATTTGCAGCTACATCACCACCTGAGCAGGAATGCTGTGTGGGAAAGGCCTGACAAATTCTAAAGACAAATGGTGCCTACTTCCAGTTTAATAGAGATATTCACAGAGGTGTACAACAAACTAAGTGAAATAACACCCTACAAATAAAACAGGACATTATCACAAGTACAGGGAAACCCTGTCTTACTATATTCATGCTGCAGGACCCTGGAAGGCACCAAACTTTATCCAGCATGGCGGGCATATCTCCACAGAGGTCTTCAGGGTCCTGGTACCTAAGGAATGGACTATGCCTGTTGACTTGTATAGAACCCTGCTGCTAGTTGCGCCACAACCCAAGGTTAGTGCTGAATGCAGGATCCGGTACCTGAAGCAAACATTACAGGCTGGCCCAAAATGTACAATGAGAGCAACTGATCTGGAAACTTCTAGTGAGCCTTTAAGCAATAAGCAATTGGATCTTGATAAAGTACCACATTAAGAAGTGAAAATAAAGAATAGGGAAAAAACATTCAGAATAGAAGAGGTCCATTACATAAAGAAACTGGCAAAAAAAAAGCTTTGGCTACTGTACAATCACCCGAAAGTAGCAGCATATATAACCCATGGTCTAGGACAACAATTTCTGAGTCCTGTACTGAACAATAAAGATGAATTATTTTCTTAATCGCACACTAATGTTACACAGGATGGTAATTCAGGTAAATAGGTTTGTCCAAAAGCAGTCCAACTGAGGGGTGGGCAACACAGCAAACAACATGCTAACAGACCCACAGTAAAAGCAGGTTACAGAAAGGGGGCTCAACAGAGCTCACAGAACCACTTGACAATCTTTACAGCCAAAGATGGAATTAGATGAGGCCTGACATCCACCTGATAAGAATGACACATATGTGAACAGAAGACTAGGTGGCAGCCCTGCAGATCCAAGGAAAAGATAACCAATATTGAAATTTGTGAATCCGCTTACTGTTAACTGACTCACAACCTCTGCTGGAGGTTTGTTCCAAGCATCAAATATTACTTTACTGAAAGGGTAGTTGATGCTTGGAAAGACTTCCAGCAGAGGTAGTGAGTCAGTCAACAGTAAGTGGTTTCAAACATGCTTCGGACAAACATAGATCTATACTCAAAAAGTTAACAAAAGAAAACAAAAGAAACACAAAACATGTATATAAAAAAAACCCCAGCAGACTCGATGGACCACTTGGTCTTCTTTCTGCCATCACTTTTCTATGTTTCTATGAAAAGCCAATGAAGCAGTAACCAACCTAGTAAGAGTGCACTTTGATAAGGAGAAGGTGAACCTTATCCCCAAGTCTATAGGCTTGAATGATGAGCGATCTAATAGAACTGGAGATAGTAGAGCGAAAAGGCAGTCCCCTACAGGTACCCTCATGAATAAAAAAAGGTGGTTAACACAAGCTGTAGCTGCAAGATAGTCTTGCACAGCGCGTACCATGTCCAGGCAGTGAAAGAAAATCTCCTACTGATGTTGCAGAACAGGATGTGGAGATGAAAGAACAATGTCCTAATTTAGGTGGAAGGAATAAACTACCTTGCAAATGGAAGGGCTTTACACAGAACAATACAAAAAATTCCTTGAACAAGTACAAGATACCCAGCTAAAAAAAAAAAAAAAAAAAAACGGTTTAAAATGTTTTGCATTTTTGCAATGAGCAAGGTAACCATGTGAGTGAAAGTAGACAGAAGGATGTCCCCAACAGGTTCAAAGAGTGGTTTCTGGAGAACCCACAGACCTAGGGTAAGATCAGTGTTAATTTTGATGTCAAATTTCAATATAGTTTTAGATATAGTCTTTTGACTAAAATGCAATTTTAGTTTTAGTCATCTGAAATGTTTTAGTTTTATTTGTATTGCAGGCTAATAAAATCACCAGTACATTTTAGTTGACTAAAATCGAACAGCGCGTACCATGTCCAGGCAGTGAAAGAAAATCTCCTACTGATGTTGCAGAACAGGATGTGGAGATGAAAGAACAATGTCCTAATTTAGGTGGAAGGAATAAACTACCTTGCAAATGGAAGGGCTTTACACAGAACAATACAAAAAATTCCTTGAACAAGTACAAGATACCCAGCTAAAAAAAAAAAAAAAAAAAAACGGTTTAAAATGTTTTGCATTTTTGCAATGAGCAAGGTAACCATGTGAGTGAAAGTAGACAGAAGGATGTCCCCAACAGGTTCAAAGAGTGGTTTCTGGAGAACCCACAGACCTAGGGTAAGATCAGTGTTAATTTTGATGTCAAATTTCAATATAGTTTTAGATATAGTCTTTTGACTAAAATGCAATTTTAGTTTTAGTCATCTGAAATGTTTTAGTTTTATTTGTATTGCAGGCTAATAAAATCACCAGTACATTTTAGTTGACTAAAATCGAATGGGATTAATTAAATTGTAATGCATTATTTACAGTGTAAGCATTTCTCTAGAATTTCCAAACTCATTATATACTCATGGAGTAAAAATCTAATAATGAAGTGGGATGGGGAAGTTAATGGGAGTGAGGGAATGCACAGGGCAGGGAACTGGGTGGTCTGGGGAGGCTGTTATAATACACAATGCTAAGCACTGCTACCTTGCTGGAAAGGGAGACACTCACCATGTGGTTTGCAGGGCATTGTTTCAGAACTCCCAGGCAGCAGCCAGGCCAACAGAGGGAGTCTGCGTCTCTCTGCCAATACAGATTGTCAGGGGTCTTAGGCTTTAACAGACAGGCGGAGCTCCGAGGAAAGCAGAAGTTGAGGTGGGTAAACATCCCTCCCTCACATTTTTGGTCGTTGACGAAAATTCTAATTTATTTTTGTCATAGTTTTGTGTCAATTGACTTAATTTGAATTTTATTTTCATCACTGAAAACATACAGCTGACGGAAAGTACGAAAATATTTTCCTTAACTAAATTAACACTGGTTAAGATCCAACAGAGTCAATGGTTAATTCAGAGGGGGGGGGGGGGCTGTAAAAGCCCTTTCACTATAGCCTCTCTTCTTAGTTTATCTGGTAGAGGGTGTGCTAGTCTGAGGCTGGGTTCAAACTATGTATGGCACAGAGCACAGCAGGGGGTCTGGTGCCTCCCCATTTACTGAAACGGAGCCAAAAAAAAACAGAGCCCTTCTGCTCTGTGGACACCTGTAGATGTGTGAACAGGCTCCATTGAGAGCCGGTCACACTCTCCTGTCATGCGAATTGGATGCAAGGAAATTCGCATAAGTGTGAACCCAGCCTGAGGCTTAGTCTTATTTAAATGTGGTAAAGGGGTCTTTCCCCTGGTGACATCTTTGATAAAGTTATCCAGTGATTCAGCAAAGAGGCTATTGCAAAAGCATTGCTTACACTGATGTTCAGCTGAACAACATTTGAGTCAAAGGGTTTCTCTGCATCTGTACTGAAAAGAGACTCATGCTGTATATTAGGCAAATAATGTTCACCAATCCATCAATGCAGTGGAGTAGGGCCACAATCATGAGCTCCAGTTGTTGGAGGACAAAGATGTGAGGATCTATCCAAGATTCAGAGACCTATCCTTGGACTAGACAAGGTCAGGCAGACAGTCATGGCAGCGATAGTAGATTGCAGGGCAGGGCCAGGGAGGGAGAATATTGCCTTGGAAAGGGCTTTTTAGCCATGGGCTCTGGCCCTCTAGAGCAGTGGTCTCCAAACTGTGGCCTGGAGGCCAGATGTGGCCCTTTGCTTGTTCTTATCTGGCCCTTGGAGCACTACTCCACCATCTAACACCAATGATGGAGCACCATTCTCTCTATTACCACCATCAATGGGGCACTATTCAGATCATTGACATCAACAATGGGGCACTATTCAGATCATTGACATCAACAATGGGACACTATTCCTCTCATTAAAACCAATGATGGGGCACTGATGCCGTGGCATTTCCTACTCCCACTGGCCACAATATGGCCACCCCTAAAACCTGAAGGACAGGAAACTGGCCCTTTTCTTGGAAAGTTTGGAGACCCCTGCTCTAGAGCAGTGTTTCTCAACTCCAGTCCTCAAGGCGCCCCAACAGGTCATGTTTTCAGGCTCTCCATTACTTTGCACAGGTGATTTGATCAGTTTCACTGCCTTAGTAATTATCACAGCTGTTTAATCTGAAGGAAATCCTAAAAACCTGACCTGTTGGGGCGCCTTGAGGACTGGAGTTGAGAAACACTGCTCTAGAGGGTCAAAGTATTGTTAAGAAAGGAAATTGCTGCATCTATTATGGGGATGGCACACCTTTTAAAGGAACCCCTTCCCCCTTAATAGGATATTGCTGGGAATTTTTTTTGAAATGAGTACATTTCTTCAGGATTTGGCCAATCACTATATATAACCGGCTGCAAAATTGAGTGTACAGGAAATGTTTTAATAGGCAGGGGACTTTCAAGAGACCAAAGGTATGGCCGACGCAGGTGGTCAGGTTAAGAAATGTGTGCACTGAGTCAATAGGAACCAACTGGTGATCTGGCCAGTAATCCTGGCAGGGGTACTTACAATGATCAGGTTTTTTTTTAATTTATATACAATCTTTATCACTGCCTATAAAAAGTGTGAGCTGGAGTTTGGCTGCAATTTGTTAGTGTATTTAAACAGAGGTGTATCATGAAATCAGTGGGCCCATGTGCAAGATAAAAAGTGGGCCCTAGGCATTTAAAAAAAAATAAATAAATGCGGCATGCGTACAGCGTCATGGCAAAATGTGGCGTGGTTTAATATGCCCTAAATATTGGGCATGGCTTAAAGTGGTTTAATAGAGTCTGAGATGACTTACATAGTGGAGAATGCGGTAATGTTAAATAGGGCATGGACAGTGTGGAATAGACGACGGTGGGTGGTATGTGCAGGAGAGGGGTGTGAAGTGTATGGCGGTGGGTATTATGTGCAGAAGAGGAGTGCTGAGTGTATGACAGTGGGTAGTATGTGCAGGAGAGGACAGTGTCTGTAGAGCAATGGATGGTGTCAGTTGTTTGTTTATTTTTTTAACCCCTTGCCGACCGGCTCACGCCGATATACATCGGCAGAACGGCACGTACAGGCATATTAACGTACCTGTACGTTGCCCTTTAACCACTTGCCGACCGCTGCATGTACATTCACGTCGGCAGAATGGCACGGCTGGGCAAATGGGCGTACCTGTACGTCCCTTTGAATTTGCAGGATCGCGGACATAGCGTCCGCGGGTATACCCGCGATCGTCTCATGGAGCGGAAGAACGGGGAGATGCTAAAACATGTAAACAAGCATCTCCCCGTTCTGCCTAGTCACACTGTCACTGATCATAGGTCCCTGTGATCGGGAGCTATGATCATTGATGTGTCACTCGTAGCCACACGCCCTAACAGTTAGAATCACTCCCTAGGACACACTTAACCCCTTCCTAGCCAGCTAGTGGTTAACCCCTTCACTGCCAGTGTAATTTTTACAGTGACCAGTGCAATTTTATAGCACTGATCACTGTAAAATGACAATGGTCCCAAAAATGTGTCAAAATTGTCCGATGTGTCCGCCATAATGTCGCAGTCCTGATAAAAAACGCAGATCGCCGCCATTACTAGTAAAAAACAAAATGAATAAAAATGCCATAAAACAAACCCCTATTTTGCAGATGCTATAACTTTTTTTACCAAAAATATGTAGATGAATACGTATCGGCCTAAACTGAGAAAAAAAATTAGTTTTTTTTATATATATTTTTGGGGATATTTATTATAGCAAAAAGTAAAAAATAATGCTTTTTTTTCAAAATTCTCGCTCTATTTTTGTTTATAGCGCAAAAAAAAAAAACCACAGAGGTGATCAAATACCACCAAAAGAAATCTCTATTTGTGGGAAAAAAAGGCCGTCAATTTTGTTTGGGAGCCACATCGCCCGACCGCGCAATTGTCAGTTGAAGCGACGCAGTGCCGAATCGCAAAAAATGCGCTGGTCTTTGGCCAGCCAAATGGTCCTGGGCTTAAGTGGTTAAGACGCGGCATTGTGGACCGGCGCACGCCCGCCGCAAGCTCCGTGAGTGTGATCTTGATGTCCGCGGGGATACCCGCAATCGTCCCAGAGAGAGGAAGAACGGGGAAATGCTAATGTAAACAAGCATTTCCCCATTCTTCCTAGTGACAGGACACTAATCACAGCTCCCTGTTATCGGGAGCGGTGAGCAGTGTTGTGTCACACGTAGCCCATCCCCCCCACAGTTAGAATCACTCCCTAGGACACACTTAACCCATGCAGCGCCCCCTAGTGGTTAACCCCTTCACTGACAGTTACATTTACACAGTAATCAGTGCATTTTTAATCGCACTGATCGCTGTATAAATGTGAATGGTCCCAAAATAGCGCCAAAAGCGTCAGATCTGTTCGCCATAATGTCACAGTCACAACAAAAATCACAGATCACCGCCATTACTAGTAAAAAAAAAAAATGTATAAAAATGCCATAAAACTATCCCCTATTTTGTAGGCGCTATAACTTTTGCGCAAACCAATCAATGAACGCTTATTGCGATTTTTTTTAACAAAAATATGTAGAAAAATACGTATCGGCCTAAACTGAGGGAAAAAAGTTTTTTTATATATTTTTTGGGGATATTTATTATAGCAAAATGTAAAAAATAATGCGTTTTTTTCAAAATTGTTGCACTTTTTTTGTTTATAATGCAAAAAATAAAAACCGCATAGGTGATCAAATACCAAAGCTCCATTTGTGGGGAAAAAAGGACGTCAATTTTGTTTGGGAGCCACGTTGCACGACCACGCAATTGTCAGTTAAAGCGACGCAGTGCAGAATCAAAAAAACGCTCTGGTCTTTGGCCAGCCAAATGGTCCGGGGCTGAAATGGTTAACAATTTGTTGCTTCAGTGGCTCTGCAGCAACTGTAGAATCTTGCCAGAGGAAAAAAGTAGCTTAATAAAAATCAGAATAAAAAGTAATAAGTGGCTTGCTTCTCTCAGAGAAGAGATGCCTTCTGTTCTCCTAGGAGAGGTTACACTAGGTTGTCCTTGCAGCTTTGTTTTGTCAGTGTCAAATTTCCTGAAGGCAGAAGCATAACCCTATGTAATGTCAAAAGAAAAAATCCATAAGCCGCCTATCATGAAGCAAACCCATGTGCATGAAGTGAGTTGAATAGCAGCCTCAGCCTGGACTCCAGCCAGGCCATGTCCCCAACACGTTTTGCTCTGCCCCTTGGAGCTGAATCATGGGGATCATAACCCTATGTACCTGAACTACCATTCTGTGTCCCTTAATGTACGATTAAAAAAAAATGTTTATCGCACAACAACCACAGATGACTTTCTTGTTTAAAGCCATACAGTTAAACTGGTAAATAACAGCTGCACATATAAATGGCAGCCATTCCTGCTGCCTTGCCACCGTACTGGAATAGTGAGTAGTTCTTCTTGTGTCCCATTTGGAAGGATCTATACCCAATATTATTAGGGCTCCCATTACAGTTCTCTATTTCTGTCTAGTGATACATAAAACAGTCCTAACAGACCACCACCACATTGATACCAGATCAGATACTCTCCAAGCTTTCCAAAAGGCCTTAGTGCTCTATTATAGAGTGGCTATATGTCTCAAAAACACATTAGACAAATTTGACAACAGACACAACAAAGAAACCCTTTCTATAAAAAAAACATTTTACTGGTCATTAAAAATTTCAGAAAAAAATAATTTAAACATTTTTATTGTTTCTGCAATAACTTTCTATATTCACGGTAGGCCAATGTTTTTTACATACAGACAAATATACAGGGAATGTTGAAATCTCTTCCAATGGCTGTTAGTGAAACTGAAAGCTGACATAGCAACACTTTTACTGTTATTACCTGGAGTGACAAGCTCTGCCCTAATCAACACTATACAAGATCCCATTCACATGCTCCAGGCATGATGGAAGGAGTGGACTCTGCCCTCTGCTGCTACAACAGTGAACGGCAACATGACCATAAAGCGCAGTCTTACAATACACACACAGACTAGAGAGAAAATTTGTACAATCAAAACCTCTTAGAATGTCAAATTGGCAAAATGAATTACAAGACTGCAGAGTTTCCAGATAGTATTAATTCTTCTAGAAAATCTTCAGTGATTGTTTCCTTCATCAAATGACTCTACACCAGAATCGCTAGCAGCAGCATTGATCTTTTCTTGGCGTTTTTTCATGATTTCCCGCAGCTCTGAGTTTCCACTGAGTTCCTTAAGGACACAAAAGAGTAGAACATGTCAATATGAGATTAACATTGGCCCATTACATTTAATAACCATGTAATACACTGCAAAGCTTGAGTCACAAATGACTGGAAAAGCCAATTCCAAGCCTGGCCCAGTTAAGCTGAGTTTTTTGTGAATGTGTTAGGGGTGGTGGGGCGATAGAGAGCAAGGATTACCTTCAGCTCCAACTGCAAGTTCCACAAATTATTTAACCTTGAAAATCTATCATAAACTGGACTTTCCAGTCTGATTGCACTCTGAAGTTTACTGGAAACCAAAAAAGTCATATTAATCTATAAAAGGTGGGAAATTGAGGTGCATATATACAGTGGCGGCTGGTGATAATAAACCCCTCCAGGTCCTTACTGCAGCCTCCAGCCTGGCCTGTCACAGCTCCCCTGATACCCGGCAGGCTTCCATGTTCCAAATTTTCCGGAGCAAGAAACCGGAAGTGACGCAATGGCAAATTTTCATTCGCTAAATTCAAAAGTGAGAGTATTTGGCGCAGAGCACAACAGAGGACAACATTACACAAGCCAATTAGAGCCTCAGGCTCTAATCATGTGCTTCGTTACAAATGACGGAGCTAATAGACAGCTATTAGTCCAGGGCCCACACAGTGGAACGGTTTATTTTTAAATAAAATATAATATGACTAATATTTAACTTTAAGATGTTTAAAAATGTTAGTCATATAATCTTTTTTTTAAAAATAAATTGTTCTTTGAATATGAACTTTGGGGGCGGCGCCCCTGCGCCTCTTATGGAAGGGTCGCCACTACATATATATGTAATAGAGTGTTACAATATACCATTGATAACAACTAATGGACAGATTTTTTAGCCAATATAACAAACTAAAACTGGCACTTATCAGTATATAGCAAAAGGGTGCAATGGCAAGGTGACATGGGTAGTGTGGGAGGACAATTATTATAAACCCCAGTATACAGAATATACTTTTCTGGTAATTTTCATTAGCAGGTCAAATTTTCATACACTGCACAGAATAGATACCTCTAGAGTAGCTTTCTGAAGTGTCACTTGGTTGTAAACTCTTGGTCCCTCTGGGCAGACCGTCCTTAATTCATCCTTGGTGAGGGAAAAAAGCTGAGCGCCAGTTAGCACACCAAGACTAGTGATTGTCCTGGAAGAATACAGCAAAACAGATTGTTATTGCCCAAGAGAAAAGGAGAAAGAACGGAGAACTAGAGAGAGGGAGAGGAGGAAAACTATAGGAAAAAGGAAGACAAGGAGAAGAAATGGGGGATCTACATGAAGAAAAGGAATGAAGGCACAATGATGAGAGAAGAAAGTGGAGGAATGGAGACACTTTGTGAAGAGGAGATTGAGGAAGAAATAAAGCACTATGAGAAGTGAAGGATTTGAAGGACTGGAAGTACTATGGAAAGAAAAGAAACAGGAAGTGTACAGAACTATAGAGAGAAGAGTAGAATTGGAGACACTGAAGAGGAGGCGGCTGGGGTGGGAAAGGGAACTACGGGAAGAAAAGTTGATAAGGGCATGAAAAATGATGGAAAGAGGAGAAGAAATCCAGACTCTATGGTACAAAGGAAGGAAGGGAAGGAGAAATGGAGAAAACAGCGGGTAAAATAAGTAATGAACACGTCACCATTTGTCTAGGTAAATATATTTCTAAAGGTGCTATTGACATGAAATGTTCACCACATGTCAGTAGCAACCCATGAAACCCATATATACAAAGAAACCAAAACAAATAAGCTTGGAAATTAAGTTATGTGTAATAAAATGGAATAACACAGGGAAAAAGCATTTGAACCCGCTAACTGAAATCATATGTAATGTCATACTTTTATGAATGCCTGAGATACTTTATTACCCTTATACTGTTTATTTGAAGAAATTAAAAAGACTGGATTCTTAAATGAAATTCCTCAAGATTGATAGAATAGAATTTGCAGATACTTCTCATGCGAATTATATTCAAAAGGCCAATGTGAACTGTAGCATCAAAACAATCTAACATTATGTTAATTGGACAAATGGGCAAAGAAACAAGGGTTGTAAAGATTACACGTGGCCTTAATTGTTATTTTCAGTAACTGCAGGTAGGGTCATTTCATCTTGATTAACAAACTAGATCAAATGTGTTTGATCAACCAATCAGCTTTTTTACATTTTAGTAAATTTTAGTGCTTGGAGAGGTTGACTGAAATGTGTTTGCCTAAGGGCATTCTACCCTTGCACATTCCCATTTCCACGATAATAATCCATAAATTATTATTAATATTATTTACAACATATGGGAAGATTAGTAAGAGGGATGGAGGCACTATAGGAAGAGCAAGAGGTGAAGTAGGAATTAAGAAACAATGAAAAGAGGAGGAGAAATGATGGCATCATGGGAAGAGGAGATGGAGTAACAGACACAATGAGATTTATTTACTAAAGCTGGAAAGTGCAAAATCAGTCTCACGTCTGCAGAGAAACCAATCGGCTTCTAACCTCAGCTTGTTCAATTAGGCTTTGGCAATAAAACCTGGAAGCTGATGGTTTCTATGCAGATGTGAGACCGATTTTGCACTTTCCAGCTTTAGTAAATAAACCCCAATGGGAAGAATAAGAGAAACAATTAAGAAACTATGGTAAAATAAAGAAAAGAAAGAGAAATGGAGTAGGTATAGGAAGAGAAGGAGGAGGAATGGAGGTGCTATGGAAAGAGGGGGAATAGACAGAGGGTATACACTATGTGAAGAAGAAGGACCAGAGGCATTATGGCAAGAGGTGAAACAGGAGGAATGGAGAACTATGGGTAGAGAAGGAATGGAGACACTATAAAGAGAAGCAGGTGAGGGTCGGAATGGCGGACTATGGGAAGAAAAGGAAATGAATAACTATAGGGAGGGGAGAAGAAATGAGGACTCTATGGTAGAGGGGAAAGAAACGAAGGAGGGATAGAGGACTATGGGTAGAAGAGGAGGGACAGAGGCACTATGGCAATAGATGGAGGAATGGGGTACAATCTGAAGTGGAGGAGAAGGAATAGCAAACTATTGGAAGAGAAATAGAAGCACTATGGGAAGGAATGAAAATGAATTACAGGGGGTTCCCTAGTTACAAACATCCGACTTAAAAACGACTCCTACTTACAAACGGAGGGAGACAACAGGAAGTGAGAGGAAATCTACCCCTAGGAAGGGAAATTCACTCCTGTAAGAGCTATTATGGGGAAAATGTGTCTCCACTGACAGAAAAGTGACAGAAAGTGAGGTGAAATCTTCTGAACAGGTGCACAGACAGCAAAACAAATGTTACAGGGGTGATAACCCTTCCCTATATTATCCAAAAAGCTTAAAAATAGTTTTTTTGGCTGGAGCTACTCTTAAAAAATGAACCTGTTCCGACTTACAAACAGATTCAACTTAACAAACCTACAGTCCCTAACTTGTTTGTAACCCGGGGACCCCCTGTATAGGAAAAGAAGAAAGACAGAATAAAATTTAGATAAACTGAGAAAAGTGAAAAAACATAAGGCATTGCTACACAGGATGGTAACATATTGCAGGAGGTAAGTATGCAGGACAGGACAACATTATGTAAATGATGAATAGGGAAAAAAAGGTGGAATTGTAACATAATCTGAATGATAACATGGGATGGTTATATAATGCACATTCCAGGGACAGGGGACAGTTAAATAATGTGGCATAGATGTAGAACAGTAGCTTTATGTTAGTGGCAGAAATATGGTGCAAGTCATTTGAACAAGCTATAGGTAGAATCTGTCAATTTACACAGAACTGAATCCCTTTGCTTGCAGCCATGCTTTCACATCTTCTGTTGATGAACTGTAGGAAATGTTGATCGGCGTTGTGTTTTGGCGTGGTACAGTGAATTTCTTCTGGGCTGCACTGCGTCCAATGGTGAGTCTCTGCACCAATTCATCCTGAACCTCCTCCATCTGCGACTTCCTGCCTAGAATATAATTTACACCAATGAAATTGTCTCCTTTCTCTGGATTCACATGTCCCAGACACTAGAATGTCACTGACGATTCTAAAACGGTATATTAATGTTTTTCAAAACCTCTGCTGAGTCTTCACAAAAATGCATAAATACTAAAGCAAGACATGTGAAAACTTCATTGTGTCATGTAAAAACAGTGGCCAATGGCCTTTCTTACTTACGATCAATGGGTCTGTCCCTCTGGTGGTCTCGTACACTGCTGCCCCCACTATCGCTGGATGTGCTGCTCTGGCGACTGATCAGACTTCCAGATGGACAGGACTTGGATATCGGTATAGAAAGAGGGGAGGGGATAGGGTGTGGAGGTGGGGTAGGAGCGGTCAAGACTGGGTCTCCTTGTTTGGGGACATTCTCTGACTTCTGTTTCTAGAAAGACAGAAATAGATTGAAAATAATTATTCCAGAGTCACTAACCCACCCAGACAGGGGGAATATTGAATATTATTCTGTATACTACCTAAGCAGGAATAAAAATCAGCAGGGACAGAAGGCTTTGTGGAGAGGAATTGTTGTAGGAACTAGATTGAAAATAAAAGGCCCTCTAGTCATCATATTCTACCAAAATGTTTATATAGAACATTAAAAGATCCATTTAGGAAGCCAATTTCTATTTCGATGGAAAGACATTCGGACATCGGTCCAATGCTGCATCTGTCTCCGGCACTCACAGCTCTGTGAGCAGAGAGCTGCAGACTGTCAGTCACAGCTCTCTGCTCTTCTCCCCTCCTCGCTCATTGGAGGGCTGAGCTGTGGAGGGGGTGGCCAGATCAATCTCTCAGCGGCTCGCTGAGAGGCTGAGTCGGGTGTCAGTCCAGGCACCTGGCGGATCCAGACTTTGACGTGATGACGCGGTGTCCGGACTAACATCCGTGACGTTAGGAGACAGCGGACTTCAGCCTGCTCTCTGCTGAAAACGGGTCACAGGAGTGCTAAACGAGTTTTGGCTATACTTCTCCTTTAAGTGTCCCCCACAGAGAGACAAGAAAACAAAAATGAATATTTTATAGACAGCAGAATAACCCATTAGAGAAGAATATCCACAGATCAACAGCCTAATCTATAAAACTAAAGCCTCGTACACATGATGCGATTGTTCGCCAACCAAGCGTCTGATTTTTGTCTTAAGTGTATGTGCCAGGATCTTGTCTTGCATACTAATGGTAAACAATTGGCGTGCAACAAAAACAAATTTCAGCTCTTGAGGGCCACCCTTTGGGCCCCTTCTGCTAATTTCGAGTTTGGTGAGCATTGATTCCGAGCATGCGTGTTTGTACTTTCGACTTTTGTGTCGACCGTTGTCCACCGAAAATTTACTAGCCTGTCATCCAACATTTGCTGGCCGAAAGTTGGACAACAATTGTCAAAAGGAGCGTACTAAACGGTCAGATTTTAGGACAACAGTCTGTCAACAGACAATCCCCTGCCAAAAATCGCATCATGTGTACGAGGCTAAACAATAAATAGCCAATTTCTACATTCTTTCATGGCTTTATGCAGTCTAAAACAGGACTGAGAACAAGCCAAACAGAAAGCTGTCACATTCCTTGCATCATAAACATTGGCAAGAATATAATTTAAAGAATAATTGTAAATCTGCTTTATCCTTTAGGTTTTCCTGTTTTTTTTTCACATGGGTGCATCAAATTGCCTCTCCCAACAAAACACACATCTACCCACGGAATAGGCTTCTTTTTTTTTTTTTTCCTCTTTCTTTCCTATTCCCAGCAAAAGAGATGACTAGAAAGGGAGGGAGGCTGGTAGACTAGAAGCACAGTCAGAGGAATAAGTCTCACATCGCAGAATGTCTGTGAATTAGTGGGTGACAGAGCAAGGGGACATTATTTAGACATGCGTTACCTCTGACAGCTCCCCCAGCAATTGCTGTTGTAAAAAGACACATAATAGCGCATTATACAGGTATTCATAATTATACATCGCATGGTATACACCACTCTCACTACAGGGCCTTTCAGCTTGCATTGTTCAGGCCAGAGCTCATTCACACCACACTGTTGCTGGTTGCTTTTCCATGTTGGTGAACAGATGTCTTCGATCGACACATTAATGAAGGGCAAGCTGCATTTCTGATCTGTTAAAGTGGAACTTCACTCTCTCAATCAACATGGATTATTTTTAATCCTTATGTTGTTAGCATTAGTAAATAGATTGAAATGTATATTATATTTACTCAGTTTTTTTAGTTTTTTTTAATTTCTTCAGTTATTTCCAGGTTTTTCAGGCATAGGCAAATTATGTCATATATCCCAGATTCTTTCGAGAGGGGAGGAGGGGTATTCTCAGCTAAGCACACCCTCCTGCCTGCATGCATGCATGAACTAAGGGCAAATGGATTCCAGGAAGTAAATGCTACATAATTCATCTGCCCTTACTCAAGGTGCTAGAAGGTGTTTTTTTTAAGTGATCTCTCAGCAAAATAAAGCCTAGAGACGTGGATGGATGAGTGAGTTGGCTTTGAGTATTACAAATGAATTAAAATTGTGTTTTTGGTACTCAGATGCAGTGTAGTTCCGCTTTAACTGCAATTTTTCCTTTGAATAAAATCCTTCAAAAATGCACGTAAATTAAAACACTAAAGCTGTATGTGTGGCAAATGTACTCATACTTGTTTTTGGCTGCCTCATACTTCAGCCCAGTGATATTTTATGAGATTTAACAATGCATGACATAAAGGGATTTCTGACCAAAAAACAATAAACAACGGAAATTATTCATTAGATTGTGGACAAGGATAATCTTTACTTCATACACTAGAAACACAAATATGATCTTTGAGTACTTTTGTTTCACCATTAATATTTGCAGTCAATGACTCAATGATGGCTACGATTTCGTTTTTGGGTTAACACCACAAAGGTTGACACAGCGGAAATCCCGCCTGTGCTTGTTGCTCTGCTGGTTTGGTGCAGTCTTGGAAATAACTGAACTTGCAGTGTGCAGCTGATGATCCAGCAGGTGGAGGTGGAATATCAGTAGGTGACATACTACATTTTATCATTAATAGGAAGACCTCAATATTTCTGCTGATCATCACACTTTGGCATGTATTAGGAAAATAGAACAGCATCAAACCCACAAAATGGAATTACACAAAAAAAGAGTGGAAGGGACAGCAGATCTGACAAACCATGCTGGAGACCCACCTTGAAGATTTCAAACTCCTTCTTTGGCATCAAAAGCTTTTGGTGGAGCATGTCAATACACAAAATAATTGTATGAAATGCAAAGTTATTACTAGTTACATCCAATCCAGAACTGTGCTTTGTGATCTACTGTCTATGAGCAATCTACCAGGACCCAGTGCACTCCTTTGATCTGCTATGCTAAGCGATCTAAAGCATCGCTCAATGATCTACTACAAAGTAGCAGTATACAGAGACCTGCTGCATGTGGGGAATACTACCGGCTCTGTGAGACAGTGCAATGTTTACAAGATTCAGTGATTTTCTATTTACAGAGATCCAGTACTGGCTGCTATCAGTGTGCAGCTAGCTGGGGAAGGACAAAAGAAAGCAGGGCGGGAAGGGAGACATAACAGGGAGAAGAATTGATGACATAGATACCCTAAGGCCCCATTCACACCTGAGCGCAGCAGAAAATCCTGCGATTTTACCGCAATTTTGTGCAGGTCAAAAGGTCACCAATGTAAAAAGCAGAAAAACGCCAAAATCTGCCTAAAAAAAAGTTCCAGAACTTGTTTGAGCTTCTGGCTTCAGGAGTTTTGGAGTAGAGATGTGAACCATCTCCATAGAGAAGAATTGATTTTTTCCCCTCCAGCGTATTGTAGCTTCAGGCTTTAAGCTACAAAACGCTCAGGTGTGAATGGGGCCTAAAAGCTGCCACCGTTATGTAAAGATATGATGTACAAAGTACAACAGCTAGCACAAGTTTTATGGAGAGTGACAGTTCTTTACCTGGAAAGTTTGGCTGTAAAGTGGGTCTGAACGGGCCAATGATGACTCTTCAGCCTTCATCATTCCCAGGATGTTGTTTGGCACAAAACCAGAAGAACCACTGGAATTACGGACCTTCCACCATTGCTTCTTACTATCGATGATCTTCAAAAGACAGAGCCCAGGAGTAGAGTAACTGCCGAGATAGAGAGCACAAGCAACTGCCGAGACAGAGAGGGAAAGCACAAGCAACTGCATAGAGAGAGGGGGCATAAGCAACTGAAAAAAGAGAGAGACAGACAGAAACTGCGGAGAGAGAAAACAAATAGCTACAGGAAAGATTTACCTTTTAAACCAAAACTAAATTCTACAAATAACAAGCTTCCAAATCATTAAATCAAATCAATATTTCCTCACCCATCCCACTACCCAGCCAATTCTATACCCACAAATAAAATATCCCACCCAGCTGTCCTGCTTGGTCTTTATCTCCACAAAAAAAATATCCCATATAGATTTTTATCCTGCACAGTTTTTACCTCCACAGTGTCATCTTTCATCACGGAAAGCTCGTTTAGGTTCCTGGCTACAAAGTCATACTTGCATACAGCATATTTTGGGGTATTTGCCTCCTGATTTCTGTGTGGGTAGAAAATTGGGATGTAAATTGTATAAAAAGCAGAAGTTAGACGAATACAAACATCCATAAATACATAGTAGAGGAAATAACTGTCAGACTAACTACATGCTGTCAGCCTGAGAAGTCTCACTCTTCCTGTTACAGCATCAATATTGCAGAAAGGAGATTGAGATTCTGCTCTATGCAGCTAGCAGAGTGAGACACTATGACTAGATATAAAGTCAGGATCCTGGTGTCACCCATGTCACACTGGTGGGTGATGCAGCATGACAACATCCGCTCATAAAAAAAAAGTCCATTTTGGGGCTGTTTGGGCCTTAATATATGCAGTATATATAGACATACTTACCGGAGTCCTATACTGTTTGCAGTGTGTGATATCACAGGAGGGAGAACAATGAGGGCATTCTGTATCAGGCTGATATCAATGTGAATTATGAAAGGTCATTCCCTGTTACGCTCTTGAAGGCCCATATGCCACACGATGGTGGGCTTCCACATTTTTATCCACAGCAGTGCCACAAGGCATCATTCAGTGTCTTCTGTGCGAACCCCACCCAGAAAGTTGGGGGAGTCATGCCTCTGCATTCAGCTATTGGTGGCAAGGGGGGTCTTCTAGGAAAAAAAAAACCTGACAGCTCACCCATAAAATGGTTTCAGTGGTCCCAGGCGACAGAAGTGGTCTTCCTACAAATAGTACATAAATACCACAGTGTTCCTGTACTCCAGATGGGTTCCTAAAAGTACCTTTTATTGAACATGTCCTGTTTCATTGGTTTCTTCTTTTTCATCCAAGTATTTGTGTACATTTTTATCTTTATTTAAATTTTTCTTTATTTTTATATTCATATTTATATATTATTATTAAAATTTTTACTTGAATCTACCATTGTTCTTATTGACTAGCTGCTACTAATTTCCAATTACTATAGCAACAAACTTTTATAGATTTTTTTGTAGGGTTGGCTTTCACGTACTCCAGGGCTCAGCGCTTTTCATTAATTGTTACACATTGGGGAATCATTATTATAGTTGTGCAAAATTCATCACAATAAAAAAATACAACTTTTTTTTATTTTACTTTTTATTAATTTACTATTTCCTAGTGGTCCAGTTTTGTCAGAGAAGTTTTTGTTATTTTTTAATTACATTTTTGAAAAAAATGTAAAAAAAAGTTTGTTTTTTTTTCCATCCATCTTTGCCCATTCATGTCCATGGGGACACCGTTGTACTGCTCCCGCCCTGTAAGTGATGTCACTTACTTAGCCGGTTCCCAGGGGTCTGGTAAGGTGCCTGTGTGACATTGGGTGTTCGCTGATCGGCGCACTACAGCAGGGATGATCCTGCTGGCGTCTGTTGGGGTTTTTTCCCCCGTTCCTGGCAATTCTGAAGCTTCCGGTTGGGTAATCCTAGTGTGTGGTTTGTGGACACCTCTGAGTACCCAACCCCCCCCCACTGCAGCTACTTCAGGCATGTAGAGGTGAGACATGGATTGACCCATTTATCAATCCCGCATCCCTTTTTTGCTCATGTGTTCCTACACCTGTATTCATCTGACTAAATATAAATGAATGTGCAATATATCATGGATTTGAATGAATTATTATTTATTTGTGTATTTATGATGGAGTTTTTTGTTTTGGATATAGGTTTTGGATATGGATTCTGTCGTTTTTACATTAGTGCATATATTTTTTTATTATTATTATTTTTTTTAATAATAATTCCTTTTAACCTATTTCTTTTTTCTTTCCCGCCTCTTTGGCGCAACTCTTTTTGACACACAATCTTCTAATTTTTATACAAAAATTTCTTCTTATTAAATTATCTCTGGTAATGCACTAGGTGTGCGCGCCTTCCATTTATGTTTTTCTTGTAGTTCCATTCGGATTACCCCATCTGAGGAAGGCAGCATTCACCTAGTTTTGGGATACCATATTTACCTTTCACACCACCATTTTATCTGACATCTGTTACTCCACACCTTGGAATACCTATTAGCACTGGAAATGACTGTTTTATGTACCAAATACATACACTACTTACCTGCTTCAGGCTACGGCCCTCAGTGACAACTGCAACGCTCATATACAGACTAAGCAGAAAACCATCAGGAAATTAGTCAACCGATCCCTAAGAAACATCTAAACCCAATTGGGTTGATTTCCAAACACAAATAAACTATGCACTTTGTAAATGCAGTTGCTCCAGAGCTTAGTAAATGAGGTGAAGTTTTACTTTGAAAAGACTACCTATCACATGCAGGACATTATTTAAAAAAAAAAAAAAAAAAAAAAGCATTTTTGCTTGCACATAATTGGATAATAGATGTCAACAGAGCTTCCCCTCATTTACTGAGCTCTGGAGCAACTGCACTTGCAAAGTGCACAGTCTATTTTTTTTTTTTTTAGTAAATCAACCCCAATGCGTAGGGATTTGGGGAAAATCAAGGTCATGTTGTATTGTTTCTACAGGGATCGTTACACAATGGGTTTTAGATACGATTGGTCACCCAGAAAGATTTCTATATATGAGAGAGCGATCTTAAGGCTCCATGCACACTGGACTTAAAAAACGTCAATTCTACAGGCGTTTGATGTTTTTTTCTCCTGCCCCTAGAAGCACTTCTATTGTGTTCTATGCGTCTTTGCGCATTATGACTACTACAGGCGTTTTCTGTCAGGGACGTTCAGAGGCAGGAAAAAAAAACCCTTCTCTATCGCGTTTTCTGGAGAAGTTTAGGAGCTGTAAAAATGTCAGTCTCTCCTAAACCCCTCTTATCTCTTCTGAACGTCAAGTGTCAACGTTTTTAGTAAAAATGCAGTGTGAAATGCATTCTGGTTATTTTGGGAGTAAAACTTTTGCAGAGAGGCGTGTAGTTCAAAAGACGCCTATAAACTAAAATGCTTAAACTCTCATAGACTTACCTAAACTTTGTACAATATGCTTTCCATTTGTGTCTATTATGCCACGTTTTTTTAAGCTAAAAACGTTGACGTTTTTTCTGCTCCTAGTGTGCATGGAGCCAATACAGTAACACTGGTGCCTTTAGCTAAAGCTGTGCTCGTTCACATGCGTGTCAATACCCTGTGTTTATTTGGCATTTATTCAGCACTTTTTAGGGTCCTTCCACATGGGATGGATCCGTGATGATCCGCCCCGTGAACATCCGCTTACTCAGCGGGGATGGCTCCGTTGATCCCCGCTGAGCTGGTGGATGACAGGGCGGTCCCCGCACACTGTGCAGGGACCGCCCTGTCAGATCTCTGCTCTCCCCTATGGGGGGGATCACGGACGGTCTGTCCGTGTTCATCCGATCCGCTCTGCAGATGGATAGAAAAATAGGATTTTCCTCCGTCTGCAGAATCAGACCATAGCAGGGACGGATGATATCGGGTGTCAGCGGATGTTCATCCGCTTACACCCGCTATTCCATAGGGATGCATGTATGTCTGTATTTCATCCGAAAACATACTGTCCGCACGTGTGAAAGGGGCCTAAAGCCTCATAACCGCCCTTCAACGTCTGCCATCAATATTACAATGGCACCACAGAGTGCTGTTTACACAGGAACGATATTGTAGTGTTGCGCTTAAAATTAAACAGCATTTTCATTAAGCCGCTTTCATGAGGCATCAACGCTTGTTAGCTGTCTCCATTGATTCCAATGGTAATGCTCTGTAACTGCACCTTAACAGCACCTAGAGCATTGCATGTTAGTGAAGCATTTATAAAAATTTCACTGGAGAGGTAATGGAGGTTCCTGTATCCCAGAATGCACTGGGAAATAATAGAGAACTAGGACAGGGTAGCTCCACTTTCTGTTTGTACAGAGCAGCAGTCTGGTAACACCATTTGCTTTTGTGTGCAAGCAAAAACAGCAGGCCGGCCAGCCAGCAATACTGACAGTGCCAGGTAGGAGCAGAGGCATTGAGCATTATTGCCAGTGATGAAGCTTTTTGTGTCAGCAAAGTTGTTCTGGACCAAGCCAAAAATCAAAAGAGATCCAAGTATATAAATCCATTTTGTAGAGAATGCACAAAACTGCCTGTTATCACACCACAACCCAACCACGCCTCAGAGCAGATCATTTCCTCTACATTACTTCCCTTTATAATGCTTCCCACTAGAAAACTACACCTTCATAAATCAAGCATTCCTGACACTTTATGAGCGCAAGATACACACATTAAAAACACATCAAACACATTGTATATATGATAATGAGCAATGCTTCATTCCCCATAATCAACACACATGTGAACGAGTCCTGGGAACATATTTTAAGGAATCTTCCTGGAGCACTGGATTATCACAAAAACACATTTATGCCCAGTCTGGCTCAAAAGCTCCATAATAAAGTGCAAATTGTCATTTTACATACGGATTGTGGAAACTCTACTGTGGGCACCACTCAAGGCTCACAAACAACACGTGCCTTGGGGAATCTGCCTAGTTATTGAGTTTCAAAGGCCCAGTCATAACCTTATTCTGATAAATATTCACCCCCCACAGCAGGCAGCCTGCTGTATTGTCCACGTTTCCTCTGCCATTCAGCACAAAGTTAGTGGTCAGCATGTCAATAAAGCTCATTAAAGCGGAACTTCACTCTCTCAATCACCATGGACTATTTGTAATCCTTATGCTGCTAGCATCCTGGTTGTCTTCAGGGGGGGGGGGGGGGGGTTTCCACAGCTAAGCCATAGCTCCCAACTGTCCCCGATTTTCAAGGGATTGTTCCTGATTTGGAGCAATGTCCCTCTGTCCCCCTTTCCTCCTCATTTGTCCCTCCTGTTGGTCTTATCTATATACTTGTATATAAAATGCACATTTTAGCTTTCAAAAATTGTTTCCCACTGCTAAACCTTTCATCCAAATTCTAAATTGCTACATTTGTCAATTTTAAAAGCCAATATAAAGGAATATTAGTGGTAAAAAAAAGCACCAGTGGATTTTCTTTTTTTGGTTAGGTCCCCTTTAAGGGGCGTGGCAGGGGGGGCGTGTCATATGCCTACATATGTTTGCTAGTAGGTGTCCCTCATTCCCATCCCAAATTGTTTAGAGGTATGGCAGGCTAAGCACACCCTCCTTCTCGCATGCCTGAACTAAAGTCAGTTGGATTCCAAGAGGTAAAGGCTACATGAATAATCTGCCCTTACTCAAGATGGCCACAACCAGAAATGCTAGGAGCTATTTCATAGTGATTTCTCAGCAAAATAAAGCATGAAGACACAGATGGTTGGGTGAGTTTGCTTTAAATATTAAAAATGAATTGAATAGTGTTTTTGGTGCTCAGATGCAGTGTAGTTTCGCTTTAAGATTAGGTTAGTGAAGCGTGGGCTGCTGCACGCCTGCCTGCATGTACTGTGTATATCATAGTGTGTAAAACTTCACAAATGAGACATTTACACAAACATGACCTACAAGATTGTCATCCACCTGGTGGCTTTCTAGAGGGACTTACAAACTCCACTGGGGGACCCCAATAAACGCCTTTCTTCAATAGACCACAGCTAGAACAATAGAAGATTTCATGCTGTGATCATGATAATGGCGATTTGCCCTCCATTCCTTGTCAATTTTTGTGACTCCTGCACCGAAATGGGGTGTTTCCCTTGTAGGGAGGGTAATGAAGGTAAATAAGATCTTGGAAAGAGAAAAAGCAACTGGCTGGTTTAGAAGTATTGCAGCGTGTGTTAATAAAAAGCCCAAGAAACCAATATCTGAAAATACTTTTATTGTAAATAATGTGGCATATTTATAATAAATTATATATATTTATATATATATATAAAGATGTTTATAGAAATATTGATTTGGACTGATTTTTGCATCATTTTATATTATGAAAATATACATATATCAGAGGCAATTACAGCTAGAGATTAGAGAGTCCTTCTCATAAGCTATATGCTTCATGCAGAGAAAGAGTCATGTGGTTAATTAGGTGATCTATGAGGAGGGGAGTCACACTGATTGGTCAGGAATGATTGCCTGTATAGGAGAGTAGAAGAAGCAGTAACAATTTCCCTTTAGGAGATGTCTAAGCACAAAGTGCGGCGTTATTACTATGATGATTGATAAGGAAAGGCTTAGTTAATTATAAATTTACCGGTATATATACAAAGGTGGGCAGGATTAGTAGGAGACATGCAGAATTAAATGGTGTTAATTTGAACACCGCAACATCGGCAGTTAATGACAGTTGTGGGGTTAACCCGTCTCCAATAGGACATTTGGTCTTCCGACAAGGTACAGCTAATTCACATATTCCAGCAGGGTGGGGGAGGCCAAGTTAGGAATTATAGAAATAAAAATTCCTGTGACAAGGAGAGAAGTAGACCAGTCAGTAGAAGAACATAAACACATTCCCTGGCTTGGGCCAAAGTTCAGTGAAAACATGAAGGTGCCTTTTGAAATTGTGGGGAATCGGCAGCCTGAGCAAACTACTATTAGGCTAAGTTTACACTTTGCGGTAGACCTTACAGTCCCTCTGAACAGTGAAAAGATTGCTTTCACAGGCAGCTGGAAGGAGATATGTCACTGCCTTATTTAATCCTCAAAAGCCTGCACCACTATATGCATGCATTTGCGCTGAACTCCTTCCCCCTTCACCTGAATGGGTCATGTTCGGTGGCGGTACTGCCTACTGGCCTGCTGAGCGCAAAAGGGGTATAAATTTTGCAGCAGCTGCAAAGTAAGACGCGGCTGCAAAGTAAGACGCATGTGGACAATCCCTTCCAGTTGTCTTTGCAGCTTAAGGTGGCAGTCGGGGGTGGTTAAACCATGGCTCAACCGAAAGTGTAAACGAGCCCTTATTGTTACAATGAATGATCAGATGTAGACAAGGCTACTGATATAAGGCTACTGATGTAAGGCTGCCTCTTGTCAGTAAGGCTGGAAAGAGATTAGCAAATAACACAAAGATTCCCCACACTCAGATATTGCCCCTTTGTTCTCCATACACTCACCTGTCGGTGTTGGGTGAGTCCGGCACTCGGGAGAACTGCAAGATGAAATTAAAGACATTTAAATCTTGTGTCATTCCCATTGCCCATAAACTAGGTCAATGTACCCAACAAAAACACCCACATGGTGTACATAATGTCAACACGGCGGGTAAACCTTGTGTACCTAATACACATTACCCCCACCTAGCATATCCCACCAATACATTGTACACAACCTCAGCACACTGTGTATACCCCCATCCACACAATATAAACTACCCCAACGCACCCTGTATACCTAGAGCACTCAATGTTAATAACACCACTAACTATATGTACACAGCCCAAACCCAATGTGTATACCTATTGTACTTATTGTATACAACACCACCAATTTTATGTCTACCTCCAGCCATACAATGTACACAACCCCAACACACTGTGTATACATGGCGCACACAATGTACAGAACCACATCTACTGTGCAGGGCCCTCCTGTACCTTTTGTATTGAACTGTACTGTAATTGTGTTGTCCCCCTTATACATTGTAAAGCGCTGAGTAAACTGTTGGCGCTATATAAATCTCGTATAATAATAATAATAATAATAATAATAATAATATGTAGATCCCCTCCCATACAAGGTAGACAACCCCAGACACCAGGTTTATACCACCATCCACATAATGCACACAACCCCATGTAAACCTGCCCCATTCAGTGTACAAAAACCCACCTACTATATGTCTAACCCCACCCGCACAATGTACACAACCCAACACAAAGTGTATACTTTTTGTATGCAATGTACATAACCCCATACATATAATCAGGGGCGGACTTACCATTTAGGCACATAAACAGTGCCTGAGGACCTGGGGCCAGTAGGGGGCTCCATGAGAGGCTCGTGGCAGGGTCGGCGCCAGGGGGGGGGGATTTTTTTTGCCAGCTTTAGTCCCCTGTAGAGCAGGCTGGCAAGCAACAATGTGTAGGGAGGAAGGGGGGGAGCAGGGAGCGAAGCAGACAGTGGGGAGAGGGGGTCGAGCCTACTATACAGTGGCGTGTGGAGCAGCTCTGTGGTGCCTGGCATCTCCACCTCCGCTCAGCATTTCACAGTCACTATAGAGTGGAGGGGAGGGGCATCTGACCCGGGGCGTAAAATGCACCTTTGACTGTGTAGACAAAATTCCTTGCACTGGCCCTGGCTCCTGGTACCTTTATTGGGTCACCAGCTTTAAGTCTCTGCTTCTCTGAACACAAGACCTCCTCAGCCTATTGCGATTTGCCCAGTTTTGGCCCTCAGTTTTGGCCCAGTTTGTGCAGTGCTTGCCAGGAGCGGCGCCCATAGACCGTCTGTGAGGCGGCAGAATGTCTGGGGTGGGATGGAGCTTCAGAGCCCAGTACTGGCGGGACTTCCGAGGGAGGAGGACATTAAGCTCAGTGACTGGAACCTACCAGCTGCCTTCCTAAAGAAGAGACACACCGAGAAGATCGAGGGCTGCAAATCCCTGGCCAAGAGCTGGAGGATGAAGGATCGGGTGAGAGACACACTGGAGACACCACCGGGGGGAGAAGGGAATACTGGGGTGGGAGGAGGGAATACTGGGGTGGGAGGGGGGGTGGAGTTGTGCGAGAAACTGGGTGTAGAGAAGACTGGGGATACCTGAATGCATGTAATGTGGGCAGTGAAATATATTGGTGGGGCTTTGTATGGGTGTGACTTTAGTATGGCGAGAAATAGAGGGGGCCCTATGATCTCCTCCTGCCCGGGGGGCCCCATAAGTTGTCAGTCTACCCCTGCATATGCGTATACCTGGTGTACTCTATGTACATAATCCCACCAACTATATGTATACCCCCTAAAACATAAATAACCCCAAAACAATGTATGTACACTAGCACATCTATTATATGTATAACCCTGGCCAAATAATGTACAAAACCCCAACACACCATGTATACCTGCTCTACTCAGTGTACATAACCTTGCCCATACAATGTACACAGCCCCAGCACAATGTGTATACCTGGTGTACTCAATGTACATACCCCACTTGTTATATGTATACCCCCCACCCAGCCAATGTACACAACCCCAGACATCATGAGTATACCCCCACATGTACACAATCCCAGCATAGTGTATATACCTTGCCCAAACAATGTACAAAACTTCACCTTCTACAAGTATCTGTTAACAAAAGCACAACAGTTTGGAGGCTAGTCTGTAATATCCAAGGGATAACTAAATAAATGACAATTCCTCACCTTAAACACCCCCTCCCATCAAAAGAACTGCAAGTTTAAGGGTTAGTTCACCTTTAGTAAAAATGAAATGGAGAACACTCTACACCCCCCTTCACAGGTCTCTGTTGTACTTACCTCCATAGGCGATAAGCGGTCAGTGGGAATTCAAAATCTTTGCTCTTCTTTCTGCAGGGCTTCTGGTACGATCAAAGCAATTGCGATTGGTCAGTGCTGAGAATTGCTCTGACCCATCCCAGAATCCCTGCAGAAAGAAGAGGGCAAAGAGCATAGATTTTAAATCCAGCTGTGTTGGGACTGACAGCTCATCACCCACAGAAGTAAGAACAGCAGGCACTGGGGGGTGGGGAGGATGTAAGGTGTTAATTTTCCTTTTCATTATATCTAAAAAGGTGAACTTACACTTTAAGCAACAAAAAGGCCCAAAAACACTACATGAAAGTTGGTACCTCATTCGGTAAACTTCTGGCTTCCCGTTTCTGTTGGAGATCGGTCATATTTGGTATAGAGTTTGTCGGCCGGTTCAGTTCTAGCTCTTTAGGCATCGCAACAAAGCTCAACAATGGCGGTTCCCAGCCGTTCCTGAAACGTGGGACGTATGGAGGAATAAACTGATCTTTAGGCCACTCCATTCTGTGGATGGTAATGAGAAAGTCAGGTGGATACAAGTATACTGTAAAATTATTGTCTGCATAAAATGAGTGAAAATAGGCAGAGCATTAGAAACACATACACAGGGAGACATCAAGCTACCCAATCATCCAAAACCCTGCAGGCGTAGATATAGCCAACAATTATAAATATATTTTCTATGCTACCAGGTAGCAGCATCTACAAATTTAGTAACCATAGCAGGGCTGTCACCAATGACTTCACCTGGAAATACAGCACTATTGGTGCTTTATGATGACAAAGGACTTCACTAGTTATAGAATAAGATGAAATGAAAAATAGAATAAGTTATAGAATAAGATGAAATGACTTCTTCATAGTAAGATAGTGTAGATATTTTTTAGCTACAGTATTTGTTTGCTGAAAATTTTTAAAAAAGTGATTTCAATAATACTTGCAAATTTCCCTATATTTATCTCTTTATGAAAAAAAAAAAAAGGATGCATGTACAGAAAAATACCTGCTGATCTGTCAGAAATTCAGTGAGCTCCTAATATTGTTTGGGCTAACATCACAGTACCATTGCTGAAATCCCAAGCAGCATTGTCAGTTTTGCCTGCTAGGCTAAAGAACATATGTATACTGCTGGACTACAGAACTCCCACCCTGGCCTACATACATTGACTTCATTTTCAGCAAAACAGCCCTGCTGCCTTGACTCCCAAGAGCCTGCCCACACACATCATTGTAGTAAAGGGCTCTTGAGAGATGTAGTTCATGGGGTGTGCTTACATCAGTAGGAACTGACCTCCTAGCAACTGCCCCTGCAAGAATGTGGGAAACTTGGTGATGATGTCACAGTAAGTACTAAAAGTTGTTTCTTGCTACAGTAATAATGTAAGAGAAAAAAAATATTGGGACATAATCTAGATGGAGAGATGTTGTTTTTAGGGCAAATTTGGGTCATACACTTTAATGCTCTGACCATGAAAAAAAAAAAGACATTTGATATTGCATTTCAATTAAACAGTGAAATATACATTTACAGTGTACAATCAAATTTGTTTTTGTCTTCACAGTTTGTGTCCAAGGACAAACACAAGATAATAACTATGAGGTGACAACATCTGTGCAGATGATTAATGGATCTTCAGTTAAGGATGTCGTCTTATTCTGCAAAGGAATTTAACCACTTAAGGACCAAGCCTCTTTTTGAGATGTGTTGTTTTCAAGTTAAAAACTGTTTTTTTTATAGAAAATTACTTACAACCCCCAAACATTATACATTTTTTTTTAACACCCTAGAGAATAAAATGGCGGTCGTTGCAATACTTTCTGTCACACTGTATTTGCGCAGCGGTCTTACACTTTTTTATGGAAAAAATAAAATAAAAAAAATTAAGACAACAGTAAAGTTAGCCCAATTTTTTTTTATAATGTGAAAGATAATGTTACGCCGAGTAAATTGATACCCAACATGTCACGCTTCAAAATTACGCCTGCTCGTGGAATGGCGACAAACTTACCCTTAAAAATCTCCATAGGCGACATTTAAAAAATGACAATTGGTAGACAAAATGGCACACACATTATAGTAGAATTAGTAAATTCCGCTGTGAAGAGGATCAACATCCTAAAGCCTCATGCACACTGGACATTAAAATAACATTCTAAAAATGCCAGTAGCTTTGCAGTGAGTTTTTCAACGTTTTTGCAATAGCAGTTTTTAGCGTTTTTCTGTGTTAGCGGTTTGACGTTAGAGCGTTTTTACAGATGAAAACAGTTAAAAAAAAACTCCTTTCAGAACCCACTAGTTTTGGTTTTTTTTAAAGCCAAAAACTGCTGATAACAGCCTATGTGTGCATGGACACATAGGATAACATGATGGGAAGTTTATTGACTGTAGAAAAAAAAGTCTGAAGCCAAAAACAGATGCTATAAAAACATCCAAAAACGGCCAGTGTGCATGAGGTCTAAATCACAACCTTCTGGAGGTCTCAGGTAAACTCTGCCTTTATCACAACCCCCTGGGGCTCTTGGGTAACCCCTGCCTATAGCACAACTTTTCAAAGCTCTCATGTAATATCTGCCTACATTACAGTCTCCAGAAGCTCTCAGGCAATACCTGTCTACATCACAGAGGAGACCCAGAATTACCTGGATTTAGTCCAAGTTTCACCAAGTGACCACCACAGCCTCTTCTCCTGCTCGTTCAGGATAAAACTAAGAAAATCAATGGCGTCCTTGATTAAGAGGGGGCTAAGAACAGTTCTTGCAAGCTCTGGGCCACCTGTTGCCTCCACCATCTGCAAAATAATAAACACAGGGCAATTAGGTATCTGCAATAAACGTCCTAATTGAGGGGCTCTATTTCATCTGTCAAGCCCCAGATTATAGTGCCCATCAACCAGATACTTTCAAGATGGTGAAAGCTTTTGACAGTGTTGAATGGACATACTTATGGGAAGTGTTGGGTTTGTTTGGTCTTGGTAATAAATTCATACAATGGGTCAAGTTATTATATTCCACCCCAAGGACCTGTATGCAAATTAGTGGCTCTGTTTCAAAATTTTTCCTACTATTTAGGGGAACACCACAGGGATGCCCCCTGCCCCTACTATTATTTGCATTGGCCATCAAACCATTAGTTGCAGCTATTCGGCCCACTGATACCATCTGTGGGTTTAATAGAGGTAGCCGGAGGAAAAAAAAATAGGATTTTTCCTACATACTTACCTGTAAAATCCATTTCTTGGAGTACATCACAGAACACAGAGCAGGCTATAGTGATTACTATCTGGGTTATGCGCCACCTAGAGGTGAATGGACACTGGCAGATCAATCAAACAGGAAACCCTCCCCTATATAACCCCTCCTATACAGGAAGTACCTCTGTTTTTTACCAAGCAATAAATTCCCAGAAAGAGGGGAGGGATCTCGGTGTCCTGTGATGTACTCCAAGAAATGGATTTTACAGGCAAGTATGTATCCTATTTTCTTTATCGTACATCACAGGACACAGAGCAAGCTATAGTAATTACTATCTAGGACGTCCCAAAAGCAATATACTTGACTGGAGGGAGACACAATCACAGAAACTGCCACCTGAAAAGGACCTATTCTGCCTCCCGTAACATACTGTGGCCAAGGCAATATCTTCTGTGGCTCTGATCTCCATCTGGTAAAACCCTGTGAATGTATGAACCAAAGACCATGTAGCGGCTTTGAAAACCTGAGCCCCTGACACCTGATGGCAGATAGCCCAAGATGCACCCACACACCTGGTAGAGAGCGCTTTCATCAGAAAGGGTGGGGACCTTCCCCTTTCAAGCCAAAGGCTTGAATGATTAACTGGCAGATCCAATGAGAAATAGTTAACTTGGATGCCGCCTGCCCTTCCTGGGCTCTTCTGGCATCACAAACCAGGATTCCTGACCTGCACAGACAATTCAAGTAAATCCTGACCGCCTGAACTACCTCCAGAGTATGCAGCAATCTTTCTCCCGCCAACTGTGGATTAGGGAGGTATAAAAAAAAAAAAAAAGGCAAGACACAGTCCTGATTCAAGTGAAAACTAGAAACCACTTAAGGCAAGGAAGATGGAGGACACAACATCACCTTATCATGATGCAAGACCAAGAACGGCTCCTTACATGAAAGAGCCGCCAGCTTTGACACTCTACTTGCTGAAGTGATAGCAACCAAAGAAGCCACCTTCCAAGTCAAAAAACTAACAGAGTTTATTGAATTTGTTCAAAAGGTGGCTTCTGCAAGGCTAGTCAAGACCAAGCTTAAGTCCCAAGGACACAAGGAGACCTGACAGGCAGGACTGTCTGCGTTACCCACTGCATGAAGTATAAAAGCGTGAGAAACAACGGTCTCTGGGGAAAAAAAAAAAAAAAGATTGAAACGAAATCTAAGGCTTGGTTCACACTGAGGAACGGAGTGGCTCACAGCAGGGGTCTTGTGCACCCCCATTCACCGTTTCAGGTTGGATTTCAGTCTGAATTTTTGGCTGATTTCGGACCTAAAATGGACCAGAAGACGCACAGGACTCCTGTGCAATTCCACCAGAGCCGCGCCTGAGATGTGTGAACCAGCTCCACTGAGAGCTGGTCACAATCTCCTGACATGCAAATTGGATGCAGAGGAAACCCACATCCAATTCGCAATATAGTGTGAACCCAGCCTAAATGATACTTAAAGCGGAGCTCCACCCAAAAGGGGAGGCTCTGTTGATTTTCTTCCTTCCCCCACCCCATTGCCACATTTGGCATCTTCCAGGGGGTAAGCGGTGAGTGAATACCTGTTTTTGACACGTACCCGCTCCAATTTCTGGGGGACTTCATTGCGGCGAAGTCCCCGAACTTCGTCCCCCAAACACATCCAAAGCATTCTGAATGCAAGCTCTATGCCACTTCATTGCAACCTAAATGTAAGCCTCTACATATCAATGCATGCTAATCTGGAGACACAACTCCTTTAAATTCACTGATACCTATGCAGGGGTGTAGCAACAACAGTTGTACAAGCCCCCCGGATTAATAAGTATAAAAGTATGCCTTTATGCAAATTATACATTAATGCAGTATATAATCGTGTCTCATCTGGTCATGCATCTCTCCCATAGGTAGTACTCACACTTCACAGCACACTGCCCCCAGTGGCCATCGAGAGAATGACCAGACAGTCAGATCAGTTTTCTTATCCTAAATAGTGCAAATGCAAACTTACCATTCCCACCGCAGGACTCAGAACAGGAGTCCAACCTTTACCCATCACGGTGAGCTCTGTCATAAAAGACCTTCAGGGACTCGGTCCCCATCTATCTGGGGTACACTCCCCTGGACCTGTATAGCACCCTGTTGGAAAGCACCTTGGTCAAAGCAAACACTGCACAAGCTGCCATTACGCAGTGTCCAGCGTCATAAGGCTGCATTACAAGAAAACCTCAGAGATTCTTCTCTCCTATCCAACTAGGCTCAGGTACCATCCATTTTGGCTGATAGCTTTTCTGAATGGATTGGATTGAAGTCCATAATTCTCAGTAGAACCGTTCTGGACCTCCAAGTATGCTCCAAGAGCACATCAGTGACCACCACCTTACAGACACTGGCAAAAAACTGAGGTACTTCCTGTATAAGAGGGGTTATATAGGGGGGACTTCCTGTTTGATTGATCTGCCAGTGTCCATTCACCTATAGGTGGCGCATAACCCAGATAGTGATCACTATAGCCTGCTCTGTGTCCTGTGATGTACGATAAAACAGAAAATTGTTACCAATACTTACCGTAATTTTCGTTTTTCTGGCTCTGCTTCAGGCCAGCACACAAGGTGGCTCTGCCACCTTGTGTGCTGGCCTGAGGCTGAGCCAGGAAAGAAATTTTCCTTATATGCAGATGACGCCATGTTTCTTGGGGACACCGACAGTTCCTTAGTTTCCTACATGACATTTGTTTGTTATAAATTTGGAAAAATCTTTGGAAAAGTCTTATTCCCCTTAGATGAGCCCAGCCTGTCCCTACCACAAAAGGCACAGCAAATTAAAATTGTGTCATCCTTCATGGCTTCCCAACTTGAACACTTCGCTGGCTGGGGAGTGATGAACTTGGAAGATCCTATACAGGCCCTGCTTTTAAATCATTATCCCTGTTACCACCTCCTAGCCCAGCTAGTGTCGGGAGCTTTTGCCCATGCCCACTGCGGTCAAACACCGGTACTCATGAATAAAGTCTGGCAGGAAACAAGACGTATAATGAAATATGAAGGGACTTCTGAGTATTCACCGTTATAGGGAAACAGGAACTATGAAGAGCTCTGTAAATTGGAAGGGTTTAAACGCTGGCATTTTCAAGGGATCCAATATATTGCCCAGCTTTATTCTTAAAATGTTTTGCGGCACTTCCAAGTCTTGAAGTCTTACCAATTGTCCCATTGCAGTTTCTTTAAATATCTACAACTGCAGCATGCATTACAGACCCAGTCTATATGTGCCGAAATAGTTATAAGACCCATGCCACTTTTAGACTCACATGCAGCAATTACTAAGAAAAATAGCCTTATTTCATTTTTATATAGTCAACTAATGGCAAAATATCAAGATACCTCTGAAAGTCTGGGCAGGAGAGAGTGGGAGAAAGACTTGGGTGATTTCTCAGATGATGTATGGCAAACTATCATAGAGAGAGTACCCTCTGTATCCTTATCTGCACAATGCCTGTCCCAATTGTTTATTATACATAGAACATATAGGACCCTGGTTAAACTATTTAAGGGGGGCAGGTGGGATGACCTGGAGTGCCCACGATGCCAACAATCTCTGGCAGATTTACTCCATATGCTGTGGAAGTGCCCCAAATTGGTTAGATGTGAAGTGCTTTGGTGAATACAATTAATAGCGCTTTTCATACTCACATTGACCTGGACTCTAAGATTTGCTTATTGGTTACCTAGATAAGGAGATTTTTCCACCTGAGATACTGTATTTAACACCAATTAACAGATTACTGTTTCTAGCACATAAAATTGTTGTTTTGAAATGGTTGTCACCCAGTCCCCCCTCATTCGAGGAGTGGCATCTCCAGGTTAATGATACCCTCCTGAAGGAACAACAGATTTACCACAATAGGGGGCATACCAAATAAATTCTATAAACCATGCAATCATGGCTAGCGGTACCAGGCCTGGCTTCTTTTTTGCTGGTCTCTTTCAGATTATTAGTGTGGTTAAACTTGAAATGGAGATGAAAGTATCCCATGTATACAATTGTGGGAACTTGCTGGTCACTAAATGGTCAGTACAGTTAATATGGTTGCGCATATTGTTTCAAGCTACAAAAGGGTTGACAGTCATGCATGTGCGCATGCAGGGAATGTTCTGGTTTGTATATTTAGTATTATAAATGCTTTCACGTGTCTTGTTATTTTATAAAGTTGGTAGAGATATTATTATCTAACTAATGCTAATCTCAGACCCCGTGTACCGTCTCTATGTTTTGTATAATAGCTTATCTACCTAAACCACAGCATACTACATGGTTGGAAGTTTGTGTGTATACTGTAATTGCATGTGAATATCTTGATGGTGTTCTTTTTCCCACTTTTTGTTTTTTTTTTCTCTTTCTTCACTGTTTGTTTTGTTTTATAAATGCAAAAAATTCAATAATTATTGGGGAAAAAAATAAAATAAAAGATACTTTCAGATGATAATATAAACTCTTACCATGCTTAATGGTGTAAAGAGGAAGTGAACCAGCTCAGCAGCACTGGGATTCTGTATATGGGACTTAAGCTTTGCCTGTAAAACACAATTCATCTGTTAGCAACAGCACAGCTAGCGGCACTTCGATACTTCCTTCAGCAAAACGGAAGGTAATGGACAGTGCAAATTAATTCAGCAAGGTTTTATCTCCCTAAAGGACCTGTGGTAGGTTGATAGCCTACCAGTGTCTGAGAAGTGACACGCATGAATTTCCCAGGGTACCATAGGCCAGTAGGTCGCAGGTCAGTAAGTTGAGCTTGGACATTTCTCTGGTTTTGTTTGATACCATAGGCCAGTACAGCTACTGAATTACTGCCCTTCCCCAAACTTAATTCTAGAACTGAAAACTCTTTAAATCTCCTGTAGATTATATTTGTATTACACTGAGGTTATTAAAAGGTTGAGTGTTATAAGTTATTAAAATTAAAGGGGTCCAGCCTCCAGGCTTTGCCTTGTGATTATCAAGTCCATCTCCTTTTTTTTTTTTTATGGGAAACCTGTAGTCTGTGGCCCCCAAGCTATAACTGGTTACCATCTACCCCATCACCTTTAGTGAGAACCAAATAAAGGCTACAGACTGCAGAGTGCTTGTGTCAAACTGAAAAGGACATGGTCTGCTCTTGAATTTCTTATGGACAACCAATCCATGACTCGCCAGGATTGGTACAGCTGCTTCTGGACTGGAGGTCTGATTGTTCTCAAGAATAAGGAGGCTCCCCCCCAATCCTTACCTATTCATTATTGAAGAAAAATTATCCAAGTACTCCATAAGCTACCTGTAGGCATGAGACTGCAGTTGCCCAGTCTGCGTTAAGGCCAACAACACACTCAAGAAAATAGCAATCAGCCTTCTCTGACATCTGTGCTCATAATCTCTAATGACTGCGATCAGTTTACCAGAGATGAAAAAAAAGGATTTCTGCCAGACACAAAAACACAGCATTAGCTTTTCACTAACCAGGAGGTTGAAGCCATGTTTGAACTTTTGTAAGCAATCAGTGAATTCTTCCTCAGGAGGGGGTTTGGCACGTAACGTTAGGACACCCTCTACATGGGGGAAAAAAAAAAAAAAGAAAGAAAAATTCACTACAAGTAATTACCACTGTCCCCCCCTCCTTCCTAACCCCCTGCCCTCTCACTACCCATACTTCTCTGCTTCCCTGCCTTCTCACTACCCACCTGTACCTCCCCGCTTCCTCTCCTTCCCAGCACCCATACCTCCCTGCTTCTTACCACTCATACCTCCGTGTCCGCCCCCTCCTTCCCACCAACAACTCTCTGCCCACCCTCCTTCCCACAAACAACTCTCTGCCCACCCTCCTTCCCACCAACAACTCTCTGCCCACCCTCCTTCCCACCAACAACTCTCTGCCCCCCCTCCCTTCCCACAACCTATACCTCCCTTTCCTCCAACCGTCCCACCACCCATACTTCCCTGCTAATTCTCACTATCTATACCTCTCTGCCCCTTCCTTCCCATCTATGCTTCTTTGTTCCCCCTCCTTCCAACCACCCATTTTTTTTTTTGCTGCTTCTAGCCACCCATATCGCCAACCCCTTCTCCTCACCACTTATACCTCCCTGCCCACTCCCCCTGCTTAACTTTCCTTTTCATCCCTACTGTACCTCCAGGCCTCATTGGCCCATCTGTACCTCCTGGTCCCCTCTCCTCTCACCATCAATACCTTTTGGCAACCTTATCTCTTACCATCAATATCTACTTTTCCCCAGTCTTTCCATCCACACCAACCAGTCATTCCCTACCCCAATTCCTATAAGTACCTCCTGGTCCCTTCTTCTTCTTTGACTTTCTCCTTTTGGACAGCTCAGAAAAGGCCTCAGCCGCCTTTTGTAGTTTCATTATGAAAAATTCTATGTCATCCAGGATGTGATTTAGGATTTGCTAAGAGAGAATACATACGATTAAGTAATAACCCAATATAAAAAAGTAACACATATACATTATATAGATACACACACACACACGGTGTATGCATAGAAACCACTACGGAAGGCATCACAGGCAGTGTTGTGCACACTGGATAACAAAGAACATGACAGAAACTAAAATGTGTGGACCAACAACAGATTCCATCACACACGGCACTCCACGGTAGGTAAATGGTAAATCACTGACTAATCTCAACACGCATAGGACTCCACTGTTAGTGGAATACTAGATCACCAACAGACTCAATGGTAAGTGAAAATGGTAGACGATCAACAAATCCGAACACACACAGAACAACTGGTAAGTGAATCATTAGATTCCCAACACACATAGGAATCCATGGTGAGTGAAATAGTAGGTCACCAACAGATCTCAACAGGTATAGGACTCCACTGCAAGTTAAATAGTTGATCGTCAACTGATCCCAACACACATATGACTCCACAATAAGTAAAATAATAGATCAACAGATTCTAAATCTCATAGGTTTCCACTGTAAGTAAAATAGTTGACCACCAAAAAATCCCAACACACACAGGTCTCCTCCAAGTAAAACAGTAGATTAACAACAGATCCCAATACATATCAGACTCAAATGTAAGTGAAATAGTAGATAATCAATAGATCCCAACACACATAGAACACCACTGTAAGTGGAACAGTAAAATCACCAACAGATCCCAACACTCACAGGACTCCATGGTAAGTGAAATAATAGATCACTAACAGATACCAAAACACATAGGATACCATGGAAAGTGAATGAAGTGATTCTCGCTCACCACATCTCTGTCAATTCTTGCTTCAATCATCTGTGGCGTCTCGACCTGATCTGGATTGGATGTTGGATCATCTGTAGCAGATACAATATTGAAAGTAGTCGGTCAGAAATGACATACCAATTCTACATGTGGACTTCAGACAGACAGTAGAGAAGATGCCTGCATTACTTATTGGGCACACCCTAAAAATTGCACCAACACCACAACAACATTGCGGGAATGGTTGCAACTGGTCCCCACATCAACTTTAGTGATCTATGGGGGCTTCCAAGCTTTAGACACAGCAATCTATATATCTATAAGGAAATGCATTTTGTTTCCGAATTTTTTTCTATTGAATGTTCAGGAATTAAAAACACATTTTAATTTCCAGCCAGAAGGAGGGGCACTGCAATACTTTTATAAGTATACTGTATCTGTCTAGTTTTATCTGCCTTGTTGAAAATGGCCTAATTGAGTTGAAAAAAAAAGCTAACAGTTAAAAAAACAAACCATTTGAAACTAAATTAATATTGACCCCAAACTATCATAGTTTTCCCACATGTTATGGTCAAAGACACAAATGTTATTGACAAGGATTCTGATGCACAAGAACCATGTTGACAATTGGTGCCAAGGCTTCCGAGAGACAGTACCGACAAAGCTCTTTTATAGAAATTTACTGGTATTTTCCTCTTACTTACAGTCTCCATACTCGGCTGCCCAGGTAGACCAGGCTGCCACACGACTGCGGACATCCACCTGGGTGACTGATCCAGGAGGCATTGGAGCCGGCGCTTGGGGAGGTGGAGGGACTTTGCTGTCACTTGCTGCAATGTTCCTAAAAACGAAAAAAATAAATAAAAATGCATCGATTAAAGAATACCTAAACTAATTAAAAGTAGACTAGGTGACAGAAAACATGCTGCCATTGCTGGCTCTGAAGCCATCACCGAGAGCCTCAGTCGGAGTGCACCTACACTAAGTGATCACCTCAACTATTACTAGCAACTGCTTAAATTAATCTAAAAGGTCAAATCACAACATTTCCTGACAGCAGAAGGCACCAAGTCTGCCATACTGAAAGCGAAAATATCACTCAAAAGCAGCAATGTCCTCAGAAAAATCACCCAATGGATAAAATCATCAAAAAAAGTGTGTTTATTTTTAGATGCAAAAAAAAAATGTATAAGGTCGGCGCTCAGTGTAGGACAATGCTAAAGCGCTAAAGGTAAATATGCCAAAACCCTCACTGTAAACAAATGTATATAAGTGCACCGCTCAAACACCTTAAAAAATAAGTAAATAAGCATATATCATACAGTGAATGTGTAACAAAAATAAGTTTTATAAATCTAAAGCTGGACCTTATAAATATAGCAAGTTGATCGTCCGTGCAAAAATGAAACAGTGATTGATTCTTTCTACAAGTGATATGCACTTTAATCTCTGCACTTCAGCGATTGCACGAAGCAAACAAATATAGCAAATTGCACTGGAAAGCACCTAACAGACTGCAGGTGACCCTGTCTCTCTATTAAGCTCTCCTTCCACTCTGTAACATGCGCTCTCTACCACTGCTTCTGACACTCGTATTCTCTCTCCTCAAACTCTCTTACCTTCACCCCTCTTCTCCACCCCCCTGCTTATACATATCACCCTCCCTTCTGTCCTCTCCCTACTACTGCTCCTACCAACTCTTGCTCATTCTACATCCATATACTGATAAAACCTCCAGTACTCTGAGACATGCCCCTTCATATAAATCACATTCCCACATTACCTCCCTCACCCTCCTGCTTCTCCTAACCTCTGGTGACATATCCCCAAACCCTGGGCCACCATCATCTGTCTTTGCCCAACGCTCCCATCCCCCTACACCCTCTGGCAGGAGTCGCAACCCACAGAACTTGGTCTTTATTCCTCTTTTTTCCAAAACCAGCCCCCCCCTTTTCCTGTGCCCTTTGGAATGCACGTTCTGTCTGTAAAAAAACTCACCGCCCTCCACGACCTCTTTATCACAAAATTCCTTTAACCTACTTGCCATTACTAAAACCTGGCTTCATGAATCAGATACTACTTCTCCTGCTTCCCTCTCACATGGGGGCCTTCTCTGGACTCACTCCCCCAAACCAAGTAGACGAAAGGGAGATGTAGTGGGAATCCTTCTAGCCCCATGCAGCACCTATCAGGTACTTCACCCACCTCCCTCTTTGACACTCTCCTCTTTTGAGGCACATTGCATTTGTCTATTCTCTCCCATTTCTCTAAGAATTGCTGTCATCTACCAGCCCCCTGGACCAGTATCAGCCTTCCTTGATGACTTCTCTGCCTGGCTACCCTACTTTCTCTCTTCTGAAATTCCCACAATTATTCTCGATGACTTCAACATGCCTGTTAACACTAACACTACTATTATTTCTAAACTTCTCAGTCTAACCTCGATTGACCTGAAGCAATGGATACAGGCTCCTACTCACTCCAACGGCAACACCCTTGACCTTGTCTTCTCCTATCTGTGCAACCTTTCCAACAATCCTCTCCCACTCTCTGACCACCACCTTATTAGTTTTGCTCTCTCCCTGTCTTCCACCTCCTCCCCTTCCAATCGCCTAACAGTTACACATAGAAACCTTCGCCACCTCAACCCTTCTTTTCTCTACTCTGCTACTGATCACCTCTATGACAAAATCTCACCCCTGTCCTGCCCCAACCTAGCCACTTTCATCTACAACAGCTCACTGTCTTCCTCCCTAGACAAGCTTGCCCCCCTCACTACACGCAGAATTAGGCCCCGACTGCTACAACCCTGGCAAACAGGTGACACCAGAAGTCTCAGAAAACGTAGCCGCGCTCTTGAGCGCCTGTGGCATAAGACTAAGTTCCAGGAAGACGTCACACAATATAAATCTGCCCTCCTAAAATACTATTCCTGCCTTCACACTGCCAAATAGACCTACTCTATCACACTCATTAACACCTCATTCAGTCCACATCAACTCTTCTCTACCTTCAACACTCTACTCTGTCCTCCACTGCCTCCACCCACCAACTCACTCACTGCCCAGGAGATCGCCAATCACTTCAAAACTAAGATTGATACAATTCATGAGGAGATCTCCAATGTTCAAAAACCTCCCCCATGCAACATCCCATGTCCACAGATACAATCATTACTTCCCTCATTCAACCCTGCTACTATTAATGAGGTTGCTAAACTTTTTTTTTAACACTCATCTAACCATCTGCCCCCTGGATCCTGCTCCCTCGCAAATGCTACGCTCACCCTCTGACTCAATTCTACACTCTCTAACTCACATTTTCAACCTCTCCCTCTCTAGTGGCATCTTCCCAAACTCTCTCTAACATGCGCTAGTCACCCTCATACTTAAAAAGCCCTCACTGGACCCCACCAATCTTAACAACCTACGTTCCATCTCCTTACTCGCCTTCTCCTCCAAATTTCTTGAAAGACTGGTCTACAACCGACTAAGTGACATCTGACCATGAATAAACTTCTTGATCCCCTTCAGTCCGGATTTCGCCCCCAACACTCCATGGAAACTGCTCTCCTTAAGCTCTCCAATGACCTACTAATGGCTAAAACCAGTGGACACTATTCTGTACTACTTCTCCTGGATCTCTCTGCTGCCTTTGACACAGTGGACTACCTCCTCCTCCTCAAACTCCACTCCTTTGGTCTCTGTGACTGTACTCTTCGCTGCTTCTCATCCTACCTCTCCCACTGCTCCTTAAGTGTCACTTACAACTCTACTTCCTACTCTCCTCTTCGTTTCTCCGTTGGGGTTCCCCAAGGTTGTGTTCTTGGAGCTCTCCTTTTCTCAATCTACACCACCTCCCTGGGTCAGTTGATTGCCTCCCACGGCTTTAAATATCATCTCTACACTGATGACACCCAAATCTATCTCTCCACCCCCAGCTCTGTCTGTCTCCTCACGCATTACCAACTTACTAGCAGACCGGGGCGTGGCCTGAGGAGCTATGGAGTAGGACGTTTGGAAAGAGAGCTCCCTTTGCAAAAATCCTATAACCGACATCCTGCTCCAATCCTAACAATCCTGACAGGACAAGACACTTCAATAGGCTTGTCCCATCATCTGTGTGGCCCTGGGTGCTGCCTGGCCGTCTGGAGCGCTGCTCGAGGCCGCGGAGACCGGATCGTCCCGCCCCGGGCCCGGCCTGTAGGAAAGTCCCCGGCTTCGGCCTAGTGCTTGGAGCGGCGGCCATATTGCTCCACCCGGCGGCGGATCCTACTCATCCCCCGGTTATACAAGGCACCCCAGAGACGGATCTTTGTCTGCCTCGGCCCCCGGGCTGCCTGTGGCCCCCAGCGCTGAACTTCTGCACCCTGAAACAGCTCCTGGGACGGCCCGAGGATCCGGCCTGGTCCTCGGAGCGGCGGCCATCTTGCTACACCCGGCGGCGGCTCCTGCTTATCCCCCGGACATACAAGGCTCCCCAGAGACAGATCTTTGCCTGCCTCAGCCCCCGGACTGCCTGTGGCCCCCAGCGCTGGACCTCTGCACCCTGAGACGGCTCCTGGGACGGCCCGAGGCTCCGGCCTGGTCCTCGGAACGGCGGCCATCTTGCTGCACCCAGCAACAGCCGCAGATTCTCCTGACTTGCCGGGCCCCCCAAAGGACTAATTTCTGCGTGCATGGGCCTTCAGATCTCCTCTGGGGACACAGCACCTGAGGAGAGGCCTGAAAGGTGAGGGAGTGAGATACAGACAGAGCAAACTTACAGCACACAAACTCCTGATAGAGGTCCTGAGGAACGATACACCAAAGTAATTCATCACAAGGGTTCCCCTTCTGTCCTGGGACCGCTGAGGACTATGTCACCACCAAAGCGGAACACTGGGACGACAGACAAGCTCGCGCAATTTCGCCGCCTGGAGAAAGACATGCAGCAGGAGGGCAGCGCAGACACGTGTACGGGCCCCGCTCCTCATACGTCAGACACCGCCAAAGTGCTGGACGCTATAGCCGCCTTGCAAGGTACTCTGACTGCGAAGATAGACGAAGTAATAATCGATATATCCCTGATCAGACAGGACTTCTCAAAACTGAAAGACAGGGTCACGGAGGCAGAAACCAGAATCAGCAACGCGGAAGATGCCCTGCACCCTATGAGACATACTACAGAAGAGATGCAGAGACAAATACAGCAACTTTATGCCCATCAAGATGACATGGAGAACCGCCTTAGACGCTGTAACCTCCGCTTCATAGGACTGCCGGAGAAAGAGGAAGGAGCGGACCCGGCAACCTATCTAGAAACGCTCCTGCTCAAAACGTATGGCCGGGAAGCCTTTTCAGTAATGTTTGCGGTGGAGAGGGCGCACCGCATACCTGCGCGGCCACCACCACCTGGAGCGCCTCCCCGCACATTCATCGCCAAATTTCTAAATTTTCGGGACCGAGACAAAATCCTTAAACTCACCCGGGAGAGAGGAAACATACAGATCGGGAACAGCCAGATAGCAGTATTTCCGGATTTTTCCAGCGAGGTGCAAAGGAAGAGAGCACAATATCAAGAGGTGAAGCGCCGATTGAGGACCCTCCATCTCAAGTATGCGATGTTATTCCCTGCCCGGCTGCGGGTGGAGGAAGACGGAAAAGTACAGTTCTTTGACGACCCGGCGGCAGCGACAGCATGGCTGGATCGTAGAGACAGACCGGCTTAATCTGTCTAAGTTCATACAACTTACTAGCAGACATATCAGCCTGGATGTCACATCACTTCCTCAAACTCAACCTATCCAAAACCGAGCTTATGATATTTCCTCCCTCAGGTGCCACTTCCCCTGATTTCTCTGTCAATATCAATGGCTCAACTATCAACCCACCCCCCCCCCCCCCATGCCAAGGTCCTAGGTGTAATCCTGGACTCTGAACTGACCTTTCAGCCCCACATTCTATCACTATCCAAAATTTGCCACCGCAACATCTCCAAGATACGTTCCTTCCTAACCAATGTCACCACAAAGCTTCTAATCCACTCCCTGGTCATCTCCCGCCTCAACTACTAACTCATTCCTCATTGGCTTACCTCTAAATAGGCTATCCCCACTTCAGTCCATCATGAACGATGCTGCCAGGCTCATCCACCTCACAAACCGCTCAGTGCCTGCTATACCCCTCTGCCAATCCCTCCATTGGCTGCCATTCACTCACCGAATTAAATTCAAGATACTAACTATAACTTACAAAGCCATCCACAACCTGGCCCCCAGCTACATCTCTAACCTAGTCTCAAAATACCAACCTAATCGTTCTCTTCGCTCCTCCCAAGACCTCCTGCTCTCGAACTCCCTTGTCACCTCATCCCATGCTCGCCTTCAGGACTTCTCCAGAGCCTCTCCTATCCTCTGGAATACTCTACCCCAATCCGTCTGATTTTCTCCAACTTTATCCACTTTCAGACGATCCCTGAAAACTCATCTCTTCAGAGAAGTCTATCTGGCCCCCACCTAACTGTACATTTACCTTCTCAATCAGCACATCACCCACAATTATTACCTCTTGTATCTCTTGACCTTCCCTCTTAGATTGTAAGCTCTAAGGAGCAGGGCCCTCTGATTCCTACTGTATTAAAGTGTATTGTATTTGTACTGTCTACCCTCAAGTTGTAAAGCACTACGTAAACTGTTGGCGCCATATAAATTCTGTATAATAATAATAATATTAATTGCAACTGTTCATAAAAGTAAAGTATTAGAATATTACTGTTTCTCCAAAGGCTCCACTGTGCTAACCACCACCAGCACACTGCACTCACCAGAACATATGGCTGCATAAAATATAGGCAGCAAAAAAGCTCTATAGGGTCATCAAATTAACTGCATCTCTACCTTGGAAGCAGTTCCTTTAAGAAGATGTCCCTTTAATAATGGCACCAACTAGGCTATCACTCCCTAGAGGCAGCAGGTAAGTAGCACAGCTGTATGGAACAAATGCTCACCAACTGGAGCCAAATTAAGTTTTTATGGTGTAGTGTTTATTGTGAAAATGCAACATAACAAGCAAATGGAACAATCTCCAGGACTTACAAGTATGGCCTCCCCATACAGCCCATGTGGCAGCGTGACGTCAGCACTCTAACTCCTCCCAACACGTTTCATGCTCTAGCGCATCATCAGAGGGATCCCTAATGATACACTACAGCGCAAAACGCATTGGGCAGAGTTAGAGTGCTGCGGTTATGCTGCCACATGTGTTGTATGCGGCGGCCATACTTGTAAGTCCTAGAGATTGTTGCTTTTCCTTGTTATATTGCATTTTCACAATCACCCTATGATTCAGGAGCCAATGAAAGACCAAGCACCGCCAATGTAGAGAGTTCCCAGCACCCACCAGGAAATGCCTGCACAACATTTTTCAAAAGGTGCAGCTGCAGTGTGTACAGAAAACCCTGGAAAGAGATGGTGGTATTAAAGCCATTCATTTTCTGAGCAATTGTGACAAAGTTGCACACAAATCTGTCTGTCAGGAAGGCTGCTTGTTGCATGCCTGAAATGGAATTAAGAGTCGAATGCAGAGACCGGTGTTAAAATGGGGTTCTGCTCCAGTGCAATGGAAACATGGTCACTCTGTGGCTGGGTGTTGTGCAGGCCTTAGGCAGATTAAATATTTCAGCCTAAGCTTTAGCTATGGCTCCATTTTGCAAAATACAGATTAAGTGTGTGCGTAAGGGGTAAGCAGCAACCTGGCCGTAGACCTGTAGCAAAGTCCTTGCATAGGAATCCTTATAAAGGCTTTAGGCGGAAGTGGCGGTAAAGTGGGCAGCCAGTGGTGTTATGTAACACCTGGCCGTCCACCTGAGACTAAGCTCTGAGTGGCTGAGTTTTAGTGCCAAGTCTGGAAAGTTTACACTTTAAAAAAGTGAATACATTCCAAACATGGCCTCACCTGTAAAAACATGGCCTCCAAACATGGCCTCACTGTAAAAAAAAAAAAAAAAAAAAAAAAAAAAAAAAGGGGGGGGGGGGGCCCTTTTTTTTTTTTTTTTTACAGTAATGGTGAGAGATTATAGGTTAACCCTGTGTTACTAGTCCACAACGCTGGTCCTTGTATAGGGTCCAGGCTTCCCCCATCGCCCCTGATGGCGTCTTCAGAGTCTGTATTCCTTAGGTGTGGACCACGATACAGGGCCTCTATAGCATACTGTGGCTGAATACACGCGTTGCACAAAGTGCTGAGGTGAGCGCCTGTGCAGAATCCAGTGCCCGAAGCAACATTACAGGCCATCCCCACGGCATGGGGTCTTGGTATGGCTCCCAAGGTATTACTGAGGCTACACCAAAGCAAATGCACTGCTTCTATTGTGGTGTTAGAAGACAGTGAAGGGCTGAATGAAGAGTTGCTTGAAATTCGAAGATAAAATAATAAACTAGTTAAGCCAAGAGCGAGAAAATGTACATCACCTTAAGATGCTAGCAAAAACTGAGGACTCACACAGTGCGATAGTGTTATAAGGGAGGTCCCAAGGGGTGTGTCCCCAAAGCTTTGCCAGCATCCAATCACCTGAAAGTACAAACCTATAACCCAGGGTATATGAATAGTAAACCTGTGTCCTGTACAGTAGGATTAGTATACACTTTTTTAGGAACTTTCAAAAATCACACTTTCAGTTCAGTTGGTGTAGTTACACAGTTTTATATATAGAGCCGTTTTATATAATATGGAGCTGTTGCATGCCTAAGAAAATTGAAATCAAGGCTTCCACTGGCAGTGGTTGGTCTGTAATCGTTAGGTGTGTCAGTGGTAGTACTTAGGTGGACTAAAAAGATGGAGAAAGCTTGACATGGGTGTTATCAATGTGTCATGTCATCACAGGCAGTTAAAAACAGCAAGGGGTGAGGCAGTGGCACAAAGCCTACTTATGCAGCCGTAAAGCACACAAGGAGTGGTGAGTTCACAAGAGCAGCAGGTAGAATAGTTCCTATGTGTATGAGGATTTAGCTGAAGATTTAGCCCTTTAGGCACTGTCCCATTGTCTTCATAGAAGAAGGAGGTTGATATTTGGCTGCCCATATCAAAAAAAAAAAATCTATCTGGCTGCAAATATCAGCCACAGCAGGCTGCTGCCCAAGGTCCACAGAGGGTGCGGCAAGCTTTGCCATCGCAACATATCCAATACAGTAGTTCAGAGTAAATGTTCTGATGCCTGTGTGTGGCTCTAAGAATACAGCCTGTACAGAGTTAACCATTAAAAGAATAAAAGACATGCATTAGGTTCCAGGAGTCAAGTTTAGGCTTATATCATGCTAATTACCTCAGTATGTCTGGCCGCATCCTTGGTCTTCCTCCTCTGCTGTCATTCAGTGCACTGTCAATATCTTGTTGGATAAAAGAAGCCTGCAAAATTGAAATGTCACAATCAGACATGGTGTTATACAAGATAAGTGAAGGGGATGCCAAGTAAAAGACAATATGGAGGAGGGCGAGGCATGCAGCACCGCACAAAGGAAACCAATAAACTGCAATCTCATGCATGCCACAATGTGAAAAAACTGCAGCACTATTATAATTTACAGCCACTATTCTACACAAAGCAGCAGGAAGGCCACTGGATGGATATCTGTACAGAATAAAATAATATACCGGTATATATTATTTATTTTTTTAGAACAAAATAATATTGTGTTTCCGGAGTTTAGCTGGGTCTATTCATATAGATGTGGTCTTTGAATTACAACCATACTATCATCTACTGTATATCAGGTGCTGTGCTCTCTCACTTCGCTTGTCAATGATTTTAGCAAATTTCTGTTGTCTAGCCAAGTTACTAGGTCTCAGGTTTGACATTTTGGCGTTTAAAAACTTTTTGCATCACGTCTTGGCACTGGGCTCTTCCATTTGTCGGTAACTAACCTTATTGGAATACAAAGCATAAGAGGGGGATCTAGCCACACCTACTTAGGTTGAAAATAGACAAGGGCCCATATCAAGGCCAAGCAAAAAAGACAAAAAAAAAAAAACAATAAAATACATTTTCACAGGGAAAATATTCCTTCTATCAGAATAAAGCTCTGAATTCCTGCATGTAGGTGTATGAACAAGTAACTCTTAAAGTGACCCTATCAGATAAGTACATTTGCTGAGAAAAGCTGCTCCTGTAGAAAAGGAATCAGGTTGTGATGTTGAGCAGCAGAAGAAACCATTGGGTGACATGACGATCAATGGTTAACGCGATCCTCTTCAAAAGAGCTGCATTTGGTGCAGCAGACAGTATTTGCTTTCTTCTATCTGCAGACACAAGGTTTCTTATCAGTTTTAAATTATGTGACAGGGTTGCTTTAAAGCCTTATTAAAGTGAAAAATAGGGAAATTTGCTACCGATACTTTGCGGTGGGATTTGCGTCAGCACAAAATAAATGGGCGCAAATCGCACTGCAAAGAATTACATGATTTACGATTGAACAGAAATGCAGCGCGATTCCTGTCCAAATCGCATGGGATTTTCCCCATTGTTCTCGTGTGTGCCCGTGTGTAGAAAAGGGAAAAGAGCCTTCTAGTGGGCAGTTTAAAAAATGTTAGAACTCTATATACAATATATATCTGGCCACATGCAAAATAATCTACTGTACATAGGTGTCCCAGTCCACCGATGATAGCAAATCACGGCTACTGGAGGTGTTCACAGTGCTGGAGGAGATGTAGACATCACTTTTCCTCTATACCCATGGGGTCCCAGGACTTCTCCTACAGCCCTGTGAGCACCTCCACCGGCAGGCAACAACACCTATGTACATTATTTTGCATGTGGCCAGATACGTACTGTGAGTTCAAGCATTTTTTTAAACTGCCCACTAGATGGAGCTTTTCCCTTTCTATACACACACGAGCGGTGGGGGAAATCGTATGCAATTCGGACAGGAATTGCATAGCATTCCTGTTCAAATCGCATGAGATTCTTTGCAGTGCGATTTGCGCCTTTTTTTTGTATTGGCGCAAATCGCACCGCAAAGTATAGGCACTCACTTGACCGAAAGTATTGATACTTGTACTCACCGATGATAAAAAAAAAAAAAAAAAAACGGTATCAGTGCAACCCTAGTAAAAAATAATGTATTGGGCGTGGCCAAGATGGCGATGTGAGCGGCTGCTTCTCAGAGAGCTCCGCACATCGCCGGCATAATCCGGATCCATCTGGCTTCTAAATCCTCCGGACACATCCCTACTGTCTCTGGGGGGCTCACAGACCCTCTATCTCTTGAGGGGGAGGAAAATTTTTTTGATCCGGGGCCGCGATCGGGTCCGCCGGACGCTCCGGCCTACCTCGAGGCATTAGGCCGCAGCCGCGGACTTTCCTGGCGGGCCGCGCCGCGATCCGGATGACCCCTGGCGCGGTCGGAGCCTCCGGAAACACCACGGCCCTCAGATAAAAGCTCAGGCCTAGCCACGGCCGCGGAATCGGCCCGGATTGTATCCTCAGGCCCTACGAACAGCTAGGCCGCATCCGCGGCCTCCCCTGAAGATCTGAGGCCGCCGGAACAGCTGAGGGTGACACTGGCCCCAGGGATCTGGAGGGGGAGAGCCCAGGAAAGCTGAGGGTCTCCATCTGGATTGTGGAGCAGGCCCTGGACCATCTCCTTCCCTGACACCCTGGGAGAGACACACAGAAAGTCCCTGTAGGCCTGTGGAAGTCCGAGGACAGCCCCGATTCTACTCAGCCTGCAGGTGAGGGGGCAAACTCTCTGGGGGGCACGTACAGCTCTAAATATACTGACTGCATACCCCTGAACCCCCCCCCCCCTGATAGTCTCCCACAGCCAGCCACTAATTACTGCCCAGTCCGGGGCCTTGCTAATCTGAATGAGGCGCAGATCTTCTAGTACAAAATATAGCAAGGGGGGCAAAAGGTTGGCCTTTCCACCACAGTCGGACTTCCCCCAGACGCCCACCTGTCCCACTCCGGAGGCCCATACCACACGCAGCACACATAGAGCCTCACAGACAAGCATCATGGAGCCGGATGACTCTCGTCCCCCCTGGCTGGCGGACGTCATGGCGGCCATAGCAACTTGCCAATCCACATTAACAACAAAAATAGAGGCTGTTCAGCTGGATATGGGTCTAATCCGTCAAGACATAGACAAAATTAGGTCGCGAGTTACCGAGACGGAACAAAGATTGAGTAACACTGAAGATACCGTTGCGGAACATGGAGCAACACTCCGTACGCTCCAGACCAAAGTAAAGGCCTTAGAATACGGAGCTGAAGATGCGGAGAACAGAAACCGGCGCAATAATCTTCGTATTATCGGTTTACCGGAGGGGGCGGAGGGGAACAATCCTACCTCCTTCATAGAGGGCCTGCTGCGAGACCTCCTACCGGAAGCCTGTTGGTCGCCCTACTACACAGTTGAGAGGGCACACCGTATACCGCCTAAGCCAGGGCCTCCTGGATCCCCTCCTCGCACCTTCATACTCCGTCTCCTTAATTTCAGAGACAGGGATGAAGTTCTTCGTGCCTCCAGAAATGTTGGGGACCTAAGATTTCAGAACACTAAACTGATGATTTTCCCTGACTATTCGGTAGAGACCCAAAAACTCAGGAAATCGTTTGACCAGGTTAAGGCCGCACTGAGATCACGCAACATTCGCTATAGTGTACTCTTCCCTGCTCGCTTGAGGGTCCAGGATGGCGAGACGACTCGATTTTTCACCACACCAAGGGAGGCCTCTGTCTGGCTGGATTCTCTGCCACAGATCCGTTGACCGACCGATCGGTACACACCGAATCTCCTCTTTATTCTTTACTTGTAACAACCTGGGCCCAAGTCTGAATTCACATACGAACTGCTCCATGGATGACTTAGTTTTGTTGCACAGGTTGTGCCCAGTTCATCCCCATGATGTGTTCAGACTTGAGGGGGGTAACCAACTATCCCCTTTCAGGAAAACTCTAAGTTAATGCCCCTGTCTAAGCATTTGGTCAGGAGACTGTTGAGCTATGAGGCTTCATGTTACCTGCATACCTGTATCCTCTTAGTGATGGATCGACTTCACTGTGGGGTCACAACACGATTTACTTCTTCTCTATTTGACTTCTAATACCCCACAGCCTGTTATATTCCATTAGCGGAGTTCTCACACTCGAAGGGCCGCTTGAACTCTTGCTTGCCCCCCCGTGTGCAATTTAGGGGGGTCGGGCTCGCCTCTTCCACGGACCCCTTGCTGCAGCCGGCGAGCTGAATTGGTTTGGGATTGAAACCCGCCTCAGTTTGGGGGGGCTGGGTGGGGTGGGGGGTGGGGAAAGTTCCCCTAATGGGGCTGTTCTAATTTATGTTAGAAGTTGGACTGTTTTCAGTTTGGTTCTGTTTTTGTTTTACAATTGTTTTTTTAAAAAAATTGACTCATCAGCATTGCAATGTTTTCAGGTATGTCCATTATGGGTTCGGGGGTCCAGTTCGGGAGCCACGACCTACATTGATCCTAACATTATTATCATTCTGAGTAACCATGTCCTCCCTTAATATTGTTTCGTGGAACACTAGGGGACTGAACTCCCCGGTTAAGCGTTCCCTGGTGTTCCAATTCCTTAAAGCTTACAACCCACATATATGTGTGCTCCAGGAGACGCATTTGATAGGAAGTAGAGTTTTGGCCCTCAAAAAACCGTGGGTGGGTTATCACTACCACTCCACGCACTCCAGTTTTTCCAGGGGTGTCACTATTCTGATATTGAAATCCCTTCCTTTCCGGCTCCTGGATTTGGCCCTGGACCCTGATGGTCGTTATGTCATCATACATGCTAAAATATATTCTCTAACGTGGACCATTGTGGGTTTATATTTGCCTCCTCCGGCTTCACTACTGGTGCTCAACCAGATCACCGGTAAGATAGCTGAATTTGCATCTGATAACAATATTATATTGGGTGATTTCAATCTAGTCCCTGATCCGGATCTTGATAGACTGGCGTCTGCGGGGTATCACCATCCTGGGTTGACTGAGTGGGCGGACACGTATGGCCTGACTGATGTGTGGAGGTGGAGACACCCCCAGACCAGGGCATACACATGCCACTCGGCCTCTCACAGGACGTTCTCCCGGATAGACTTAGTCTTCGCGGGAAGTCCGGTCCTCCCACGGGTTACAGATATACAAATACTCCCTAGAGGAATTTCTGACCACGCTCCCCTGCTGTTGTCATTGGACCTTTCACTGGGCCCTGTAGACAAGATATGGAGGCTCTCGAGGTTTTGGATTTCAGACACGGCCGTAGACTCTCAATTCAGAACGGAGTTGCTTGACTTCTGGGTGGTAAATGTGGGCTCGGCTGACCCCACAGTTGTCTGGGATACATTCAAGGCCACGACAAGGGGACAATACCAGACCATTATAGCCAGAGTTCGTAGGGAGCGCAGGGCAGAGTTGGTAAGGGCTGAGAGAGAGGCGAGTTGTGCAGAGATCCTCTTTGTTCGTACCCGGGACCCTATACACTACTCACATTTACAATTTATGACATCGGAGGTGGTTCGTCTTCGTACCACTCTTACCCAGAAAAAAATGCTGGCTCAATCCCAACGGATTTTTGAGCAGGGGGAGCGAGCGGGTCGCTTGTTGGCCTGGCTCTCCAGGGAGCAGGCGGGGGGGATGAGCATCTCCCACATCAGAGACCCTTCGGGACAGATAGTCCACACACCGGAAGAGATCAATAGCTGTTTCGCGGAATTCTATAAATCTCTCTACATGTCCAGGGCAGACTATAGGGAGGAGGACCTGGTGGCATACTTAGACAGTATTGATGTCCCAACCCTTACGGTAACATATCGTGATAAGCTTGATGCCCCAATTACATCCTTGGAAATACTCCGGGCACTCAAATCAATGCAGACAGGGAAAACACCGGGACCCGATGGAATCCCTATAGAATTTTACAAACAATACGCTGCAGAACTAGTAGACAAGCTTCAGGACCTCTTCTCTGCGTCGATGCGCCTCGAGAGACTCCCGGATACAATGAGTGAAGCGATTATAGTGGTGATCCCCAAGCCCGGGAAGGACCCTACTTTATGCTCCTCGTATCGCCCCATATCTCTCCTGAATGTGGACGCAAAGGTCCTGGCAAAAGTACTGGCCAATAGGCTTAACCTTGTCATCACTGCCCTGATCCACAGAGATCAAACAGGCTTCATGCCCGGGAGAGGTACTGACATCAACATTAGGCGTCTTTATACTCATATAGACAGGGCGGATGGGGAGTCCGGAGGAGTGGTGGCCTCACTCGACGCAGAGAAGGCTTTTGATTCCGTCGAGTGGGGCTACTTATGGGAGGTGCTCTCGCGTTTTGGGTTTGGCCCGGGCTTCACAAAATGGCTCCGCATGCTATATCATAGTCCTTCAGCCAGAATACGCACCAATGGTTGTCTATCGGAGAAGTTTAAATTGTTTCGGGGTACGAGACAGGGGTGTCCCCTCTCCCCGGGCTTATTTGCCCTGGCGGTGGAGCCCCTGGCTATACTGCTGCGGGCTGACCCCGGGGTGAGGGGGCTTCAGGTGGGCCCAATCGAGGAGAAGATTTCGCTGTATGCGGATGACGCTCTGCTCTATTTGGCGGACGCGTCGTCCTCCCTGCAGACTGCACTAGGTCTAATTAACCGATTCGGCGGGTACTCGGGGATCCGTATTAATTGGGATAAGTCGATACTGTTCCCGCTCCATCAGTCGACCCCTAGGATCCCACACGTGCAGCTTAAATGGGTAGAGGACTTCAAGTACCTAGGGATTAAGATTAGTGGTAAAGTCCAGGATTATATGGACGATAATCTGCGACCACTTATGACACAACTAACGGCTAGGTGTGCTTCTTGGCGTTCCCTCCCACTGACCCCGGTTGGCAGAGTAAATCTGCTAAAAATGATTTACCTTCCCAAATACTTATACTTTTTTCGCAACACACCCATCCATATCCCAAGGGCCTTTTTCCAGAGATTGGAGGGTCTGCTGATACACTTTGTGTGGGCTGGGAGGCCACCCAGAGTGGCCAAGCAGATCCTATATCTCCCATTATCCGGGGGGGGACTGGCACTACCGAACTTTCAAATTTATTACTGGGCAGCTGTTCTTGTTACGATTCGGTGGTGGTTCTCCCAGCCCGCACAGAATCCTGCTGTTACTCTTGAAGCAGCCATTTTGGGTTCTTTTGCAGCCCTGAGCAACCTTCCGTTTCGTGGACTTCGGGCTAGTCAGTCCATGACAACTCTGATGCGAACCACTGTAAGGGTCTGGCAGGAGGCCAGGAGGATATATGGGAAACCCAATCATATCTCACCTCATATGCCCTTATGGGGCAATCCCATGCTCCCTCACCTTTATAGTATACCAGACCCCTCTATCTGGGCAAAAAAGGGTATCCTCACACTAAAACATATAGTTCAGGATGGTAGGCTTAAGTCTTTTCAGGCCCTGAGGCAATCATTTTCTATCCCTTCCTCCTTCCAATTTAGATACTGGCAGCTAAAGCACGCTTTTGAGGCTCAGTTCCCTGCCCCCCTTATTTTGGAACCAGACTCCATTGAACGGCTCCTGATTTCTAGCGTGATGGGGAAGCCACTTTCTACGTTATATCTATACCTCACAGTAGAGTATGACACCAAACTAACCAAGACATGGGAAAAATGGAGGGTCGATATCCCTTCCTTGGATGAAGAGGAATGGAAGGAGTGTTTAATTTCCTACATTCCTTCCATGATAGCGGCGAAAGATAGGTTCATACAATTTAAGTTCCTACACAGAGCGTATTTCACCCCACAGAGACTGGCACGCATTTATGATCAAAGGGACCCCAATTGTCAGAGATGTAGGCAGGAAGTGGGCACCTTTTGGCACATGGTCTGGTCCTGTCCCAAACTCAAACCCTTTTGGTTAGCAGTGGCCACCACACTGAGCGATGTCACAGGTTTGAATGTACCGGTTGACCCTCAGATACTATTGCTTAGCCATTTGGAGGATATTGAGGGAGACAGATATAGTAAACTGTGTCTTACCTTCGCATTATATTATGCTAGGCGTGAAATATTAATGGTATGGAAAAAGGCAGAGCCTCCTACTTTGGCATCATGGAAAGGGTCAGTGAACATGGTACTTCCCCTGTATAGATTGACATATGAAAGTAGGCAATGTCCAGGAAAGTTTGATAAGATCTGGTCCTCTTGGGTAGATGCCTCTGGGGCCCCGGAACCCCCTCTCGCATAATTATTATGCTATGAAACTGGTTGGAGGAAATCTAGTGTCTCTTTGACTGCTCTCCCGCTGCCTGTTCCCTCTTCCCCCCCCTTACCTTTCCTTCGTTCTTCTTCCCCTCCCTCTACCCCCCCCTTTCCCCCCCTCCCCTTTCCCCCTCCTTCCCCTCCCCCCCCCCTTCCTCCTCCCTATCAGGTTGGATTGAAAATGGTTACTTATGTAAGTTTATCTACGATGCTATAATATTATAATGTATTAAGGTGTACTGTTAAGTGATACTTCTGATATTTGCACAATTGGAATATCTGATAGGCAATGACTACAGGTTGAAGGTTGATTTTAATGTCATTTTCTTCTATACTTTGAATGTCTTAAATCACTCTGTAAAGTAATGCTGATTTGTTTAATAAAATTTTCTGTTAAAAAAAAAATAAAAAAAAAATAATGTATTAGAAAAGAAAAAAAAATGCTGCACAAATTGCATTAGCTGGAATTTGCTTGCTCAGAGTTCATCTAAAATGATTTGCCCATCTAAGACTAACTTGTCCACAGGATGCTTTATTTCACTGCAGGACAAACAGCGTTGTCACCGGGAGTAAAAAGCCTGAACTACTTGTTGGATTAATAGGAAATATAACTATGCTACAAAGATTCCGAAAAACAAAAATGGCTGATAATGCTACTATCAGACTGCATAATTTATGCCATTTTCATTTTTGCCTAGTGCTTTACTTTTGCAGGACAGTATCTGGCCCCTTTATGGAGCGATCCAACAATTCTTCTGGAAGGGTTTCATGCAAGATGCTATTCCATAGCTAATATGAAAACTGACATGGCATCCCACCAACAATTTTTCTCAGACATTAAAACAAAGTCTTTTCTCCCTGAAAATTCTTTCATTCTATACGAAAAAGGTGAATGTTCAAGCAATGCTCGATGTGAAAATCCCTCTGTGAACAGTACTGAATAGCACAACTGCTGGGTGCTCCATACCATCAATAGACCAGATCAATTGTTTTCATTTTGCTAAGGGAAAACTGTTTTGGAAATAAACGTTGTCATTAATTATGATACGAAAAAAAATACATATTTTTTTTTTTTTTAGAGACAAACAAGATTATATTCTGCTGATATCAGCTATAAATGATTTTATTTTACTCGTTTTCTATAAAGAATTTTTCTTTTTTATATGTATATAACATTTTATATCTTGATATATTTAAATAGATATGTGGGCATGTGCTAGGAGTATGTATGTGTGGTTTTCTTGAGAAATGTTTTATTGCTGCTGTAAAGGGTATCCGAAAAAATTTTGTTGAATGTATACAATGACAATAAAGTCTATCTATCTATCTATCTATCTATCTATCTATCTATCTATCTATCTATCTATCTATCTATCTATCTATCTATCTATCTATCTATCTATCTATCTATCTATCTATCTATCTATCTATCTATCTATCTATCTATCTATCTATCTATCTATCTATCTATCTATCTATCCATCTATCTATCTATCTAGTTTGACCAGAAGTAGTTTAAAAACTATGGATAGAAAGTGCTCATTTTTTTTTTTTGCTGTTTGGTATATTTATAACACTAGGCCTTATTCACGCCATGTGAATACGTGAGTGAATGTGAGACGTCCATACAAACGAAGAGAGAAAGCGGCACATCTAGTCATGAAAAATGTTGTTTATTGTAGAATCAAAAGACTAAAAAACATGACACACGAGGGATCCACAACGTTCAGCAGACGCGTTTCACACAAAGTACATAATCATTGTGAGTGTTTCTGCACCTGTTTCTGCAAGGGCACAAAGAAAACAATTGTTCTCTATGCGCCCTGTTTTTCTGCGCAGAAATCTGGAACATGTATGCAGTCTTCTGCACAGAAAAAAAAAACTCACATGACTTCAACATTGTGGTGTGAACAGGGCACATAGAGCTCAATTGTTTTCTTTGCACCCTTGCAGAGAATTTATGTTGCATATTTCTACGCAGAAAAAAAAAAACTCACGTGACAGCAGTGCTGTGCATAGGTCACAACTGTCCCTGATTTCGAGGGGCTGTCCCTGATTTGGAACAAAGTCCCTCTGTCAATCTTTCCTGCTTATTTGTCCCTCATTTTGGTCTGATCTATGAAGTTGTATAGAAAATGCACTTTTTATCTTTTAAAAAGTGTTTTCCTTTGCTAAATCTTTCATCCAATTTCTAGATTGCTGCATTTAAAAATTTAAAAAGCCAGTACAAAGAAATAGTAGTGGTAAAAAAAAAGCACTTGTGGGTTTAACTAATAATTTTTTTTGTACAATTCTCCTTTAAGGGGCCGGGAGGGGGGGGGGATAAGGGCTGGGGTGACCTATGCATAATTTTTTTTGCTAATAGGTATCCCTCATTACCATCTCAAATGTTGGGAGGTATGGTGTCATGGTGTGAACAGGGCTCATAAAAAACAATTTGTTTGTTTTTTGTGTCCTTGCAGAGACCTGTGTTAGAAATACGCACATCTCTGCACATGGTGAAAACAAGCCCAAAATATTCTATGCAAGTCAAATCTGTGAGTTTTTTTCCATTGCTTTTTATGCACATATGGTGTTAACGAGCCTAAAGGGCATATTTAAAAATCTGGAAATGTTACATTCACCAAAACATTCACTGTAGGTGAATATATTGTGGTAATTTAAGTGTAAGATTAAAATGTTAAATAAAGATTAAAAAATAAATTAAAAAATTATGGTAATTTAAAAACCATACACCTGAAATACATTTTTTTAATATAAATAAAGCAACTGCTTTAAAAATATACCCCTAAAATTATGTTTCTGGCACAAAACATGGCATAATTTTTTTTCCAATGAAATAAAGTTAGCATAGAAATGGTAAAAATAAATAAATCAGCAAGCCCCCCCCCCACCCCCCAAAAAAAAAAACCTAAGGAGGGAAGGGGGGGCTTTAATTAGGAGTAGAAATTATGCCTTTCCCATTTTTTCACACACATTCTTAAGTGCTTATCATTTGCTTAAAAGTTACCTATAGACCCTTCAAACCTACTTGTATAGATAGTGAGAACCTATGCAATAAAAAAGGTTCTCTAATTTGTATGATGATTAGTACTTGAACAAAATGCTTATGAAATCAGGTTGTTTTTAAGTAAAAGTGCACAGTTTTGTTGCACACAAACAATAGATTCTCCAAATTTTCAACTAAAAATAAAAGATGAGACTGTAAAAGTCATTAAGAAACACATCTAATCTCATATTTGTATTCCCTTCTGAAAACCAGAAAAATTTACAAATAAAATTTGAATTAAGGCACATCAGTTTATAGTTAAAACGAAATGACGAGCCAATACCGTATATACTCGAGTATAAGTCGTTCCGAGTATAAGTCGAGGCCCTAATTTACCACAAAAAAAATGGGAAAACTTATTGACCCGAGTATAAGACGAGGGTGAGAAATGCACAGCTTCTGTAAGTGGAAAAGAGGGTCAACAATGCCCATTTGCAGCATCACTGTGCCCATTTGCATGCCTCACTGTGCCCATTTGCAGCCATAGGTCCCCTGAACTTCAAACTCGGTAGTTAAGGGTTCCTAGATGCCCCCTAGCTGCAGTCAAAATTTGGGGTCTCTGAACCCAAAGGGTCCCGAAATGACATTGCTGCAGATGGACACAGTTGACCGAATTTGGGGCCCCGTATCTCGGGGCCACTTAGTGCTAAGAACCCCAAATTTGGTGTGCAAACCCAGTGGAACTAGCACCATAAAATTTCCAAAGCTGGGGTTTCTAGCACCAAGTGGCCCCAAGATACAGGGCCCCAAAAATCAGTTCAGAAAATGTCAAGCACTTTTCTGCAGCAGAGAATGACATTTTCTGAACCGGTTTTGGGGCCCCGTATCTCAGGGCCACTTGGGTCTAGGAACCCCAGCTTTGGATATGTTGTTGTACCAGTTCCACTGGGTTTGCATACCAAATTTGGGGTTCCTAGTACCAAGTGGCCCTGAGATATTGGGCCCCAAAGTCGGTTCAGAAAATGTCAAGCACTTTTCTGCAGCAGAGAATGACATTTTCCGAACCGATTTTGGGGCCCCATATCTCGGGGCCACTTAGTGCTAGGAACTTCAGCTTTGGATATGTTGTGGTACCAGTTCCACTGGGCTTGCATACCAAAGTGGCCCTGAGATACGGGGCCCCAAAGTCGGTTCGGAAAATGACATTTTTTGATGCAGAAAAGTGCTTGACTCAAGTATAAGTCGAGGGGGGCACTTCTAGCACAAAAAAATGTGCTGAAAAATTCGACTTATACTCGAGTATATACGGTAATTATTCTACTACCCCTGGTGTTTGTGTGGATATACCAATGCTGTGTAATAGGCATTTACATGAACAAAAAGGCATACTAACCACATGTATGTGTTTTACGCGTTTTTATTATAGGATTGTTTATACCTTTTACTTTGTTTTTAGTCTTTATAAATATCAGAAAGTGGGTGGTAAAAAGTTCCCTATATTGTAGTACAGTGGCAGTGACAGGTACTCTGCCTGTTTGAGCGGATGCTGTTGCTGGGCGAGCTCAGAGCTTCTAGGTTCACACAACACAGATAAAAATCAGTCTCCACCCACTTGTCCTCCCGAGTCCCCCTGCAGTGGTCCCAGGTGAGCACCAGCATCCTTAGTTAGGAGGGTTTGAGGCACTTAGGCTGATATAGAAGTGAGTGGGAGCCATAAGCTTATTTAACCATTTGATTGCTTGTTTTAAAAAGCACTTTTTTACTCACCATTACAAGTCTTACACATATCTACGTCAGCCTTTCTCAACCTTTTCAGCACAGAGGAACCCTTGAAAAAACGATCTGGTCTCAGGGCACCCCTGCTAAAATTCCTATATCTACATCTCATGATACATTAACGTGATGATCAATGGGAAGAATTCTTACACTTGTGGTCGCTGGGAAGAATTGCTCCCCTCTGGATAGCTAAAAAGATCAACAGTGTCAGTAGGAACTTATTTGGGAGGCAGAACTTGTTCATTTCTCAAGGAACCCCTAGCAACCCTAGGGTACCATGGAACCCTGGTTGAGAAACCCTGAGCTATGTACTAAATCTACGTATACACTGACAGGGTACGCCCAGAGTATTCAAATTACTTTTTTTTTTTTTGCATCTAGTAGACCCTAGATCTTCAGCAGATTTACGTAAAGAAAGAGCCACACTAAAGGCATTTTTCTAGTACGGTCCTTTCTTGTTTTGGTTACTTTTAATAATAGGAAACTTCATCCAGCAAAAGAGGTCAAGTGTATGTCGGTACAAAAAAAAAAACAAGTTTGGAGTTTTAGATGGATTAGGTAAGGATTAGATCCTCTGTTGATTTTTACTGCTAGCCAAGATTTCTCCTTACTTCCTGATCGTTTTACGAGAACAGTAAGGGCTCATGCAGACTGCAGCTCAAAAGAAAGAAAATCTGCTTTAACAGGCGTTTAAGCTTTTATTTCTGCCTATAAAAGCTTAAAAGATGCTTGTTTTTTTTAGTGCTCTTTCTCGCGTTTTTATTGAGCTCTTTTGAGCTTTTCTGAGCATAAGTCTTTTTTTTTTTCATAAACCCTCCTAGATAGTATTTTCTTAACCACTGTCTAAACAAAACAAAAAGCTGGAACAAATATTTTTGCGCGTTTGAGCTCTTTGGGGCATTAGCTCCTCTTAAAAATGCGAGTTTGGTGGTGGTGGTGCTGGTGGGGGGGTGGGGTTCTGCCTAAAGGGGCATATGGCTGAAAACGCCTATAGTGTACATAGACAAATTGGCTAACACGGAGGGGAGTTTCTAGGCAGAAAATGAAGACCTAAAAAGCCTGTAGCAGCAGCTTCTTTGAGCTCCTTAGAGCAATGAGCCCTTAGTACGGAAAGATCTGCAACAGAGACACAGACCGAAAGAAAAAAAAAAAAGAAAAATCTAATAAGGGTTCTAGGTTTCCTTACTCTACTAACAAAAAAGACAGCATTTTTTGTCAGTCTGTGCTGCTATTGTAGAATTTCCTGTTTGCTAAAATGTAAGCTTGATTTACACTTTTAGGATGCATTCACACCAGTCTGATCAGTTGCATTGCTTTAAATGTGCATTAGTGTGCATTGTTTATTTGAAAAGGCTTTATTCCAAGTAGAGAAAGAATCTTTCAATATATGTTCTCCATTGTCTACTCTTGGCCAACGTCACGGAGGTGAAGGCTGAGAATCCGTTCAGTGGAGAGCGAGTGGGGAAAGGGGTGGGATTCCTGCAGTGGGTGGAGGAGGGAGAACATGCACTGGGAACAATAGGGCAATTTTATGCACTTGGGGGGGAGGGGGGGGGGCAAGGGGGAGGGTGAGGTAAAAAATTGTGCACTGTGGGAGAGAAAGGTGAATTCATGCATTGGGAAAGGATAGGTAGACATGCACTGGGTGGAGGAAGGTGAATTGGTGCACTGGGGTAGGCAGAAAAGCCACACAGAAGTGCAGCATACAGGTTACACACTGAGCAAGCCACCGCGTGTACACCAAGTGATGGGGATAACACAATGGCAAACAGCCACGAAGACCTACCTTTACCTCATCACACTGGAAGAGGTGCAGATCAGCTTTGCTCTGTGTTGGCTCTTTACAAATAAGGGCCAGAATGGAATCATATCTGCAGGCCTTCATCACAGCCTTACAGTGCTGAATGGTGCTTGTAGGAAAGTTCTCTAATTCAGTCTGTGCAAAAACGAAATATCACATATTGTGCAAATCATCTGCCATGCCAACTGCTACAAAAATGAACAGGTCGACCATTACGCCAACTGTTATATTAATTGCCATGTCAACCACTATACCCACTGCACAACTAAACCCAGTGCTACATGAACTGCCAGGTCCACCACTATATCAATTGCCAGATCTATCACTACACCACCTGCTACATCAACCTCTACATGCACTAATATGCTCATTACTATATCAACTGCTACATCCACCCCTATGCCCATTAATGCATTAGCTGCGACACTGTCAACTGCCACTTTGCCAACCACTACATGAACAGCTATGTCCAGCACTATGCCTTGTGCTACATTATGTACAATGCCAACTGCTACGTAAACTAACAGGTCCACTACTGTGCCCGCTGCTACATTAACTGCTACTAACACAGCTATGCATGCTATTGGAGAGAGAAGAATGTTGACAGGAAATGGCCCAGGTAAGGACTATCCCTCCATGTCACACAGGAAACATGCAGTAGCTGACCGCATCATATAATGAGAATATCTGGCAGGGAAGCGAGGGAATGGACCATTAACAGCAAGGAGTGCGTGGTCAACTGATGTTCAGTATGAACGTTTCCCCAGCATGAAAGTCTCCATGGGTTTTGCTATATATTATTACAAGATGTCTCTTATGAGGCAGCTTGTTGTATTTCCACACATGACTTGGCAAAGAGGAGGAGAGTGCCAGTCCCTCATTTCACTCTTTCAAATTCCTGATCTGTATGGAATACCAATCATGTCTGAAATAAGATATGGTCAAGGACACTGTCCAGCAGCACAAGGTAAGGAAATATAATTTGGGCTAAAAACAAACAAAAACTATTTGCCAAGCAGTACAAATTGTTACAATTGTTCCCACATAAACCAAGTGTGATATAGTATATGCAGCTCATGTTTAGCAGCAGTTCTCCCAGGAAACAAAGGGTGCCCTAAAAAAATACTGCCAATTAGTCCTTACCCAAACAAATGTAATTAAACAAGCACCCTCCCTGCGGATGACCCGAAATATGACAGCAGTTGGGTTACCCAAGAGCCACGAGGACAACATTAAAAGACGTAGCCTTGAGTTCAAACTACAACAACTACCAGCAAGGTACTTTCTACAACATACTGTGGCCAGTCCACAATCAACCCAGACAGAAAATGACTCAGAAAACGTGCTTCACAGTTAAAAAAAATAAATAAAAAAATAATATGCAAGATGGCAACACAGGAGGATTACCTTTGATTCTATATCGGACAAACTAACACCTTTGTCATCAACGTGCAGATACATATCTTGGGTCCACACTTTCCCTTTGGCATCAAGTAACTTTAACTTCCGGATCCCATCGTCCACAGTTAGCATGGCGTCCTTCCGATCAATGGTGAAGGTGGTGAGGTGCTGCAGGACATTGTCAGCAGGATCACAACAGATCGAGGCAGTATACCTCAGGACAAGGACTTACATAATATGGAAGGGAATATGGGGGAATTCTGTGACACTTTAAAGGAAGGCTTCCAGGCCTCCTATTTCAAGTAAAATTAACAGAAATCAGAGAAGTCACCCTAAACAATTTGGCAAATCAATGTCTTGTGCCTGTAGACATTTCACCATGTGATCAACGGATGGCATCAGCTATGTATACAGCAACACAGAAATTAGCGTTAAAACAGTAATGTTTTCTCTGCTACACTCATCATTTCCTATAACTATGAGAACATTGAAGAGGTCATGGGACCTAGGTACATGCATATAAATAGCAAACTCTATCACACAATCTTTTACTAGAAATATTCAACAAACATTGGTGTGGGGACAGCCTTAATTGCCACTATTACCTTTATTAAACTGGACATGGAAATAACCAATGGTTTCCTGGAACCGATTTTCCAGGAAAGAGGTTTTGTAGTTGCCCTACAAGACTTAAATTTACTTTATCATGCCAACTCAACAAAAGGTATCATCAAAACATACCTCCACATGGTACTGGCTGGTCTCTGATATGATGCTGGCAGTGTCCCGAGCATAGTTTTTTCTTTGCTCTGTGAACAAAAAAAACAAAATTTATGACACAAATCAGAAAATGCACACCAATCATCTATCTACTGTGGGTGCACAACAGGAAAGGAGGTCCCGGCCCCACCCCCTGCCACATTAGGCGATTGTTCACAACAGTGAGTTAAATGCTATTGGTACTGGTCAGATGTGCATTTTGCATCTTCTAAGGTGGACCTGAGAAAGTAACTAACTGTCTGTAATACCCACAATGCTATCCTAACACCGTGCCACACTTTAGGGGACCTACCACTACTGGAAGAGTGGTAATCAACATTCTTATATTCCATATTTATATTTTAGCATGTATAAATAGCTATAGCTATATATATATATATATATATATATATATATATATATATATATATATATATATATATATATATATATATATATATTACAGTGAAATATCCCTAAAAATCAGAGATCAGAACAAAGGAGAGCAAGAGACAGAGTGAGAGACAGACAGGAACACAAACACAGACTTGATATATTGGGAACCTGCAGGCAGATGTGTCTGTAAGTGTTTCATTATAGTTAGTGCATTGAATGTTTTCACTAGGGACAGCAGAAAACACTTCTCAAAAAATAAAAGGTCAGCTTTCCAGCCGAGTAGCTAAATACAGCACCAACACAGATACATACATCTCAGGCAACGGCATTGGCATCAGCATCTCAGGCATTAACACTTTCAAATTTTCAACAGAGTGTAAGGTTTTTAGCTGTTTTCCCAAAGCATTTTTAACCATTTGCTGACATTTGTTGCTTACAAGTTAAAATCAGTATTTTTTGCTGGACAGTTACTTAGAACCCACAAACAATATATATATTTTTTAGCAGAGACCGTAGAGAATAAAATGGCGGTCATTTTTCTATGTCACATGGTTTAAAAAAATAAAATAAGATTAAAAAAAAACATAACATACAATTTTTTGTATAATATGAAAGAGGATGTTACGCCGAGTAAATAGATACCCAACATGTTATGCTTTAAACTTGCATGCGCTTGTGAAATGGCGCCAAACGACGGTATTGAAAAATCTCCTTTAAAAATTTCTACAGGTTACCAGTTTCGAGTTACAAAGTAGGTCTTTATTGCTCTCGCTCAGAGCAATAAAGAACCCAAATCTCTACTCTACCCTTAAAAGCAAAAGATGAAAAAAAAAAGGGCATAGAGAGGAGCGGTGGCCATCTAGCCATCACACATCTCTTTACAAAAACTTACTCTGTTACTCCCATTTCTGCCTTAAAAGTCCAAGGCATAGGATCTTGCTGCACTTGTTGCATATCCTTTCTTTCTAGGTTTTGGATGTTGCCAGTCCCACACATTCAATTCCCATCAGTTTTTCACTTCCTGTCTTGGTGTCACCAGAACAGGAAGTAGAGGAATCTTACTGTGGGGACATAGCCAGAAATTGTTTCCTGTGGAGGACTGTGTTTACCTAAATGGGTAAAAGGTGGTAAAGATGTTTTGTGCATCACCATGCAAGCAGTCTAATTTGTGATTCATGTCTATTGGGGCGCAGTGGCTGCATGGACACAGCCGCTGCTCACAATCTGACATCCGTGTGAGTGTGCATGCACAGACCCAAACTCATAATGCCTGTGTTTTTGGCCGAGCACCCACACGGATGTCAAATTGAGAGCAGCGGCTGTGTCTGTACAGCCACTGCGCCCCAATGGACATGAATGAGACTGCCTGCATGGGGGCACACAAAACCTGTACATACTCATGCAGGTAAACACAGTGCTCCACAGGTTACGCATTGATATGCTGCGTGTGAACCAGGCCTAGGGCCTCATTTAAACGGGTGGCTAGGCTGCACCACTGCATGCAAAAAAATGCTACATCATTCATCTCATCATTCAGCACATGTCCTGCTGAAAGCGGCCGGTAGGATGCCAAAGGTGAAGGAGTTCAGGCGGCCCTGGATGCCAGCACCGACCAGGGTGATCAGGAAGCCCTCTGTCTGCTCTCAAAGACATCCTCCACGTAACCAGCTGCTTCTCCACCACGTGCTCCTTATCCTCCCTCGGGACCCCCGGCTCTGCACTGGGCTAGCAGGGGCTGAGAGGAGGCCGGGAGCACTTTGCTGGGCAGAGCATGCAGCAGGCATCCCAGAGTGACCAGTACCGGCTCCTTCCCCTTACATTGCAGAGCCTGCACACTCCTGCTGCCTGGACTTGCATTCCTATCTGAAGCTCCACTGATATCCTGCAGAGGTTGCCCGTCCAGAACACATACACATATACATACATACGTACATACATACATACATACATACATACATACACACACACACAGTATATTGTCAAAAGTATTGACACTCTTTATGGACCTTGCTTTGTGCACTGGTGCACAGTCATGTTGGAACAGGAAGGTGCCATCCCCAAACTGTTCCCACAAAATTTGGATCATGAAATTGTCCAAAATGTCTTGGTATGCTGACACCTTAAGAGTTCTATTCACTTGAACTAAGGGGCTAAGCCCAACCCCTGAAAAACAACCCCACACCATAACCCCCCCTCCACTAAATGATTTGGACCAGTGCACAAGGCCCATATAGACATCGATGAGCGAGTTTGGGGTGGTAGAACTTGACTGGCCTGCACAGAATCCTGACCTCAACTCAAAAGAACACCTTTGGGATGAATTGGAGTGGAGACTGCGAGTCAGACCTTCTCAACCAACATCAGTCAGTGCCTGACCTCTCAAATGCACTTGTGGAAGAATGGTCACACTCCTAAACCTTGTGGACAGCCTTCCCAGAAAAGTTGAAGCTGTTATAGCTGCAAAGGGTGGGCCAACTCAATATTGAACTAAAATAAAAATATATATATATTATATATATATATATATATATATACACATATGTGTTCTGACTGATCTAAGACAGGGCGTGAACAAGTCAGCCTGAAACGTAATCTTTGTCTGAACTGATTGTTATTAATTTGTTTGGAATGACTCTACTTGCTTTGTAATCTTTTTCCATTAAATCTATAGAAAAAGATTACAAAGCAAGTAGAGTCATTCCAAACAAATTAATAACAATCAGTTCAGACAAAGATTACGTTTCAGGCTGATTTGTTCACGCCCTTCCTTAGATCAGTCAGAACACATATATATATATATATGTGTGTGTGTGTGTGTGTGTATATATATGTATGTATGTATGTATGTATGTATGTATGTATGTATATATATATATATATATATATATATATATATATATATATATATATATATATATATATAATCTTTTTTTTCTCAGAGAAAAGGTGCAGGAACTCACCCTCTCCGTCCAACTCCCTGCCCCAACCATGCCCAAACTCTGCCCCCAGCCAAACCCAAACCCCCCCCCCCCCCCCCAGCTACACCTTCCTTAGAGGAGAGATTTACAATAGCGCCAAAAAATTGTAAGTTAAGGCTTGGAACTGTGTATCACATAAGGAAAATTCCCCAAAATCCCTCCCAGCTCTCTTCTCATCACAAATCCTCCCCAGCTCCCCTCTCTGCTGACCTCCTCCTCCACACACATACTTTCTCAGCTCACCTTTCATCACAGCAGGGTCCCCAGTGATCCCCCTCACAGCAGGGTCCCCAGTGATCCCCCTCACAGCAGGGTCCCCAGTGATCCCCCTCACAGCAGGGTCCCCAGACATCCCCCTCACAGCAGGGTCCCCAGTGATCCCCCTTACAGCAGGGTCCCCAGTGATCCCCCTCACAGCAGGGTCCCCAGTGATCCCCCTCACAGCAGGGTCCCCAGTGATCCCCCTCACAGCAGGGTCCCCAGAGATCCCCCTCACAGCAGGGTCCCCAGTGATCCCCTTCACAGCAGGGTCCCCAGTGATTCCCTTCACAGCAGGGTCCCCAGTGATTCCCTTCACAGCAGGGTCCCCAGTGATCCCCCTCACAGCAGGGTTCCCAGTGATTCGCTTCACAGCAGGGTCCCCAGTGATCCCCCTCACAGCAGGGTTCCCAGAGATCCCCCTCACAGCAGGGTCCCCAGAGATCCCCCTCACAGCAGGGTCCCAAGAGATCCCCTTTACAGCAGGGTCCCCAGAAATCACCCTCACAGCAGGGTCCCCAGAAATCCTACTTACATTATGGTCCCAGTCTTCTTAGGGCAGCTACAGGATATACACCAGGAATCTGGGTCACTGAAACCAGGCAGGTTTGGAGGAGAAAGTTCCGTTCTTCTCCTACAATGAAGGACCATGGCCTGGGGGCAGGGAAAACACCTGATTGGTTGATGGGACGTCGGTGGTCCTACCAACCAGACACAAGCACTGACAGGGTGAGCAGTGGCACGGGAGGTGGATTCTGTCACACAGCAGATTTGCACAGACAAGGGCGCTGTTGATTAGAAATCGGCCGCAGCAGCAGAGATAATGAAGGGGCATTTGTAAATGGGAGCCCCTAATCTATGCTGATGGTAGCAGAGGCGGAGTCAGGCACTGTGACAGCAGGGATTTGGTGAAACTTGCAATCTGGTGCCCCCCCCTTCAGCCTCAAAAGACTCCACCCAGGGCAAGTGCCTTGTACCGGCCCTGGGCTTCAGTATTATATGACAGGCTGGAGAGGAGAGGGCTGCCAGAGGTCCCGGAACGTAGTTCCATTGGCTATATCCAATGTACAAATTCTTTCTGCATTCTTCAGTGGATGGCAGAGAAGATAATATGGCGCATCTTTCACTGAGAATTTCTATAGCTCAGGACCAATACATTTCTGAGGGTTGGAAGATGTGAGGAGACATGAATATGTGTAACGAAAGCCCCAATCTTTCTTGGTTAAAGTTATTTTTATTTTAATACCTTATTTATAAAGTAAGGAATTTACATACCAAGTCATACAGTGACTGTATACCATGCAGCATGACAACAACTGACAAAAACACGTGTATCCTGTCAGGTACCACATGCAAAGTAACCAACACAATTCCAATTTGAATATACTCTCTTGGGTAATTAAGGTGCACAGTCTATCCCAGAACAGAAAATGGACACAGTTATCATCAAGGTCCTGAGCTTTCAGCTGTATGACAAAGAAGAAGGGGCTGACTTGCCCACAAGGGGAAAGAGGGATCCCCCCCCCCCCCCCCCAGTGGGCCCTGAGTATTAGGTTAAAAAATGATGCAAAATGTACCAAGTGGGGTCTGTGTTTTGAAATCACAACCCCTTCTAGGTACTTTTACATCACTTTCAGCTGCAATCTGTAGCTGCAATTGTACTGTCAGTCAACAGCGATGCTGTGGGTGGCCCACACACTAAGATACTACCACTGCCAGCCTGCTATACACTGTAATTGGAAACTCACTGAGCTGTCAATTACAGATCCTGCCATTCTGCACTGCTCCAGAATAGATCTATCATTACCCAGCAGCACTACCCCAGTCTCCAGGCAGCATAGAGAGAACGATGGGTAGCAGCTTTGCCTCCAGTCCTCAGTCATGCCCCCCTCCAAACCCTCCTTTCTGCCATTATTGCCACTGTGTAACCTGGGCAGGATTTTGGGAGAGAAGATCTTCAAGTGTGAAGCCTCAGAATGTAGCTTTTCAGGTGGGACGGGTGTGCCAGCTTAAAGGGACACTCATCCTCTTGCTCCTAGGCCAAGCTCAATTCCAGATTCAGCTTTTTAAAAAGGACCCAGTCACCACAAGATCACTTGTAAAAAAAACATGGGCTATAAAAGAATAGCAGAGAGGGGTCCCACCGCTCAGGTAGGCGCAGACCAGGGGAGATGAACGCCAGTGTAGTATTATCCTTCAAAAGGGAAGAGTCCCAGGTGCTGGCTGATGCAAGATGAGGCAGACAAATCGAGGAAAGCTGGAAGCCGCACACCGGTATAGTGATGAATGCTTTATTTAAAAAGCTGGATCATGAAGACACACAAAACTTGACAGCAGAAGCGTACAAAAGCAGCTAACGCGTTTCACACTACAATGAGTGCTTATTCATATGAATAAGCACTCATTGTAGTGTGAAACGCGTTAGCTGCTTTTGTACGCTTCTGCTGTCAAGTTTTGTGTGTCTTCATGATCCAGCTTTTTAAATAAAGCATTCATCACTATACCGGTGTGCGGCTTCCAGCTTTCCTCGATTTGTCTCCCTATAAAAGAATAGCATGTATATATTTTACCATTCCAGTAGTCTCTGCAAAATTACTGCTTTGCAACCGCTGCCGATATTTCCACACTTTGGGGTAGTGCGCGGCAGTAGGAGCAGGTTTTTGACACAGTGATGCTTAAAGATACAAGCAATCGGACTCCATAAAAGAACAACTCTGCATCACATGTCCCTGTTCTAAGGGTCGTACTCCACAACAGACAGCATTCCTCATACAAAGAGCACAGCAATCTCACTGCAGTCACATGCAAAAAAACAAAACAAAAAAAAAACAAATAAAAAAAAATAAAAAAATACAACATATATAAAGAAAAAAAAACAACACACCCTCTACCTAAGCAAAGCCCAATATACTCACATTAAGGATAGAAATTGACGTGACCAAAAGAGGTTACCTCCAGTATAGCCACTCTTCGTCATAAGATACATCTATTGTAGAATATTCTCCAGAGTCACTATATACTTCTTTTATAACCCCTCATTGTCAAGACCTATATCCATTCCATTATAACCCCCTCTAGTGTCACAATATGATTAAAAATAAATAAATAAAAAACCCTTTTTTCTCTATATATTACATTCATTGTAATACTACCTCCGACACTGTATGCTATATCCAGAGTTAAAGTATAACTTAAGGCATAACTTTTTTTAGTTTTGGATAGAGTGGAGATGGATTAGAACACCTGTCAGTATTCTATTGCTGTTTGTGCCCCCATTAGGGAGATCCACTCTCTATTTGTCCCGTTTACCATTATCATCGAAAGTGAAAGTAAAAAAAAGAAACATAGAGGGGAAATCTTCCAATGGGCACATTAGTTCTGGTGGCCTGAAGGTCCCCAAGAGATTCCCTTAATTAGCAGCGCTTTTGGGCTAAAAATAGGGCTTGAAAAACGCCTCCTACCACTGCCCCTACCACTGAAACTAATGGGCACTGTTGCCGAAGTGCCTGCAAAGCACTTCAGCAGCGCCGCTTTGCAGGAGCATTTAACCCATTATTCTGCCGCTAGGGGAGGTTAAAATCACCCAGTTCGCTAAAATTAGCGTCGCTTTACCACCAATGCCCCCCGCCCCAGTGTGAAAGTAGCCTAACCAATGAGTACCATTAATAAACACACAGACGTGGTCACAGCACACGCATTGCAAAACTAAATCTTCTACCTTTCTTCTTTTGTTTGGATGAAGATCGGAAAAAATAAATTCCATCTCCTCCTATTGAGAAAATCCATAAAATACACAATGATAATACAACCAACTCGACTGTCTGAGCCAGGGAAAATAGGATAATTTGGGGAAGTATGTGGGGATGCCATAAGTGGTATGGCTACAAGAAGTCACAACCCCACATCATCTTTTATGCTATGCTGACAAGGGAAGGCTCCCCACATCTTCAGCAATACTGACACAGGAAGGCTCCCCACATCATCTTTTATGATATACTGACATGGGAAGGATCCCCACATCATCTTTTATGCTATACTGACACGGGAAGGCTCCCCACATCATCTTTTATGCTATACTGACACAGGAAGGCTCCCCACATCATCTTTTATGCTATACTGACACGGGAAGGATCCCCACATCATCTTTTATGCTATACTGACACAGGAAGGATCCCCACATCGTCTTTTATGCTATACTGACACGGGAAGGATCCCCACATCATCTTTTATGCTATACTGACACAGGAAGGATCCCCACATCATCTTTTATGCTATACTGACACGGGAAGGATCCCCACATCATCTTTTATGCTATACTGACACAGGAAGGATCCCCACATCGTCTTTTATGCTATACTGACACGGGAAGGATCCCCACATCATCTTTTATGCTATACTGACACAGGAAGGATCCCCACATCGTCTTTTATGCTATACTGACACGGGAAGGATCCCCACATCATCTTTTATGCTATACTGACACAGGAAGGATCCCCACATCATCTTTTATGCTATACTGACACGGTAAGGCTCCCCACATCATCTTTTATGCTATACTGACACAGGAAGGTTCCCCACATCATCTTGTATGCTATACTGACACAGGAAGGATCCCCACATCATCTTTTATGCTATACTGACACAGGAAGGATCCCCACATCATCTTTTATGCTATACTGACACGGGAAGGATCCCCACATCATCTTTTATGCTATACTGACACAGGAAGGATCCCCACATCGTCTTTTATGCTATACTGACACGGGAAGGATCCCCACATCATCTTTTATGCTATACTGACACAGGAAGGATCCCCACATCATCTTTTATGCTATACTGACACGGTAAGGCTCCCCACATCATCTTTTATGCTATACTGACACAGGAAGGCTCCCCACATCATCTTTTATGCTATACTGACACGGTAAGGCTCCCTACATCATCTTTTATGCTATACTGACACAGGAAGGCTCCCCACATCATCTTTTATGCTATACTGACACAGGAAGGATCCCCACATCATCTTTTATGCTATACTGACACGGGAAGGCTCCCCACATGATCTTTTATGCTATACTGACAGGGAAAGGCTCCCCACATCATCTTTTATACTATACTGACACGGGAAGGTTCCCCACATCATCTTTTATGCTATACTGACAGGGAAAGGCCCCCCACATCATCTTTTATGCTATACTGACACGGGAAGGTTCCCCACATCATCTTTTATGCTATACTGACATGGGAAGGTTCCCCACATCAGCTTATGCTATACTGACATGGGAAGGTTCCCCACATCATCTTATGCTATACTGACATGGGAAGGCTCCCCACATCATCTTATGCTATACTGACATGGGAAGGTTCCCCACATCAGCTTATGCTATACTGACATAGGAAGGTTCCCCACATCATCTTATGCTATACTGACATGGGAAGGCTCCCCACATCATCTTTTATGCTATACTGACACAGGAAAGTTCCCCACATCATCTTTCATTATGCGATTGCCAAATGTGGGCGCTCTCTGATGTTCTGGATTAACACAGGGTCAACTACCAAATTAAATGCAGGCTGAGCCACACAAGCCGAATATCTTTCATAATTTGTTCAGTTTACTTCCATAAAACAAAACACACAGACTGATAACAATGAACAGACTCATTAGGGTGAATAGGGTTCATACTACTCTACCCTTTTCCAGGGAAAGGTGCCTGGTGGCGGAGTGCAGCAGAGGGGTGTACTGACAGCCACTGAGCAGACGTTCGGACTGTATAACTAATAATGTTCTTATATTCTACAGGAACTGAATTATAAAGTGGATTAGCAGGTAGAGGTTTCTTCACTTTCAAGCCTCTGCTTACCTACATACAGTACTGTACAAATGTTTTAGGCAGGTGTGAAGAAATGCTGTAAAGAATGCTTTTAAAAAAAATATAGGAGGCAAATACTTATCCATCATGCCATACCATCAGGGAGGCGTGCGAATGACCCCCAAATTTATTCTGCAGCAGGACAATGACCACAAACATACAGCCAATGTCATTAGGAATGATCTTCAGCAAAAAGAAGGAAAAGGAGTCCTGGAAGTGATGGTTTGGTCCCCACAGAGCCCTTATCAGCAACATCATTGAGTCTGTCTGGGATTACATGACAAGACAGAAGGATTTGAGGCAGTCTACATCCACAGAAGATCTGTGGTTAGTTCTCCAAGACGTTAGGAACAACCTACTCTCCTAGTTCCTTCAAAAACTGTGTGCATTCGTACCTAGAAGAATGGATGCTGGTTTGAAGGCAAAGGGTGAGCACACCAAATATTTATTTGATTTAGATTTCTCTTCTGTACATTTACAGTAAGTTCCCTACAACTTGTGAACTTTCAAAGATGTGAACATGTGTTTGCATGTTCAATCATGTAAAGCTAGGTACACACACTCAGTTTTTTCCACTCAAATTCAGCGGGCTGAATGAAAAAAAACCTGACAGATCACCGAAGCAACACAAGCAATGATGGTGCAGCGATCTCCCCTGCTGTGCTATTGTTTTCTGACAGGGAAACTCCCCCCCCCCCGCCAGAACACAATGATTAGCGTTCACAGCCATTGTCCACAAGGGCTGATCTTTGTTGGACTTGTGAGTAAGTTGGACTTACAAACGTGCTCCCGGAACGGAACTCATTCGTAAGTAGGGGACTTACTGTACTTTCCATTTTGTTAACTGATAAAAATAAACTGAACTATTAACACTTCTATTTCTGAAAGCATTTTTTTACACCTGCTAAAAATTTTTGCACAGTACTCTCTAGGAAGGACCGGGAAGGTTCACAGTCATTAGGCCACCGAAGCAACACCTTACCATAAAGACTCTTCGCATTTGTTCTTTTCTCCGACTTCACTGATGCAACATCGGAATTACTGTAAGGAAAAGGAAGAATGGATGACTATAGTCTATAGGACAATTGCAGGGTGACACTAGAGAATTGGGTGGCAGTCTATAGGGAGAGTGCAATGTGATAAAGGGATGTGGGGTGACAGTCTAAAGAGTAAGGGGAAACATTAGAGTAAGGGTTGACTATAGCCTATAGGGTGACCTCAGAGTACAGAAGTACAAGGTGAAAGTAGAAAAAAGAGTGACATTCTATGGGGTGAGTACAGAATAGACTGTGTATGGAGTGGGCACAGAGCGACAGAAAAATACAGACCCACAGTCTACAAGGTGAGTGCAGGGAGACACCAGAATATTGGGTGACAATATACTGTACAGGGTGAGTAGAGATTGATGGGCTACAGAGTGAGAGGAAGGCATTGTGTGGTTCAGAGGGGTACTTCAACAACTTTTGGGTGTCACAGTTAACTACAGGGATCAGCAGTCCGGTTGTAAAGTTAAGCAAGTTTACCTAAAGTCTGCAGAATTACTTCCAAAGCCTCCTCGATAATAATTGGATAAATGGCCGTTCATCCTGCAATATCTATAAGACAAATCCTGGGTTAACTTCTGTGACCCGCTGCTACACACAGACAAAAGAAAGGGAATTTGGGACTTTAAATGGGGTAGTTGACTCGTATAGGTAAATATGTGACATCAAGTTTTATTAATCGAGTAAAATTGTAAATGCATAGCAATAATACAACTCATGTGGAAGAGTCAATTGATAAATGATATCATATTTGTACATATGGATATTGATAATAACATCATATTCATAAATATATACATAATCAGCACATAGCAACGATGAATAAAATTGTTGATTCATGTATCAATTAGCAGCATGATTTAGGGTTCAATGGGTTTAAAATAATAAATTGTATATCTAGATATAAATCCTAATGAGGCACCTAAGAGTCCGACGCGTTTCTGTGTAAAAACTTTTTCAGGGGCGGATACTTTAGGATATCTAAAAAAAAAAAAAATATAGTAATGCTTAAACCTAATATTGAGAGAAGTACAACAGGACAAGATGATACACACATGTAGACACAGCAACATATGTGACCTCCCAGAGCTTTAGATGCTGTATATGTATGACCTGGAGCTATACATATGGATGTGGCCATGATCTCTATATATACACAGGATAAATTTTAGAAATGGGCTCGTCGGAGTTGTTGCTCTACATTATAATCTCAGGTGAGGTGCGAAACTCCTGAGAGACAGGAAATGAGATGCGTTTCCAGCAGAAGTCCCAGGATACAGTGCAGAGAGGTCGGGACCACTGTGTATAGGTAAAAAAAACGAGAAAAAAAAAACATTAGAGTCCCAGGGAGGGTCTCTTTAGAATTAGAAGTTGTATTGGTGGGGATTATGGTTTTGCAGGCATAGTTTGATTGTAAATGCTCACACACAGTCTGATGTTCCAATGGAATGGCAGAATTATTTTTCGTCAGGACAGTCTTATGGCTCCCATGTCTTTCCCTTTCGCATCAGTCAGCAGATAAGTCGCCACTTACAGGCACTCTGTGAAGAGAGGAATACAAAACCATTATTATAAATACAGGATTTATATAACACCAATAGCAGCACTTTACAAAATAAAGAGACTACAGTTAAACTCTATGCCTCAAAACAAGAAAGCCAGGAGAGCCCTGCTTTGGAGAGCTTATAATCTAAAAGGCAAGTGATACAAAAAGGTAATAACTGTGTGGGGATGAGCTGATGGAGAACGTAAAATGCAGTTGTTAGGCTGAGGCAGAAGCAGGACAACTTTTTGTTATTAACAAAGATCCAATAAACTGAATTTTAGTCATACATTTAGTCCAAAATGTATTCAGCCACATGTCTTTGGTAAAAAAAAATGTCAATAAGCGTATATTTATTGGTTTGCGCAAAAGTTATAGCGTCTACAAACTAGGGTACATTTTCTGGAATTTACACAGCTTTTAGTTTATGACTGCCTATGCCTATTTTATTTCTTGAGGTGCTAAAATGGCAGGACAGTACAAACCCCCCCCCCAAATTACCCCATTTTGGAAAGTAGACACCCCAAGGAAATTGCTCCGAGGCATGTTGAGCCCATTGAATAATATATTTTGTCCCAAGTGATTGAATAATGACAAAAAAAAAATTACAAAAAGTTGTCACTAAATGAATTATTGCTCACACAGGCCATGGGCATATGTGGAATTGCACCCCAAAATACATTCTTCTGTTTCTCCTGAATATGGGGATACCACATGTGTGGGACTTTTTGGGAGCCTAGCTGCATACGGGGCCCCGAAAACCAATTACCGCCTTCAGGATTTCTAAGGGCGTAAATTGATTTCACTCCTCACTACCTATCACAGTTTCGAAGGCCATAAAATGCCAAGATAGCACAAACCCCCCCACCCCCAAATGACCCCATTTTGGAAAGTAGACACCCCAAGCTATTTGCTGAGAGGCATGGTGAGTATTTCGCAGCTCTCATTTGTATTTGAAAATGAAGAAAGAAAAAAAAAATGATGCTGTGTTGCTGTGTTTTCAAGTTACACCGATTTTTGCTGTGTTGGATTTTGTAAAAAGTGAGTGAACAATTGAAGAGTGGTAGTGTTTTAATGAAGTGGTTTTACTAGTTTATACACTATTGGAGCACTTTATTATTTTACATGTGGAGTGTTTCCCATACACATTATTGGAGATCGGGCTGATCATCATATCCTATCTGTGTGGTATAAAAGCGATTTAGCCTTGCACGCAAGTGCGGGCATGTGGAGTCGGTGAGTGCGTTTCTTAAGCGAGTGGGTGCACTGAACACTCTGGTGTGGTGGAAGACATTAGGAAGACACTTACAATCAATTATTTCCCATTATAGCCACGTTTGATTATATGGACATTTTTTTGATTTAATCACCTTAAAATCACATGGTGCTTTAATTGTTTAAACACATTATTTTGCACTAGTTTTTTTCAGTGAATATGTTCTGAACTGAACTATTTATCTACAGTAGCGCCACTAATTTTTCTTCTTTATGTCTATTGTGTTAATCATTTAGATATTTAGTAGAATCATATATTGTTTGAAAAGAATGATACCAAGATGATACCTAAACCAGCAGGCATCATTCTGGTATAACCACTCAAAGTCCAGCAACATACCAGTACATTGCTGCTCTTTGTTGGGCATATATTGTAATTTTTTTTTTCATGCAGCCTGTGGGCTGAACGAAAAAAAAAGAGATTGATTGGTGGGTATGCCCACCATTAGAATACCTCACTTCATCCACCCACTTCCAATGATGGGCATACATGCACCATTTATATATGCCGAAGCATGGCGGCATCCGCCCCAAAAGTTAGGAGCAAATCTCTCCTTCGCCCCTGCTGCCCCCCACTTTTTTTTGTAACTGTAACTTTTATAACTGTAACCGGTTCCAGGTTCGGGTCTCTCAAAATGCGATGGCATCTTGGGAGACCCTGTGAAAGTGTGCCTAGTCTGTGCAATGCTGTACCCTACGCTAATACTCAACTAGTGAATGGTAGCGTTCAAAACATTCACCAATGCAAAGACCAGGATTGTCAGGACAGGAGGGACAATAATAGCGGGTGTCACGCCTATATCCGCGCTTGCTGTAGACACGACATCTTTTTTGGGGGGTTCGTTGGGTAGGGGAACTCGGGAGGACATAAAGAAAATGCCTTTCATGCAGCTGACTGCATTTGGTTGGGGATGTGAATGGGGGAAGTACGGGCGCTGCAGAAGTGGTGGGTTCCCAATTAGGATTGGCGAATGCAGCAGGAAGGGCATTATGGGCACGACGGGCCTGTGTTTGTCTTCTTCTTGGTGGCAGCGGGACACTACTTGTGCTTGCCACCTCACCAGCTTGAACTGCACTTATGAGACTCACCACATCACCGAGTGTTACTGCAGTGCTGGTTTGACTACGACCGGGGTGTACTAGGCCGCTGGTGCTTGCCAGTTCACCAAAACGCTACCAAAAAAAAACTGTTAGCGATCGCAGGGATCAGGCCTGACTCTGCGAACGCTGCAGTTATATGTTTAGTGTTTTTTAAGTGACAGTGATCGATCGATACTGCACTTGGGTAGGCTGGGCTTGGCTGGGTGGAGGGGCAAAACGCAGGTGCTAGCAGGTATCTGGGCTGATTCCGCTAACACTACGTTTTTTTGGGAACCCTAAACTGCTGGGGAGGCTAGTATAGATCTGATCAAATCAGATATTGATCCGTTTAGATATTATACCACTAAGGGAGGTGTACGGTGCGTGCATGGGTGTTAGCACTACTGGCACTAACCTGACGCTGCCTGGGGCTGGTGCTTGCCAGTTCACCAAAATGCTACCAAAAAAACTGTTAGCGATAGCAGGGATCAGGCCGGACTCTGCGATCGCTGCAGTTATGTGTTTAATAAGTGACAGCGATCGATCGATACTGCACTTGGGTGGGCTGGGCTAGGCGGAGGGGCAAAACGCAGTCGCTAGCAGGTATCTGGGCTGATTCCGCTAACACTGCGTTTTTGGGAACCCTAAACTGTTGGGGACGCTAGTATAGATCTGATCGGATCAGATATTGATCCGTTCAGATACTATACCACTAAGGGAGGTGTATGCTGCGTGCGTGGGTGTTAGCGGTAATAGCACTAACCTGACGCTGCCTGCAGACCCTATCTGACCCTAAAACCTAACATATATCACCGCCGGGCGATCAGGGGGTTAAACCTTTATTAGGTAATAAACGGCGGGTGCCCTGACACTATAAAAAATAAACGAACTAACCAGCGTCACCCGTAACAGTTATACAGTGATCACTGGTGAAAGGGTTAACTAGGGGGCAATTAAGGGGTTAAAACCTTTACTAGGTAGTATATGGTGGTCCCTGACGCTATAAAAAGCTGACGGCAAACCTAAATACTTATCTCCCCAACTAGCGTCACCAGTGACACTACACAGCGATCAGAAAAACGATCGCTTAGTGATACTGGCGACGGGGGGTGATCAAGGGGTTAAAACTTTATTAGGGGGGTATCCTAGACCTAAAGGGGGCTAACACTAACTGCCCTACCACTTATAACTGTCACAAACTGACACCAATGCAGTAATCAGGAAAAAAAAAAACTGCTATTGGTGTCACTGTGAAAGGGGGGTGATCGGGGGGTGAAATGTGTGCCTAGTTTGTTTTACTGTAAGTGTTGTGTACTTGCTCAGATGTCGTCTCTCCTCAGCGCCGTAACGGAAAATACCGACTCGAGGAGAGATGGCATCACTGCCGCTGTTTACAGCAGCAGAGGAAGATTTTCATTTTTGGGAGCGATCGCGAGGGGGTTGCCACGAATGAGTGGTCTCCCCCTCAGCCTGGATCGCTCCCCTAACAAAGCCGACCATGCCATTCTGCCGCATTATATCTGCGTTAGGTGATCGGAAAGTGGTTAAAGAGACGAGTGTTCAGGAATCTCCTAAAGGCAAACAGAGTAGAAGAAAAAAATAGAAAGAAATCCTGCGAGCCACCACTGTCTAGATGCTTAAGATGGTTTAAATAACCCAAAAAGACTAATGGTATTAATTAAGCCTGTCACATGTATCGTGAAAGATCAATAAATTATCTAAAAGCTGCTAGCGTTGAACACGTCACATATATCGTGCAAAGATAAATACATTAATTGAATACGCTGCGTAATGTAGTGTATACTAAAACTAAGTAATATAAATCAAATTAATATAACTAATAAATGGATATGATATACACACAAAACCAATTTAAAGTGCCTCGTGTATAACTGTGTTTAAAACCATAAACATAAACAAATAACATATAGAAAAAAAAAGTGCTCCTGTGCAATATATAGTGTCCAAATAGGTCGTGAATGACCGTGCTGAATATAAACAACACTGCAGGGGATATGTGATTCAAATCATAAGACAAAGTGCTCATGTGCATATAAATCGCATCCAACTGCGTCTCTAGTAAGAGTAGAAGATAACCATACAGGTTGGGATAGGGAGTGCTAGAGAATGAAAGAGGTTCTGGAGAAGTCCTGTAAGTGTGCAAAGATGGAAGTGACAAGGAAGCTTGGTATGGTTCAGAAGGGGGGGTGTATATCCATTGCCCCCCTTCCTGTCCAGCCTGGTTGCCATGAATTTGGGGGGGATTTTTCTTTCTAAATGTCCCTTCCCTCAATTGTGTATTTTTAATGTTGCTCTTTAAGGCTGCTTGCACACATGGCATCTAACTCCTGTGTCTCCAAACCTGGCATTTAAGGCCCGGTTCACACTGATGCATTGTGATTTTGTTCCTTTTTTGAGGTGCGAATTTACCGCGAATTTCAGGAGTTGGATATAGCTGCGATTGATAGTCTAGCCAATGGAATCATAATGTAAATAAAAAAAGAAAAGGTCTTCACTTCATGTGTACTTCCTGGTTTTTGTGGAGAGTAGTGTGGTGGAATTTGCACATATGTGAACCATCAATGCGATTCAAGAACGATTTACATTGATGTCTATGGAGACTAAATTCGCAACGCTACGCAGTAAACTCGCACAAGACCCTTTTTTTAATCGCATCGCATTCGTAGAGGAATCGCAACGCATGTATGTGAACGACCATCATTGAAAACAATGACTTTAGGGATGACATGCGAATTTAAAGTGTTTTTGACGCATCGCATTCGTCGTGAACTCGCATCAGTGTGAACCAGGCCTTATTGTGCCAAGGAGGCACAGGTGCAGCATGCGGCCTTGCTGCCTGCAGCCTATCAAAGTCTACAGCAGGCTGAAATATGTTGTGACTGGCCAATGCAAAACACTGTACCGAGTGGTACTCATGCTTAGTGCTGTATATGTTTAGGAACATAAATCTCCGAACCCACAGAACCCTAAGGCTGGGTTCACACTATTGCGCATTGGATGTGGGTTCCCGGTAGGGTTTTGCATTTTAAAAATTCCATTCATTTATAGCAGTAATTATACAGTGATGTATGTATTTTGCAGTGGATTCAGAGGTCAGTAGCAGAAGCTCCTAGCTATTTTCCTATTACTTTTTGCATAGAGATCACCTATTATAATTCTGATGTGCCTCCAGCTAATTGAGATTTCTTGTCCTCCAGAAAGAGCTGTCATGCCATCTGCACTTTCACTTAAATTAACGGACTTCTACTTCAGTGATTTTGAGCAATCTGACATGGAAATCAGCGGTTCAACGGAGTTGACTAAAGGACAGAAAGTTTGGATGCAAATGGGTTTGTTAATGCGGTAATAAACCCAAAACCAAAAGTTATTTTGTTGCAGCTCATGAGATGTGGTGAATGCGTTAGTTTTTTTTTTTTTTTTTTTTGGCTTTTCCCCCTGTTTTTACCTGGTGATCTGGCAAGTAAAGCATTTCATGTACGGTGTTCCCTGTATATAGCCAATAAAGAGCGACAAGAGGAGTGTACCGTTTGGCCGTTTTTTTGTTTTTTCTTTAACTATGATCTGGCTAATAACACCTGCTGTATTATACAGACACCACATTGGATAAAAGGAGCACAGGGGGCACCTTTGGACAGCAGCATTGTCAGTCAGAGGTGAGGGGAGCGTTAGATGTACTAGAAGATTTAAATACACCAAACAAATTGAAGATGAACTCCAGCTCACACTTTATAAGCAATTACAGCAAAGACTTTTTTTGAATTTTTGGGATAAATACATTTTTGGGGATTTTCATAAATAAATAAAAGCTGATCATTGTATGCATTCCTATCAGTGGGACCTCTCCGCTGATCCCCGCTGAGCAGGTGGATGACTGGTCTGTGTCCACTACGCTTATGGAGAATGGACACTTTTCCCTATGGGCGGTTGTATATAAAACGGACCGCTTGTCTGTTTACATCTGTCTGTCATCCGTTCCAATAGATGGATGGGGAACAGTCTGTTTTTAGCGGACAGGATTGGATCGGATGACACCCGCCACTTAAGGCAATGGAGGGTCCGATCAGGTCCACCTAAAAAACTGACAGGCGCACCCAATCGATCCGCCCGTGTGAAAGGGGCCTTAAATGGTTTGTCTCATCCCTGTAACCGATACATTGGCAAGGAGAGCTTGTTCTTTTGAAAATCAACAGACTTACTGTCCAGATCACCAGATGAAAAGAAGGAAAACCTAAAAAAGAAAACAAACGCAGCCATCGCATCTAAGAATTGGTAAACTGCAATATAATGAATGTTTGCTTTTGGGTTTCATTTTGAGCCCAATCACTAGTGGTGTACCACATGGCTCTGTACTAGGTCCTGTTCTGTCAAATTTGGTTGTTAGTGTTGTAACTGAAGGTTTGCTGGGCACAAAGATGTGCAATAGGGTTGATTTTCCCAGGTGTTTGTAACATAGAAATTATTTAAAAGATTAATGACAGCAATTGACACTGCAATTTAAGGTTTCTAAAGGCAAAAGAATGGAAAAAATAACTTTTAGCAAGAGCACAGTGTTGGCCAGAACTACAAAAACAAAAACAAAAAAACAAACAAACATACTGTTAATTTCAGAGGATAGCAAAATAATCAAAAAAAAAAGTTGGTTGACCAGGCAGCAGGGAAAGCATCATTGTGGGGAACATACTGAACACTCTAATGTGGCATTAAGGAGATTTCAGAGTTCATGTGAAGGTGTTTCAGATCTAGTGGCTGCCAAGTCAGCTGTTGGATGAGCACTAATCATTTAAAGCTTCTTAACCACTTCCATAAGGGGCCTATACTGGCACTTCTCTCCTACATGTAAAAATTACTCAGAGCCCCAAACAGTATATATGTTTTTTAAGCAGACACCCTAGGGAATAAAATGGTGGTTGTTGCAAATTTTTATGTCACACGGTATTTGCACAACAATTTTTCAAGTGCGTTTTTTTTTTGGAAACAAAACAGTTTCATGAATTAAAAAATTAACAAAAAAACAATAAAGTTAGCCCATTTTTTTTGTATAAATGTTAAAGATGATGTTACGCTGAGTAAAAAGATACCCAACATGTCACGCTTTAAAATTGCACACACTTGTGGAATGGCACCAAACTTTGGTACTTAAAAATCTCCATACGCGACTCCTAAATTTTTTTACAGGTTACGTTTAGAGTTACATAGAAGGTTCAGTGCTAGAATTGTTGCTCTTGCTAACGCACGTGGCAATATCTCACATGTGTGATTTGAAAGCAGTTTACATATGCGGGCGCGACTTACGTGTGCGTCCGCTTCTAGGAATGGGGCCGCTTTAATTTTTTTTTATTGTACTTACATTTTTTTTTTACACTTTCTCTTTACATTTAATTTTTGATCACTTTTATTCCTGATACAAGGAATGTAAACATCCCTTGTAATAGGAATGGTGCGTGACAGGTCCTCTTTATGGAGAGATCTGGGGTCTACAAGACCCCAAATCTCTCCTCCAGGCTGGAAAGGTTAAGATAAAAAAAATAAAAATAAACAATCTCTTTCTTTCCAGCCGAGTTCTCGGCTTTGTTTACTTCTGCTGGCCAGACATGACGTCATAACGTCGCGCCCGGGCCTCCGAAGGTCATAGAGGTGACTGGGGACCATCTGGTCACCGGAAATCTCTATGATCAACGTCCGGTGGTGGCGGATTCCTTCTCTGGCTCACCAATCGCACAGGCGAGCCAAGAGAAGCACCAGAGGGCGGTGGGAGGGGGATGTCCCCTCCTGCCGCCTGTAAGAACGATCAAATGGCCGAACTGCTGACATGATTGTTCTTAACGTGAACAGAATCTCTGACTGTAAAAGATGATATCTGAATGATGCCTGAAGCTGCAGGCAGCATTCAGCTATCCCCACTCAAACTCAAAGACGTCATATGACGTCCTTGGGCTGGAAGTGGTTAAAGTACTGTGCAATCGCCAATCATTCACCCAGCTACAATATCCTATTCATATAGGAGACCACACATCAACCAACTGGAAATGTTGAGATTAATATAAGAGGTTCACCAAAGTAACATTTTTTACATAAAAATAAGAAAACCTACAACCACCAAGGAAATATCTAAATTAATATACAAAAATCTATATCAGAACCAACCTGGCAACTTTTAGATCAAGGGTCTCCAAACATTTCTATTTGAAGGGCCACATTGTATTTTTTACAAATACTTGGGGGACACATAAAATCAGTTTTATATACGAATGAATGAAGTTTAACAAAATTAATAAGTTTTACTTATCATATGATTCAGAACAGAGAGAGAACTTCAGTAAAACAAAACAAAGCAATTCCAAGTAAACTTAAGCCCATCAGAACCTTACATGACTGCCTCATCAGATTCCCCCCTTACTTTAGGGTCACTATCAGAGTCCCTTGCTTACAACAGAGTCTACCCTTACACACTTACAACATGGCTGGGAGCCATCCTCCTTTAAATTCTGTGCCAAGCGCGCCTCACCGGTCCAAGTAACCAACAACGGTAAAATGACAGCCTGTCTGGGAAATCAGTGATGGAGACTGGGGACGACCACTATAAAAGCTGGGGAGAAACAGAGCACAGCCTGACCTGAAGACCTGTTTGCAACTTGTGTTAGAGGCAACTGACCCTAGGCGGGTACATTAAATCATGCAGAGGGCCACATTTGGCCCCCAGGCCATAGTTTGGATATCCCTGATCTAGATAAAAGAAAGAGACCCACACACCTAGAAACATAAAGATTTATACATACACCCACCCTCCCACCCCTTCCCAGATATACAATAAGAACCACCACCCATTTAGAAACATTTAGATTAACACATCAACCTGGAGATATGCAAAGGACCGAGTCAACCCACCTGGAAATATTTAAAGGATGAGAATTACCCACCATATATGTAGGAAAATACAGGACACATGCCTGTCAACGTGGCAGTATTTTCCACAGTATATGTTTTACATGCTACTAGAAAAGGATTCAAAATAATTATAAAAACAGTAACAATGCACAAAAAAGGGGAATAAATGCCCTGAGTGGACCCTTCACACGCATGGAGAAGGGGACCAGGGCTTGTGGCCATTCTTGTCATAGGAATGGGTGGGCAGAGGAGATGGGAAGACATCGGGAATATAAAACAAGAAAATATAACAATGAATTCATGTCTGAAAGAGATGAGACAGCAGCTAAAGTTTAATAAAAATCCACAGCCTCACGATGGCAGAGTCTATGGTGTCCGTTTATGAAGCAGTGAAATATATTCACCGCTTCATTCTCGGCATTCTCAGAGGAGATCGTTCTCCTCTGAGTGCCAGTTTATGAAGCTTTGTAGACCTCTTCACTCCTCCAAAGGAGAAGCGATCTACAAACGCTTCAAACAGTGAAGAACGCCCCCTGATACTATAAATATGACAGGGGGGCATGGTTAGTGTCTTGGGGGGTCTGCACGAGGTAGAAAGGAGTTAAAAATCTTCCCTCTTCCCCATCAGGTCCCTCCAGATTCTCTCTTCACTCCCCAATTCACCTCTGAGCTGGTGAATCGGGGAGGGTGAATTCTGACTCCGATTGCCAGTGAAGCTCTGAGATCACAGCTTCATAAACTGGTCCTTTCTGTGTCAGTCAATGAGGATTCTCAGAGTGTGGAGATCATTGGCGGGAGAACATGTTCAAACTTGTTCTCCGCCGATTATCTCGGTTTCATAAACCGTTTATGAGCTGAGATCAGTTTCATAAAGGGACACCTATGTTACTTATACAAATTATTTTCACCATTTCCATCTTGGCATATTATCCTGAAACCTTTCACCATAAAGGCCAAAGTGAGTGTAAGGAGCAAAGGAGCAGTGTAGCTCATTTTGGGGGAAGAACATCAATGCACTAGTGTTACTTCACATGCACACGGTCCACTTTTCCCAATGATGACAACGCTTGGGTAATATGCTTGTTTAGTGCTCCTCAAGGCAGACGCAAAGACCCAACACTGCAGCACCTTCTACCCCTTAGGTGGCACTAGACCAGTCTTTCTACCATGGAGAAACGCTTGAGTTTTTAGGTCTCAGGGAACCCCCACTAAAATAGTTCAACCTATATGTCATGGTACATTAGCCTGATCAGCATGGTGTAGAGACTTTTGATAAACTATGTGGTTAAGTTTATAACTAGGGGTGCAACGGATCGTCATCGCTCCGTGATCCGATCCGCGGAGGTTGATCCGTACGGGACACCCGCGATCCGCGGAGCACTGTGGCCTCGGCCATAGGAAAGGCCGCGGCTTCGGCCTAGCTCCGGAGCGGCGGCCATCTTGGTACACCCGGCGGCCGTTTAGCACGTGATCGCTCCGTCAAATGACGGAGCGATCACTTGTAACAAACCGGCGTCATGTCATGACGTTTCCTCTCTCCCCTCTGTGTACTGATCTGTACAGTGGAGGGGAGAGATCGGATGGCAGCAGTGCCAATACTCTGCAATGCCCTGCCAATAGTCTGCCAATACCCTGCCAATATACCCGCCAATACCCTGCCAATAGGGAGATTGTGGATATTACAGTGGGGGAGATTTTTTTTTGTTGATCCGAAAATGATCCGAACCGTGACTTCAGATCCGAGGAACGATCCGAACCGTGAGTTTTTTGATCCGTTGCACCTCTATTTATAACCATGAAATAAATGAAATTCATCAGCAAAAAAAACAAGTCAGTGAAAACTGTAGTGCCCCTACATTGGGGGTCAATGTAGAAGTTACTCCTTATATTGATGTCAGTGTAGGCAGGATATCAATCTGCCATAGCTCTTTTCTCAATGAACCCCTAGCCTCGCCTAGAACACCAGGGTTCCTTGGATCCATGATTGGGAAAGGCTGCACTAAAGAGTGGAAACTACAAAAAAGACAAAATGGAAGGCGCGCACACCTAGAGCTAGGCTCTGAGGAAAGGGGTGCGCCCCCAAAACGCGTCAACTTCACCCCGTGATACGGTTTAGCACATGTCTCTACACTGTGTGATTTTATGGCTCATTAAGAGTTGCTTTTTGTGAGTACCCACTTTTTATGGATTTTATCATTCATTAAATGTCATTGGTGATGCACTAGGTGTGTGCGCCTTCCATTTTGTCATGATTGTAGATTCCATCGGATTAGCCCATCTGAGTAAGGCAGCATCCACCCAGTCTTGGGATATTGATGTCCCTTTTGCCCTTCACTTTAGAAGACCCCGTAGCAGTGGAAGTGACTGTGTCTTTTCGTGCACTAAAGAGTGGTTGGACTACAGGTTTATCTATCTGTAGCTGCACTTCTAAACAGTTGCACAATCTATGAAGAAGAAAGATGTGGGAAGTACAATGCAGACACCAATCGCAACAGCTTATCCTAGAGAAAACAAAAACAATTGGACAAGGTTTTCTAAACTGCTATTCGGCTATTCCTCTGAGTAGTCTTGGTAGGCGATGTCTACTTCTGCTATAGTGAATAGTGACATTGTCCACTGGTCATAGGACATAGTCTATTGGCACCTTTACTCCCAATAACCATTAAACTTACAGAGATCTCACCGCCACACAGCACCCACAAATCACACTCTAGAATGTATATGACAAGATCATTACACTCCAAACACAAAAATACATATAAAATATTTACCAAGAACAAGCAGAAAGCCTTACATCTCCGCATCGTGTATTAATGGGAATTTCTGGATTTGAAAGACTGACTGTATATCACAGTGATTTTTGTGCATAATGCACACTGCCATCCCACACACTGCACAGACTTGGTTGTCCTGGATACAAGAAGAGATGGCAAAGTCTACCCTCTTCATACTGGCACTGCTGGTAAAGACAATGCTCACGGGGCTCAGTTACATACAATAATATTCTAGGATATGTCAGAGAATGACCTCCACTAACAACATACAATGCGGTACATTGAACATGAGACAAGGCTACTTACAACATGTTATTATGGGATATGTCAGAGAAATGACCCCCACACTGCATATACAACATGGTATACTGAACAGGAGACATAACAACATACAACATTGTACTCCTCTCTTCTGGGATATGTAAAATAATCATCCCCACACACTACTGCACACGGTTAATCCGTTGTAATACAAATCAGAACAATAGAGAATTGTTCCATTGCTGCTGCCATTATTTACTTTGTAAATGGCCCCCGGGAAAGAGCAGAACATTCTCTACAATGTGGACAGAGTCTCACCCTATTCAGACCCAAAACAGTTCTCCAGACGCCATTGTGTGTAGACTTAATGTGTATGTACAGCACAGAACTGGAACCTGCAGATTTCTGAGCAACACACTGCTCCCCATAATACACACACTGCTCCCCATAATATACACACTGCTCACCTATAACACACACACTGCTCCCCATAATACACACACTGCTCCCCATAATACACACACTGCTCACCTCTGTAACACACACACTGCTCCCCATAATATACACACTGCTCACCTTTGTAACACACACTGCTCCCCATAATACACACACTGCTCACCTCTGTAACACACACACTGCTCCCCATAATATACACACTGCTCACCTTTGTAACACACACTGCTCCCCATAATACACACTGCTCACCTCTGTAACACACAGTGCTCCCCATAATACACACACTGCTCACCTCTGTAACACACACTGCTCCCCATAATACACACACTGCTCCCCATAATATACACACTGCTCACCTTTGCAACACACACTGCTCCCCATAATACACACACTGCTCACCTTTGTAACACACACTGCTCCCCATAACACACACACTGCTCACCTCTGTAACACACACTGCTCACCTCTGTAACACACATTGCTCCCCATAATACACACACTGCTCCCCATAATACACACACTGCTCCCCATAATACACACACTGCTCCCCATATTACACACTGCTCACCTTTGTAACACACACTGCTCCCCATAATACACACACTGCTCACCTCTGTAACACACACTGCTCCCCATAATACACACACTGCTCCCCATAATATACACACTGCTCACCTTTGCAACACACACTGCTCACCTTTGTAACACACACTGCTCCCCATAACACACACACTGCTCACCTCTGTAACACACACTGCTCACCTCTGTAACACACATTGCTCCCCATAATACACACACTGCTCCCCATAATACACACACTGCTCCCCATAATACACACACTGCTCCCCATATTACACACTGCTCACCTTTGTAACACACACTGCTCCCCATAATACACACACTGCTCACCTCTGTAACACACACTGCTCACCTCTGTAACACACACTGCTCACCTCTGTAACACACACTGCTCACCTCTGTAACACACACTGCTCACCTCTGTAACACACACTGCTCACCTCTGTAACACACACTGCTCACCATAATACACACACTGCTCCCCATAATACACACACTGCTCCCCATATTACACACTGCTCCCCATAATACACACACTGCTCACCTCTGTAACACACACTGCTCCCCATAATATACATAGACAATGCATACCTCTGTAACACACACTGCTCCCCATAATACACACACTGCATCCCTCTGAAACACACACTGCTCCCCATAATATACATAGATACTGCTCCCCATAATATACACAGACAATGCATCCCTCTGTAACACACACTGCTCCCCATAATACACACACTGCATCCCTTTGAAACACACACTGCTCCCCATAATATACATAGATACTGCTCCCCATAATATACACAGACAATGCATCCCTCTGTAACACACACTGCTCCCCATAATACACACAGACACTGCGTCCCATAATATACACAGACACTGCGTCCCTCTGCAACACACACTGCTACCCATAGTACACACAGACACTACATCCCTCTGTAGCACACACTGCCCCCAATAACACTACTGCCTCTACCATAACACAAACACACTCTGCCCCCAACCCATGACAAAACACACAACCCCCCCCTCCCCCAACATAATATACACACTACTACTACCCCCCCTATTTACACACATACATTAATATATTATATATATATATATATATATATATATATATATATATATATAATACTCTGCAGCCTCTTTAATAATACACACCACCCCACCACCCCCCCCCCCCCCTAAGCACATACACGTTACGTCCCAATCACACCAGAATATAGCCTACACAACTACACCCAAATGCTACCCACTCGACATGTTAAACCCTCTCCCTACTTTACCCACGCAGCTGCACCCCCCCCACCACCACCACCACCACCATACAAATCTCACACACCGCTGCCTCCCCCATATAACACACCCACACCTCTTGCCCCTCCACCCAATACAACATTCCTACCTTCACCGCTGCCCCACAACACACAAACACTGCTGTCCCTCTCATATAACACACCGCCCCCCCCCATACAACACACTGCGGCCCCCACCCGCCCTAACAAGCCCCCACCCACCATGCAACAAGCCCACACAACAGCTTTGCCCATACCATACACCCACACAACTGCCCCTTTGACATAAAACACACCCACTTGCACCTCTTTCCCCCCCGATAACACACCCACACTGCTACCCCACAATATAAAAACCACACACACACACCGCTACCCCTCCCATATTACACAGCCACACTATAATATAAAACACACACACACACACTGCTGCCCCCCCCCCCAATAAAAAACACCTGTATCGCAACACCCCCCCCCCCCTAACAAACTCACACTGTAGTAAAAACACATCCATACCACTGCCCCCCCCTACATAAACCACTGCCTCCCCTCTTCCCCCTCACACACTGCTCTGACCCCCCACCCCACATAACACACTCACATCACTGCTCCCCCATAAACAAACACTGCTGCCCCACACTCCATTTAAAAACACCCCCACAAGGCTGCCTCCCCACCCCCAATACAACACACTGCTGCCCCCACCCCTAATACAACACACCGCTGCCCCCACGCCAATACAACACCCCCCACACCGCTGCCCCCACCATAAATACAACACCCCCCCACACCGCTGCCCCCACCCCTATACAACACCCCCCCACACCGCTGCCCCCACCCCAATACAACACCCCCCACCCCAATACAACACACCCCCACACCGCTGCCCCCACCCCCAATACAAAACATCCCCACATCGCTGCCCCCACCCCCAATACAACACATCCCCACACCGCTGCCCCCACCTCCAATACAACACCCCCCCCACATCGCTGCCCCCACCTCCAATACAACACACCCCCACACCGCTTCCCCCACCCCCAATACAACACACCCCCACACCGCTGCCCCCACCCCCAATACAACACACCCCACACCGCTGCCCCCACCCCCAATGCAACACACCCCCACACTGCTGCCCCACCCCCATACAACACACCCCCACACCGCTGCCCCACCCCCATACAACACACCCCCACACCGCTGCCCCCACCCCCAATACAACACACCCCCACACCGCTGCCCCACCCCCCATACAACACACCCCCACACCGCTGCCCTCACCCCCAATACAACACACCCCCACACCGCTGCCCCACCCCCAATACAACACACCCCCACACCGCTGCCTCACCCCCAATACAACACACCCCCACACCGCTGCCCCACCCCCAATACAACACACCCCCACACCGCTGCCCTCACCCCCAATACAACACACCCCCACACCGCTGCCCCACCCCCATACAACACACCTGCACCACTGCCGCTGATCCTCTCCCCCTCCCCCAAATCACAGACATTTTGTGTCTACATCCTGATCCCTCATACATTCCACTGTAGAATGGTGCAGCAAGCCCTCCTCACCCTATGAAGACAATCATTGGAGCCATCACATCCATCTGTGTCACCCCCAATAACCATGAGCCCAGAATAACAGCTGATGGTGTAACATAAAGAAGGATACTGTACAGAGGAGCAGCTCTGCAGATTATCAGCTCGGCGGTGCAGCAGGTCTCCGATATCAGCGTTACACAAGAGCCGTCCTGTACAGTGTGACACAAGGGAGCATTCACAGCAGATCAGGCTTATTTGCAAATCATACAAATCTCTCCTCCGCTTTCCATATCACATGCTGTAACTGCCATCTGGGTCTCACAGCCCTCCATATCACACTGTACCTGCCATCCGGGTCTCACAGCCCTCCAACATTAAAAGACAACTTGTGTTCAGCAGCTGAACAGCACCCATTGTGCATCCGACTGACAGCTTAGTCACTATGGAAACCTTCCCAAACAAAGAGTGATGCTAATTCCCACCACCCGCAGCATGTGTGATTACAACAATATCCCTTATTCCAGGTCCTACAAAAGATTTTATAACGTCTGCACACCGCTACACCTTCTATACATCCATTCAGGACCGGGTATACACTACTATAAAAAACAATTGTCACCTTGGAAGTTTTAATGTCTCATTGTAACATTAAAAATACTAGACATGTTATACTCCTCTTTTCAGGTCCATTTGCTGGTGTTCCTGGCCCTTCCCCTCCACACTGAAAAGTGTGGTGTGCATTTGTATTCAGCCCCCTTTACTCTGATACCCCTAACTAAAATCAATTGGGACCAATTGCCTTCAGAAGTCACCCAATTAGTAAGTGGTGTCCACCTGTGTCTAATTTAATCTCAGTATAAGTACAGCTGTTCTGTGAAGCCCTCAGAGGTTTGTTAGAGAACATTAGTGAACAAACAACATCATGAAGGCCAAAAGGAACACACCAGGCAGGTCAGGGATAAAAGTTGTGAAGTTTAAAGCAGGGTTTTGTTATAAAAAAAATATCCCAAGCTTTGCACATCTAACGGAGCACTGTTCAATCCATCATCTGAAAATGGAAAGAATATGGCACAACTGCAAACCTACCAAGACATGGCCACCCCCCTATACCAAACAGGCTGAGCAAGGAGAGCATTAATCAGAGAAGCAGCCAAGAGGCCCATGGTAACTCTGGAGGAGCTGCAGAGATCCACAATTTAGGTGGGAGAATCTATCCACAGAATAACCATTAGTTGTGCACTCCACAAATCTGGCCTTTATGGAAGAGTGGCAAGAAGAAAGCCATTGATAAAAGGGAAAGCCATAAGAAGTCCCCTTTGCAGTTTGCCAGAAGCCTTGTGGGGGACAAAGCAAACATGTAGAAGGTGCTCTGGTCAGATGAGACTAAAATTAAACTTTTTGGCCTAAGTGTGGCAGAAAACTAACACTGCACATCACTCTGAACACACCATCTTCACCGTGAAACATGGTGGTGGCAGTATCATGTTGTGGGGATGCTTTTCTTCTGCAGGGACAGGGAAACTGGTCAGAGTTGATGAGAAGATGGATAGAACCAAATACAGGGCAATCGTAAGCCGCGTACACACGAGCGGAATGTCCGACAGAAAAAGTCAGACGGAAGCTTTTCATCGTCTATTCTGATCATGTGTGGGCCTCATCGGACTTTCTTTTTCGAAAATTCTGACGGATCTAGAAATAGAACATGTTCTAAATATTTCCGATGGAACCAATTCCGATCGGGAAAACCGGAAAAATGACGCATGCTCTGAAGCAAGTACGAGACGGAAGCTATTGGCTACTGGCTATTGAACTTCCTTTTTCTAGCTCAGTCGTAAGTGTTGTACGTCACCGCGTTCTGGACGGTCGGACTTTGGTTTGACCGTGTGTAGGCAGGACCGCTTGAATGGAATTCCGTCGGACTTCCATCGGAGAAACCTTCGGAGTTTATTCCGCCGGCAAAACCGGTCATGTGTACAGGGCATTAGAAGAAAACCTGTTGGAGTCTGCAAAAGACTTGAGACTGGGGCGAAGGTTCACCTTCCAGAAGGACAACGACCCTAAACATACAGCCAGAGCTACAATGGGATGGTTTAGATCAAAGCATATTCATGTGTTAGAATGGCCCAGACAAAGTCCAGACTTAAATCCAAGAGTATGTGACAAGACTTGAAAATTGCTGTTCACAGACGCTCTCCATTTATTCTGACAGAGCTTGAGCTATTTTGCAAAGAAGAATGGGCAAAAATGTCACTCCCTAGATGTGCAAAGCTGGTAGGGACATCCCCAAAAGGACTTGCAGCTGTAATTGCAGTGAAAGGTGGTTCTACAAAGTACTGACTCAGGCGGCTGAATACAAACGCACACCACACTTTTCAGGTATTCATTTGTAAAAAAAAATTGAAAACCATTTATCATTTTCCTTCCACTTCACAATTATGTGCCACTTTGTGTTGGTCTATCACATAAAATCCCAGTAAAATACATTTACGTTTTTGGTTGTAATATGACAAATTTTAGACAATTTCAAGGGGTATGAATACTTTTTCAATGCACTGTATCCACCAAGCCATTCTGGCAGTACCGTATAGCCACATGTAAAAGCTCTAAGTCAGTGGTTCTCAACCTGTCCTCAGGACCCATTAACAGGCCAGATTTTAAGTATTACCTTGGGGAGATGTAAACTAGAATACTGCAATCACTGAGCAGCAAATTATATCACCTGTGATGCATTTCAGTTATCTTGCAAACCTGGCCTGTTAGTGGGTCCTGAGGACAGGAGTTGAGAACCACTGCTCTAAGTGGTTGTGAACTTTAAAGTGGAGCTCCACCCAAAAGGGGAAGCTCCGCTTATCTGCCCCCCCCCCCTTCTTCCGGTGCCACATTTGGAACCTTGTTGGGGGGGAGCGGGTAACTGGTTTTGACAGGTACCAGCTCCCACTACCTGCTGAGTTTGCCGCAGCTAACTCAGCTGGAAGTTCGGCCCACGCCACAGCCCGCCCGTTAAGAAAGCGCAGTGCAATTCGTGCATGCGCAGTAGAAAACCGGTTGTGAAGCCGCAAGGCTTCACTGCTGGTTTCCCTTTACCCGATGGCGGCACCAGCACCCGAGGGCCAATTCAAGAATCAGCTTGGGTGAGGACACCGCGGGATTGCTGGACAAGTGTCTCAATAGTAAAAGTCAGCTGCTACAATATTTGCCTCTTCACATGCTGAGGGCATCTGGCCTGGTATAGCTTGAGGGGGAGGCTGCATACACGATAAAAGGTCTGGTAAGAATTTTGGGGAGATCCCAATTTTTTAAAAAATTCAATACTTTTTTTGGCATGGGGTACTTTAGAAATCCATACCAGATCTAGGGGCCTTATATAAATTTTAGATGGATCCTATACTTTTTTTCTTGGCGTGGCCACCCTCTTAAAATCCATGCCAGACCCGGAGGGCCTGATATAGATTGGGGAGGACCCCTACACAATTTAATTTTAAATTACAGCTCATTTGTTTACATTCTTTGGACATTCTTCTGCCGGCTGGTGCCAGCTACTTAAAGCAGTAACCCAAAAGCAAACATTTATTATATTGCAGTTTATCAATTCTTAGACGTGATGGCTGTTTACTTTTTTAGGCTTTTTTCTATTACCTGGTGATCCAGCTCAAGCTCAGAATGTACAGTATCAGTTTACATAAATGAGACAAACCACTTTGTTAGTAAACCGCTGGATGCTTTTTTTTTTTTTTTTGTAATCTGCAAGGTCACTGTATAATGTACTATGCATCGCATACTAGCAGATTATGTTAAACTTACTTTAAAACAAACCCTCCAGCACGAGATGTCAGAGCTGCAGGCACTTCCAACTTCACTAGTCTTCCTTCCGGTTCGCAGACTCCGGCTGTGTGACTGGCCGGAGCCGTGATGAAGTCACTCCCGCGCATTTCGTTCCTTCAGAGCCCATGCATCAGTGATGTCACTGGCTGCATGTACAGTAAATATCTCCTAAACGGTGCATGTTTAGAAGATATTTACACTACCTATAGATAAGCCTTAATATAGGCTTACCTATAGGTAAAAGTTAGAGATGAAAATTTACTCCCGCTTTAACACTGGCAGGAGTGAATAAAAATATCAGATTTTATTTATTCATGCAAAACCCTTACCCCAAAAGGAAAAAAAAAACAAAAAACAAAAAAACAGTTTGTTCTAATGCCGTGAACACACGGGCGGACTTTTCAACATCAAACTTTTGACAGAGTTACGACGGACTTGCGAACGACCGGACTTGCGCACACAAAAGTCCTAAAGTTCGGTCGTTTGAACGTGATGACGTACGACCGGACTAGAATAAGGAAGTTCATAGCCAGTAGCTGCCCTTGCATCCTTGTTTTGTCCGTCGGACTAGCATACAGACGAATGGATTTTTTGACCAGACTCGAGTCTGTCGGAAAGATTTGAAACATGTTCTAAATCTAAAGTCTGTCTGATTTTCGACAGAAAAAGTCCGCTGAAGGTCCGATAAAGCCTACACACGATCGGATTGTCCGACGGATTCATTCCGTCGGACCTGTCCAGTCGAAAAGTTCGCCCATGTGTACATGACATAACGGATTATATAGTGTGAGCTGGAGTTTGTCTTCAATTTGTTAGCGTATCAAAATCTGCTAATACATTTGCTACTATCTGCTGTGCCTATTGTTTTTTTTTTGAATCTTACTAATACAGGAAATGAGTTACTGGCCAGATCATCAAGTGAAAACAGAGAGGAAAAAAGCCAAAGAAAAGAAAATGTATGCAGCCACCACATCTGATGATTAGTAAGATGCAATATAATACATTTTGGATTTTGAGCTTAAATACCCCTTTAACAACCAATGGCTTATTCCTGCTGCTGACAGCAGTGATGAGTCACTGGTTGTTAGTATGCCAGCAGGTGCCAACTCCTTACCAACCAATGATTCATCCCTCGTGGCTGACAGCAGAAATAAGTCCATGGCAGATGCAAAAATGGATGTACTTAATTTACATCAGTTTACCTCTGTTCAGGTCCACTTAAACAGAACAGGACTGAGACTTGTTCCATAAAAAATAAATAAATAATATGGACTGCTATTGAAAGGATCTCACATTTACATATAAAACATTAACCACTTGCCGACCGCCTAACTGTAAATATACGTTATGACTTTAAATACATGAAATACCGGTGTTATGGCAGCAACTAGCTGCCATAACCCCAGTATCTTTTTCAGTCAGGCGGCAGATGCACCTTAAGATCACTTTTATAGGTGGCGGGAGAGGTGCTCCGCCACCCCCCTCCCCCGCTTCCCAAGCTTACCGGAGCCGTTGGTAAGCATGAAACCAATCTGGTGCGGCCGGCGACTAGGTAGGAAGCCGAGTAAGGACTGGAGCGATGTCCAATGTCACTTCTGCCTCTCGGCTACATAAACAGGATTTTTTTTTTTTTTTAAAAAGGCAAAATTTTCTTTTTTTTTTCTTTTAAAAGGTAAATGAGAGATCTGGGATTTTTTTAACCCCAGATCTCTCAATAAAAAGGAGGACCTGTCATGCTTATTTCTATTACATTGGATGTTTACATTCCTTGTAATAGGAATAAAAGTGATAAAATAAACGAAAGAAGAAGGACAGTGTAAAAATAAGTAAAATAATTAAAAAAAAAAAAAATTTAAAAGCACCCCATCCGTCCGTGCTCGCGTGCAGAAGCAAACGCATACATAAGTCGCACCCGCATATGTAAAGGTTGTTCAAACCACACGTGAGGTATCGTCACGATCATTAGGGTGAGAGCGATGATTCTAGCACTGGCCCTCTTGTGTAACTCTAAACATTTTGAAAGTATCGCCTATGGAGATTTTTAAATTACCGCCATTCCACGAGCATATGCAATTTTAAAGCATGACATATTAGGTATCTATTTACTCAGCGTAACATGTTACACAATTTACATTATTTTGTAAGGTTCATTAAAGCATATTTTTCCCAAAAAATTGCGTTTAAAAAAAAAAAAAAAAACGCTGCGAAAATACAGTGTGACATAAAATATTCTAAAATATTCCAAAGACCGCCAGTTTATTCTCTAGGGTCTCTGCTAAAAAATAAAAATCTTTGACTTCATTAGTGTTTTTCAAATAGATCTCCATCTCTGGAAGGTTGCCTACCCCTGCTGTAAACAAAACAAAAAGAGTTTATTTCGACACTTCCTAACATCTGCATGTACTGCAATAGCCAGATCCTGGCGAAAACCTAACACTGCCTCTAACTGAATGGGCTTGTGAAATGGAATCACTGATCTCATGGGAAAAAGATAAAAGCTGACAACTACAAGGTTACGTGGTCTGAATGGACTCTTTTTGAGAAGCGCCAGCTAGCGTGGAGTACATGTGACCGTCAGCGTAAACACGGTGCAGGCAGTCAAACGTAATCAGCATGACAAGTAGGGTCACAGTGCAATGGAGAAACAAGTGAACATCAAGTTCTGCTACAAATTAGGGAAAACTGCGATGGAGACACATGAAATGGTGCAAGTGTATGGGACAGAAACTGTGAGCAGAAACTGTGTTTACGACTGGTTCAAAACGCTTTTGTGACGGGAAAGAAAACCAATGAGGATGAGCCATGTTTTGGGTCGGCCGTCAACAAGCAAAACCCCAGACATGATTGAACGAGTACAACAAATGCTGGCATGTGATCTGCAACTGACTTTATTATTGATGGCAGAGGAATTGGGCATTAGCCTACTTCGACAATGATGGCATCATCCATAAGGAATTGTTGCACAGGACTGGACAGTGGATGCCAAACAGCTCCCTTGTTTTTTTTTTTCTTTTGGGAAAACCTTATTTGAAGTGTACAAAGCATACACTTCATTAATGGTCAACAATAAAAGACAGCCAAATACTCCCAGCGTTCAGTGGTCCTCATCAGAGGGATGGCTAAACCAGTGACAAATCACATACACGGTCCAATGCCCGGTGGATGCAGCCCCTCCTTGGATAGGGGTATCCAGTGTGGAACTACAAAAACATAAAAAGTGAAGGTGCAAGCCCCTGGAACATTACCCACGTAATAAGGTATTTACTGAAGTAAAATAAAACCAATAAAATTCATACTCACAAAAGTACAGAGGTGAACAGCATATACAGTGGGGACGGAAAGTATTCAGACCCCCTTAAATTTTTCATTCTTTGTTATATTGCAGCCATTTGCTAAAATCATTTAAGTTAATTTTTTTTTCCTCATTAATTTACACACAGCACCCCATATTGACAGAAAAACACAGAATTGTTGACATTTTTGCAGATTTATTAAAAAAGAAAAACTGAAATATCACATGGTCCTAAGTATTCAGACCCTTTGCTCAGTATTTAGTAGAAGCACCCTTTTGATCTAATACAGCCATGAGTCTTTTTGGGAAAGATGCAACAAGTTTTTCACACCTGGATTTGGGGATCCTCTGCCATTCCTCCTTGCAGATCCTCTCCAGTTCTGTCAGGTTGGATGGTAAACGTTGGTGGACAGCCCTTTTTAGGTCTCTCCAGAGATGCTCAATTGGGTTTAAGTCAGGGCTCTGGCTGGGCCATTCAAGAACAGTCATGGAGTTGTTGTGAAGCCACTCCTTCGTTATTTTAGCTGTGTGTTTAGGGTCATTGTCTTGTTGTAAGGTAAACCTTCGGCCCAGTCCTGTCCCTGCAGCTGAAAAACACCCCCACAGAATGATGCTGCCACCACCATGCTTCACTGTTGGGACTGTATTGGACAGGTGATGAGCAGTGCCTGGTTTTCTCCACACATACTGCTTATAATTAAGGCCAAAAAGTTCTATCCTGGTCTCATCAGATCATCAGACCAGAGAAACTTATTTCTTACCATCTTGGAGTCCTTCAGGTGTTTTTTAGCAAACTCCACTTATTGCGATTTTTTTTACCAAAAATATGTAGAAAAATACATATCGGCCTAACTGAAGAAAGTTAAAAAAAAAAAAAAAAATTGGGGATATGTATTATAGCAAAATATTGTGTTTTTTTCAAAATTGTCGCTCTTTTTTTGTTTATAGCGCAAAAAATAAAAACTGCAGAGGTGATCAAATACCACCAAAAGAAAGCTCTGTTTGTGGGGAAAAAAGGACATACACTTTGGCTACAACGTCGCATGACCGCGCAATTGTCAGTTAAAGCGACAGTGCCGTATTGCAAAAAATGGCCTGGTCAGGAAGGGGACAAATCCTTCTAGGGTTTGAAGTGGTTAAGGACCAGCGGAGGACAGCTGCAGCAGCCATATAGATGAATATAAATTTTTTTTTAATGTAGCCCACACTTCTCCTTCAAGTAAGTTTTTTTCAGCCAGTTCTCCAATGGATTTGGATTTGGGCCATTCCAGTGCATTAACATTCTGTTTACACCACTCTTGTGTAGTTTTGGCTTTATTCTGATGATTGATTCGTTGAAAGGCAAATCTCCCTAAGCTCCTGTTTTTGCAGACTATCAGGTTTCCTGCAGGATTTCCCTGCATTTTGCTGTACTCGTTCTACCCACTACCTTCACAACACTTTCACAGCCTACAGCATAGAAGCATCCCACAGCATGATGCTATCACCATGCTTCACGGTAGGGATGGTACATTTGTGCATGGCTCGACCTAAGCCAAACAAGCTGTTAGATCCAATGGCTATGAAGTTAAATTCTTCTCAGATCATAAAACCTTGCTTTCAGCTGACTTCAGTCTTCTGCGTGCCTTCTGGCAAAGTGCATAGGACATGTCAAAGCCATGACTAATGAAACAGGTACATTATATGAATAATCTCTCCAGCCCCAACCTCTGGAGGCTTGTAACTCTTTCAGGCTTGTCACAGATCTTTTGGTGGCCTACTTACTAGTCTCCTTGCATGATCACACATTTTTTGGTGGACAGCTTGTTCTTAATAGATATACAGCTGTGCCATACACTTTCCATTCCGTAGCCTCCCTGGCGGTTTTCCGTGTGGCTCGGGGTTAAAATTCAGGACCATTAGCGGTAACCCCGAGCCACACTCGGGATAGCATCGCAGGATCCTGGTGCCTCCTTACTTACCTTGTCTCCGGGATCCTGTGATGTCCCCCGCAGTGTCTGCGGGCTGTGTCCTGTTCCGAAGCCTCTCCGTGCCAGGCTCCGTTCCCTGCGAGCGTCGCGATGCACGGGGGCGGAGCCTGGCGGCAAATTAAAAAAAATGTAAAAAGCATAACACATACAGTACTGTAATCTTACAGATTACAGTACTGTATGAAATCATTTCACATCCCATTTGTCCCCAGTGGCCCATGCCCTGCATGCAGTTTTATATTGCATATACTGTTCTTTCTGCCTGGAAACTGGAGATTGTCCATAGCAACCAAAAAGTGTCCCTTTACGTCAAAAATGGCTTTAGACCAGCTAGAAAACAGCAATAGTAAATTAGAACACTTGCAGAATTGAGCGATAGTGAATCGTGTGTAAATTTATTTTATCACTATTTATTTTTAATTTTTTTAATTATTATTTTTTTTAAATTATATTATAATTTATGTTTTTGTGTTTCAAACTTTATCATACCCGGGATATCTACTAGACTCTTGTTTGGACAGATTTAAGTGTGTTATTGTTAAGAATTACAGGCCTACAAAATAAAACGCCAAATTTCCATGCAAAATAATTGTACCGCTTTCAGCACCTAAAATCAGAAAGAATCATACCGCCAGGGAGGTTAAAGCAGAACTTCACCCATCATTTTCCTCTCCCTCTCTGCCCACAAACTTCTGGGACACGACACAGGTTCCAGAAGGCTGCAGGACCATTGACAAAACGCAGCGCGGCTAGCTTATACGCAGTGGGCAGCCAGCTGTGATGCCACAGAGAATAACAGTCGGCTGCCCACATTAAACATGCTGGCACCGGGACCCAATCCAAAGAAGAACTGGTTCAGGTGGGGACGCTGCTGGACCCCTGGCCAGGTGTGTGTCCTTTTATTAAAAGTCAGCAGCTACAGTGTTTATAGCCGCTTAGTATTAAATTTTTTCAAACAAGACATAGAACTTCTTTAATGGTACATGATTTAATGCTATTCCAGGAAATATTAGGCGACTTAAAGTTGTTCCTGTATTCATCTTATGACTTGAACTTATCAATCACCCTTTTACAGTGTTCCTTTTTTTCCATGGAGTAGTTTATGCCACAAAACCGACTCACTAGAAGTCGGACCTTGCAGCTGCACATGTATTCATATTACACCCTGACCACACACAGGTCAACATCATTTCACCAATTATGTGAATTTGGAAAGAAAATGGCTGCACCAGTGATACATTTAGGTGTGCCATATCAAACAAATTGTGGTGTTAAATAGTATTAAAAGCCCTCCCTGTGGGAAAAAAAAAGGCTTACCTCTCTTGATGCCAATGCTACTCTGAGGAGAAATCCTAAAATCAACTACATTCAATGTGAGAATCCAATAATTCCAGGGAGTGCCAATCGGCTAGTCCCTGCTACACTCAGAACACAGTGGTGACATATGGGTTGATGACCACAGCAAGAGGCTTGCATATTCCAGATGAGGTCTTACTAATGCTTTGTACAGGGACAAATTATTGGGTTAACCTACTATGGAGTTGACAATCTTCACTCCAAAAATTGTGCAAATATTCACCTCACTTATCCGTTCATGTGAAAAGCATCTGCATGTGATTGGATATTCAAAGTAAGCGGCAATTTGCTTTTCACATAACTGAAGTAAATATTCACAAATTTTTGGAGACATCTTCAACTCTTGAAAACTCTGTTCTCTCCTGGTTCTCCTCCTACCTAACACTGCGCTCCTTTCGCGTTACCTAGAACTCTGTCTCCTCCTCTCCACTTTCTCTTTCTATAGGGGTCCCCCAAGGTTCTGTCCTTGGACTCCTCCTCTTCTCCATTTACACCTCCTCCCTTGGTCACTTAAAAAACTCCCACGGCTTCCAGTACCATTTCCATGCTGATGACACCCAAATATCTCTCACTAATCCTCACCTCACCCCTTCAGTCTCCTCTCACATTACTAGCTGACATATCAGTATGGATGTCACACCACTTCCTAAAACGCAGTCTTTCTAAAACTGAGCTCAGAATATTCCCTCCTGTCCATGTCCCCTCCCCTGACTTCTCCATCAAGATCAATAATACAACTATCAGTCCCTCCCCTCATGCCAGGGTACTGGGTGTAATCCTGCACTCTGACCTGTCCTTTCAAACCCAAATCCAATCACTGTTCAAATCATGTAGACTTCACCTTCGTAACATCTCCAAAATACGCACCTTTTTAACCATTGAAACCACTAAGCAACTTATTCACTTCCTTGTTATCTCTTACCATTGACTATTGTAACTCCCTCCTCATTGGCCTACCTCTTCAAAGGCTATGCTCTCTTCAGTCTATCCTATCATGAATGCTGCTGCCAGACTCATCTACCTTACCAACCACTCAGTGTCAACCACCCCTATCTGCCAATCCCTTCACTGGCTTCCCATCGCTCAACGAATAAAATTCAAAACATTAACAATAATATACAAAGCCATTTACAACTCTGTCCCGAGCTACATCACCAATCTTGTCTCCAAATATTATTATTATTATACAGGCTTTATATAGTGCCAACAGTTTGCGCAGCGATTTATAACATGAGGGCAGACAGTAGTTACAATACAATTCGATACAGGAGGAATCAGGGACACCCTGCTCATTAGAGCTTACAATCTAGGAGGGAGGGTCAAGTGATAGAAAAAAGGTAATAGCTGTGGGGGGATGAGCTAATGGAGATATCAACCAAACTGTCCTCTCTATTGCTCCCAAGACCTCCTGCTCTCTAGCTATCTTGTCTCTTCCTCCCATGCTAGTCTCCAGGACTTCTTGAGAGCCTCTTCCAACCTTAGGAACTCCCTACCGCAATCTGTCCAGCTATCTCCTACTCTGTCCACTTTTAGGCAATCCCTGAAAACTCATCCCTTCAGGGAAGCCTATCCTACCTTCACCTAATAACCAAATATTACAGTTATTACCTTTTGTTCCACCAGCCCCTCCTTATTAGATTGTAAGCTCCCAGGAGCAGGGTCCTCTTTACCCTCTTGTATTGTTGCTGTATTGTCTTCCTTTATATTGTAAAGTGCTGTGCTAACTGTCGGCGCTACATAAAGCCTGTATTATTATTATAATAATAACTCTTAATAAATCAGCTTCACCATCTCCCTTTCTGGCGTTTATGGGGAGTTATTTACTAAAACTGGAGTGCAAAAGCTGGTGTAGCTCTGCATAGGAACCAATCAGCTCCTGTTTTTTGTCAAAGCCTAATTGAACAAGCTGAAGTTAATTGGACAGCTGCGCCAGGCTTTACATTCTCCAGCTTTAGTAAATCAACCCCTACGTCTCTTAGCACAAGAAAGTATTTTGCTTGTTCTAGAAGCAGCAAATTGCTATTGAGTACTACTAATCACTATGATCCTGCTATAAACATGCTGGTTGTATATGTTTATTTCTTTGGGGGTGGGAAAAAGCGACATCCCCTGCATCGGCTTATCTTGGAGGAAGGTACAATAAATGGAGAAATTAAGCTTGTTTCCAGTCTGTCACAAGCGAAATTGGGCCATTCAATACCTATGAACATCGTCATGCCCCCATTCTTTCATAAACCTCAGGCAGTACTATGAAAACTGCAATATGATATAACCCTACAACAGTGTATGGCAGCTGTCTCTTCAATATTTACATGTACTACAGCTTTGGCTACATGAGCAATATAACCTTTCCTACTGATTTAACAACTTGTTGTTTGTAGTCATATCATACCTAGCAGATATAATCAAATACCCATGAGGTGATTGAACTACTTGTTGAAAATCACTCAGCAGTAAAGGGATTTTGGTCTGAGCAGCCCTCGGCTTTCTTCAAATATGTAATCAATCCAGACAGGACAGTCCTGCGTTAAGTCGGATCCTGATAAATGCCGGTACACAGATAAAGTGGTATTTTCTGACTAGTAAATCTACAGATACCGATTTAAGTTGTAAAAATTTCCTCTACCTGTTAATATAACTAACGGACATCAAGTACTTACCCGCCGCTGACTACCAGGCTGAGGCCACTAAACTCAGATGTGGAGACTTCGATTATAACACACCAAACAATTGCTGCCTGTAATGCAATTTACAAAGATAAAGCAACAATTTATTGACGTAGGTTAGTAGAAGAGTAACCAACGTATTTATGACGCCTGGTGTTTGAGCAATACCTCAGCTTATAAATTGTCCTGAAGATAAAAATAAACCAGCAGATCACCATTAATCCAGCTAGAAGTACACGCCCAGCGTATTTCTCCGTATTATATACACAGTATAAGAATATTTGCATATACAGATGGATTTTAGCTCACATTTTGCTTGGAGAGCTCACCCTCAGAACATAATGCAGATAATATTCAACACTAGGCATGCAATATAATCATGTGTACACACAGATCTCTTCATCACAACAGCCCACAAAGAAACGTATCAGACACAAGTCTCTGCTATACTGTATGTACTGAGATGACTTTATCTAGATCACATGTGGCAAACACAAGGCCTGAGGGTCGAATCTGGCCAGCCATGCCATTTCAATTCGCCCTTGCACCTCTCCTGTCCCAGCTTCCACCTTGTGTCAGCAGTCAGCAGCACAGAGGAGGACAGAACTCCTCCACCAGATCCTGCACATCTTTGTGCAGCCTTGGAGAGGCTCGTCTCAGCAGTCGGCAGAAGAGAGGACACTTTACAGATCCTGCGCCTCTCTGTGCAGCCGCAGCACCCCCTTGTCTTCGCCTCCCCTGGTCTCAGCATTCTCAGACTCTGGCAGCTGACTTCAGCCCTCCTCTGGTCCTCCTCCAGACCCCACACTTTCTGCCTCCCAGGTCTGCCCCTTAGCTTCTTCTCGGTAGCAGCATAAGGTAAGGGGGGGTGCACTGTGATGTAAGCGAGGGTGTTGACATCTGCTTATAATTATTATTGAAATAATACAATTGTATGCCAGTTGAAAAGGAGGGTCACACGCTGCTGCTATCATCCACAATAAACTTTATCGGAGACTGCTCAGACAGAACACCATGGCAGATAACTGGCCCTTTGAGGGTAACCATAATGCTGATGGGGCCCACAGTGAAATGGAGTTTGACAACCCTGATCTAGATGGTTCCACAATACAGGATAACCAGACAAGACTATGCACAGAAGTAACCAGAAATCCCTCTACCTCCCTAGATGAGCCCACAGAATAGGATAACAAGACTGGACATGGTGGCATGGTTAGAAGTAACCAGAATTCCCTCTACTACCCTAGATGAGCCCACAGAATAGGATAACAAGACTGGACATGATGGCATGGTTAGAAGTAACCAGAATTCCCTCTACTACCCTAGATGAGCCCACAGAATAGGATAACAAGACTGGACATGGTGGCATGGTTAGAAGTAACCAGAAATCCCTCTACTACCCTAGATGAGTCCAAAGGACAGGGTAACTAGCCTTGATATGGTGGCGTGCTCAGAAGGAACCAGAAATCCCTCTACCCCCCTAGATGAGCCCACAGGACAGAATAAGCAGACAAGACTATCCACAGAAGTAACCAGAAATCCCTCTACCTCCCTAGATGAGCCCACAGGATAGAATGACAAGACTAGATATAATAGCATGCTCAGAAGGAACCAGAAATCCCTCTACCCCCCTAGATGAGCCTACAGGACAGCGTAACCAGCCTGGCTAAGGCAACATGCACAGAAGATACCAGAAATCCCTCTACCTTGATAGGTTATTCTCTGTAAATGTAACAGATCAAGGACTAGCAGGTATACAAAACACATGATCCACTGACAGCATGTAACATAAAAAAAAAAAACACTGAAAACGTACATATAAATAAAATATGTAAAGTGGAATTTACACATAACCTGTTGGCTGTACAACGTGGTGTGGGAAGTAGTCCACAAAGCTTGCTGCATACAAGATGTGATCATCTGATGGAAATGGAGTCTACATGGGAGTGGACAGTAAGTTTCACCGAGCCATTTATGACCGCAAACACACCTAGATAAGAACAGAACCCCATATTGACTCAGAGAAAAGTTCTAAGTCAGGAGATAACAGACAGCTATAAAGGACGACTTTGTACTCATCCATTGCAACAAATGGAAACTGAGGGACAACCCAATAGTGACTAACCACACAGATAACTCAACAATTCAAAAAATGTCTTAAAAGCCACAATAAAAAATCTCTGTATTTACAATTCCAGAAATGCGTAAATAACGGTAATAAGTAATCAAAGATTCAGCATCCACGAAAAAAATATTCAGCTGGCAGAAATATGGCAAAAGATGAAATCCATTCTTCACATTATAGTCTTTGCCGTCAGGTCTGATATTTTCTCAGCTCCTCAGGTAGAATAGCAGTTAGAAGCATGCTATGTCCATAGTTTTTAATGGACTTTTAGAGGTGTATATCTAGTTTTTCGGCACTACACACCCTGAGGCAGATGCACTCAGCTCAGGGAAAGAGACAGGAGGGGGAAGGAGAAGAGGCTGACATACAGTACATCCAGGAAGTATCCACAGCGCTTCACTTTGTCCACATTTTGTTATATTACAGCCTTTTTCCAAAATGGATTAAATTCATTATTTTCCTCAAAATTCTACAAACAATACCCCATAATGACAATGTGAAATCTTTGCAAATTATATTATATATCTATATATAAAAAAATCACATTTTATTTTTATTTCAGGTACATATATGGCCCCGTCAATTTACGCGGCGCTTTACATTGCCCTCAAGGAGCTTACAATCTAAGGTCCCTAACTCACATACATACTAGGGCCAATTTAGACAGGAAACAATTAACCTACCAGCATGTCTTTGGAGTGTGGGAGGAAACCCACGCAGGCACAGGGAGAACATGCAAACTGCAGGCAGGTAGTGTTGTGGTTGGGATTCGAACCAGCGACCCTTTTGCTGCTAGGCAAAAGTGCCAACCACTGTGCTGCCTACATCATATGTACATACAGTAAGTATTTACAGCCTTTGCCATGAGCTCAAGTGCATCCTATATCCAATGATCATCCTTGAGATGTTTCTACAACTTGATTAGAGTCCACCTGTGGTAAATTTAGTTGATTGGACATGATTTGGAAAAGGCACATACCTGTCTATATAAGGTCCCACAGTTAATAGTGCATGTTAAGCCCCATACACACTATTAGATTTTCTGCAGATTTTTGTCTTCAGATTTACCAAAACCATATAATATAATGTCAAACCTTAAGAGTTTCAATTTGTATGCACTTAAGCAGGCCCTTGCACCACATGGCTTTGGTAAATCTGAAGACAAAAAACTGCAGACAATCCAATAGTGTATATGGGGTCTCAGAGCACAAAGCAATGTACAGAGATATACTTGATGAAAACCTACTCCAGAGCGTTCTGAATCTCAGACTGGGGCAAAGGTTCATCTTCCAAAAAGGACAATGACCCTAAGCACACAGCCAAGATAACAAAGGATTGGCTACGGAACAGCTTTGTGTATGTCCTTAAAAGGCCCAGCCAGAGCCCAGACTTGAACCCAATTGAACATCTCTAGAGAGATCTGAAAATGGCTGTGCACCGATGCTCCCCATCCAACCTGATGGAGCTTGAGAGGTCCTGCAAAGAAGAATAGGAGAAACTCCCCAAAAATAGGTGTGCCAAGTGTAGCACTATTCTACTCTCTCTCTGCGGCTACTGAGGTATGATGGCACCACCTGTATAGTATTTAGGAGCAGAGTCTTCATAATCTGTGTGATCAGGACAGGATCTTTAACAAGCACAGTGCCTGCACTCAATTGGGGCTTGTGAATAACAAGTGAAATCCCAATTAAGAAATATATCTTCACATAGACACCTCAAGCATTAGTCCAGATAACTCTGGGACAGCATTAGTGGGAAAACTTGGTGCTCCGACCATGTTGGGAAATGTAAGCACAAAGTTTTGGGCTGTTGGTTCAAAAACAGAAGTAGCTGGGTTCAGACCTCCCCTCTGAGGAAGGCCCCCCATCAGTAATAGGTGAAGGAACCTGTACAGGAGACTCTGGTGGCGGTGTAAACCAGTCAGTGTCATCACTCTGGTCTCCACGGTCTGCGCAAGGCACATCATTAGAATCTGTAACAATATCAGATTGTGGCTCCTCATCAGCAGTAGCAACTTGTGGTACTGGAAGCAAGCGATTCCTATACCAGGCTTTGATCCGACCCTCAGGTACTAGAATCCTGTAGACTGTAATTCTAGGAAGTTTTTCTATAACTTCAAACAACGAATTTCGCCAGCTAATTTATGTTTGGCTGAAGGTCCCAAATTGCGGAGAAGCACTTTATCACCAGGTTGTAAGTCTTTGTAATGAACTTTGGCATCAAACTGCCTTTTATTGGCAGCATTTATTTTTGCAGTATTTTCCTCAGCCATTTGATAGGCCTCTTTTTTATTTTTTGTTTAATTAGTCTTTATTAAAGAATAGCATATATAATGGACAGTATACATTTTTACAAAACAGAGGAGATTACAGCTAAATGACAAATGAACCTTGTAAGAAGTGGACAGTCAGGCACATAATACATGTATGAATATGCATTTTCTAAAAGGTGTCAGGATCAAATATCGAGGTCTAGTGTGTTCAAATCTTACCAACTTGTCATAAACCAAAATTTTTACCTCGAACAAAAAGGTATAAAGTTAAACACTAGAATCTTCTCTGTAAAAGCCCTTTACATAGGCAATAAACCTTAAGAAAACAAAATGTAGGTAAAAGAAAGAGGAAAAGTATATAGTGTAAAAGACAAGAAGGGGGGGGGGGTGCCCGCCTCGGGCCAACCTCCATCTCATATAGTTATTTAAGAGCAAAATTATCTAGGTTGAGACATAATTTCCGCATATGCAGAGGTATACTTAAAGGCGAACCAGCAGGACCATATTTTCTTTGCTAGGTCTGATTTATTTCTAAGGGTGAGGGTAAGATCTTCCATATAGTACCTTCAACAGCCACTGGCGTAAGGTAGGGATAGTCATCCGCTTCCAATATTGGGGGATGAGAGCTTTTGCAGCGTTAAGAAGGTGTGGCGTTATAGATTTTTTATACGTTCCTACTGGTTCGCCTGTACAATGTAACAACACAATCCAAGGATCATTAGATATTTCGTAACCTTGAATCTCCTTTGCCCAGTATAGGATAGACACCCAATACGGGCATATAAGTGGGCAAAACCACCAGATATGGGCGTGTGTTGCTCGGTCCCCACATCCTCTCCAGCAGAGAGGTGATGCTTGTGGGAAGGATTTATGAAGTACCACCAGAGTGTAGTGCCACCTCGCCAACAGCTTGAAGTTAACCTCTGCCATTTTAGAAGCTCCAGAGGAGGTATGAGCCATAATAAGGATGGTGGATCTTTGGGCTGTTGATATTTCTTTGTGAAGATCCTTTTCCCAGTTGCTTAAGAAAGTGGGGTCGCTTGTGTTGGTTAATGTCTGTAAAACTCTGTAAAAGTGGGAGATAGGTTTCTCTACAGGTTGGTCTTCCGATAAAGCAGCTTCCATGAGTGTCAAATCAGAGAATGACCGTAGAGGTTTGGGGAGAGAGTGCACAAAAGCGGTAAGTTGGCGATATCTCCAATGATCCATTAGCGTCGGCGTGATGTTGTGTAAAATGGTAGATAGCGGTAAAATCCCAGTTGGGGTAGTTACATGATTTAATTGAGCTGAAGGCCCAAGGTTCCACGTATGGATCTCAGGATCTATATTCCCTGGGGGAAAGTAGTTGTAGCCGGTCAATGGCATGAGAGGAGAGTTATATGGGCATTTATTCCTTTTGCATATCGAGTCCGATACCATGAGGGTGGAACGTGTGAGCGTTGATGTGGTAGATGACAAGGTTCTGTATTTCCTAGGAATCCAAATTTGTGTGAGTAGGTCCACGCCACTGAACTCAGTTTCCAACTTCACCCAGAGCTTAAAGTCTTTTTGATACTTCCAATCGGATATTCTAGTCAACACTATCGCCAAAAAATATTTTTTAAGATCTGGCAGAGCTAAGCCCCCTTCTCCCTTAGGTCTAATGAGGAGGGTCCTAGCAAGCCGGGGTCGCCTTCTGTTCCAGACATACTTATCGATTAGTGAGCTTATTAATGTAAAGAAACCTGCAGAAAACAAACAGCAACCTGGGTAGTATATTCATCTTTACCACTCCAATTCTCCCCAACCATGAGTGCGCCAACTGAGACCATTTTTGTATGTCTAACCTAAATCGCATTCAACAGAGGGATGTAATTAGTGCGGAAGAGATCATTCAGATTCTGAGTAAGATAAATACCAAAGTATGTAAACTTGTGCGTCTGCCAGCTAAAGGGAAAGGATTGTTTCAAATGGGATACCATCTTGGCCGGTATAGATATATTTAAGAAGATCTCAGATTTTGTCATGTTGATTTTAAAATTAGAGACATCACTAAAGTTTGACAATTCTAGCATGAGGTTTGGGAGGGTTATCGAAGGTTGTTGTTCGTAGAATAATATATCGTCCGCATAGGCAGCATATTTGTGTTCTGATTTTTCTATGGAAACGCCATGAATGCAGGGGTTGTGTCTTACCATGGATAGAAAGGGTTCTAACGAAAGAGCATATAAAATAGGCGAGAGGGGACAGCCTTGACGAGTGCCATTATGTAAGGTGAAGGGGTCGCTTAAAGTGACATTAATGCGCAATTGTGCAGTGGGGCAGTAGGAGGGCAGATATTTGAGTTAAGAGGGACGGTCCAATACCCAAGTGGGATAGCGTTGCCATGCGATATTCCCAGTCCACCCTATCAAACACTTTTTCTGCATCCATTGAAAGCAAAAGGGTGGGCTCGGAAGATCTGCGAACATAGGCCATCAAGGACAGGGTGCGAAGGGAGTTATCCCTTGCCTCTCTACCCGGGATGAAGCCTGTCTGGTCACTGGAGACCCACTGTGGAATTAAAGGGAGGAGTCTATTTGCGATCGCTTTGGCATATAGTTTGGCATCAATGTTCAACAACGAGATAAGGCGATAACTTCCACAATTACTGGGGTCCTTGCCAGGTTTGGTGATTACAGTAATATGCGCGTTTATAATCTCAGGTCGAAGGGTACCACCATCAGAAATCGCATTTGCATAGCAAGTCAGGTGAGGTAACAGAGTATCAGCAAAGGATCGGTAGTACGCCACTGTGAGGCCATCAGGTCCCGATGCTTTGCCATTAGCCATTGCTTTTAGGGCAATGCGTATCTCTGAGGTGGTAAATTCTCCTTCTAGAGTAGCTAGGGTATCTAACGAGAATCTAGGTAAGTTGGTTCGCGATAAGTAGTCCCTTATGCTCCTGGTTTTAGCATCTCGATCTTCTATGTTGTGGTGTACGTGCTACAAATGCTGATAGAACGCACACAATTCCTTGGCTATAGATGGTGTGACATAAACTAGAGCATCAGATGTATTTTTAATTTTGGATATGAATGAAGCTGATTTTTTCTGGTATAGTGAGCAGGCCAGTAATTTACTTTGTTTGTTTCCCCATTCATAAAATCGTTGGGACACTGTACGAACCTGTTGTCTTTGTTCTGTATGAAGGAGGGAGTTCAGTTCTTCCCTTTTCAAAGTGAGAGTACGTAATATCGCTTGGGACTGATTAGTTTTATGTTGTTGCTCTAGTACCTTGATTTCATTGATCAATTTAGATTGTAAAAATGTCCGTTCCCTTTCTTTCCTAGTGCCCAATTTTATTAATTTACCACGTATGTGTGCCTTGTGGGCTTCCCATAATATTCCCGGGGAGATGTCTGGGTGTGCATTTTCCTTGAAAAAGAGGGCCAGGTCTTCTCCTATCATTTTTTTTAATCTATATCCTCGACTAATAGTTCTTCATTGAGTTTCCAATTCGTGGTCTTATGTGGCAGGGATGGGATTCTTAATTTAAGCATAATCGGGGCATGATCTGCTATAGGAGAGGTTTTGATAGTCGAACCCACAGGTAGTGCGAGATGGTGATGATCAATAAAAAAACATGTCAATTCTGGAATAATTATGGTGAACCTGGGAATAGTAAGTATAATCTCTCTCTCTCGCGGGTGCATAATCCCCCATTTATCTACCAGTTGGGCGTCATGCATTCGTTAACGTATGAAAAGCAGACGTTTGTGAGAGATACTGGATCTTCCCTTGGACGTGTCAAGGACAGGCTCCAGGGGGTATTAAAGTCACCCGAAAGTAGAATGCACCCGCGAGCAAAGTCTCTCAATTTTTTGAGGGTGGATGCTATAAAGCTTGCCTGATCACGGTTGGGGGCATATAGAGTCACCAAGGTACAGGGCATACTACCCAGGTTGCCTCTCGAACAGAAAATGCCCAGCTGGATCACTCATCAAAGTAAACGAGGTACCCCTACGGAACCCAATGGCCACGCCTTTTGCTTTATGAACATCTAACAAGCTATAATACCACGTAGGGTATTGCTGGGAAAAAAGTTTAACCGATGTGGTGTGCGTGAGGTGGGTCTCCTGCAGGAAAACAACATCTCCCTGCAGTCGACCCAGCTCTCTATATAGATTGTGCCTCTTTCTTGGGGCATGTAGGCCCCGCACATTAAAAGAAATTACGTTTACCATAGCCATGTGGTCCAGCAGGGGGTCTCTGCACATGTTGGTCTCTGCACATGTTGGCCTCAGCCTGCATTTCTGGAGGCTATCACAGCTGGGGTGAAGCGCTGGAGGTGGAAGATATGTGTTTACGATCTACCTTTTGCCATTGCGGTTCAGAGCTTTTGGTTAGGGGGCGGGATGGCGTCCTGCCATCCAGGAAGCTCCGGCGGGGATATGTTGACATCCATGCAAAATGCCTCCAGGTCCTCTGGAAACCAAAAGATCGCTGTTTTGCCATCTCTATTTGCAATCAGGGCCGCTGGGAAACACCACCTGTAGTTGATGGAAGCAGCTTGCAGCTTCTCAGTTAGGGGATGCATGGCACTGCATCTTTCCAAAGTCTCCCTGGCCAAATCTGGATAAAAAGAGAGAACAGCGCCATCCAAGTCCAGTGATGAGGCCTCTCTGGCTTTTTTCATAATGAGTTATTTTTCCAGAAAGTGATGGACCCTGCAGATGACATCCCGTGGGGTGTCCAAGGACAGGTTGCGAGGACGCAGAGCCCTGTGGACTCGGTTAATTTTCAAAGGGTGGTCAGCCGCTTGTCCCAGTAGGCCGTTGAAGATGCCCTGGATGGATGGGAGGAGGTCCTCATTTCCCGTCGCCTCAGGTAGGCCTCTAATTCGGATATTGTTCCACCTGTTGCGGTTTTCCTTGTCCTCGATTTTGTAGAGGGTCATCCTATGAGCGATGGCTAAATTGCGGATAGATGCCTGGAGGTTCCTAATGGCGGTCGCGTGGCGATCAAGGTGCTGCTCGGATTCCTGAACCCATTCTAGGACTTGGGAAAGGTCGGAGCGCACAGCGGAAACCTCTTTTTAATGGCTCGTTCGAGGCCTAGCAACATGGATGGCAATTCCGATTTGGTAGGTAAGTCCCTCACCAAGGCCGCAACCCCAGAGTGTCTGGATGTGCTCTCTTCACCCTCCGAGCCAGCCGATGAGACTAGAGAGCGGCATCTGGGTTCAGCTCTGGAGCGGGAGGTGGAGCCTGCGGCGGAACTCACGCCACACGGCGAGCGGCCTAGGCCATCCATGTCAGCCAATTCCTCCGGTTCAGCTTCCAGGAATCGTTTTATTGAGCCTGCCGAGGTTCCTTTTTTAGGCAGAGTCTTACTCGACCTCTTCCGCATTGTTTTCAAGCAGTTAACAGTGGCAAAAAGCAAATAAAAGTGCTAAATGTATGGTGTCAGCCACGGAGCACGGGGAAGACGCATCCTCACTGCTGCATGTCTTAACCACGCCCCCTTAATAGGCCTCTTTTAAACTCTGTTTAAGTCGTTCCACATACTGGTAGTGATTTCTATTTTTCACTCCATCAGTAGACACACCCAACTGAATGTCAATAGGGAGACGGGCTTCTCTACCAAACATGAGAAAATAAGGAGAGAAACCAGTTAATTCATGTCAGGTACAATTGTAGGCATGTACAATAGCTCCAACATGTCAGCTCCAGGTTTGCTTAGCACCATTAGGGAGGGTACCAACCATGGATGATAAGGTGTGGTGCGGCTCTTGTCGATGTTAAGCAATGTTAATAGCTCTTAATTAGACGACTTTCAAAGTCCCGCCCCTGGTCAGAGTGAAGTCGATTTGGCAATCCATAATAAACAAAAAACTTCTCCCACAACACTTTAGCTACAGTTACTGCTTTCTGATCTTTGGTGGGATAGGTTTGAGCATATCGAGTATAGTGATCAGTCACAATCAAAACATTTCCCACACCACTGCTGTCATTGTTAATACACAAAAAGTCCATGCACACTAAATCCATTGGACCAGAACTTTTCAAGTGTTCCACAGGAGCAGCTCGAGTAGGCAAAGTTTTCCTTTGTAGACATCTCGCACAACGGCAGCAATAGTCGACAACAGATTCCCTCATTCGTGGCCAAAAGAAACGGTCTTGGATTAGTCCGTAGGTTTTTTCAACTTCTAGATGTCCATGTTGGTCATGCAAACTTCTCAAAACAGATTTTCTGTAGACTTGGAAGGAGACAGCTAGTTCTCCCCCAGGATGATCATGGAACAAAAATGTACCCTTTATAAAAGTCCATCAATTCTTTTGAGTTTAAATCATTCTTTAAGATAGAGGGTACTCTGCCCAGGTAGGGTTTTTCTCAGGTAATTAGGATCTTTGTGAAAAACAGACTCTCTAACATGTCTGATTACTGGATATCTCTTTTGTAGAAGGATCATATCTTTCTCTTGCAGCTGGATGTTTTCTGGTACCCCTAAAGCAGTGGGGCAGCAATACATGTTTGGGATACACTCCTCACCAGCTCCCAAGGAGTCAATAACTCGTAAGTCAGAGAAAACAATATTGTCTCTATTGTCTCCTTGTACAGCCGTTGTAGCACAGTAGGCTGCCACAACAGGCCCAGGTACTTCTTCCCATTCACTTTCTTCTAAGTTCACTGGCAACCCAGAACGCCTAGAGAGAGCATCACCCCCACCCCTTGTACTTGAGAGTGAATTGGTAATTAGACAAGGCAGCAAGCCACCTATGACCAGTGGCATCCAGCTTAGCTGTAGTCAAAACATAAGTGAGGGGGTATACTAGCCCCATACAAGTAATCATGCAGCTTTTCAACAATAGCCCACGTCAAGGCAAGAAATTCCAATTTGTGAACAGGATAATTCCTTTCTGCTGGGCTTAGACTGCGACTAATATAAGCAACAGGCCTTAGTCCCCCTGGGTACTCCTGATGTAGGACTCCTCCTAATCCATCATAGCTGGCATCTACATGCAAAATGTATGGCTTTTGTGGGTCTGCATAAGCCAACACTGGCGCTTCTGTAAGACATTTTACGCTGTAAAAAAAGCATCCTCACAAGCAGAAATCCACCTCTCACTGAAAAGGAGTTTTGCTGGTTGTTTCAATGCCAGGGGTTTCTTTGAGCAAGTCATTAAGAGGCAGAGCAGTCTTGGAATAGCCTCTAATGAAGCGACGATAATAGCCACAAACACCCAAGAAGGACCTCAGTTCTTTCAGATTTGTGGGACGGGGCCAGGTTACCACAGCCTCCACTTTAGCAGGACCAGGTGCTACCCCTTCTGCAGATATTATGTGACCTACAAAGTTTACTGAAGAGCAAGCAAACTTACATTTGTCCAGGGAGAGTTTCAGACCTTCTTTCCTCAGACGATCTAGCACTTTAAAAACAGTCTCTGGTCATGCTCCTCCAGAGTGGAGCCAAAAACAATTATGTCATCTAGGTAGACAATACATTGAGTGGGACAAAAGGTCTCCCAGTGTCCGATCCATTAAACGATGGAAGGTTGCAGGTGCACCACTAATGCCCTGAGGCATGCGAGCAAACTGGAGAAACCCCAGGGGGCAGATAAAAGCTGTCTTTTCTTGATCTTCCTCACTCATCGGTACTCGGTAATAACCGGATCTTAAATCCATTACTGTGAACCATTTGCTACCTTGCAGGGCATCAAGAGTTTCCTCAATGCGAGGTAGGGTGTATTGATCTGGGACCGTTCGGCAATTTAGAGTCCTATAATCAACACATATTCGTACTCCACCATTTTTCTTTCTGACCACCACTATTGGGGATGCATACGGGCTTTTAGACTCAACAATGATGTTTTGATCTTTCATTCTGTGCAAGCACTCTCGATCATCCTTCAGATCTTTAAGAGGTATGTGCCTGGGTCTTTTAGGCAAATACTGTGCTGAATACTTTTAGCACACCCAACATCCATGCCATCAGCTGAGAAAACATCTTCGTATTCCATTAGGTGCTCTCCGAATGCTTGTTTGTGCTCTGCAGGACTATCAGCATCATACAGGTGAAAGTCTAATTTGGTTTCTTTCTCCCTGACCTTGGCAGGGTAGGAGCTAATGGTTTCCACTGGGTAACAATAGGCTACCTCTTTCCAGGCTGGTATTATAACTAGGAATGTGGTAATGTTCCAAACAGTAACAACATCCATTCTTGGACATTTTAAACAATAGTCTTTCCTTTCTGGTACTATCTCCCAGCCATTCTTTGCAGCCTCTTTTGTATCAGTCTCCAGCAGAAAAAAGCTACCGGTTGCACTTGGTGAAATTTACACATAAACCCGCAACGCTCTCACTCCCCCGGCTGGAAGCTCTATGGGATGCCATGGATTTCCCACACACCCTCCAGGAAGATCAGGAGCAAAGGTTTGGCAGATATTTTGAAGCTCTGGAGCAACAGGGAGTGAAGGTAGAGGAGTTCCTTGTTGGGGCTGAAGATACCGTATGAAGGCATCCTCAACGGCTTCCACATTGCAACCCACAATCATAGGAGCATACTCGTTGCCCCCAGGTGGAGGGCTCACATAAGCAATGATTTTAAGTGGGGGATCATCATCAGCTATCACACCAGGAATGCGAAGCTCAACTTATAGACAACCATCCATAAATACAGGATTTTCTCCCACACCATAAACAGGCATAGTGTCCATAGGTTGCAAAGGGAGGTGGTTTAAGTGTTGCTGATAGAAGGGCCTGTATATGATAGTCAGCTGAGAACCAGTGTCAAAACAGAGCAGTAGTGGGTATATCATTAACAAACAAATTGAAAGTACATCTGCGGCCTATCCCAGGTAGTTTGGTAAACATTTGTTTTCTAGGTTTTCCCTGTTTTCTTTTGTACATGTTCAGCTTTACTGTGAATTTCAGAACCATCAGCCAGCAGTGGACATTGACAAACTGTGTGGCCTGCTTGTCCACAGCAGAAACATTTAATGTGGAAGAGAGGTTTATCACTGGAGGTTTTATCAGCAGATTGAGCTCTAGGCTGTGGGTGTCTACCCACTTAATTGTTTTTAGGAACAGTCTCATTTTTGTGCTCAACCAAAGAATTCCGGGTTGTAAAGGTAAAAATTTTTTCACCTTAATGCATTCTATGCATTAAGGTGAAAAAACTTCTGACAATACCGCCGCCCGCAGCCCCCCCGTTTTACTTACCTGACGCCTTGAAAGTCAGCTTCTCGTTCCCGACAGCTATTCCTCCGCTCACCCTGGCCGCTGATTGGCTACAGTGGATGGATTTGAAGCAGCGCAGCCATTGGCTCGTGCTGCTGTCAATCACATCCAATGATGCGGCGCGCTGGGGGGGCGGGGCCGAGTGATACAGTGAGCGGCTATAGCCGCCGGCTGTATCACGGGAGCGCGCCCGCAAGCACTAACCACCATGCGAGGGAGCTCGCATTAAAAGGTGGTTAATGCTTGCGGGGAGGAGCTGAAACAGCCGCCGAGGGACCCCAGAAGACCAGGTTCAGGGCCACTCTGCAGAACGAGCTGCACAGTGAAGGTAAGTATAACATGTTTGTTATTTTAAAAAAAAAAAAAAAAAAAAAAAAAAAAAAAAAAAATTTACCTTTACAACCCCTTTAACTTTGCTCTTAGAAGGGGTAGGATATTAGATTCCTGTTTCTTTACTTCAGTCATAGTTTCAGTGAAATTAAAGTTTCTCTCTCTCAAAACCACTTTTAGGACCGGTGACATTGGGTGATGTGGCAGTAATCCCTTTATTATTTGAGCAGTCCTTAATTTGTCAACATCCGTAGGAGAGATTACCTTTTCAGTGAGCAATCTCCCTAGAAGCACTTCTAGCCTACTCACAAACATAGAAACATCCTCTTCCTCTTTATGCTTTGTCTGTTTAAAATCAGCAAGCATCTGATCAGGGTCACGGTGCAGTCCATAAGCATCTGTCAAAACATCAATATATTCTTGAGCACTAGTACTCACATGAGTGTCCTTGTAAGCTCTAATGATAATGGATGCTGGTGGTCTTAAACTTTCCATGATGCGCAGTTTTTTCTTTTCCCATGAGCAGGTCCATTCCTCTATCACTTGTTGTGCAAAATCTTTCCACACTTCAAAGCTTTCTTCACCAGCGGGGACAGGGAGCACCCCTGAAAAAGCCTTTAATTTGCGATAAGAATCAGCATGTAAATTGTGAGCAATGACTTCAGTGACTTTTAGCAGCAGGTGCTCAATATTTGTTTCCTGCTTAGCGGCTGTAGCAGTCAACAGAGTTTCTCCTGATGAAGCAGTTGTATTCAATGGTTCACACTTTACAGGCAGGGCTGGTAACTTCTGCCTTACAGGAGGGGAGATTACTGGAAATACTACAGCACAACCAATTACTTCAGCCCCCTTTGGATATATGCAAAAGGGCCCTTTAACTGGATTTAAGTCCACGTCACTGAGACAGAGATAATGGGTATACAGTTCATAGCTCTCATCTTCCTCTCTTTTATCCACAAGGGAGGCAGACTGCAAGGTTTCATTTGCTTGTAGCGCCTCCTGCAGTCTATGGGTGCTCACAGTGATAGGTACACACAAAATAGCAAATGTCCTTTTAGGTGGCAGTCCCTCTTCCAGGGCCCACTGCATCACAGCTTCTGTTGATAACAGTGACATGGTTGTTCCTTAATGTCCAGGTCCAAGATATTTATCTCAGCAGTGCCTCCAAATGTAGCACTATTCTTCTCTCTCTCTCTCTCTGCGGCTACTGAGGTACGATGGCACCACCTGTATAGTATTTAGGAGCAGAGTCTTCATAATCTGTGTGATCAGGACAGGATCTTTAACAAGCACAGTGCCTCCACTCAATTGGGGCTTGTGAATAACAAGTGAAATCCCAATTGAGAAATATATCTTCACATAGACAGTAATCCACACAGCATTGTATTTGAAAGTCCATGTATTGAAGAAATAACATTCAGGGAGCCATCCAACATATAGTAAAGTATTTTCCAAAAAGGAACATGAAATCATTAACAGTCTCAGTGAGGTGAAACTGCAGCACTTACAGTCTTTCTCCCTTAGCAAGAATCTACTGTTCTCTTCTCCACATGTCTCTCTCTCCACTCACTTACCCACAAAACCCCTTGCCATCCTCTGCTCTTCTTGATAACCTCATCCTTGGTGAGAGAGAGAGAGCATAGCAACCATATTGAAAAAAAGGCAAACAAACACTGCATAACAAGAGTATACACTTAGTAAATGGGCAAATTAATTATCACATCACTACACAAGCATGTAGCATCATACTCAAAAAGACTTGAGGCTGCAATTGGTGCCAAAGGTGCTTCAAAGTATCGAGCAAAGGCTGTGAATACTTATGTACGTGTGATTGTTTATTTTTAATACATTTTCTTTTGGTAAATATAACCCAAATCAGTGTAAATTATTTGGTCTGTGTGAAACTTATAGAGTCTACAAGCTATGGTGCCAATCATTGAAAATTGATCAAACCTGATGTACTGATCTCATTTCTTGAGACCCTAAACAAGCCAGGACAGTACAAATACCCCCCAAATTAACCCTTTTTAGAAAGTAGACAGCCCAAGGTATTTAGTAAAATGCATGGTGAGTTTTTTGAAGTTGTCATTTTTTCACACAATTCTTTGCAAAATGAAGATTTTTTTCACATAATTGTCATATTAACAGGTTATTTTGCTCACACAGCATATGCATACCATAAATTACACCCCAAAACACATTCTGCTAATCCTCCCGAGTATGGTGCCGAGTATGGTGATACCACATGTGTGAGACTTTTCCATTGCCTGGCCACTTAGAAAGGCCCGACATGCAGGGAGCACCGTCAGGGACATACATTTCAAATCTAACAACCTATTACACTTTTGTGAGGCACTGTAGTGGCATGGATGAGCTCTGATGTGGCATGGATGAGCTCTGATGTGGCATGGATGAGCTCTGATGTGGCATGGATGACCACTGATCAGGCACGGATGATCATGAATGAGCCATGGATGGGGATGGGTGAGCATGAATGAGCCATGAATGGGGATGGATAAGCAATGTATGGAGCACGGATGGATGAGCCTTGGATGGAGCATGCACGCATGTATGGAGCATGGATGAGCCATGGATGGAGCATGTATGGAGCACGGATGGATGAGCCATGGACGGATGAGACATGGATGGAGCACGCATGAAAAATGGATGGATGATCCATGGGAGAGTGCAGCAGCGACTGGATCTGAAGTTCCCACAGCGCTGCTGCACCCTGCTCTCCCCTTCTCCTCACACGCTGTAACGATCGGCATGAGGAGCCGAACTAGACAATCTCCGGTTTGTTTACAAGTGATCACATGGTAAATGGCCGCTGTCATCGGCCATTTAGCGTGATCCGTCACAAGCGCGATTCGGGGAGGACGTCATAGTATGCCCTCCCAGAGTTATCGAGTCACGCTGTAGTCGTCATTCGGCTATAGCGTGGTTGTTAAGTGGTTAATAGGTTAATGATATGCTTCTTGTAGAACATGCCCATTTTAGATGAATGAGCCACCCTTAATTATAGTACATTCTCCACCTACAATGGATTGCTAGACACACAGCAAAGAAAGTGTCCCTGGAAACTTTTTTGAAATGTTAGCACCTTTGCAAATGCTGAAACCTCCCAGGCTGCATATGGCCCTGAACTGTGTATATCTTGGGATTGCAGCACTAGAAAATAATTTAAATGAGGTGAGCAGCTTATATAGCATTTGCGTGCCTCCATTTTGCTTGGTTCCACCAACTCCTCTGAGGCTCTGGTCATGCAGCCTCCAGTGACAGGTTTTACTGATGATCATGTAGTGTTCCAACCTTACTTCCAGTACACAAGATTCATAAAGAAGTATACTAAAATGGATTGTCATCATTACTAAGCACCGGTTCACACAGATGTGATGCGGGAACCAGCGTGATTCCAGTGCCGTTTCCTGCATCGTACCTCTCTCACAGGCTGTTCACACTACCCTCTGCGAACCGCTGCGGGTGTCGATACAAAAAGGTAAAGACACCCCCAGATCAGTTCGCAGATCACAGTGCGAACACTGAATTCAGACAGGAATTGGATCGCATGGGTTTGAACACCCATGCGATATGAATCTGGTGCAGGGTAAAAAGAAAGTTCATGCACTATTTTCGTGCAAATCCAATGTGGGTTCAGCCATACCACTGTATGGCTGAACTCGCGTTGCACAGATATTGCATGTGATCGGCACCGCAATGTGTGAACCCAGGCTGAAGAGCGATTATGTATAATAATAATAATAATAATAATAATAATTCATGCACAAGGAAGGCTGATTGGTGCACAGAGCTCACCAAAAAGTCCCCACCAGACTGAGGACCTACGTGGATGGGCTTTATTCTCTTCTGATACAAGTCCATGAGATTTCAGTAGCTGGAGGTCAAATGTACCTGCAATCAATTCTGAATGATCTCAGAAGCATCTGAAAAAACTGAAGTCAAAAGTAGCCTGCTATTTCTCATGGACACAGGCCCCACAGCCTGCATCCATGGCTGGGTATAAAGCTCTCAGCGGTGTGACATCAGGGGCTGTGGCATGGACTGTCAAGCCATGGTGGGAGCTGTAGTTCGGTATACATGACCATGGTGAGGGTGTTGTAGTGTGGAAAATCCATTCATGATGTTAGTTTAGTGTGGAATATTCAGCCGCAGTGGGGTTTTAGTGCAAAATATCCAGTCACAGTGAGGGTTGTGGTGCAGAAGATCCATCATTGTGAGGGTTGTAGTGCAAAATATCCAGTCTCTGGATACATCACTGATGTGAATAACCCCCTTATATAGGAACATCAAAGTGGCTCAGTCCCAAGTGTATACTTGGGCCTCTGGTATAAAATGTTCCTCTGTGTCACAGGGAAGGCACATACAGGCAAAGCAAAGACTTGACATTTTAGAGTAGGGGGCACAGACAGGTGATTCAGATAATCTGCAGAGATCATTGCTGCACCCCCACCTACTATGGAAGTAATCTGGAGCCAAATTTTTAATAAATAGTTTGTTATTGGTTGCTATGGCTTACAGCACTATAGAAACAGGCAAGGTTCAAAGACACAGTCTGTGACGAAAGCGCTGCAACTCCCACTACTAGCATTCCACTGGTAAATTAATAATAAACAGCTCACATATTTACTAAAATGGCTGCAAACTGCCAGCTCACCATGAATATTGCTTCACAAGACAAAATCTGAGAAACCGCACCAGGGGTGCCCCAACTGGTGGCCCACAGAGCCTCAGATGTGGCCCGCGACCTCCTGCTCTGGGATGGCAGGCCAGCAAGCCCAGATTGCGGCTTGCCAACCCGCCACCCCAGAGCATCATTGTTATGGATGGAGTCAAGGGTAGAGGAAGCATGGGGCTGTGTATGGAGTAGAGCAGCATAAGCCAATGCTTCCTCTAGAGACAGCTCCTGTCCCAGGCGGAGTGCTACCAATTTCATCTGGGACAGCAATACTTCTACAGTCGGTGCCCAGCAATGCCTGCAGAAAGGGCGATTCCTGGAGATCAGAAATTGAAGGAGCAATAAATTAAAAGGTCAGTTTATGAAAATTACAGTATATATAGCAAGGGACAGATCTGTTCTGCAATAGTTACTAGTCTGCTTTCAAACTAATCTGCAGGTGCAGCATACCTGCGGGTTACCTGAATTGAAGCATAGACTGCTATTATTACCTGCAAGTTTGGTGCACTTTCAGAAAGGGCACCACACCTGCAAGAGATAATAAAAGTCTCTGGCAAAGCGCAGCTAACCCACAGGAAAGCAGCAGGTACACTGCACTGTACCTGTGGTAAACTGCAGCACATCAGTGTGAAAGCAGCCTTAGGCTGGATTCACACCTATGCATTTTTTAGTGCTTTTTGCAGATTTGCACTACAGAACGTGTTCCATAGGAAACCATGTTAAATGGACTGTAGTGCAAATCTGCATAATGCAAAAAAGCAGTAAAAATGCATAGTTCGATTCGAGCCTAAGGCTCGATTCACACCTATGCATGTTGCTTTTGAGCGTTTTTGGAGTTTTTTTTTTCATGCTTGCCACGTTTTTGAGCAGTGTTTTTGCGGCGTTTTTGCCGCGTTTTGCGGTTTGTTTTTTTTTTACAGTTTTTTTTTTACAGTCTAAAAAAAAATAAAATAAAAAAACGGCAAAAATGCTGCACTTGCGTTTTTGATGCTTGTCCATTGAATTCTATTACATGCAAAACGCTGCATTTTGCATGAAAAAAGTCCCTGACCCTTTCCAAAAATGCAGAGATACAAAAAGGCATTGATGTGAACATGTTCCATAGCAACCCATGTTAAAAAATTCCCATGCATTTCTGCAAAATGCATCAAAAAACGCGCTAGTGTGAATGGAGCCTTATAAGGAGCTCAGGACTGTAAGGATTTGTTTACATTTCTGGTTTGGGGGTGGTATAATCCCATAGTTCATTGTGTCCCACGAGCAATTACCGAATCACTTAAAGAGATTGTAAACCTCCAAAAAAAACAAAACAAAACAAAAAAATAAACCCTGCAGGATAAAAGGCATAATGAGGTAGTATGCATCGCATACTACCTCATTATGAGATACTTACCTTAGAACAATGCCCTGGATTGGCGCTGGCACACCGCTGACAGGGCAGACATGTTTCCAGGAGGTACTTCCCGGGTTCGTGGACTCCGGCGATATGATTGGCCAGAGCCGCCATTACGTCACACCTGCGCATGCGCACAAGAGCCGCCAGTCACGGCACAGGCCCTGAAGAAATGGCACAAGCAGCCCATTCATTCAGTGTGCATGCGCTGATGACATCGGCAGCAGCATATACAGTAAATATCTCCTAAACGGTGCAAGTTTAGGAGCTAGTTACAGTACCTACTGGCCAGTCTTATTATAGGCTTACCTGTAGGTACAATTAAAGAGGAAAACTTTTACTTCCTCTTTAAGTGGCTCGCGCTCTTCAAAAAGTTGAGCACCCCTGTTCTACAACATGCTCTCAGCACTGTCTGCCGCACTACTGAGCAGAGGTGTGCACATTGCTATCCAGCAAGGCACAGTGCGGAGCACTATCACCCGGCAAAGATGTGACACTGCACACATGTAGCTGCCCAACAGAGATGTGTCAGTGTGCACACAACACTATCCAGCAGAGATGCAGAACTGTGCACACAACATTATCCAGCAGAACACAGTGCTGATCAATATTATCCTGCAGACATGCAATATTACACATAAAGCTATCCAGCAGAGATGAGACACTGTGCGCACAACACTACCCAGTGTTAAGCACTTTTACCAAGCAGAGAAGCAATTCAACGTTACCCAGAAGAGTTGCAGCACTGCAAGCACAATGCTATCCATCAGAGATGATGCATTGTGCATGCAATGCTACCCAACACAGACCCAGAACTATGCACACAGCAAAATCCAACGGAGACGTGGTACCATGCACACAACACTACTGAGCAGAGATGCAGCAGTGTGCGCACAATGCTAGCCATCAAGACACAATGCTGTGCACACAAAACTGCCCAGCAGAGATGTGGCAGTTTGCAAACACTGCTAGACATGGCAATGTACGCACAGCGCTATCCAGTGTACACATTACAGTGTGCGCAAAACACTATCCAGCAAGAGACAGGCATCATTCGCACAAATGTACCCAGCAAGACAAAGTGGGCACACAATGCTGCCCAGAAGAGATGCGGCAGTGTGCACATACAGCTAGCCAGCACAGACATGCGCACAACACTATTAGAGATGTGGAACCGTGTGCACAATGTAACCAACAAGACACAATACTGAGCACTATAATCCAGCAGATGCAATATTACATAATAACACCACCCAGTAGAGGCTCAGCACTGTGCGCATTAGGGCTGAAACAACTAATCGATTAATCAACAACTAATTGATTATGAAATTAATCGATTACTATTTTCATAATCGATTAATCGGCCAGTAACATAATGTGGTTAAAAAAAAAAAAAAAATAAGCCCTTTATAATACAAAAAGAGCAAATAATCGCTACTGTAACTATTTCTTTCACAATTCTACAGTAAAAAAATTAACCCCTTACAGTAGTGATTATTTGCTTTTTTGTACTATAAAGGGCTAATATTCGTTTTTTTAACCCCATTATGTTACTAATCGTCTTACACCTGGTTCACATCTATGTGTTTTTTGGTGCTTTTTGCTGAAACGGACTACAGTTCATTTACATGGTTTCCTATGGGACACGTTCACATCTATGCTTTTTCAGCCGCTGCGTATTTGGAAAGCGTCAGTGACTTTTTTTTAAACGCAAAACAGTGCTTTTTTGGTTCAACATACTTCAATGGAGAAGCTGAAGAAAAGCATGTAATGCATTTTCGCAGCAATTTGTGTTTTTTAATCTGCCCAACAACAAATGCAAAAACGCGAATCGCAGAAAAATCACGTGCGCAAAAATCAAAACACACAGCAAAGAGCACTGCAGAAACAGATCAAAAGCAAACTGCATAGGTGTGTACCGAGCCTTATGCTGGCCACACCGATCAATTTTCAGATGAGAATATTCAGACGAAAAATCTGTGTACATTCGATGAATGAAAGAATGTTTGAAATTTTCACTTGTTTTTAACATTCTGTTTTTAAAAAAATTGTAATTTCTGAACGAAAACCACATACAGGGGGTCCCCGGGTTACAAACAAGTTAGGGACTGTAGGTTTGTTCTTAAGTTGAATCTGTTTGTAAGTCGAAACAGGTACATTTTTTAAGTGTAGCTCCAGCCAAAAAAACAATTTTTAAGCTTTTTGGATAGCATAGGGAAGGGTTAACACCCCTGTAACATTTGTTTTGCTGTCTGTGCCCCTGTTCAGAAGATTTCACCTCACATTCTGTCCCAATGACAATTGGATTTTGAAAATTTTGGGTTGTTGTGGAAACAAGCCTTGGTGATAAAGCATCAGTGGAGGTACCTTTTCCCCATAATTGCTCTTACAGGAGTGAATTTCCCTTCCTAGGGGTAGATTTCCTCTCACTTCCTGTTTTCTCCCTCCGTTTGTAAGTAGGAGTCGTTTGTAAGTCGGATGTTTGTAACTAGGGGACCCCCTGTACACTGTCTGATAATTCCTTTCACCAAGAAGTTTTTTATTACCGTATTTATCGGCGTATAACACGCACCCCAATTTAGGAGGGAATTTTAAGGAAAAAAAACTTTTAGGAGGGAACTTGAATGGAAAAAAACTTACATTTAAATGCCCATCATTGCAGCCTTCTCAGTGCAGCCTTGCCCCAGTGCAGCCTTGCCAGTGCAGCCATGTCAGTGCAGCCATGTCAGTGCAGCCTTCCCCAGTGTCCAGTGCAGCCTTGCCCCAGTCCAGCCTTGCCCCAGTGCAGTCTTGCTGAAACCTCTGAGCTTCAAAATCGCCGACCGCGATTTGAAAATGGCGCCGCCGGCGCCGAAATACACAGAGCCGGTCCTCGGCTCTTCTCGGCGGCTCTCGTTCACTTTCGGCTCCACTCGGACGGTGAGCGGAGCTATCCGAAACTAGCCGAGTATACTCGGCTAGGTTCGGGCGGCGCTCAAGTGAAACCGAAAGTGGCCGAGAAGAGCCGAGGACTGGCACTGTGTATTTCGGCGCCGGCGGCGCCATTTTCAAATAGCGGTCGGCGATTTTTTAGTTCTGACAGGTCAGGATCGCAGGGGATCGGCGTATAACACGCACCCGCGATTTTCCCCTGATTTTAAGGGGAAAAAAGTGCGTGTTATACGCCGATAAATACGGTATTTCCAAATTTTCCCATTACTGTGGTTGAAAATGAACGTCGATTTGACCCCACTAACGATTAGAAAATCGAATGAACGTTCTTATCTCTCCTCTAATAGTATATACAGTATATCTCTTCTGTGTCATTCTCAGAGTGGATTAGATATTTTGCTCCCTAACCATATAGTTGGCTATTTTTATTTACCACTGCATAGAGATATTTAGGAACAAATTGCTTTTTTTAAAACTTTACATATTAAATAAATTTTACACCACACTTTTTTTTTTTTAAGGTTATTAACCGATTAATCGATTAATTGAAACAATAATCGGTCAACTAATCGATTATGAAAATAATCGTTAGTTGCAGCCCTAGTGCGCATACTAGCACGGCGCTGTGCTCACAACACCACCCAGGAGAGGCACGGCGCTGTTTGCGCACAACGGCACCCAACCGAGGCACGGCGTTGTATGCACAACGCCACCCAGCAGATGCACCGCACTGTGCGCACAACACCACCCAGCAGAGGCAAGGCAAAGTGCGCACAACACCACCCAGCAGAGGCAAGGCAAAGTGCGCACAACACCACCCAGAAAGACACAGTGCTAAGCTCTTTTACCAAGCAGAGAAGCTACACTGCGCACACAACATTAGAGACACAGCACTCTGTGCACAATGCTACCCATCAGAGATGAAGCAGTGTACACACACAATGCCACCCAGCAGAGACACAGCACTGTAAACACACTGTTACCTAGCACAAAGCAGAGGTGCGACATTGTGCACACAGTGATGCCCAGCAAGATATGGTGCTGAGCACTATTGCTCACTAAAGCTTGTGATGGAACCGTCCCTCTTATGTCACTCTGTGTCTACTAGGGGCACAGGGGTTTCCCAACCTCTCTAAGGTAAGCTGGGTTCCACGGGCCCCCCCGCCCAAAGTGACTTTCGTCACAAGGCTATTTTCACATCTTTCCATGTCCTCGTTTGTCTATTTGTAATCTTTTTAACATCCATTGTAGTGCATTGACATTTGTTTTCTTTATGAGTTGTGGTGCATTAATAGGTGTTTTCATGCATATTTTTTTACATTTTTTTGCCAGCTAGGATTGGTCTCCTGCAGTGACATTATTGTTGAGAACTTCGGAGGGAGCCACTTCCAGGAGGTATACAATATGTGCAGTTTTATGCATTGCCATAGACTTTTATGGGACTCTACGCATGAAAATACACAGAAAAACAGACGTATCTCATTTTTCAGTGTTTGTGTGTGAACAGCCTCATTGGGTAACATGTTCCTATGACACATCTGTTGTACACAGAGGTGTAAACGGGGACCAATAAACGTGTGTCAGAAGCACAAAGGGCACACACATCAATACACAATTACTCAGCAGAGGACAGTATACGCATCCATTCCAAGCACTACACACACAGCTACCCAAAAACACAGTGTCTTAGTAAATAAGGCACAGGCCACATGTGATTATCAAAGGCAGGTGGGGGCCTAGGCCCACTTACCAGCCCAGAAGGTGACCAGTACCCAGTACTGCGTACATAAAGGGACGCTGCCTCTTACCTGTTCCTGGAATCGCTCATTAATCATTAATGCAGGACAAGAGTCAGAGGGTGGAGACACCAGCAACAGGGACTTAACCTGTCGCTGACTGTCAGTTAACATTCACAACCTGACTGTCAGTCTTGAAGCATAGAACTACAACCAGAGCTCCCATTAAAATCTGTGTTCAGAACTCCCACACTGGAGATGAAGGACAGACTTCAGCAAAGCTGTTTGAAACTTGTTACATGCTTTTTACTTGCTGAGCACAATGCACTACAGAGTAGTGCCATGGTACAGCAGTACACAAACCATCATTGCCCGAGGCATCAGACCGCAACACCCTGAATTACAAAACAGAGGTCATTTCATCTTTTGGTAAGGTGTGCTTGTGTTCTGAAAGCAACCGATCACCTGAACAAATGTGACGGATTGGAGTCTTATCACACATCAGTGATTAGACAGCTGGCAGGTTATCATGCTGGCAAGGGAGAGCAGGGGGAGCTGAGCTGCCATGTCACTGCTGGGAAGGGGGAGCTAAGCTGCCATGTCACTGCTGGGAAGGGGGAGCTGAGCTGCCATGTCACTGCTGGGAAGGGGGAGCTGAGCTGCCATGTCACTGCTGGGAAGGCAGAGCTGAGCTGCCATGTCACTGCTGGGAAGGCAGAGCTGAGCTGCTATGTCACTGCTGGGAAGGGGGAGCTGAGCTGCCATGTCACTGCTGGGAAGGCGGAGCTGAGCTGCCATGTCACTGCTGGGAAGGCGGAGCTGAGCTGCCATGTCACTGCTGGGAAGGGGGAGCTGAGCTGCCATGTCACTGCTGGGAAGGGGGAGCTGAGCTGCCATGTCACTGCTGGGAAGGGGGAGCTGAGCTGCCATGTCACTGCTGGGAAGGGGGAGCTGAGCTGCCATGTCACTGCTGGGAAGGGGGAGCTGAGCTGCCATGTCACTGCTGGGAAGGGGGAGCTGAGCTGCCATGTCACTGCTGGGAAGGGGGAGCTGAGCTGCCATGTCACTGCTGGGAAGGGGGAGCTGAGCTGCCATGTCACTGCTGGGAAGGGGGAGCTGAGCTGCCATGTCACTGCTGGGAAGGGGGAGCTGAGCTGCCATGTCACTGCTGGGAAGGGGGAGCTGAGCTGCCATGTCACTGCTGGGAAGGGGGAGCTGAGCTGCCATGTCACTGCTGGGAAGGGGGAGCTGAGCTGCCATGTCACTGCTGGGAAGGGGGAGCTGAGCTGCCATGTCACTGCTGGGAAGGGGGAGCTGAGCTGCCATGTCACTGCTGGGAAGGGGGAGCTGAGCTGCCATGTCACTGCTGGGAAGGGGGAGCTGAGCTGCCATGTCACTGCTGGGAAGGGGGAGCTGAGCTGCCATGTCACTGCTGGGAAGGGGGAGCTGAGCTGCCATGTCACTGCTGGGAAGGGGGAGCTGAGCTGCCATGTCACTGCTGGGAAGGGGGAGCAGAGCTGCCATGTCACTGCTGGGAAGGGGGAGCTGAGCTGCCATGTCACTGCTGGGAAGGGGGAGCTGAGCTGCCATGTCACTGCTGGGAAGGGGGAGCTGAGCTGCCATGTCACTGCCGGGAAGGGGGAGCTGAGCTGCCATGTCACTGCTGGGAAGGGGGAACTGAGCTGCCATGCCACTGCCGGGAAGGGGGAGTTGAGCTGAGATGTCGCTGCTGGGAAGGGGGAGCTGAGATGTCACTGCTGGGAAGGGAGAGCTGAGATGTCACTGCTGGGAAGGGAGAGCTGAGATGTCACTGCTGGGAAGGGGGAGCTGAGCTGCCATGTCACTGCTGGGAAGGGAGAGCAGAGCTGCCATGTCACTGCTGGGAAGGGGGAGCAGAGCTGCCATGTCACTGCTGGGAAGGGGGAGCAGAGCTGCCATGTCACTGCTGGGAAGGGGGAGCAGAGCTGCCATGTCACTGCTGGGAAGGAGGAGCTGAGCTGCCATGTCACTGCTGGGAAGGGGTAACTGTGCTGCCATGTCACTGCTGTGAAGGGGGAATTGAGCTGCCATGTCACTGCTGGGAAGGGGGAGCTGAGCTGCCATGTCACTGCTGGGAAGGGGGAGCTGAGCTGCCATGTCACTGCTGGGAAGGGGGAGCTGAGCTGCCATGTCACTGCTGTGAAGGGGGAATTGAGCTGCCATGTCACTGCTGGGAAGGGGGAACTGAGCTGCCATGTCACTGCTGGGAAGGGGGAGCTGAGCTGCCATGTCACTGCTGGGAAGGGGGAGCTGAGCTTCCATGTCACTGCTGGGAAGGGGGAACTGAGCTGCCAAGTCACTGCTGGGAAGGGAGAGCAGGGGGAGCTGAGCTGCCATGTCACTGCTGGGAGGAGGTACCTGAGCTGCTGAAATGAAACAGTTTGAATGTAATTACTCTACTTTACCTGCAACTACAAAGATCAGTGAGGGAATGCTTTAAAGCTAGTTTACTGATTGTTAAGATTGTGTAAATACTACAATATCCTTAACCTAACCATAGTTGTAATTTAAATGTAAACTCTAGCTTTGTATTCACTTTAAATAGTTTTTCTATTGCCAAGAAATATTGCTGCTGTCAGTGCCGTAAAAACTGTATACAGAACTGCATTCCGACAGCAGCTGCAAAATGAAGTCAAGCAGAGCACTGCTCTGCCATTCACAGTAAGGCTCCTTTCACACTGAGGCGCCTGCAAAGCGCCCTGAAAGAGCCGCTCAATGCAATCCAATGTGCATTGCAGCGGTGCGCTTGCAGGGCGGTCATAAAAGTCCTGCAAGCCGCATCTTTGCAGCGCATTAGGAGCGGTGTATTTACCGCTCCTAAAGCGCTCCTTCCCATTGAAACCAATGGGGCAGCGCTGCAAACCCGCCCACAAAGCGCTTTTGCAGCAGCGCTTTGCGGGCGGTTTTAACCCTTTTTCGGCCGCTAGCGGGGGTTAAAACCGCGCCACTAAAAGGACAGTAAAGCTATATTTAGCGCCGCCGGCGCCCGCACGCCTCAGTGTGAAAGTAGCCTAAGCCTTGTCTGAAAGTTATTTACCTGCCTGTCCACCCCTGTACAGTAAGCTGTGCACGCGCAGCTCATTGTCAAATTTGTACAATGCTGAAGCTGACAGAACATGTGCAAGAGTGATATCATCTCGGCTCGGAAGCCTGAGACCCAGAAGACGGCCACCTAAAGATGTCAGCGGCCGACAGGGAGCTCCAGCACATTGCGTCGCTGGACTGAAGGTTCCGCTGTAAACAGTTGAGTGCATTGTCCCATAGACGATAAAATGTGTTTTTTTTTTTTTCCTGTGCAAGAAGCCTTTTTCTTATCCAATCCCTTGCTCCCGACGGCTCCTCCTTTCATGTCATAAACCCTGCAGCCTCTACAGCTTACCATACACGTTACAATCAGATTGTCCAATTCCCAACTATGTGTTGCAAAGGCCTGTCTTATTGGATACAGATTGATTGAATTGATTAGGCAGCTACCCTTTCGTTAAAACTAAAGTTAATTGTACAAAAGTTGTATGGTCAGATCGCAACTTTTATGGTGACCCTTAGGTGCTTTGGTGGTCATAGGCACTCTGACATCATCAAGTATAATGCAGGGCCAACGGGGAGCCTCACTGTACCATTACACTTTTTTTGTTTACCATGGAGTTCAGCTTTAGGCGATTAGGGCCGATGTGAATAGTAGCGTCAGGAATCGAAGATTCCTGTGTGGGGGGTCTCAGCGGCTAGGTGTGGCCGCAAGCCCCGTCCACAATAACGATAGAAATTCGCCAGCACACCATGGATCAACAACTTCCGTCCAAAGGTTTCTTTTATTGAAAGAGATCACATCACAGAGATAAGTGCAACGGTTCGAAGCCACGCAGGACCCCTTCACCAGGCATGCTTGACTAAGGGGTTCTGCGCAGCTCCGAAACGTTGCACTTATCTGTGATGTGATCTCTTTCAATAAAAGAAACCTTTGGACGGAAGTTTTGATCCATGGTGTGCTGGCAAATATGTACACTTGCTCGATGTTTACAGGACCCAACTGGTAACTCTGCAGCACCCACCATTTTAAGTGCCATACTTGCCAGGAATGTGTGCGATAGGAATATTGACAACACAACCTGTCATGATCGCTGCTGGACACACTTTGTGTGCATCTAGCAGAGCACACTGCAGGTAATCGCTGGCTGTGAAGAGAGCCGCGAATAGCTGTGGCCGGCGGCAACCTGTCATACTGAATAGGGCCAGCTACTATTTGCAATCATCAGTGTGAATCTAACCTTAAAGTGTTTGTTACCCTAAAAAGAAAAAAAAGTGATCCTGTTCCTTTAAAGCATGTTATACAGCACAGTGCTTGTGCTGTGTCATTTGGCCCTTTCTATTACCTGAAATACCTGGCTGATCCTACCTGGCTATGCCCACCCTCTTGTAAACCGACCATGGTTTATCATGGCTGCTTAGCACTGACACTGCGGTCAGTTTACGTGCCTTCGTCATCCGCAGCTCTCCTGTCTCTCCTCCTCTCCCCCCTCCCTCCCTGCCTGTCAGCTCTCTGTCAATGCCTGCCTCCTCCCCTCCTGCTGCTGAAGTTACATTAAAAGTTTCATACCATCCTCTGTGTTTAATATTCCTGTGTGCCCCTGTGTCTGTGTCTTATAAAAATAAGCCATTTTATACCCAATTTCAGAGCGCCGCCTCTCTCCTCCTCCCGACTGGGAATTCCCGACTGGGAATTTCTCAGCCCCACCCACTGCAGCTGTCAGACAAGGAAAGCAGAGAGGCGGCCGGTCATGTGAGCGCCGAGTGGCGCTCTTAAATCGGGTATAGAATGGCTTATTTTTATAAGACACAGGGGCACACAGAAATATTAAACACAGAGGATGGTATGAATAAGATATAGTGACTTAATAACCACTTTGAATATACCTCAATACATCAAAATTAACATCCCTTGTTTTTGACAGAAACCCAGTCCTGCCTGTAAACCCTGTAAGATCATCTCAAGCAGTGGTAACCCGCCCTACCCAAGTTACCTCAGAGAACATAAAACCCACGTATATTATGAAGATCAGCAGAGAGGAAGATGTTCTGTAGTCCAAACACATTTTCTGTAGTGGGGTGACAACTCTGCTCCTTAGGTACAGTCAGGCGACAACACTGCTCCTTAGATAGGGTAAGGTTAGTGAGAGTTGTCACAATATTTCAGGAAGCATGTTATTGGCAGGATCAATAGGTAAAAATAAAGGAAAACCACTACCACATTTAAGCTACAATATATGACCCTTTTTTTCTTGGGTTTTGATACGCTTTTAACACTGCTTCAGTTCCATGAATCGGAGCCATTGGGGTTGATTTACTAAAGGTAAATAGTCTGTGCACGGCAAGTGCACCCACAAGTGCAGTTGCCCTAGTGGTTGTGAACCTCAGACATGAAATCTGAACACGGCACATATTCTATAGCGTTTACTTGCCTCTCTCCAAAGCACTAAGTTTAATTTCTCTCTGCTGTATAGTTCCTTTGCTATCTGCACATATAACTTCTGACAAGTTTTCCTGACACCATGTGAAGAATGGTGACAGGGGAGGGATCAATCTGTGATTGACAGCGTCACCTTTGTTCCTGTGTGCGGTGGGGTGTGTCTGCTCCCTCCAATCAGCTTTCAGAGCTCTTGTACAGGATGCAATTTCAGCTCTCCACCAGCTGCTTTGTGAGTCTGTGAAAAATCCTTTTCATCGCGGAGATTTACAAGTATCTACAGGACAAATGGCTGCAAATAAGCAGGTACAACTTGTAGGAGGATTTGTTATATCTCTGTGTATCACCTGAGGCCAGTTACTTCACTGGGTATATGTAAGGGTTTACAACCACTTTAAAGCCTCTGGGTATGTAGCCTTGGAGCAAAGTCAGATGCCAGCCATGGCCACTATTTCTATGTAAAGCTCTCCAGTCTTGTCTAATAAAACAGAATGCATGCAAAAATAGTCCTGAAATCTTTCCCGGGAATACCAGACAAGGACAATCTAAACATTGGTGAATTTTGAGAGTTCAGCCAGTGGCCACACTTTAGTGGGAAGAGTTGGTTAGAGGGCATCATTTTGGGATGCGTTATTTCTGCCTTTTAGAAAAATCATTGCTATATGTTATCCTGAGCTGGGACTGATGGTGTTACCATGGAAACCCATCTTCAACAGACGTGAATGGAAAAGTTATGGAAAGCTTCTATTAACAGAATGTTATCACCGCCCCCTCCTCCTCACCACCCGCACTGCTACTACGGCACCATGGAACAGATGGTGCCAGTAGGAGGGGGATGGAGATATTTCACGTTAGTGAATAGATGGACTACTGAACCCAGATATTATACCTGATATGTTAGGCATTTCTGACTGGTGGAATAGAGGGGAAATTTCCTATTGGTGGAATAGAGGGGAGGGGACATAACTGACTGGAACTAGGTCTAGATTGGGGGAGTAAACCAGGGTCATTGGCTGTGGTCAGAGGGGTGGATTAGACGGTTCTAAGGCTGTGGTCAGCAAGCTATATTGGTAGGTACCTGTCTTTAGTCAGTAAAGTACATGGCTGTGGGTTGGTGGAGTAGAATAGGGGGGTATTGGGCTGAGGTACATTGAGAGGGGTGTATCCCTGTCTGTGGTAAGCAAAGTACATGGGGGGGGTTCTGATTAGTCAGCAGGATAGATCAGGGGGGTCTTTGGCAGAGGTAGTGGCACAGACTCGGGGGTTTATAGCTGTGGTCAGTGGAGTATCTGACCCTGGGTGGCAGGGTACATTGGGTGAACTTTGGCTGTGGTTGGTGCAGTATATTGGGGGAGTTTCTAGCTTTGATTGGCAGGGCACGTTTTGGGCTTTCTGGCTTTGGACAGCAGAATTTATTTGGGGGGGGGTCTTAAGCCATGGTTGTTAGGGAGTTTCTAGCGTGGGGTACATTGGGGGATCTCTGGCTGTGGTCAACAGGGTACATTGGAGGATGTTTCTAGCTGTGGTTGGTGGGGATGTCTCTGCTTTCGGTTGGCATTGGGGAGTCCCTGATTGTGGTCAGGGTACATTTGGGGTCTCTGGCTATGGTCGGCTCAGTAGACTGTGAGGTGGGGAGATCTGGTTGTGGTCGGTGGGGCCTTTGGCAGTGATCAGCAGGGTACATTGGCTGGAGGTTTCTGGCTGGTTATCTGGTAGAGGTTGGTGGAGTAGTTTGGGGAGGTCTCTGGCTGTGGTCAGTGGGGTACATCTGATTGTGGTCAGCAGGGCAGATTGAGGGGGTATCTGCCAGAGGTTGGTGGAGTAGATTGCGAGGTCTCCGACTGTCAACAGTGGGATACATCTGATTGTGGTCAGCAAGCTAGTTTAGGGGGGTATCTTCTGACTGAGGTTAGTGGAGTGGCAGTGATCAGAAGGGTACATTGGTTGGAGGTCTCTGGCTGCGGTCAGTGGGGCAGATTAAGGAGTTATCTAGCAGAGGTTGGTGGAGTAGATTGGGGGGGGAGGTCCCTGACTGTGGTCAGCAGATTCTTTGGCTCTGGTTGGAATCTCGGGATGTGACCAGCAAGGTACATTGGGGCTGTCTGTAGCTTTGGCTGGCAGTGTACATTTGTGGGGGATTCTGGCAGCGGTCAGCCGGATACATTGGATGGTCTGAAGTCTGTGAACATTAAGTGGTCAGCTGGATACATTGGATGGTCTGAAGTCTGTGAACATTAAGTGATCAGCTGGATACATTGGATGGTCTGAAGTCTGTGAACATTAAGTGGTCAGCTGGATACATTGGATGGTCTGAAGTCTGTGAACATTAAGTGGTCAGCTGGATACATTGGATGGTCTGGTCTGTGAACATTAAGTGGTTAGCCGGATACATTGGATGGTCTGAAGTCTGTGTGTACATTAGCTACATTGAGTCTCTAGCTGTGGTCAGCCAGGTACACTGGACAGATCTTTGGCTATGGTTTGCAGGGACACTGGTGGGGCTCTGACAGCGGTCGATTGGGTAAATTTAGGAGGTCTCTAGCTGCGATGGGGTGAGTTGTTTGTAGGGGTACATTGGAGAAGTCGCTGCTCAGCAGCACCCTCCATAGGCTACAGGATAATTCTTACACACAGCCGCGTGGTAGAAAGCCCCGCCTTCAGTCAGAGCAAATCCACCGCTGTTACCACAGGCAACAAAAACTTCTTTCAGCTCACACGAAACCCCGCCTTCGGCTCTTCCACACGCCCACACGAGGACGGAGACTCCACAGCTGCGCACTCCCTGATTGGACAGAGCTTCCCGACATATTCGCCCTCATCCAACATGCCAGTCGCGTTTCCGCCTCGTCACTTCCGGTTCCCTTCCTTCCAGTAGCGAGTCGGTGTGTGCAGCTGCTGTATTCGGCGCAGAGATGGCAATGCGGCAAACTCCGCTGACCTGCTCCGGTCACACCCGGCCTGTGGTGGACCTGGCTTTCTCCGGGGTCACCCCGTACGGGTTCTTCCTTATCAGCGCCTGCAAGGGTGAGACCGCCGGCCAATACCGCTTTACCATACGGCTCCCTCAAACCAATACAAATACTGCCTCTCCCCCCAACCAGTCATACTACTACTCCTCCGACCTATACCCCTCCACCAGACTGCCCCTCAGCCAATAGCCCTTCACCGTACTGCTGACTACTAATACCCCTCCAATCCGCGGCCTCATTTCTCCACACACCTTTCCTGCACCCAGTGCCCCTCCTCCTCTCTCTTCTATCATGATAAACATACAAGGCTGATCTGCCATCGCTCCTTCGCCTGGCTGTAATGCTGACCCTCCTGGCTTCAGTACTTTCCGATCCTTGTCCTGGATGTTTGTTGTGGGTCTGTGTCTCACTGATCAAGGAGCCAGAAGATCAGTAATACAGCCAGGCTACAAGCTTATTTATGGGAGGTCAGCTCATACTAGGGTTGCCACCTTTTGTTCAAGTCAAAGCCCAACACTTTTGCGGCACACATCAATTTTTTTTATAGTATAAACTATACATATATTTTGCTACTAAATAACATTTCTAATCATATGAAGTTAATAACAAGAGTTCCCTTTTACATCTGAGTCCAGAGTCCCTCTTTTACACTGAACAGGAACTCTGCGAGTTCAGATGTAAGGGGGGACTCTGATGTAAGGGGGGACTCTTAACATAAGGGATGCTCTGGGAACCCTGATTAAGGGGGTACACTCAGAACTTTGTACGGAGAGGACTCTGATGTAAGGGGGAACTCTGATGTAAGGGGTGCTCTGAGAACCCTGATTTACCTTGGTGTACTCAGAGGCAGGAGAGAGAAGGGGATGGATGGGGAGCTCACTCATCCCTTGGCAGTCAGTATCTCTCATTCAGATGGATCTGAGGCTGCTGGACTTCAAACTTCCAGCCCCCACTTTCCTTTTCTGAGGCCCAGTACTGGGGATTGGAGTGTGGGCAGACACAGAAGCGAAGGGGTGGGGGGAAGAGGTTCAGATCGAGCCCTCTCCTCTCCCGTCTGTATGTGTTGGGGGGGGTTATTGCTGGCTTTGGGTAGTGTGAAAGAGTGTAACAGACACACTCAGCTTAGACAACTGCAGCCAGCAACCCTGCTGGGAAGCCACAGTCCAGTCTAAATGTGTCCGGGTTTCAGACAGTTCGAAACCTGGACACGTGCTTCCAAACCCGAACTGTCCAGGTGAATCCTGGATAGGTGGCAACCCTAGCTCATAGGATCGATTTCCCTGCATCCCCGGTGACTGACCCCCCTTCTTCTTCCTTTTTTTTGCAGATGGGAAGCCCATGCTACGTCAGGGTGACACTGGCGATTGGATTGGAACATTTCTGGGCCACAAGGGGGCAGTCTGGGGGGCCACACTGAACAAAGATGCTACAAAAGCTGCCACAGCTGCTGCAGATTTCACAGCGTAAGTATAGCGAATAGGTGATTCCAATTGGATGCCTGGGGGGGGGGAGGGGGCTTCACCTCTTTTACCGTACCGAGGTGAAACTGATGTGCCTTTGGGAGTGAAGGTGTCATTACTCTTTGTATTTGGGACAGTAGTGGAAATACCAATCAAATGTCATCTGAGCTTCTTGAATAGTCTCCTCAGATTGGCTGTGCTATGTGGTACATAATAATATATATGACCGAGGCCTGGTATCCTCCCGGTAGGGGTGTCGGAGAAAGGCACATTTAGTCAACCAATACGTCATAAGTCATTATCGTCCTATCTTTTAGATTGTAAACTCTAATGAGCAGGGCTCTCTGATACTGTATTGTAACTGTACTGCCTGCACTCATGTTGCGCAAACTGTTGGTGCTATATAAATCCTGAATCCTACTAATAATAATACCCAGGATAAATCTTAGTGTGCGATTTCCACTGACTCCTGTCCTCTCTTCTAGGAAAGTCTGGGATGCAGTCACAGGGGACGAGTTGTTCACTTTGGCTCACAAGCACATTGTAAAGAGTGTTGACTTCACCGAGGTAAATGCATCTGTCATGTCTATAAAAGCTTCACTGTTTGGTGGTAAATTTTGGCTTATTAGTGTTCTGTTCAGGGCACTTTTTAGTAGGTTACACAGGGAATGCATGAATAATGAACATATTTAGGGGGGTGTGTATAAGGGGCGCTCGCCAGAGCTTACAATTTAATGCCTTCTATTATAGGACAGCAGTCATCTTCTAACAGCAGGACAAGACAAGCTTTTGCGCATTTATGACCTCCACAAGCCGGAAGCTGGTAGGTGTGATGTAGGTGGTGGTGTACCGCCTTCCTCTGTATTGTTTTGTGAAAGGGTAGGTGGTGGATGGCAGCTCTGGTGGTCAGGTCTCCATGGTGGTCTCCTTTTTGATGTCTCTCACTGTGTACAGCTTGTGTGCATAAACAATCACTGTTGGGTCGGAGGGAATGGAGACGCACTAAAACTGACACTTCTTCTTCTTCTTCCTGTAGATCCTGAGCAAATTGGGGGTCACACATCGGCTATTAAGAAGGCTTTGTGGTATAACAATGACAGACAGATCATCTCTGCAGCTGATGATAAAACTGTGAGGTAAGATGTGATCTGGTGCTGCAGTCATTGGAGGCATGGCTCCCCCCTGCTGGACACTGCATGAACTACAAAAAGGTCAAATGTCACAGCTGTTATGGGAGAGAACCCTTGCACACTGTCAGGGGAGGGGGTTGTGTCAACTTGGCACCATGTTACACATAGGTGTAACATGGTTTATAAGTTGGCATTAGCCTTTAGGCTCTAGTATATTCTACAGTCTTGCATCAAAATTCCTGATTCGCAGTCTGATCTGTGTAGCCCACTATGTGTATATTCATATGGATCGGTCTGTGGTATTTGTTGGGTTTGGCTCTCTAAATGGTCAGTCTAGATTCTCTCCACCTCCCTCTTATGCCGTCAATTTATAACATTTCCGCTCTTATAATTGCAGGTTGTGGGACCGAGCCAGCATGACGGAGATAAAAACGCTAAACTTTAATTTATCAGTCAGCAGTATGGAGTACATTCCAGAGGGGGATACGCTGCTCATCACGTATGGCAGAACTATAGCGCTGTACAATTCATCCAGGTATGTTAAGAGCTGCGACTGTAAAGACATCTGTGGATAATCTGTTTTGTGTCATTGCCCCTTGACAAGGAGGGGCACACTACAGCATTACCCCTTTCTTGTAGTAATAGCTGGTGAGGTGTGACAGATATTGGAAGCTGTGGGTCAATAACTTGGAGATTGGGTTTTAGCATTGAGGTTAAGACTAAGGTTAGAAAGATAGACTCGCATGTAGCAGCCCCTAAAAACTGCGCAATTTTTTTTATTTTTATTAAAAAGGCACAGGGATGGTGTCTTTGTCCCAGAGCCATCCAAGCAGTTTTAAGGCACTGGTCTCTGCTGCCCACATCAGCTTTAGTGGTGGTACTGCTGGTTGGTACCCGGTTCTAAGTCCAGGATCCAAAATGATCTTGCTCCATAGAAGCACTTGTAGCACTTTGTCATTGGGCAGAACTGTATTAGCTCTGTCCAGGGTCTTTTGCAGCAGATGATCTGTACTATAGCAATCTAATGCTTGTTGTTTTGCAACCTTCTATTAATCACTATAAGCTGCTTTGGGGGTCGGAAGTGGGGGAAGATGGTAGTTGCGCTGTGATGAAGGGGGGGGGGGGGCTACATAGATGACTAAAATGGCAAAGTGAACTAAAAAAGCAGAAACGGGCCAATGCATGAATGGATCCTACATGCTAAAAGAACATGGTGGGGATGCAGTGCAGTGCAACGTAGCTAATCAACATCACTATAATGTTGCGGGCAGACAAAGCCTAATATATAAAGGTAATCGTGAAACAGTGACTGCTTGAATATAGCAAAACATAATTGCATGTACTAACACAAATAGGATGAATAATGACACAATGCAAGAAAAATACATGTGGGCTAGTGCCCCATTAGCAAAAACGTGCCAGATCCTGGTGAACTACAAGTGACAAATCCCTAGGACAAAAATGAATATTAGTTCTATCATCCAGTCCAAAAAACAAAAACTCGTGATGAGAAACACCAAAACAAGTCCAATCGTGAAGGGAGGGGGGGGGGGGATCTTCAGTAAGGACACCTCCGTGTTTGCAAGCCGCTTACCTTACAGCCGTAAGGTGTACAGCCTGTGTTGCAAATGACCCGCAGGTGTAGACGTTCCGTGTATACAGGCAGTGACAATGATGAACATGCCAAGTGAAATATAAAAAGTATACAGCATGTAAAATAACTCTGCGACGACCACAGTGGAGGGGGGGCAAGACACACACGGGGGGAGGTTGCACTCACTTTCATGAAGTGAGTGTGGGCATCAATCCACGAGCGCCGAGCTCGTATGCCTCCAGGAGTGTCACCAATCTGGAATCTGTCCCCGTGCCTCTCTCCTCAGTGTTCGTCAGGTAGAGTAGTGATGTACAGTGTGAGGGGGAAAGAGACGCACATAGCGTGATCCCATATAAAAGGTATATTTATTTAATAAAACAAGTCCAATCAACTTACATTTAAAAAAATGCTGCAGTGTGTAGTAACTACGAGCGCCGAGCTGTTTGTCTGTGGCAGCGTCCCGTGCTCCAATCCTAATGCATATCGTCACGTCACGTGACTTCTTCCTCTGAAGAAGTCACGTGACGTGACGATATGCATTAGGATTGGAGCATCCATTCATGCATTGGCCCGTTTCTGCTTTTTTTAGTTCACTTTGCCATTTTAGTCATCTATGTAGCCCCCCCCCCTTCATCACAGCGCAACTACCATCTTCCCCCACTTTTGTCCCATCTGTCCTGCCTTGGATCAATACTTAGGTGTTGCAGCAGTGTCCTTTTAGCGTAGCGCCCACCCCCCCCCCGACAGCACAGGAGTTTCCACTTTCACCTTGCTTTGGGGGTCTGACTCTAGTCAGTGAGGAAAAAAAAACAACAACCCTAAACTCACTTTATTAATAAAATAGAAATGCAATATGTTAGCATTTATAGTCTGACTCTTATTTCCTTTTTTTGTTTTGTTTTTTTTTTTTTTTTAAATGCAAGCCTCCTCGCCTTTTTTTTTTTTTTCCCCCAAGACATGTTTAGCTCTATGTGCATTGCAGAATGCATAGAGCAGAGCATTTGAACAGAAAAAAACTATAGCCAATAACAGCTATAGCTAGTCCAGGGGCCTCTTCCACAGGAACTTCATCTATAATTCCTAACAGGCAGATTTTAGGGTCTTCTGTAAGTTGAACCTGAAAAACTCAGTTGATCCCTATCAGAGGTGGATCAGGTCTCCATGGTACCTCATGCAACAAGTGCAGGACAGATCATCTTGCACACCCATTCTCTACAATCTAGCTGGCCTGTGTTAGACAGGTAACAGTAGATATAGTTGAGATGGCCACATTTAGAGAACACTGGGGCTTATGGCCCTAGCTATATGCTGTAGTTGAGAGGCTAGATAGTATAACCATGAGGTTGGAAGTGCTATCCCACCTACTTCTTTAGGGCACTGCAATTGTTCGTCTCACTCTGGCACTTGTATTGTGCCAAAAAGGGACCTGGAAATGGAATTGATGATACGAAACTGCTTCAGTGGAACAATCATCGGAGAATTGTGGAGCACACCTAGAATCTGTGGCAATAGGATCATTTTGATCAAGTTGATTCTACCCACCCTGGAGAAAGTTTGTCTGAACCATACCTTAATGTGGTTATTAAGCCACATCCCATCTTTACACTACCCCCTCTGTCAGATAACAGAGTGCCTGTGTCTCTGTCTCTGTCTCTGTCTCTGTCTCTGTCTCTGTCTCTGTCTCAGGAGTCATGTGATTGCTGGGAGATGCTGTTAAAACAGGTAGAAATTGGATAGATCTCTATCGATAATATAAAGGTCAGATAGTTTTGAAACAGCAGGGAGAGGAGCAGAGTGGCGCTAGTGAGGGGGGAGTAAGACAGAGGGAGGCAGCCCTGATTATATCGTGGTTGGTGTACAGAGGGTAAAAACTGGCAGGATCAGCCAGGTATTTCAGGTGTTACAAGGGGCCAAATGACACAGCACAAGCACTGTGCTTTAAAGGAGCAGTATCATATAATCATATATATATATATATATATTTTTTTTTTTTTTTTTTTTTTGCTGTTTAATGCTTTAACCCGATTTGTGATTGATGCCATCTTTGATTATATTTTGGGATAGTTGTATGAGGCTGCACAAATCATCTAAATGCTGCGTCCCCCCCCAAATATATTTTTGACTACTATACTAAATAAAGAGGTAGGGGAATTCTGAGATAGTAAGGTTGCAAGTCAGAGTTTTTCATAGAAGATATCTAGGGAAGCGATATGTCCTGGAAATGAGAATATTGGTCATGTAACTGCGCTGATAGGTGTGTGTGTTTATATCTATCACTGGAAATGTTAACTTTTAAAACGGTTTCCTTCCTAGTCTTGAGCTAATCAAGTCATTTGAAGCTCCAGCCTCCATCCATTCTGCATCGCTCCATCCAGAGAAAGACTGTATTGTGGCGGGAGGAGATGACTTCAAGCTGTACAAGTATGACTACAGCAGTGGAGAGGAGCTAGGTATGCACCATTGTTCTGATCACAGCATGCAATCTCTGAATGAGGCCCAGACTGTCCTGTCAGTAAAGAATCTCCTCTTATAGATGCTTTGTGTAGCACTCAGGCTAAAGCTCTGCACCTTGCAGCAGTGAATACACTTGCCCATAACAGGTGGGCCGAACCCATGAAAGTCAGCACTAGCATTTTCAGTGAGTAATATTCATTTTATAGAATTGCAACCTCCTCGCAATTGGAGTTAGTGGAGTTTGACAAGCTGCTTTGTCATCTCAGGGTGATGGTGGTAAGAGCGTGTGCTGCACTTTCTAAAGCTCCTTCACTTTGTCCAATGTGTATTGGGGTTCCTGCAGGGCGTAGGTAGGTTCCTGTTTGGCTTCCTGGAAAGGAGAGGCTGTCTTCTGCTCAGTGATATTGGGGTTTCTAGAAGGGGGTTGGTCTGTGCTGCACTATTCTAGAGTTTTCTTTATTTCATTTGATGTGTATTGAACTGTTTTTGGGGTTCCCAGAAGGAGTCAGTAATTTCCTGCTTGGTGGTATTGGGGTTTCTGGAATGGGTTAGCAGATTTGCATGATGATGATGATGATGATGATATTCTTTTCAGAATCCTACAAAGGTCACTTTGGTCCAGTCCATTGTGTGCGCTTCAGCCCAGACGGTGAATTGTACGCCAGCGGATCAGAAGACGGTACATTACGCCTCTGGCAGACAGCAGTGGGGAAAACGTATGGATTGTGGAAATGTGTTCTGCCAGGTAAAGCAAAAAATATTGCTGGAGATATTAAAATCCTCAAATGAATCTTCACATTTGACATATAACAAATATTGTCCCTGGCTGCCTAGCTCATCCAGATTAAAGCAGCATTAAACCCAAAAACAAACCTTAAATTGCCAGTAAGCCTGTGTGGTGTGTCTTTTGTTTTTTTGTTTTTTTGTTTTTAACAGAACAGGCTGTCCTGCAGATGTAGCAGTTGGGGGGTTGAGACAAACCATTTAACACTGGCAGTGGTGCTTACGATCAGCTTTTATTCATTTTATCCTGAAGGGGAGGAAAAAAAACTGTTAGTGTAACGAATTAAACTGTTAGCTGTAGTTTTCGGCTTTAATTTGTTAGTGTAATTAAATCTGCTAGTACATGGAACACCTAACCCCTCTCCCCAGACTGACAATGCTTATGTCCAGAGTGGGGGCACTCAAATACAGTTTTTGGATTTTAATACTGCTTTTTAAAGGGGTTGTAAAGGTAAAAGTTTTTTCACCTTAATGCATTCTATGCATCAAGGCGAAAAAGCATCTGATAGCGCATTTCCCCTAATTCCCCCCCCCCCCCTTTTTTTTTTACTTACCTGACCCTTTCAAAGTCCCGCACTCGCCCCCAACATCCTCTTCGTCGCTCAGCCTGGCTGTTGATTGGTTACAGAGGATGGATTGAAAGCAGCGCAGCCATTGGCTCGCACTGCTGTCAATCACATCCAATGACGTGGCGCGCTGGGGGGGGGGGGGGGGGAGAATGGGCCGAGTGATACAGTGAGCGGCTATGGCCACCGGCTGTATCACGGGAGCGCGCCCGCAAGCACTCAACACCATGTGAGGGAGCTCTTGTGGGGGGGAGCCGAGACAGCTGCCGAGGGACCCCAGAAGACCAGGTTCGAGGCCACTCTGCAAAATGAGCTGCACAGTGGAGGTAAGTATAACATGTAGGTTTAAAAAAAAAATTAACTTTAGTGATCCTTTTAAGCTTTATTAGCCAAAATAGCTGCAATGTCTGGAATGATTTAATTGGTGTTCCGATCACACAGCATAGCTAAAATATTTCTTGACTTTTTCTAGTTCTTGTATAGGAAGGTTCTATTGTTCATAATGGCTTTTTTTTTTTTTTTTTTAAGTCAGCAGCTACAAATACTGCAGCCCCTGACTTTTAAAATTATAGACACTTACCTGTCACAGGGTCCAGCGATGTTGGCATTTCCGGGCATAGACTCCAGTGTCTTAGACAGGTATCAGCACCCCCACCCCCCCAAGATTAGTTTTTTTCAGCAAAAGAAATTACGTTTTTTAATTAAAACGATGTCAATGGGAACTGGTAACCGTGTATGTCTTTTTGTCTTCGCAGAGGAGCTGGTCTCAGAGAATTCAGATTCTATCTACAACACATCTGCTGAAATTAAAGCCTGAAGTGCCTCAAATGGCATTGTGAGACGTGCAGATATCGAGACTCTGGAAATGGCAGACGCTTGTGGAAGTGCGCACTCCTCCCAGCAGCATTGGAGGTAGCAGATTGGCAAGAGGACACACAAGTTATTCCAGCCATGTGGTAGACTGTTTGGAGGTGGAAAAAAACGATTCATTTTCTGGGAGATTCCTCTGACTCCGGCCTGGTTCTGACCACTTTGACATTTATTATTGTAGTTCCACTTCTGTGAATAAAGTGTATCGGGAATGACTATACAACTGCGTCCCTGTTCTGGGTAGGAGGGTGGTACTTCTATAATTACCTGATTTTGGATGTGGTCTCCCCAGATGTGTTCTGTGTAATCTGTTAACTGAACTGCCATTGCTGTGTGGATTTTGGAAATGTATACCTGGGTCTTGTGCATATCCTCTTATATCAGTAGTTGTGATTAGGTAACTGTGGCTTCACCTTGCCCTTCTGACTTGTTCCTGGCCAGACTATAAAATACAGAAGCCAGAAAACAAGATTTTTTTTTTTTTTTAAGAGTTTGTTATGGAAGCTCTCCCCCTGCATGTTTCCTAATTTCTTTCCTCCTTGAGCAGTTTGTTTGGTTTTTTTTTTTTATACAATGTACTAAATCTAACACTGTTGCTATCACAAAGGATGAACAACATCCCTTGTGATAGCATGGGCAGTGACTGGTACTCTACTCTATGATAGACCCTTGGTCTCTTCTCTGCCCTCAAAAACATCTGCTCAAACTGAGATCAGAACCAGTAATGCCATGTACACACGGTCGGACTTTTCAGCAACAAAAGTCCGACGGCCTGTCCGACAGACTTTTGGCCGACTTCCGACTGACTTTCTAACGAACGGACTTGCCTACAAACGATCACACAAGTCAGACGGATTCATACGTGATGACGTACACCAGACTAAAATAAGGAAGTTGATAGCCAGCAGCCAAGAGCTGCCCTAGCGTTGGTTTTTGTCTGTCGGACTAGCATACAGACGAGAAGATTTATGGGTCCGGTGGAGTTACGACGTAAAGTTTTGAAGCATGTTCCAAATCTAAAGTCCGTCAGATTTGCGACTGGAAAAGTCCGGTGCAGCCCACACACCATCGGATTGTCCGTCGGACCAGTCCGGTCGAAAAGTCCGACCGTGTGTATGCTGCATAACAGTTTTTTTTTTTTTTTTTTTTTTGTTTTGTTTTTTTACACACTAAGTGAATAAATTCTTGTTGCTTCTGGATTCATTTATCACAGAGGCGGGTAAGGAAAGGATGTCCCCCCCCCCCCCCCCCTCCCTTTGTTGGACAGTTTTGCAGCGGTCCCAGCCTCTCCATTGTCATGGGAAAAGCTACCGGAGGGGAGACCCCTGTTCTGCACCCTGTAAAAGTGATTGGGTGGCCTTAGAACCACTCGGATCACTTTTATATGAAAGGCCATTGCCAGCTGTAAAAATCGATACTCGGTTCATGGCTGCAGCAGTGATCCTAGTATCGCTTTCACCCAAGGTTGCAATGTATATGTCGTAAGGGCTGGTTAATGTAGGTGCAGTAGTTTGGATGTGGTGTTTTAATGCTTTTTAGTCATTTCAATGTGACTCTTTAGACTACAATCACAAGGCAGTTTTATCTGTGAATAGCTAGCTGCATTCAGTGCTTCTAAAAGCAGCAACACTCTGATATGACTATACAAAATTAGCTGTGTCCAAGGTCAGTCTCTCTATATACATGTAAGTGTTCAGATGAATGGTTACAGGCAAACGGTGGCGGTGCTGGCCATTGATTTGTATAGATTACACTTCTGACAGCTGCAGGTGTTCGCAGAGTTTACAACCACCGGCAAGAATTTGATTCTTACCAGTTGCTGCCCCTGGCCACAGACATGGCTCCTTTAAGTTGCATATATACGTTACTGTATGTAAACTCGAACACTGACCTTATAATTTTTGCTCCTTTTTGGTCTGCTAAATATTATTTTTTGCACTTAGATAACAAAACACCTGTTGACCCCCGCAAGAAATCTAGTTAGCTGATAAATGTTTGTACTTGTGAGTATGAAGCCTCATACACACTGGCAGAAAAAAAACACCACTTTAACTTATTTTATTTTTATGCCTCTGATTGCAGCTTTATTTCAGCCAACGCACCCATGTACATTGCTGTGTTTGAGGCTCGTATTTTAGAGCAGAGGACAGGTGCATAAAAAATAAAATCCTCAACCTGTTTTCAAAGAGGAGCTTTCTAGCATAGTTAATTTTCATTTATGTGCATAATTTCTAGTGGCCAGAGTAAATTAATTATGGCCATACACTTGTACATGCTCGTAATTATGCACCAAAACTGCCTATTTTAATGCTGGAATATTTCTGCTAGTGCCTGTCCGAAAGTGTAGATATATGCGTCATCCTCCTTTTTTGAAAGACCTCGACCAGTATACAGCATGAATGATATCAAGTGGCACATATACAGGGGCAGGAGGGGTAACTACAGCAAAATCTGGGTACAACCAACTAGAATAAGTAGTAAAAACAAGGTGTGCTAGTAACGATAAGGAGGTACAGCCAGCTAGAGTGTGGCAGATTTCCAATTACATCCTTTTGAAGTATAGATGGTGTAAATCATGCTATACACCCAAACCTTACCATTTAAAAAAATATATATGGTAAGAAAAGGATTGGGGGTAAGTGCAACCCTAAACATGGTAATGGGGGGTTTTTTAAAACTCCTTCCTATCGACTAGGTTGTTTAGGTGGGGTTAAGGAAAGTGGGAAAGAGAAGGGTTTAAATCTGCAGATAGGTAAACCATCTCTGAAACCAAAAAGAACCCTGATAACTAAAAGGAGAAGAAGTTAATTTTTTACATAAGTATAACCTAACACATTAAATGTATACTCTGTGGAAGAAAGTATAACTCGGAAAGCAATTTCCTATTTTCACCTTTACAAAAGAACTCCAAGCAGTAGTACCAAGTGTTCAGAAATGTGGTGTTGGTTGTGCCCTTTTATTGAAGACTTGACCAGCTCAATCAGCCTAATGTCCTTAATGTGGTTGTCGTTGTCCTATCATCGATGGGGATTTCCAGAAATATGAGTATTTAAACTAGTTAGCTGAACGGTTAAAAGCTAAGTTCACCTTTGTTAATAAATGCACATCTTTTTGTAGGTAAAAAAATTAGCATTTATTTTTACTCTGCCACCTGTATGGCATTGCACCCGTGATCAGCAGCTCATGGGTGCAATGCCTGAATCCTGCAGACTCTCAGTACACTGTCTGCCATTACCTCCAATATGGGCAGGCAGTTACTGAATGGGAGGAAGAATCCATAAACTACGAGAGCGCTCACCAGCGTCCTTGCAGTTTGAGAACTGCAAGCCATCGGCTGCAGAGGCTGACGGTAGATGTAGTTCATTCTTTCACGGCTCTGTGAATAAATTGTGTGGTTGTGTGGGCGGAGCCCCTCACAGCCACGCTATTTTTAAACACCGACTGGGTACTGGGAGAGTATCCCCTGCCTGCTGTCATGGAGAGGAGGCAGGAGTTGGAACATATTAAATATTCTACCCTAAATACAGGTGGAACATGTTCCAAAGGTGAACTTTTACTGCAGCCAACAGTTTTTCGCTCTGCTTGTTCAATTAGCTTTAAGCTTGAAGGTGATGCAGCAGCCTTATAGCCGCCGATCACTTTCATAGAATAGGCGAAGCCTCCCCCCAACCGGCAGCAGCCCCCATGGTTCGGTTCAGGATGGAGAGCAGTGTGAGAACAAGGCATATCCATGCCTCGATCTCACATGTAAACAAAAAACAGAAGCGAACATGATTTTGTCACTTCCGGTTTCAGATCCACTATTTCTCGGCAGGTACAACCAGGGGACACATCTAATCAGATCTGTGTTTGGTTAGATGGTATGAAGGGCAGGGGAGACTTTGTACCTGTCACCTGCCCAAAGCTATCACGTGGGGGTTTATTAACCCCCTGTGATAGCTATCAAGTAAAAAATACGTTTAAAAAGAAAAAAATTATAAATGCATTAAAAAAATTGCCATAACTCCCATTGCTTCGCACACATGTGCAAACACATGCCCAGGGTGTGCGTGCGTATGTAAACTGCAGTCCCACCACACATGTGAAATGTCGTCACAAAAATCAGAGGGAGGACAATAATTCTAGCACAAGAGCTCCTTGTTAACTCTAAACTAATGAGCTGTAAAGGCTTTTAAAGAGTCACCTATGAAGATTTTTGGATAATGACATTTTGGCGATATCCTGAACGCACACAATTTTAAGACTTTGCATGTTTGGTATCAATTTACTCGATGCAACCTCTTTATATATATATTACCAAATAAAAAGGTATATTGTGTGTTTGCACTAAAATTCATTTTATCCTAAAAATTAGCTTTTAATAAACAGTTTTGCAAATCTCATCTGACATCAAAATTTGTCATGTTTATTCTACAGGGCCTCTGGTTTCATAAAATATATGTTCTGGGGGTTTAAAAAGCGGTTGTGTGCCGCCCATAGTCCTGTCCTTTTAACATGGGTGACCAGTTACTGTCACCACATTAAAAGGACGGGAATATTGGTGGTATACAATGAGTGTTATTAAAAGGGGGGGGGGGGGCATCTTCATCCTGCACCTGCTAAGACAGGAAGCCCACAGGATGAAGATTTAGTTAGAATGATGGACAGTGTCCAATCCAAGGTACTCCGATTTAGGGCAAGGGCCACAATGTACGCTCATAAAGATACTGGTGGACTAGGAGTGCCAGGCTTTCGGAAATACTACGTGGCAGCATAGCTCACTCAATTAGGCCAACTCCATAGCAAACATTACCAACCAGATTGGGTTGCCATAGAGGCTCAGGCAGGTTTCCCATTTGCAATGGATTTCGTCCTTTGGGTCCCCCCGATACATTGCAGGGCTATAATGTGCCCAGTGCTCTCCCATTCACTACAGATGTGGGATATATAGTCAGGTCCATAAATATTGGGACATCAATACAATTCTAATCTTTTTGGCTCTATACACCACCACAATGTGTTTGAAATGAAACAAACAAGATGTGCTTTAACTGCAGACTTTCACCTTTAATTTGAGGGTATTTACATCCAAATCAGGTGAACGGTGTAGGAATTACAACAGTTTTTATATGTGCCTCCCACTTTTTAAGGGACCAAAAGTAATGGGACAATTGGCTGCTCAGCTGTTCCATGGCAAAGTGTGTGTTACTCCCTCATTATCCCATTTACAAGGAGCAGATAAAAGGTCCAGAGTTCATTTCATGTGTGCTATTTGCATTTGGAATCTGTTGCTGTCAACTCTCAATATGAGATCCAAAGAGCTGTCACTATCAGTGAAGCAAGCCATCATTAGGCTGAAAAAACAAAACAAACCCATTGGAGAGAGAGCAAAAACATTAGGTGTGGCCAAATCAACTGTTTGGAACATCCTTAAAAAGAAAGAACGCACCGGTGAGCTCAGCAACACCAAAAGACCCGGAAGACCACGGAAAACAACTTTGGTGGATGACTGAAGAATTCTTTCCCTGGTGAAGAAAACACCCTTCCCAACAGTTGGCCAGATCAAGAACACTCTCCAGGAGGTAGGTGTATGTGTGTCAAAGTCAACAATCAAGAGAAGACTTCACCAGAGTGAATACAGAGGGTTCACCATAAGATGTAAACCATTGGTGAGCCTCAAAAACAGGAAGGCCAGATTAGAGTTTGCCAAACATCTAAAAAAAGCCTTCACAGTTCTGGAACAACATCCTATGGACAGATGAGACCAAGATCAACTTGTACCAGAGTGATGGGAAGAGAAGAGTATGGAGAAGGAAAGGAACTGCTCATGATCCAAAGCATACCACCTCATCAGTGAAGCATGGCGGTGGTAGTGTCATGGCGTGGGCATGTATGGCTGCCAATGGAACTGGTTCTCTTGTATTTATTGATAATGTGACTGCTGACAAAAGCAGCAGGAAGAATTCTGAAGTGTTTCGGGCAATATTATCTGCTCATATTCAGCAAAATGCTTCAGAACTCATTGGACGGCGCTTCACAGTGCAGATAGACAATGACCCGAAGCATACTACGAAAGCAACCAAAGAGTTTTTTAAGGGAAAGAAATGAAATGTTATGCAATGGCCAAGTCAGTCACCTGACCTGAATCCAATTGAGCATGCATTTCACTTGCTGAAGACAAAACTGAAGGGAAAATGCCCCAAGAACAAGCAGGAACTGAAGAAAGTTGCAGTAGAGGCCTGGCAGAGCATCCCTAGGGATGAAACCCAGCGTCTGGTGATGTCTATGTGTTCCAGACTTCAGGCTGTAATTGACTGCAAAAAATTTGAAACCAAGTATTAAAAAGTGAAAGTTTGATGGATGATTGTTAATCTGTCCCTCTGTCACTCTATTTCCACCAGGTTTTCAACCTGACAGTACCATATAGGCGACTATTTTGACCATAGAGGCTTACGTCCCTCTTTATATTTCACAGAAAGCCTGGAGATGCCCCTCGCTGAGAGCTTCCCCTTACAACAAATGTATCACTTTTGCCAATCCCTACAGATCCCTGAGTGGATACAGGTGTGAGGGGGGCTGAGCGGGTACAGGTGTGAGGGGGACCTGAGCGCATACAGGTGTGAGGGGGGCACGAGCGCATACAGGTGTGTGAAGAGGGCTGAGTACATACAGGTATGAGCGGGGCTGAGTGGGTATAGGTGTGAGATTTTTTTGTTTTGTATTTTTTTTCTTAGATCTGCTAGGAGAGGATCGTTAGGGGGGGGGGGGGGGGGGCATTGAAAAGGTAGTGCAGTTAGGGTTAGTGTAGGGTCCTGCTCAAAAGAGTCTACCTAGTCGTAATGGCAGTTTTTGTCCAAAATATAATTCCTTTCGCTTAATCTTGAAAGCACTGATGACTTGGAATACAATCTTCATTTTCATATATTAAGTTGTAAGAGTGTTAAAATAAAAGTGGGTGCACTGAAGGACTCGGTGGTATTTATTTATTTCAGGTACTTATATAGTGCCATCAATTTACGTACACATTGTACATTCACATCAGTCCCTGCCCTTAAGGAGCTTACAATCTAAGGTCCCTAATTCACATTCATACATACACATATTAGGGCCAATTTAGACAGGAACCAAATAACCTACATACCAGCATGTCTTTGGAGTGTGGGAGGAAACCTGGAGGAAACCCACACAGGCACAGGGATAACATGCAAACTCAAGGCAGGTAGTGTCTTGGTTAGGATTCGAACCAACAACCCTTTTGCTGCTAGGCAAAAGTGCTAACCACTACACCACTGTGATTAGGTGGGATGGCCAGTGGGCGGGCCCTTGGGAATATTGGTGGTCAGGCCTGGGGGGGCCCAGGCCTAAAGCTGTGTAAGGGGCCCAAACATTTCTGATGGCTGCCCTGTTGTTTGCCACCATTAATAGTATAAAAAAACAATGTCAGTATATATACCATAGTTTGTTGGAACTATAACTTTCACTCAAACCAATCAATATACACTTATTGGGATTTGTTTTACCAAAGAAATGTAGCAGAATACAATTTGGCCAAAACTTATGAAGAATTTTGTTGTTTTTTTTTTTGTTTTGTTTTTTACTTTTTATTGGGACTTGTTTTATAGCAGAAAGTATTCTGTCCTTTTTTGTTTATATCGCAAAAAAATTTAAAAAAACATCAAAAGAAAGCTCTATTTGTGTGAAAAAAAATATTTAAATTTTGTTTGAGCACAGTGTTGCATGAAATCATGAAATATACAGATGGGGATTTTGGGGTTAATTGTAGCATTAGCAGTTGGGGGGGGGGGTCATTGGGGGGGTAATGATCATTTGCTTATTTCGTTTTTGGTCAGGTCAATGACTTTTATTGAGTGTGTTTTTACTTTAAGGCTACTTTCACACTGAGGCGTGCGGGCGCTGGCGGTACAGCGGCGCTAAATATAGCGCCGCTTTACCGTCGTTTTAGCGGCGCTAGCGGGGCGGTTTTAACCCCCCGCTAGTGGCCGAAAAAGGGTTAAAACCGCCCGCAAAGCGCCGCTGCAGCGGCACTTTGCATGCGGGTTTGGAGCGTTCTTCCATTGTTTTCAATGGGAAGGGGCGCTTTAGGAGCAGTAAATACATCGCTCCTACAGCGCTCCAAAGATGAGGACTTTTTAGACCGCCCTGCAAGCGCTTTCACATTGGATTGTATTGAGCGGCTCTTTCAGGGCGCTTTGCAGGCGCTATTTTTAGCACTTTAGCGCTTGCAAAGCGCCTCAGTGTGAAAGGAGCCTTACATTTGATCTTTAACACCGCTCACACTGAACCCAAACCCAGCTTAACCACTTCCCATCCGTAGGCCATCGTATGATGTCCTGGACTTTGAGTGGGGATATCTGAATGATGCCTGCAGCTACAGGCATAATCCAGATATCATCTTTTTCGGCAAGCGATTCTGTTCAGCCGCTTGATCGTTCTCACAGGTGCCGCTGCCCTCCGGTGCTTCTCCCGGCTCACCCCTGCGATCGGCAAGCCGGAGAATGAATTGGTCGCCCCTGGAAGTTGACCATAGATATTTCCGGTGACCAGATGGTCCCCAGTCATCTCTATGACCCTGGGAGGCCCGCGTGCGACATTATGACGTCACGTCCAGGCTGGCGGAAGTAAACAATGCCGGGGACACGACTGGAAAGGCCGAGAGTTTTTTTTATCTCAGCCTTTCCAGCCTGAAGGAGAGACGTGGGGTCTTATAGACCCCACATCTCTCCATAAAGAGGACCTGTCATGCACTATTCCTATTACAAGGGATGTTTACATTCCTTGTAATAGAAATAAAAGTGATCAAAAAAGTATTTTTAAAGAGAAAGTTTAAAAATAAAAGTTAAATAAAGAATAAAAAAAAAAATTGAAAGCACCTCTGTCCCTGCGTGCATGCGCACAGAAGCGAACGCATACGTAAGTTGCACCCACATATGTAATCGGTGGTCAAATGACACGTGCATTGTATTGCCACGTGCGTTATAGCAAGAGCAACAATTCTAGCCCAAGACCTTCTCTGTAACTTTAAAGAGGTAACCTGTAAAAATGTTTAAAATGTCGCCTATGAAGATTTTTAAAGAGGAAGGAAAAAAAAATAAATAAACACCCTGCAAGACAAAGGCATAATGAGCTAGTATGCATAGCATACTAGATCATGATAAATTACTTACCTGAGATCGAAGCCCCCGCCATATCTCCCAGAGTGACTTCAGGGAATCGCGGCTCTGGCGCTGTGACTGCCCGGAGCCGTGATGACGTCACTCCCGCGCATGCGTGCGGGAGCCGCCATTAACGGCACGATCGCCCTTAGAAATGGCACGCTCAGTGTGCCTGCGCGCCTTGTCTACGCATGCGCCGTAGACATCGGTGCCGGTCTTTTGCAAATATCTCCTAAACTGTGTAGGTTTAGGAGATATTTCTTGCACCTACAGGTAAGCCTTAAGCTAGCCATACACCTATAGATTATCTGCAGATTTTCTATGGTTAGAATAAGTATGAAATTTCAGCATGTTTCATAACTTCTGACTTAGTAATAGCACAGACATAATCTGGACATATTTAGCTTCCTCAGATAATATGGAACGTTTTCAAGTCCAGATCCACATTGCTGGGGCTGCACATTGCAGGGGCTTCTATCCTTAAGGCTTCTTCCTCTAAGTGTTTCTTTATACAAGTGTTATGCACTTCATTCTCTGCACTAAGTTCTGCCTCACCTGATCATTCCTTCTGTCTCTTTACAGGTATGTGTCAGCTCATCCACATCTTCCACCGTTAACTGCAATTGGGATCTGCTTGCTGTCTCTGTGTGTGTGTCTCTCTCTGGTATGTGTCAGCTCATCCACATCTTCCACCGTTAACTGCAATTGGGATCTGCTTGCTGTCTCTGTGTGTGTGTCTCTCTCTGGTATGTGTCAGCTCATCCACATCTTCCACCGTTAACTGCAATTGGGATCTGCTTGCTGTCTCTGTGTGTGTGTCTCTCTCTGGTATGTGTCAGCTCATCCACATCTTCCACCGTTAACTGCAATTGGGATCTGCTTGCTGTCTCTGTGTGTGTGTCTCTCTCTGGTATGTGTCAGCTCATCCACATCTTCCACCGTTAACTGCAATTGGGATCTGCTTGCTGTCTCTGTGTGTGTGTCTCTCTCTGGTATGTGTCAGCTCATCCACATCTTCCACCGTTAACTGCAATTGGGATCTGCTTGCTGTCTCTGTGTGTGTGTCTCTCTCTGGTATGTGTCAGCTCATCCACATCTTCCACCGTTAACTGCAATTGGGATCTGCTTGCTGTCTCTGTGTGTGTGTCTCTCTCTGGTATGTGTCAGCTCATCCACATCTTCCACCGTTAACTGCAATTGGGATCTGCTTGCTGTCTCTGTGTGTGTGTCTCTCTCTGGTATGTGTCAGCTCATCCACATCTTCCACCGTTAACTGCAATTGGGATCTGCTTGCTGTCTCTGTGTGTGTGTCTCTCTCTGGTATGTGGCCTTCTCTATCTGTTGCCCTGTGCGAACAACCATGACATTATTTGTTTTTCTGAACTGTCTTACCTAAGTTTTATGTGTTGATCTTGTCTTGGCCTCTTGCTATTCTGACTTTTGTAGCAAAAAGTTCACTTTGATTGCTAGGCACTCTTATAGTCACTCATGATTAACGAACTTCAACCCCACCCTTATAACAGTATATATTTGAGCATCCTTAAGGGGGCTGCACATTGCTGGGGCTGCACATTGCAGGGGCTTCTATCCTTAAGGCTTCTTCCTCTAAGTGTTTCTTTATACAAGTGTTATGCACTTCATTCTCTGCACTAAGTTCTGCCTCACCTGATCATTCCTTCTGTCTCTTTACAGGTATGTGTCAGCTCATCCACATCTTCCACCGTTAACTGCAATTGGGATCTGCTTGCTGTCTCTGTGTGTGTGTCTCTCTCTGGTATGTGTCAGCTCATCCACATCTTCCACCGTTAACTGCAATTGGGATCTGCTTGCTGTCTCTGTGTGTGTGTCTCTCTCTGGTATGTGTCAGCTCATCCACATCTTCCACCGTTAACTGCAATTGGGATCTGCTTGCTGTCTCTGTGTGTGTGTCTCTCTCTGGTATGTGTCAGCTCATCCACATCTTCCACCGTTAACTGCAATTGGGATCTGCTTGCTGTCTCTGTGTGTGTGTCTCTCTCTGGTATGTGTCAGCTCATCCACATCTTCCACCGTTAACTGCAATTGGGATCTGCTTGCTGTCTCTGTGTGTGTGTCTCTCTCTGGTATGTGGCCTTCTCTATCTGTTGCCCTGTGCGAACAACCATGACATTATTTGTTTTTCTGAACTGTCTTACCTAAGTTTTATGTGTTGATCTTGTCTTGGCCTCTTGCTATTCTGACTTTTGTAGCAAAAAGTTCACTTTGATTGCTAGGCACTCTTATAGTCACTCATGATTAATTAACGAACTTCAACCCCACCCTTATAACAGTATATATTTGAGCATCCTTAAGGGGGCTGCACATTGCTGGGGCTGCACATTGCAGGGGCTTCTATCCTTAAGGCTTCTTCCTCTAAGTGTTTCTTTATACAAGTGTTATGCACTTCATTCTCTGCACTAAGTTCTGCCTCACCTGATCATTCCTTCTGTCTCTTTACAGGTATGTGTCAGCTCATCCACATCTTCCACCGTTAACTGCAATTGGGATCTGCTTGCTGTCTCTGTGTGTGTGTCTCTCTCTGGTATGTGTCAGCTCATCCACATCTTCCACCGTTAACTGCAATTGGGATCTGCTTGCTGTCTCTGTGTGTGTGTCTCTCTCTGGTATGTGTCAGCTCATCCACATCTTCCACCGTTAACTGCAATTGGGATCTGCTTGCTGTCTCTGTGTGTGTGTCTCTCTCTGGTATGTGTCAGCTCATCCACATCTTCCACCGTTAACTGCAATTGGGATCTGCTTGCTGTCTCTGTGTGTGTGTCTCTCTCTGGTATGTGTCAGCTCATCCACATCTTCCACCGTTAACTGCAATTGGGATCTGCTTGCTGTCTCTGTGTGTGTGTCTCTCTCTGGTATGTGGCCTTCTCTATCTGTTGCCCTGTGCGAACAACCATGACATTATTTGTTTTTCTGAACTGTCTTACCTAAGTTTTATGTGTTGATCTTGTCTTGGCCTCTTGCTATTCTGACTTTTGTAGCAAAAAGTTCACTTTGATTGCTAGGCACTCTTATAGTCACTCATGATTAACTAACGAACTTCAACCCCACCCTTATAACAGTATATATTTGAGCATCCTTAAGGGGGCTGCACATTGCTGGGGCTGCACATTGCAGGGGCTTCTATCCTTAAGGCTTCTTCCTCTAAGTGTTTCTTTATACAAGTGTTATGCACTTCATTCTCTGCACTAAGTTCTGCCTCACCTGATCATTCCTTCTGTCTCTTTACAGGTATGTGTCAGCTCATCCACATCTTCCACCGTTAACTGCAATTGGGATCTGCTTGCTGTCTCTGTGTGTGTGTCTCTCTCTGGTATGTGTCAGCTCATCCACATCTTCCACCGTTAACTGCAATTGGGATCTGCTTGCTGTCTCTGTGTGTGTGTCTCTCTCTGGTATGTGTCAGCTCATCCACATCTTCCACCGTTAACTGCAATTGGGATCTGCTTGCTGTCTCTGTGTGTGTGTCTCTCTCTGGTATGTGTCAGCTCATCCACATCTTCCACCGTTAACTGCAATTGGGATCTGCTTGCTGTCTCTGTGTGTGTGTCTCTCTCTGGTATGTGTCAGCTCATCCACATCTTCCACCGTTAACTGCAATTGGGATCTGCTTGCTGTCTCTGTGTGTGTGTCTCTCTCTGGTATGTGTCAGCTCATCCACATCTTCCACCGTTAACTGCAATTGGGATCTGCTTGCTGTCTCTGTGTGTGTGTCTCTCTCTGGTATGTGTCAGCTCATCCACATCTTCCACCGTTAACTGCAATTGGGATCTGCTTGCTGTCTCTGTGTGTGTGTCTCTCTCTGGTATGTGTCAGCTCATCCACATCTTCCACCGTTAACTGCAATTGGGATCTGCTTGCTGTCTCTGTGTGTGTGTCTCTCTCTGGTATGTGTCAGCTCATCCACATCTTCCACCGTTAACTGCAATTGGGATCTGCTTGCTGTCTCTGTGTGTGTGTCTCTCTCTGGTATGTGTCAGCTCATCCACATCTTCCACCGTTAACTGCAATTGGGATCTGCTTGCTGTCTCTGTGTGTGTGTCTCTCTCTGGTATGTGTCAGCTCATCCACATCTTCCACCGTTAACTGCAATTGGGATCTGCTTGCTGTCTCTGTGTGTGTGTCTCTCTCTGGTATGTGTCAGCTCATCCACATCTTCCACCGTTAACTGCAATTGGGATCTGCTTGCTGTCTCTGTGTGTGTGTCTCTCTCTGGTATGTGTCAGCTCATCCACATCTTCCACCGTTAACTGCAATTGGGATCTGCTTGCTGTCTCTGTGTGTGTGTCTCTCTCTGGTATGTGGCCTTCTCTATCTGTTGCCCTGTGCGAACAACCATGACATTATTTGTTTTTCTGAACTGTCTTACCTAAGTTTTATGTGTTGATCTTGTCTTGGCCTCTTGCTATTCTGACTTTTGTAGCAAAAAGTTCACTTTGATTGCTAGGCACTCTTATAGTCACTCATGATTAATTAACGAACTTCAACCCCACCCTTATAACAGTATATATTTGAGCATCCTTAAGGGGGCTGCACATTGCTGGGGCTGCACATTGCAGGGGCTTCTATCCTTAAGGCTTCTTCCTCTAAGTGTTTCTTTATACAAGTGTTATGCACTTCATTCTCTGCACTAAGTTCTGCCTCACCTGATCATTCCTTCTGTCTCTTTACAGGTATGTGTCAGCTCATCCACATCTTCCACCGTTAACTGCAATTGGGATCTGCTTGCTGTCTCTGTGTGTGTGTCTCTCTCTGGTATGTGTCAGCTCATCCACATCTTCCACCGTTAACTGCAATTGGGATCTGCTTGCTGTCTCTGTGTGTGTGTCTCTCTCTGGTATGTGTCAGCTCATCCACATCTTCCACCGTTAACTGCAATTGGGATCTGCTTGCTGTCTCTGTGTGTGTGTCTCTCTCTGGTATGTGTCAGCTCATCCACATCTTCCACCGTTAACTGCAATTGGGATCTGCTTGCTGTCTCTGTGTGTGTGTCTCTCTCTGGTATGTGTCAGCTCATCCACATCTTCCACCGTTAACTGCAATTGGGATCTGCTTGCTGTCTCTGTGTGTGTGTCTCTCTCTGGTATGTGGCCTTCTCTATCTGTTGCCCTGTGCGAACAACCATGACATTATTTGTTTTTCTGAACTGTCTTACCTAAGTTTTATGTGTTGATCTTGTCTTGGCCTCTTGCTATTCTGACTTTTGTAGCAAAAAGTTCACTTTGATTGCTAGGCACTCTTATAGTCACTCATGATTAATTAACGAACTTCAACCCCACCCTTATAACAGTATATATTTGAGCATCCTTAAGGGGGCTGCACATTGCTGGGGCTGCACATTGCAGGGGCTTCTATCCTTAAGGCTTCTTCCTCTAAGTGTTTCTTTATACAAGTGTTATGCACTTCATTCTCTGCACTAAGTTCTGCCTCACCTGATCATTCCTTCTGTCTCTTTACAGGTATGTGTCAGCTCATCCACATCTTCCACCGTTAACTGCAATTGGGATCTGCTTGCTGTCTCTGTGTGTGTGTCTCTCTCTGGTATGTGTCAGCTCATCCACATCTTCCACCGTTAACTGCAATTGGGATCTGCTTGCTGTCTCTGTGTGTGTGTCTCTCTCTGGTATGTGTCAGCTCATCCACATCTTCCACCGTTAACTGCAATTGGGATCTGCTTGCTGTCTCTGTGTGTGTGTCTCTCTCTGGTATGTGTCAGCTCATCCACATCTTCCACCGTTAACTGCAATTGGGATCTGCTTGCTGTCTCTGTGTGTGTGTCTCTCTCTGGTATGTGTCAGCTCATCCACATCTTCCACCGTTAACTGCAATTGGGATCTGCTTGCTGTCTCTGTGTGTGTGTCTCTCTCTGGTATGTGTCAGCTCATCCACATCTTCCACCGTTAACTGCAATTGGGATCTGCTTGCTGTCTCTGTGTGTGTGTCTCTCTCTGGTATGTGTCAGCTCATCCACATCTTCCACCGTTAACTGCAATTGGGATCTGCTTGCTGTCTCTGTGTGTGTGTCTCTCTCTGGTATGTGTCAGCTCATCCACATCTTCCACCGTTAACTGCAATTGGGATCTGCTTGCTGTCTCTGTGTGTGTGTCTCTCTCTGGTATGTGGCCTTCTCTATCTGTTGCCCTGTGCGAACAACCATGACATTATTTGTTTTTCTGAACTGTCTTACCTAAGTTTTATGTGTTGATCTTGTCTTGGCCTCTTGCTATTCTGACTTTTGTAGCAAAAAGTTCACTTTGATTGCTAGGCACTCTTATAGTCACTCATGATTAATTAACGAACTTCAACCCCACCCTTATAACAGTATATATTTGAGCATCCTTAAGGGGGCTGCACATTGCTGGGGCTGCACATTGCAGGGGCTTCTATCCTTAAGGCTTCTTCCTCTAAGTGTTTCTTTATACAAGTGTTATGCACTTCATTCTCTGCACTAAGTTCTGCCTCACCTGATCATTCCTTCTGTCTCTTTACAGGTATGTGTCAGCTCATCCACATCTTCCACCGTTAACTGCAATTGGGATCTGCTTGCTGTCTCTGTGTGTGTGTCTCTCTCTGGTATGTGTCAGCTCATCCACATCTTCCACCGTTAACTGCAATTGGGATCTGCTTGCTGTCTCTGTGTGTGTGTCTCTCTCTGGTATGTGTCAGCTCATCCACATCTTCCACCGTTAACTGCAATTGGGATCTGCTTGCTGTCTCTGTGTGTGTGTCTCTCTCTGGTATGTGTCAGCTCATCCACATCTTCCACCGTTAACTGCAATTGGGATCTGCTTGCTGTCTCTGTGTGTGTGTCTCTCTCTGGTATGTGTCAGCTCATCCACATCTTCCACCGTTAACTGCAATTGGGATCTGCTTGCTGTCTCTGTGTGTGTGTCTCTCTCTGGTATGTGGCCTTCTCTATCTGTTGCCCTGTGCGAACAACCATGACATTATTTGTTTTTCTGAACTGTCTTACCTAAGTTTTATGTGTTGATCTTGTCTTGGCCTCTTGCTATTCTGACTTTTGTAGCAAAAAGTTCACTTTGATTGCTAGGCACTCTTATAGTCACTCATGATTAATTAACGAACTTCAACCCCACCCTTATAACAGTATATATTTGAGCATCCTTAAGGGGGCTGCACATTGCTGGGGCTGCACATTGCAGGGGCTTCTATCCTTAAGGCTTCTTCCTCTAAGTGTTTCTTTATACAAGTGTTATGCACTTCATTCTCTGCACTAAGTTCTGCCTCACCTGATCATTCCTTCTGTCTCTTTACAGGTATGTGTCAGCTCATCCACATCTTCCACCGTTAACTGCAATTGGGATCTGCTTGCTGTCTCTGTGTGTGTGTCTCTCTCTGGTATGTGTCAGCTCATCCACATCTTCCACCGTTAACTGCAATTGGGATCTGCTTGCTGTCTCTGTGTGTGTGTCTCTCTCTGGTATGTGGCCTTCTCTATCTGTTGCCCTGTGCGAACAACCATGACATTATTTGTTTTTCTGAACTGTCTTACCTAAGTTTTATGTGTTGATCTTGTCTTGGCCTCTTGCTATTCTGACTTTTGTAGCAAAAAGTTCACTTTGATTGCTAGGCACTCTTATAGTCACTCATGATTAATTAACGAACTTCAACCCCACCCTTATAACAGTATATATTTGAGCATCCTTAAGGGGGCTGCACATTGCTGGGGCTGCACATTGCAGGGGCTTCTATCCTTAAGGCTTCTTCCTCTAAGTGTTTCTTTATACAAGTGTTATGCACTTCATTCTCTGCACTAAGTTCTGCCTCACCTGATCATTCCTTCTGTCTCTTTACAGGTATGTGTCAGCTCATCCACATCTTCCACCGTTAACTGCAATTGGGATCTGCTTGCTGTCTCTGTGTGTGTGTCTCTCTCTGGTATGTGTCAGCTCATCCACATCTTCCACCGTTAACTGCAATTGGGATCTGCTTGCTGTCTCTGTGTGTGTGTCTCTCTCTGGTATGTGTCAGCTCATCCACATCTTCCACCGTTAACTGCAATTGGGATCTGCTTGCTGTCTCTGTGTGTGTGTCTCTCTCTGGTATGTGTCAGCTCATCCACATCTTCCACCGTTAACTGCAATTGGGATCTGCTTGCTGTCTCTGTGTGTGTGTCTCTCTCTGGTATGTGTCAGCTCATCCACATCTTCCACCGTTAACTGCAATTGGGATCTGCTTGCTGTCTCTGTGTGTGTGTCTCTCTCTGGTATGTGGCCTTCTCTATCTGTTGCCCTGTGCGAACAACCATGACATTATTTGTTTTTCTGAACTGTCTTACCTAAGTTTTATGTGTTGATCTTGTCTTGGCCTCTTGCTATTCTGACTTTTGTAGCAAAAAGTTCACTTTGATTGCTAGGCACTCTTATAGTCACTCATGATTAATTAACGAACTTCAACCCCACCCTTATAACAGTATATATTTGAGCATCCTTAAGGGGGCTGCACATTGCTGGGGCTGCACATTGCAGGGGCTTCTATCCTTAAGGCTTCTTCCTCTAAGTGTTTCTTTATACAAGTGTTATGCACTTCATTCTCTGCACTAAGTTCTGCCTCACCTGATCATTCCTTCTGTCTCTTTACAGGTATGTGTCAGCTCATCCACATCTTCCACCGTTAACTGCAATTGGGATCTGCTTGCTGTCTCTGTGTGTGTGTCTCTCTCTGGTATGTGTCAGCTCATCCACATCTTCCACCGTTAACTGCAATTGGGATCTGCTTGCTGTCTCTGTGTGTGTGTCTCTCTCTGGTATGTGTCAGCTCATCCACATCTTCCACCGTTAACTGCAATTGGGATCTGCTTGCTGTCTCTGTGTGTGTGTCTCTCTCTGGTATGTGTCAGCTCATCCACATCTTCCACCGTTAACTGCAATTGGGATCTGCTTGCTGTCTCTGTGTGTGTGTCTCTCTCTGGTATGTGTCAGCTCATCCACATCTTCCACCGTTAACTGCAATTGGGATCTGCTTGCTGTCTCTGTGTGTGTGTCTCTCTCTGGTATGTGTCAGCTCATCCACATCTTCCACCGTTAACTGCAATTGGGATCTGCTTGCTGTCTCTGTGTGTGTGTCTCTCTCTGGTATGTGTCAGCTCATCCACATCTTCCACCGTTAACTGCAATTGGGATCTGCTTGCTGTCTCTGTGTGTGTGTCTCTCTCTGGTATGTGTCAGCTCATCCACATCTTCCACCGTTAACTGCAATTGGGATCTGCTTGCTGTCTCTGTGTGTGTGTCTCTCTCTGGTATGTGGCCTTCTCTATCTGTTGCCCTGTGCGAACAACCATGACATTATTTGTTTTTCTGAACTGTCTTACCTAAGTTTTATGTGTTGATCTTGTCTTGGCCTCTTGCTATTCTGACTTTTGTAGCAAAAAGTTCACTTTGATTGCTAGGCACTCTTATAGTCACTCATGATTAATTAACGAACTTCAACCCCACCCTTATAACAGTATATATTTGAGCATCCTTAAGGGGGCTGCACATTGCTGGGGCTGCACATTGCAGGGGCTTCTATCCTTAAGGCTTCTTCCTCTAAGTGTTTCTTTATACAAGTGTTATGCACTTCATTCTCTGCACTAAGTTCTGCCTCACCTGATCATTCCTTCTGTCTCTTTACAGGTATGTGTCAGCTCATCCACATCTTCCACCGTTAACTGCAATTGGGATCTGCTTGCTGTCTCTGTGTGTGTGTCTCTCTCTGGTATGTGTCAGCTCATCCACATCTTCCACCGTTAACTGCAATTGGGATCTGCTTGCTGTCTCTGTGTGTGTGTCTCTCTCTGGTATGTGTCAGCTCATCCACATCTTCCACCGTTAACTGCAATTGGGATCTGCTTGCTGTCTCTGTGTGTGTGTCTCTCTCTGGTATGTGTCAGCTCATCCACATCTTCCACCGTTAACTGCAATTGGGATCTGCTTGCTGTCTCTGTGTGTGTGTCTCTCTCTGGTATGTGTCAGCTCATCCACATCTTCCACCGTTAACTGCAATTGGGATCTGCTTGCTGTCTCTGTGTGTGTGTCTCTCTCTGGTATGTGGCCTTCTCTATCTGTTGCCCTGTGCGAACAACCATGACATTATTTGTTTTTCTGAACTGTCTTACCTAAGTTTTATGTGTTGATCTTGTCTTGGCCTCTTGCTATTCTGACTTTTGTAGCAAAAAGTTCACTTTGATTGCTAGGCACTCTTATAGTCACTCATGATTAATTAACGAACTTCAACCCCACCCTTATAACAGTATATATTTGAGCATCCTTAAGGGGGCTGCACATTGCTGGGGCTGCACATTGCAGGGGCTTCTATCCTTAAGGCTTCTTCCTCTAAGTGTTTCTTTATACAAGTGTTATGCACTTCATTCTCTGCACTAAGTTCTGCCTCACCTGATCATTCCTTCTGTCTCTTTACAGGTATGTGTCAGCTCATCCACATCTTCCACCGTTAACTGCAATTGGGATCTGCTTGCTGTCTCTGTGTGTGTGTCTCTCTCTGGTATGTGTCAGCTCATCCACATCTTCCACCGTTAACTGCAATTGGGATCTGCTTGCTGTCTCTGTGTGTGTGTCTCTCTCTGGTATGTGTCAGCTCATCCACATCTTCCACCGTTAACTGCAATTGGGATCTGCTTGCTGTCTCTGTGTGTGTGTCTCTCTCTGGTATGTGTCAGCTCATCCACATCTTCCACCGTTAACTGCAATTGGGATCTGCTTGCTGTCTCTGTGTGTGTGTCTCTCTCTGGTATGTGGCCTTCTCTATCTGTTGCCCTGTGCGAACAACCATGACATTATTTGTTTTTCTGAACTGTCTTACCTAAGTTTTATGTGTTGATCTTGTCTTGGCCTCTTGCTATTCTGACTTTTGTAGCAAAAAGTTCACTTTGATTGCTAGGCACTCTTATAGTCACTCATGATTAATTAACGAACTTCAACCCCACCCTTATAACAGTATATATTTGAGCATCCTTAAGGGGGCTGCACATTGCTGGGGCTGCACATTGCAGGGGCTTCTATCCTTAAGGCTTCTTCCTCTAAGTGTTTCTTTATACAAGTGTTATGCACTTCATTCTCTGCACTAAGTTCTGCCTCACCTGATCATTCCTTCTGTCTCTTTACAGGTATGTGTCAGCTCATCCACATCTTCCACCGTTAACTGCAATTGGGATCTGCTTGCTGTCTCTGTGTGTGTGTCTCTCTCTGGTATGTGTCAGCTCATCCACATCTTCCACCGTTAACTGCAATTGGGATCTGCTTGCTGTCTCTGTGTGTGTGTCTCTCTCTGGTATGTGTCAGCTCATCCACATCTTCCACCGTTAACTGCAATTGGGATCTGCTTGCTGTCTCTGTGTGTGTGTCTCTCTCTGGTATGTGTCAGCTCATCCACATCTTCCACCGTTAACTGCAATTGGGATCTGCTTGCTGTCTCTGTGTGTGTGTCTCTCTCTGGTATGTGGCCTTCTCTATCTGTTGCCCTGTGCGAACAACCATGACATTATTTGTTTTTCTGAACTGTCTTACCTAAGTTTTATGTGTTGATCTTGTCTTGGCCTCTTGCTATTCTGACTTTTGTAGCAAAAAGTTCACTTTGATTGCTAGGCACTCTTATAGTCACTCATGATTAATTAACGAACTTCAACCCCACCCTTATAACAGTATATATTTGAGCATCCTTAAGGGGGCTGCACATTGCTGGGGCTGCACATTGCAGGGGCTTCTATCCTTAAGGCTTCTTCCTCTAAGTGTTTCTTTATACAAGTGTTATGCACTTCATTCTCTGCACTAAGTTCTGCCTCACCTGATCATTCCTTCTGTCTCTTTACAGGTATGTGTCAGCTCATCCACATCTTCCACCGTTAACTGCAATTGGGATCTGCTTGCTGTCTCTGTGTGTGTGTCTCTCTCTGGTATGTGTCAGCTCATCCACATCTTCCACCGTTAACTGCAATTGGGATCTGCTTGCTGTCTCTGTGTGTGTGTCTCTCTCTGGTATGTGTCAGCTCATCCACATCTTCCACCGTTAACTGCAATTGGGATCTGCTTGCTGTCTCTGTGTGTGTGTCTCTCTCTGGTATGTGTCAGCTCATCCACATCTTCCACCGTTAACTGCAATTGGGATCTGCTTGCTGTCTCTGTGTGTGTGTCTCTCTCTGGTATGTGTCAGCTCATCCACATCTTCCACCGTTAACTGCAATTGGGATCTGCTTGCTGTCTCTGTGTGTGTGTCTCTCTCTGGTATGTGGCCTTCTCTATCTGTTGCCCTGTGCGAACAACCATGACATTATTTGTTTTTCTGAACTGTCTTACCTAAGTTTTATGTGTTGATCTTGTCTTGGCCTCTTGCTATTCTGACTTTTGTAGCAAAAAGTTCACTTTGATTGCTAGGCACTCTTATAGTCACTCATGATTAATTAACGAACTTCAACCCCACCCTTATAACAGTATATATTTGAGCATCCTTAAGGGGGCTGCACATTGCTGGGGCTGCACATTGCAGGGGCTTCTATCCTTAAGGCTTCTTCCTCTAAGTGTTTCTTTATACAAGTGTTATGCACTTCATTCTCTGCACTAAGTTCTGCCTCACCTGATCATTCCTTCTGTCTCTTTACAGGTATGTGTCAGCTCATCCACATCTTCCACCGTTAACTGCAATTGGGATCTGCTTGCTGTCTCTGTGTGTGTGTCTCTCTCTGGTATGTGTCAGCTCATCCACATCTTCCACCGTTAACTGCAATTGGGATCTGCTTGCTGTCTCTGTGTGTGTGTCTCTCTCTGGTATGTGTCAGCTCATCCACATCTTCCACCGTTAACTGCAATTGGGATCTGCTTGCTGTCTCTGTGTGTGTGTCTCTCTCTGGTATGTGTCAGCTCATCCACATCTTCCACCGTTAACTGCAATTGGGATCTGCTTGCTGTCTCTGTGTGTGTGTCTCTCTCTGGTATGTGTCAGCTCATCCACATCTTCCACCGTTAACTGCAATTGGGATCTGCTTGCTGTCTCTGTGTGTGTGTCTCTCTCTGGTATGTGTCAGCTCATCCACATCTTCCACCGTTAACTGCAATTGGGATCTGCTTGCTGTCTCTGTGTGTGTGTCTCTCTCTGGTATGTGGCCTTCTCTATCTGTTGCCCTGTGCGAACAACCATGACATTATTTGTTTTTCTGAACTGTCTTACCTAAGTTTTATGTGTTGATCTTGTCTTGGCCTCTTGCTATTCTGACTTTTGTAGCAAAAAGTTCACTTTGATTGCTAGGCACTCTTATAGTCACTCATGATTAATTAACGAACTTCAACCCCACCCTTATAACAGTATATATTTGAGCATCCTTAAGGGGGCTGCACATTGCTGGGGCTGCACATTGCAGGGGCTTCTATCCTTAAGGCTTCTTCCTCTAAGTGTTTCTTTATACAAGTGTTATGCACTTCATTCTCTGCACTAAGTTCTGCCTCACCTGATCATTCCTTCTGTCTCTTTACAGGTATGTGTCAGCTCATCCACATCTTCCACCGTTAACTGCAATTGGGATCTGCTTGCTGTCTCTGTGTGTGTGTCTCTCTCTGGTATGTGTCAGCTCATCCACATCTTCCACCGTTAACTGCAATTGGGATCTGCTTGCTGTCTCTGTGTGTGTGTCTCTCTCTGGTATGTGGCCTTCTCTATCTGTTGCCCTGTGCGAACAACCATGACATTATTTGTTTTTCTGAACTGTCTTACCTAAGTTTTATGTGTTGATCTTGTCTTGGCCTCTTGCTATTCTGACTTTTGTAGCAAAAAGTTCACTTTGATTGCTAGGCACTCTTATAGTCACTCATGATTAATTAACGAACTTCAACCCCACCCTTATAACAGTATATATTTGAGCATCCTTAAGGGGGCTGCACATTGCTGGGGCTGCACATTGCAGGGGCTTCTATCCTTAAGGCTTCTTCCTCTAAGTGTTTCTTTATACAAGTGTTATGCACTTCATTCTCTGCACTAAGTTCTGCCTCACCTGATCATTCCTTCTGTCTCTTTACAGGTATGTGTCAGCTCATCCACATCTTCCACCGTTAACTGCAATTGGGATCTGCTTGCTGTCTCTGTGTGTGTGTCTCTCTCTGGTATGTGTCAGCTCATCCACATCTTCCACCGTTAACTGCAATTGGGATCTGCTTGCTGTCTCTGTGTGTGTGTCTCTCTCTGGTATGTGTCAGCTCATCCACATCTTCCACCGTTAACTGCAATTGGGATCTGCTTGCTGTCTCTGTGTGTGTGTCTCTCTCTGGTATGTGTCAGCTCATCCACATCTTCCACCGTTAACTGCAATTGGGATCTGCTTGCTGTCTCTGTGTGTGTGTCTCTCTCTGGTATGTGTCAGCTCATCCACATCTTCCACCGTTAACTGCAATTGGGATCTGCTTGCTGTCTCTGTGTGTGTGTCTCTCTCTGGTATGTGTCAGCTCATCCACATCTTCCACCGTTAACTGCAATTGGGATCTGCTTGCTGTCTCTGTGTGTGTGTCTCTCTCTGGTATGTGGCCTTCTCTATCTGTTGCCCTGTGCGAACAACCATGACATTATTTGTTTTTCTGAACTGTCTTACCTAAGTTTTATGTGTTGATCTTGTCTTGGCCTCTTGCTATTCTGACTTTTGTAGCAAAAAGTTCACTTTGATTGCTAGGCACTCTTATAGTCACTCATGATTAATTAACGAACTTCAACCCCACCCTTATAACAGTATATATTTGAGCATCCTTAAGGGGGCTGCACATTGCTGGGGCTGCTATCCTTAAGGCTTCTTCCTCTAAGTGTTTCTTTATACAAGTGTTATGCACTTCATTCTCTGCACTAAGTTCTGCCTCACCTGATCATTCCTTCTGTCTCTTTACAGGTATGTGTCAGCTCATCCACATCTTCCACCGTTAACTGCAATTGGGATCTGCTTGCTGTCTCTGTGTGTGTGTCTCTCTCTGGTATGTGTCAGCTCATCCACATCTTCCACCGTTAACTGCAATTGGGATCTGCTTGCTGTCTCTGTGTGTGTGTCTCTCTCTGGTATGTGTCAGCTCATCCACATCTTCCACCGTTAACTGCAATTGGGATCTGCTTGCTGTCTCTGTGTGTGTGTCTCTCTCTGGTATGTGTCAGCTCATCCACATCTTCCACCGTTAACTGCAATTGGGATCTGCTTGCTGTCTCTGTGTGTGTGTCTCTCTCTGGTATGTGTCAGCTCATCCACATCTTCCACCGTTAACTGCAATTGGGATCTGCTTGCTGTCTCTGTGTGTGTGTCTCTCTCTGGTATGTGGCCTTCTCTATCTGTTGCCCTGTGCGAACAACCATGACATTATTTGTTTTTCTGAACTGTCTTACCTAAGTTTTATGTGTTGATCTTGTCTTGGCCTCTTGCTATTCTGACTTTTGTAGCAAAAAGTTCACTTTGATTGCTAGGCACTCTTATAGTCACTCATGATTAATTAACGAACTTCAACCCCACCCTTATAACAGTATATATTTGAGCATCCTTAAGGGGGCTGCACATTGCTGGGGCTGCACATTGCAGGGGCTTCTATCCTTAAGGCTTCTTCCTCTAAGTGTTTCTTTATACAAGTGTTATGCACTTCATTCTCTGCACTAAGTTCTGCCTCACCTGATCATTCCTTCTGTCTCTTTACAGGTATGTGTCAGCTCATCCACATCTTCCACCGTTAACTGCAATTGGGATCTGCTTGCTGTCTCTGTGTGTGTGTCTCTCTCTGGTATGTGTCAGCTCATCCACATCTTCCACCGTTAACTGCAATTGGGATCTGCTTGCTGTCTCTGTGTGTGTGTCTCTCTCTGGTATGTGTCAGCTCATCCACATCTTCCACCGTTAACTGCAATTGGGATCTGCTTGCTGTCTCTGTGTGTGTGTCTCTCTCTGGTATGTGTCAGCTCATCCACATCTTCCACCGTTAACTGCAATTGGGATCTGCTTGCTGTCTCTGTGTGTGTGTCTCTCTCTGGTATGTGGCCTTCTCTATCTGTTGCCCTGTGCGAACAACCATGACATTATTTGTTTTTCTGAACTGTCTTACCTAAGTTTTATGTGTTGATCTTGTCTTGGCCTCTTGCTATTCTGACTTTTGTAGCAAAAAGTTCACTTTGATTGCTAGGCACTCTTATAGTCACTCATGATTAATTAACGAACTTCAACCCCACCCTTATAACAGTATATATTTGAGCATCCTTAAGGGGGCTGCACATTGCTGGGGCTGCACATTGCAGGGGCTTCTATCCTTAAGGCTTCTTCCTCTAAGTGTTTCTTTATACAAGTGTTATGCACTTCATTCTCTGCACTAAGTTCTGCCTCACCTGATCATTCCTTCTGTCTCTTTACAGGTATGTGTCAGCTCATCCACATCTTCCACCGTTAACTGCAATTGGGATCTGCTTGCTGTCTCTGTGTGTGTGTCTCTCTCTGGTATGTGTCAGCTCATCCACATCTTCCACCGTTAACTGCAATTGGGATCTGCTTGCTGTCTCTGTGTGTGTGTCTCTCTCTGGTATGTGTCAGCTCATCCACATCTTCCACCGTTAACTGCAATTGGGATCTGCTTGCTGTCTCTGTGTGTGTGTCTCTCTCTGGTATGTGTCAGCTCATCCACATCTTCCACCGTTAACTGCAATTGGGATCTGCTTGCTGTCTCTGTGTGTGTGTCTCTCTCTGGTATGTGTCAGCTCATCCACATCTTCCACCGTTAACTGCAATTGGGATCTGCTTGCTGTCTCTGTGTGTGTGTCTCTCTCTGGTATGTGGCCTTCTCTATCTGTTGCCCTGTGCGAACAACCATGACATTATTTGTTTTTCTGAACTGTCTTACCTAAGTTTTATGTGTTGATCTTGTCTTGGCCTCTTGCTATTCTGACTTTTGTAGCAAAAAGTTCACTTTGATTGCTAGGCACTCTTATAGTCACTCATGATTAATTAACGAACTTCAACCCCACCCTTATAACAGTATATATTTGAGCATCCTTAAGGGGGCTGCACATTGCTGGGGCTGCACATTGCAGGGGCTTCTATCCTTAAGGCTTCTTCCTCTAAGTGTTTCTTTATACAAGTGTTATGCACTTCATTCTCTGCACTAAGTTCTGCCTCACCTGATCATTCCTTCTGTCTCTTTACAGGTATGTGTCAGCTCATCCACATCTTCCACCGTTAACTGCAATTGGGATCTGCTTGCTGTCTCTGTGTGTGTGTCTCTCTCTGGTATGTGTCAGCTCATCCACATCTTCCACCGTTAACTGCAATTGGGATCTGCTTGCTGTCTCTGTGTGTGTGTCTCTCTCTGGTATGTGTCAGCTCATCCACATCTTCCACCGTTAACTGCAATTGGGATCTGCTTGCTGTCTCTGTGTGTGTGTCTCTCTCTGGTATGTGTCAGCTCATCCACATCTTCCACCGTTAACTGCAATTGGGATCTGCTTGCTGTCTCTGTGTGTGTGTCTCTCTCTGGTATGTGGCCTTCTCTATCTGTTGCCCTGTGCGAACAACCATGACATTATTTGTTTTTCTGAACTGTCTTACCTAAGTTTTATGTGTTGATCTTGTCTTGGCCTCTTGCTATTCTGACTTTTGTAGCAAAAAGTTCACTTTGATTGCTAGGCACTCTTATAGTCACTCATGATTAATTAACGAACTTCAACCCCACCCTTATAACAGTATATATTTGAGCATCCTTAAGGGGGCTGCACATTGCTGGGGCTGCACATTGCAGGGGCTTCTATCCTTAAGGCTTCTTCCTCTAAGTGTTTCTTTATACAAGTGTTATGCACTTCATTCTCTGCACTAAGTTCTGCCTCACCTGATCATTCCTTCTGTCTCTTTACAGGTATGTGTCAGCTCATCCACATCTTCCACCGTTAACTGCAATTGGGATCTGCTTGCTGTCTCTGTGTGTGTGTCTCTCTCTGGTATGTGTCAGCTCATCCACATCTTCCACCGTTAACTGCAATTGGGATCTGCTTGCTGTCTCTGTGTGTGTGTCTCTCTCTGGTATGTGTCAGCTCATCCACATCTTCCACCGTTAACTGCAATTGGGATCTGCTTGCTGTCTCTGTGTGTGTGTCTCTCTCTGGTATGTGTCAGCTCATCCACATCTTCCACCGTTAACTGCAATTGGGATCTGCTTGCTGTCTCTGTGTGTGTGTCTCTCTCTGGTATGTGTCAGCTCATCCACATCTTCCACCGTTAACTGCAATTGGGATCTGCTTGCTGTCTCTGTGTGTGTGTCTCTCTCTGGTATGTGTCAGCTCATCCACATCTTCCACCGTTAACTGCAATTGGGATCTGCTTGCTGTCTCTGTGTGTGTGTCTCTCTCTGGTATGTGGCCTTCTCTATCTGTTGCCCTGTGCGAACAACCATGACATTATTTGTTTTTCTGAACTGTCTTACCTAAGTTTTATGTGTTGATCTTGTCTTGGCCTCTTGCTATTCTGACTTTTGTAGCAAAAAGTTCACTTTGATTGCTAGGCACTCTTATAGTCACTCATGATTAATTAACGAACTTCAACCCCACCCTTATAACAGTATATATTTGAGCATCCTTAAGGGGGCTGCACATTGCTGGGGCTGCACATTGCAGGGGCTTCTATCCTTAAGGCTTCTTCCTCTAAGTGTTTCTTTATACAAGTGTTATGCACTTCATTCTCTGCACTAAGTTCTGCCTCACCTGATCATTCCTTCTGTCTCTTTACAGGTATGTGTCAGCTCATCCACATCTTCCACCGTTAACTGCAATTGGGATCTGCTTGCTGTCTCTGTGTGTGTGTCTCTCTCTGGTATGTGTCAGCTCATCCACATCTTCCACCGTTAACTGCAATTGGGATCTGCTTGCTGTCTCTGTGTGTGTGTCTCTCTCTGGTATGTGTCAGCTCATCCACATCTTCCACCGTTAACTGCAATTGGGATCTGCTTGCTGTCTCTGTGTGTGTGTCTCTCTCTGGTATGTGTCAGCTCATCCACATCTTCCACCGTTAACTGCAATTGGGATCTGCTTGCTGTCTCTGTGTGTGTGTCTCTCTCTGGTATGTGTCAGCTCATCCACATCTTCCACCGTTAACTGCAATTGGGATCTGCTTGCTGTCTCTGTGTGTGTGTCTCTCTCTGGTATGTGTCAGCTCATCCACATCTTCCACCGTTAACTGCAATTGGGATCTGCTTGCTGTCTCTGTGTGTGTGTCTCTCTCTGGTATGTGTCAGCTCATCCACATCTTCCACCGTTAACTGCAATTGGGATCTGCTTGCTGTCTCTGTGTGTGTGTCTCTCTCTGGTATGTGTCAGCTCATCCACATCTTCCACCGTTAACTGCAATTGGGATCTGCTTGCTGTCTCTGTGTGTGTGTCTCTCTCTGGTATGTGGCCTTCTCTATCTGTTGCCCTGTGCGAACAACCATGACATTATTTGTTTTTCTGAACTGTCTTACCTAAGTTTTATGTGTTGATCTTGTCTTGGCCTCTTGCTATTCTGACTTTTGTAGCAAAAAGTTCACTTTGATTGCTAGGCACTCTTATAGTCACTCATGATTAATTAACGAACTTCAACCCCACCCTTATAACAGTATATATTTGAGCATCCTTAAGGGGGCTGCACATTGCTGGGGCTGCACATTGCAGGGGCTTCTATCCTTAAGGCTTCTTCCTCTAAGTGTTTCTTTATACAAGTGTTATGCACTTCATTCTCTGCACTAAGTTCTGCCTCACCTGATCATTCCTTCTGTCTCTTTACAGGTATGTGTCAGCTCATCCACATCTTCCACCGTTAACTGCAATTGGGATCTGCTTGCTGTCTCTGTGTGTGTGTCTCTCTCTGGTATGTGTCAGCTCATCCACATCTTCCACCGTTAACTGCAATTGGGATCTGCTTGCTGTCTCTGTGTGTGTGTCTCTCTCTGGTATGTGTCAGCTCATCCACATCTTCCACCGTTAACTGCAATTGGGATCTGCTTGCTGTCTCTGTGTGTGTGTCTCTCTCTGGTATGTGTCAGCTCATCCACATCTTCCACCGTTAACTGCAATTGGGATCTGCTTGCTGTCTCTGTGTGTGTGTCTCTCTCTGGTATGTGTCAGCTCATCCACATCTTCCACCGTTAACTGCAATTGGGATCTGCTTGCTGTCTCTGTGTGTGTGTCTCTCTCTGGTATGTGGCCTTCTCTATCTGTTGCCCTGTGCGAACAACCATGACATTATTTGTTTTTCTGAACTGTCTTACCTAAGTTTTATGTGTTGATCTTGTCTTGGCCTCTTGCTATTCTGACTTTTGTAGCAAAAAGTTCACTTTGATTGCTAGGCACTCTTATAGTCACTCATGATTAATTAACGAACTTCAACCCCACCCTTATAACAGTATATATTTGAGCATCCTTAAGGGGGCTGCACATTGCTGGGGCTGCACATTGCAGGGGCTTCTATCCTTAAGGCTTCTTCCTCTAAGTGTTTCTTTATACAAGTGTTATGCACTTCATTCTCTGCACTAAGTTCTGCCTCACCTGATCATTCCTTCTGTCTCTTTACAGGTATGTGTCAGCTCATCCACATCTTCCACCGTTAACTGCAATTGGGATCTGCTTGCTGTCTCTGTGTGTGTGTCTCTCTCTGGTATGTGTCAGCTCATCCACATCTTCCACCGTTAACTGCAATTGGGATCTGCTTGCTGTCTCTGTGTGTGTGTCTCTCTCTGGTATGTGTCAGCTCATCCACATCTTCCACCGTTAACTGCAATTGGGATCTGCTTGCTGTCTCTGTGTGTGTGTCTCTCTCTGGTATGTGTCAGCTCATCCACATCTTCCACCGTTAACTGCAATTGGGATCTGCTTGCTGTCTCTGTGTGTGTGTCTCTCTCTGGTATGTGTCAGCTCATCCACATCTTCCACCGTTAACTGCAATTGGGATCTGCTTGCTGTCTCTGTGTGTGTGTCTCTCTCTGGTATGTGTCAGCTCATCCACATCTTCCACCGTTAACTGCAATTGGGATCTGCTTGCTGTCTCTGTGTGTGTGTCTCTCTCTGGTATGTGGCCTTCTCTATCTGTTGCCCTGTGCGAACAACCATGACATTATTTGTTTTTCTGAACTGTCTTACCTAAGTTTTATGTGTTGATCTTGTCTTGGCCTCTTGCTATTCTGACTTTTGTAGCAAAAAGTTCACTTTGATTGCTAGGCACTCTTATAGTCACTCATGATTAATTAACGAACTTCAACCCCACCCTTATAACAGTATATATTTGAGCATCCTTAAGGGGGCTGCACATTGCTGGGGCTGCACATTGCAGGGGCTTCTATCCTTAAGGCTTCTTCCTCTAAGTGTTTCTTTATACAAGTGTTATGCACTTCATTCTCTGCACTAAGTTCTGCCTCACCTGATCATTCCTTCTGTCTCTTTACAGGTATGTGTCAGCTCATCCACATCTTCCACCGTTAACTGCAATTGGGATCTGCTTGCTGTCTCTGTGTGTGTGTCTCTCTCTGGTATGTGTCAGCTCATCCACATCTTCCACCGTTAACTGCAATTGGGATCTGCTTGCTGTCTCTGTGTGTGTGTCTCTCTCTGGTATGTGTCAGCTCATCCACATCTTCCACCGTTAACTGCAATTGGGATCTGCTTGCTGTCTCTGTGTGTGTGTCTCTCTCTGGTATGTGGCCTTCTCTATCTGTTGCCCTGTGCGAACAACCATGACATTATTTGTTTTTCTGAACTGTCTTACCTAAGTTTTATGTGTTGATCTTGTCTTGGCCTCTTGCTATTCTGACTTTTGTAGCAAAAAGTTCACTTTGATTGCTAGGCACTCTTATAGTCACTCATGATTAATTAACGAACTTCAACCCCACCCTTATAACAGTATATATTTGAGCATCCTTAAGGGGGCTGCACATTGCTGGGGCTGCACATTGCAGGGGCTTCTATCCTTAAGGCTTCTTCCTCTAAGTGTTTCTTTATACAAGTGTTATGCACTTCATTCTCTGCACTAAGTTCTGCCTCACCTGATCATTCCTTCTGTCTCTTTACAGGTATGTGTCAGCTCATCCACATCTTCCACCGTTAACTGCAATTGGGATCTGCTTGCTGTCTCTGTGTGTGTGTCTCTCTCTGGTATGTGTCAGCTCATCCACATCTTCCACCGTTAACTGCAATTGGGATCTGCTTGCTGTCTCTGTGTGTGTGTCTCTCTCTGGTATGTGTCAGCTCATCCACATCTTCCACCGTTAACTGCAATTGGGATCTGCTTGCTGTCTCTGTGTGTGTGTCTCTCTCTGGTATGTGTCAGCTCATCCACATCTTCCACCGTTAACTGCAATTGGGATCTGCTTGCTGTCTCTGTGTGTGTGTCTCTCTCTGGTATGTGGCCTTCTCTATCTGTTGCCCTGTGCGAACAACCATGACATTATTTGTTTTTCTGAACTGTCTTACCTAAGTTTTATGTGTTGATCTTGTCTTGGCCTCTTGCTATTCTGACTTTTGTAGCAAAAAGTTCACTTTGATTGCTAGGCACTCTTATAGTCACTCATGATTAATTAACGAACTTCAACCCCACCCTTATAACAGTATATATTTGAGCATCCTTAAGGGGGCTGCACATTGCTGGGGCTGCACATTGCAGGGGCTTCTATCCTTAAGGCTTCTTCCTCTAAGTGTTTCTTTATACAAGTGTTATGCACTTCATTCTCTGCACTAAGTTCTGCCTCACCTGATCATTCCTTCTGTCTCTTTACAGGTATGTGTCAGCTCATCCACATCTTCCACCGTTAACTGCAATTGGGATCTGCTTGCTGTCTCTGTGTGTGTGTCTCTCTCTGGTATGTGTCAGCTCATCCACATCTTCCACCGTTAACTGCAATTGGGATCTGCTTGCTGTCTCTGTGTGTGTGTCTCTCTCTGGTATGTGTCAGCTCATCCACATCTTCCACCGTTAACTGCAATTGGGATCTGCTTGCTGTCTCTGTGTGTGTGTCTCTCTCTGGTATGTGTCAGCTCATCCACATCTTCCACCGTTAACTGCAATTGGGATCTGCTTGCTGTCTCTGTGTGTGTGTCTCTCTCTGGTATGTGTCAGCTCATCCACATCTTCCACCGTTAACTGCAATTGGGATCTGCTTGCTGTCTCTGTGTGTGTGTCTCTCTCTGGTATGTGTCAGCTCATCCACATCTTCCACCGTTAACTGCAATTGGGATCTGCTTGCTGTCTCTGTGTGTGTGTCTCTCTCTGGTATGTGGCCTTCTCTATCTGTTGCCCTGTGCGAACAACCATGACATTATTTGTTTTTCTGAACTGTCTTACCTAAGTTTTATGTGTTGATCTTGTCTTGGCCTCTTGCTATTCTGACTTTTGTAGCAAAAAGTTCACTTTGATTGCTAGGCACTCTTATAGTCACTCATGATTAATTAACGAACTTCAACCCCACCCTTATAACAGTATATATTTGAGCATCCTTAAGGGGGCTGCACATTGCTGGGGCTGCACATTGCAGGGGCTTCTATCCTTAAGGCTTCTTCCTCTAAGTGTTTCTTTATACAAGTGTTATGCACTTCATTCTCTGCACTAAGTTCTGCCTCACCTGATCATTCCTTCTGTCTCTTTACAGGTATGTGTCAGCTCATCCACATCTTCCACCGTTAACTGCAATTGGGATCTGCTTGCTGTCTCTGTGTGTGTGTCTCTCTCTGGTATGTGTCAGCTCATCCACATCTTCCACCGTTAACTGCAATTGGGATCTGCTTGCTGTCTCTGTGTGTGTGTCTCTCTCTGGTATGTGTCAGCTCATCCACATCTTCCACCGTTAACTGCAATTGGGATCTGCTTGCTGTCTCTGTGTGTGTGTCTCTCTCTGGTATGTGGCCTTCTCTATCTGTTGCCCTGTGCGAACAACCATGACATTATTTGTTTTTCTGAACTGTCTTACCTAAGTTTTATGTGTTGATCTTGTCTTGGCCTCTTGCTATTCTGACTTTTGTAGCAAAAAGTTCACTTTGATTGCTAGGCACTCTTATAGTCACTCATGATTAATTAACGAACTTCAACCCCACCCTTATAACAGTATATATTTGAGCATCCTTAAGGGGGCTGCACATTGCTGGGGCTGCACATTGCAGGGGCTTCTATCCTTAAGGCTTCTTCCTCTAAGTGTTTCTTTATACAAGTGTTATGCACTTCATTCTCTGCACTAAGTTCTGCCTCACCTGATCATTCCTTCTGTCTCTTTACAGGTATGTGTCAGCTCATCCACATCTTCCACCGTTAACTGCAATTGGGATCTGCTTGCTGTCTCTGTGTGTGTGTCTCTCTCTGGTATGTGTCAGCTCATCCACATCTTCCACCGTTAACTGCAATTGGGATCTGCTTGCTGTCTCTGTGTGTGTGTCTCTCTCTGGTATGTGTCAGCTCATCCACATCTTCCACCGTTAACTGCAATTGGGATCTGCTTGCTGTCTCTGTGTGTGTGTCTCTCTCTGGTATGTGTCAGCTCATCCACATCTTCCACCGTTAACTGCAATTGGGATCTGCTTGCTGTCTCTGTGTGTGTGTCTCTCTCTGGTATGTGTCAGCTCATCCACATCTTCCACCGTTAACTGCAATTGGGATCTGCTTGCTGTCTCTGTGTGTGTGTCTCTCTCTGGTATGTGTCAGCTCATCCACATCTTCCACCGTTAACTGCAATTGGGATCTGCTTGCTGTCTCTGTGTGTGTGTCTCTCTCTGGTATGTGGCCTTCTCTATCTGTTGCCCTGTGCGAACAACCATGACATTATTTGTTTTTCTGAACTGTCTTACCTAAGTTTTATGTGTTGATCTTGTCTTGGCCTCTTGCTATTCTGACTTTTGTAGCAAAAAGTTCACTTTGATTGCTAGGCACTCTTATAGTCACTCATGATTAATTAACGAACTTCAACCCCACCCTTATAACAGTATATATTTGAGCATCCTTAAGGGGGCTGCACATTGCTGGGGCTGCACATTGCAGGGGCTTCTATCCTTAAGGCTTCTTCCTCTAAGTGTTTCTTTATACAAGTGTTATGCACTTCATTCTCTGCACTAAGTTCTGCCTCACCTGATCATTCCTTCTGTCTCTTTACAGGTATGTGTCAGCTCATCCACATCTTCCACCGTTAACTGCAATTGGGATCTGCTTGCTGTCTCTGTGTGTGTGTCTCTCTCTGGTATGTGTCAGCTCATCCACATCTTCCACCGTTAACTGCAATTGGGATCTGCTTGCTGTCTCTGTGTGTGTGTCTCTCTCTGGTATGTGTCAGCTCATCCACATCTTCCACCGTTAACTGCAATTGGGATCTGCTTGCTGTCTCTGTGTGTGTGTCTCTCTCTGGTATGTGTCAGCTCATCCACATCTTCCACCGTTAACTGCAATTGGGATCTGCTTGCTGTCTCTGTGTGTGTGTCTCTCTCTGGTATGTGGCCTTCTCTATCTGTTGCCCTGTGCGAACAACCATGACATTATTTGTTTTTCTGAACTGTCTTACCTAAGTTTTATGTGTTGATCTTGTCTTGGCCTCTTGCTATTCTGACTTTTGTAGCAAAAAGTTCACTTTGATTGCTAGGCACTCTTATAGTCACTCATGATTAATTAACGAACTTCAACCCCACCCTTATAACAGTATATATTTGAGCATCCTTAAGGGGGCTGCACATTGCTGGGGCTGCACATTGCAGGGGCTTCTATCCTTAAGGCTTCTTCCTCTAAGTGTTTCTTTATACAAGTGTTATGCACTTCATTCTCTGCACTAAGTTCTGCCTCACCTGATCATTCCTTCTGTCTCTTTACAGGTATGTGTCAGCTCATCCACATCTTCCACCGTTAACTGCAATTGGGATCTGCTTGCTGTCTCTGTGTGTGTGTCTCTCTCTGGTATGTGTCAGCTCATCCACATCTTCCACCGTTAACTGCAATTGGGATCTGCTTGCTGTCTCTGTGTGTGTGTCTCTCTCTGGTATGTGTCAGCTCATCCACATCTTCCACCGTTAACTGCAATTGGGATCTGCTTGCTGTCTCTGTGTGTGTGTCTCTCTCTGGTATGTGTCAGCTCATCCACATCTTCCACCGTTAACTGCAATTGGGATCTGCTTGCTGTCTCTGTGTGTGTGTCTCTCTCTGGTATGTGTCAGCTCATCCACATCTTCCACCGTTAACTGCAATTGGGATCTGCTTGCTGTCTCTGTGTGTGTGTCTCTCTCTGGTATGTGGCCTTCTCTATCTGTTGCCCTGTGCGAACAACCATGACATTATTTGTTTTTCTGAACTGTCTTACCTAAGTTTTATGTGTTGATCTTGTCTTGGCCTCTTGCTATTCTGACTTTTGTAGCAAAAAGTTCACTTTGATTGCTAGGCACTCTTATAGTCACTCATGATTAATTAACGAACTTCAACCCCACCCTTATAACAGTATATATTTGAGCATCCTTAAGGGGGCTGCACATTGCTGGGGCTGCACATTGCAGGGGCTTCTATCCTTAAGGCTTCTTCCTCTAAGTGTTTCTTTATACAAGTGTTATGCACTTCATTCTCTGCACTAAGTTCTGCCTCACCTGATCATTCCTTCTGTCTCTTTACAGGTATGTGTCAGCTCATCCACATCTTCCACCGTTAACTGCAATTGGGATCTGCTTGCTGTCTCTGTGTGTGTGTCTCTCTCTGGTATGTGTCAGCTCATCCACATCTTCCACCGTTAACTGCAATTGGGATCTGCTTGCTGTCTCTGTGTGTGTGTCTCTCTCTGGTATGTGTCAGCTCATCCACATCTTCCACCGTTAACTGCAATTGGGATCTGCTTGCTGTCTCTGTGTGTGTGTCTCTCTCTGGTATGTGTCAGCTCATCCACATCTTCCACCGTTAACTGCAATTGGGATCTGCTTGCTGTCTCTGTGTGTGTGTCTCTCTCTGGTATGTGGCCTTCTCTATCTGTTGCCCTGTGCGAACAACCATGACATTATTTGTTTTTCTGAACTGTCTTACCTAAGTTTTATGTGTTGATCTTGTCTTGGCCTCTTGCTATTCTGACTTTTGTAGCAAAAAGTTCACTTTGATTGCTAGGCACTCTTATAGTCACTCATGATTAATTAACGAACTTCAACCCCACCCTTATAACAGTATATATTTGAGCATCCTTAAGGGGGCTGCACATTGCTGGGGCTGCACATTGCAGGGGCTTCTATCCTTAAGGCTTCTTCCTCTAAGTGTTTCTTTATACAAGTGTTATGCACTTCATTCTCTGCACTAAGTTCTGCCTCACCTGATCATTCCTTCTGTCTCTTTACAGGTATGTGTCAGCTCATCCACATCTTCCACCGTTAACTGCAATTGGGATCTGCTTGCTGTCTCTGTGTGTGTGTCTCTCTCTGGTATGTGTCAGCTCATCCACATCTTCCACCGTTAACTGCAATTGGGATCTGCTTGCTGTCTCTGTGTGTGTGTCTCTCTCTGGTATGTGTCAGCTCATCCACATCTTCCACCGTTAACTGCAATTGGGATCTGCTTGCTGTCTCTGTGTGTGTGTCTCTCTCTGGTATGTGTCAGCTCATCCACATCTTCCACCGTTAACTGCAATTGGGATCTGCTTGCTGTCTCTGTGTGTGTGTCTCTCTCTGGTATGTGTCAGCTCATCCACATCTTCCACCGTTAACTGCAATTGGGATCTGCTTGCTGTCTCTGTGTGTGTGTCTCTCTCTGGTATGTGTCAGCTCATCCACATCTTCCACCGTTAACTGCAATTGGGATCTGCTTGCTGTCTCTGTGTGTGTGTCTCTCTCTGGTATGTGGCCTTCTCTATCTGTTGCCCTGTGCGAACAACCATGACATTATTTGTTTTTCTGAACTGTCTTACCTAAGTTTTATGTGTTGATCTTGTCTTGGCCTCTTGCTATTCTGACTTTTGTAGCAAAAAGTTCACTTTGATTGCTAGGCACTCTTATAGTCACTCATGATTAATTAACGAACTTCAACCCCACCCTTATAACAGTATATATTTGAGCATCCTTAAGGGGGCTGCACATTGCTGGGGCTGCACATTGCAGGGGCTTCTATCCTTAAGGCTTCTTCCTCTAAGTGTTTCTTTATACAAGTGTTATGCACTTCATTCTCTGCACTAAGTTCTGCCTCACCTGATCATTCCTTCTGTCTCTTTACAGGTATGTGTCAGCTCATCCACATCTTCCACCGTTAACTGCAATTGGGATCTGCTTGCTGTCTCTGTGTGTGTGTCTCTCTCTGGTATGTGTCAGCTCATCCACATCTTCCACCGTTAACTGCAATTGGGATCTGCTTGCTGTCTCTGTGTGTGTGTCTCTCTCTGGTATGTGTCAGCTCATCCACATCTTCCACCGTTAACTGCAATTGGGATCTGCTTGCTGTCTCTGTGTGTGTGTCTCTCTCTGGTATGTGTCAGCTCATCCACATCTTCCACCGTTAACTGCAATTGGGATCTGCTTGCTGTCTCTGTGTGTGTGTCTCTCTCTGGTATGTGTCAGCTCATCCACATCTTCCACCGTTAACTGCAATTGGGATCTGCTTGCTGTCTCTGTGTGTGTGTCTCTCTCTGGTATGTGTCAGCTCATCCACATCTTCCACCGTTAACTGCAATTGGGATCTGCTTGCTGTCTCTGTGTGTGTGTCTCTCTCTGGTATGTGTCAGCTCATCCACATCTTCCACCGTTAACTGCAATTGGGATCTGCTTGCTGTCTCTGTGTGTGTGTCTCTCTCTGGTATGTGTCAGCTCATCCACATCTTCCACCGTTAACTGCAATTGGGATCTGCTTGCTGTCTCTGTGTGTGTGTCTCTCTCTGGTATGTGGCCTTCTCTATCTGTTGCCCTGTGCGAACAACCATGACATTATTTGTTTTTCTGAACTGTCTTACCTAAGTTTTATGTGTTGATCTTGTCTTGGCCTCTTGCTATTCTGACTTTTGTAGCAAAAAGTTCACTTTGATTGCTAGGCACTCTTATAGTCACTCATGATTAATTAACGAACTTCAACCCCACCCTTATAACAGTATATATTTGAGCATCCTTAAGGGGGCTGCACATTGCTGGGGCTGCACATTGCAGGGGCTTCTATCCTTAAGGCTTCTTCCTCTAAGTGTTTCTTTATACAAGTGTTATGCACTTCATTCTCTGCACTAAGTTCTGCCTCACCTGATCATTCCTTCTGTCTCTTTACAGGTATGTGTCAGCTCATCCACATCTTCCACCGTTAACTGCAATTGGGATCTGCTTGCTGTCTCTGTGTGTGTGTCTCTCTCTGGTATGTGTCAGCTCATCCACATCTTCCACCGTTAACTGCAATTGGGATCTGCTTGCTGTCTCTGTGTGTGTGTCTCTCTCTGGTATGTGTCAGCTCATCCACATCTTCCACCGTTAACTGCAATTGGGATCTGCTTGCTGTCTCTGTGTGTGTGTCTCTCTCTGGTATGTGTCAGCTCATCCACATCTTCCACCGTTAACTGCAATTGGGATCTGCTTGCTGTCTCTGTGTGTGTGTCTCTCTCTGGTATGTGTCAGCTCATCCACATCTTCCACCGTTAACTGCAATTGGGATCTGCTTGCTGTCTCTGTGTGTGTGTCTCTCTCTGGTATGTGGCCTTCTCTATCTGTTGCCCTGTGCGAACAACCATGACATTATTTGTTTTTCTGAACTGTCTTACCTAAGTTTTATGTGTTGATCTTGTCTTGGCCTCTTGCTATTCTGACTTTTGTAGCAAAAAGTTCACTTTGATTGCTAGGCACTCTTATAGTCACTCATGATTAATTAACGAACTTCAACCCCACCCTTATAACAGTATATATTTGAGCATCCTTAAGGGGGCTGCACATTGCTGGGGCTGCACATTGCAGGGGCTTCTATCCTTAAGGCTTCTTCCTCTAAGTGTTTCTTTATACAAGTGTTATGCACTTCATTCTCTGCACTTCAGCGATTGCACGAAGCAAACAAATACAGCAATCTGCACTGGAAAGCAGCTAACAGACTGCAGGTGACCCATCTCTCTATTAAGCTGTCCTTCCACTCTGTAACATGCACTCTCTACCACTGCTCCTGACACTCCTGTCCTCTCTCCTCAAACTCTCTTACCTCCACCCCCCCTCTCCACCCACCTGCTTATACATATCACCCTGCCTTCTGTCTTCCCCCTACTACTGCTCTTACCAACTCTCGCTCATTCTACATCCATACACTGATAAAACCTCCAGTACTCTGAGACATGCCCCTTCACATAAATCACAGTCCCACATTACCTCCCTCACCCTCCTGCTTCTCCTAATCTCTGGTGACATATCCCCAAACCCTGGGCCACCATCATCTGCCTTTGCCCATCGCTCCCATCCCCCTACACCCTCTGGCAGGAGCCGCAACCCACAGAACTTGGTCCATATTCCTCTTTCCAAAACCAGCCCCCCCTTTTCCTGTGCCCTATGGAATGCACGTTCTGTCTGCAACAAACTCACCGCCCTCCACGACCTCTTCATCACAAATTCCTTTAACCTTCTCGCCATTACTGAAACCTGGCTTCATGAATCGGATACTATTTCTCCTGCTTCCATCTCCCATGGGGGCCTTCTCTGGACTCACTCCCCCAGACCAAGTGGACGGAAGGGAGGTGGAGTGGGAATCCTTCTAGCCCCATGCAGCACCTATCAGGTTCTTCACCCACCTCCCTCTCTGACACTCTCCTCTTTTGAGGCACATTGCATTCGTCTTTTCTCTCCCATTTCTCTAAGAATTGCTGTCATCTACCGGCCCCCTGGACCGGTATCAGCCTTTCTTGATGACTTCTCTGCCTGGCTACCCTACTTTCTCTCTTCTGAAATCCCCACAATTATTCTTGGGGACTTCAACATCCCTGTCAACACTAACACTACTATTACTTCTAAACTTCTCAGTCTAACCTCATCCCTTGACCTGAAGCAATGGATACAGGCTCCTACCCACTCCAACGGCAACACCCTTGACCTTGCCTTCTCCTATCTGTGCACTCCGTGCAACCTTTCCAACAATCCACTCCCACTCTCTGATCACCACCTTATTAGTTTTGCTCTCTCCTTGTCTTCCACCTCTTCTCCCTCCAACCGCCCAACAGTTACACGCAGAAACCTTCGCCACCTCAACCCTTCTCTTCTCTACTCTGCTACTGATCACCTCTATGACAAAATCTCCCCCCTGTCCTGCCCCAACCTAGCTACTTTCATTTACAACAGCTCACTGTCCTCCTCCCTAGACAAGCTGGCCCCCCTCACTACACGCAGAATTAGGCCCCGGCTGCTACAACCCTGGCAAACAGATGACACCAGAAGTCTCAGAAAACGTAGCCGCGCTCTTGAGCGCCTGTGGCATAAGACTAAGACCCAGGAAGACTTCACACAATATAAATCTGCCCTCCTAAAATACTACTCCTGCCTTCACACTGCCAAACAGACCTACTTTATCACACTCATCAACACCTTCTCATCCAGTCCACGTCAACTCTTCTCTACCTTCAACACTTTACTCTGTCCTCCACTGCCTCCACCCACCAACTCAATCACCGCCCAGGAGATTGCCAATCACTTCAAAACTAAGATTGATACAATTCATGAGGAGATCGCCAATGCGCAAAAACCTCCCCCATGCAACACCCCATGTCCACAGATACAGTCATTACTTCCCTCATTCAACCCTGCTACTACTACTGAGGTTGCTAAACTTTTATCTAGCACTCATCTAACCACTTGCCCCCTGGATCCTGTCCCCTCGCAAATGCTACGCTCACCCTCTGACTCGATTCTACGCTCTCTAACTCACATTTTCAACCTCTCCCTCTCTTGTGGCATCTTCCCAAACTCTCTAAAACATGCGCTAGTCACCCCCATACTAAAAAAGCCCTCACTGGATCCCACCAATCTCAACAACTTACGTCCCATCTCCTTACTCTCCTTCTCCTCCAAACTTCTTGAAAGACTGGTCTACAACCGACTAAGCGACCATCTGACCATGAATAAACTTCTTGATCCCCTTCAGTCCGGTTTTCGCCCTCAACACTCCACGGAAACTGCTCTCCTTAAACTCTCAAATGACCTACTAATGGCCAAAGCCAATGGACACTATTCTGTACTACTTCTCCTGGATCTCTCTGCTGCCTTTGACACAGTGGACCACCCCCTCCTCCTCGAAAAACTCCACTCCTTTGGTCTCCGTGACTGTACTCTTCGCTGGTTCTCATCCTACCTATCCCACCGCTCCTTCAGTGTCACTTACAACTCTACTTCCTCCTCTCCTCTTCCTTTTTCCGTTGGGGTCCCCCAAGGTTCTGTTCTCGGACCTCTCCTTTTCTCAATCTACACCACCTCCTTGGGTCAGTTGATTGCCTCCCACGGCTTTAAATATCATCTCTACGCTGATGACACCCAAATCTATCTCTCCACCCCCCAGCTCTCTCCACCTGTCTCCTCACGCATTACCAACTTATTAGCAGACATATCAGCCTGGATGTCACATCACTTTCTCAAACTCAACCTATCCAAAACCGAGCTCATGATATTTCCTCCCTCAGGTGCCACTTCCCCTGATCTCCCTGTCAAGATCAACGGCTCAACTATCAACCCATCTCCCCACGCCAAGGTCCTAGGTGTAATCCCGGACTCTGAACTAACCTTTCGACCCCACATTCTATCACTATCCAAAGCTTGCCGCCTCTGTCTTCGCAACATCTCCAAGATACGCCCCTTCCTAACCATCGACACCACAAAGCTTCTAATCCACTCCCTGGTCATCTCCCGCCTTGACTACTGTAACTCCCTCCTCATTGGTTTACCTCTAAATAGGCTATCCCCACTTCAGTCCATTATGAACGCTGCGGCCAGGCTCATCCACCACACAAACCGCTCAGCGTCTGCTACACCCCTCTGCCAATCCCTCCATTGGCTGCCACTCAGTCACCGAATTAAATTCAAGATACTAACTATAACTTACAAAGCCATCCACAACTTGGCCCCTAGCTACATCTCTAACCTAGTCACAAAATACCAACCTAATCGTTCTCTTCGCTCCTCCCAAGACCTCCTGCTCTCAAACTCCCTTGTCACCTCATCCCATGCTCGCCTTCAGGACTTCTCCAGAGCCTCCCCCATCCTCTGGAATGCTCTACCCCAATCCGTCCGTTTTTCTCCTACTTTATCCACTTTCAGACGATCCCTGAAAACTCATCTCTTCAGAGAAGCCTATCTGGCCCCCACCTAACAACTGTACATTTATCTTCTCAATCAGCACATCACCCACAGTTACTACCTCTTGTATCTCTTGACCTCCCCTCTTAGATTGTAAGCTCTAAGGAGCAGGGCCCTCTGATTCCTACTGTATCAAATTGTATTGTATTTGTACTGTCTACCCTCAAGTTGTAAAGCGCTACGTAAACTGTTGGCGCTATATAAATACTGTATAATAATAATAATAATAATAAAAAAGGTGGGAGATTCCTCCATCCACACAGTTTAGCGAACATGGAGAAATCTGTTGCACTTTTTCCATCTAACCATAGAAAATCTGCAGATAATCTATAGGTGTATGGCCAGCTTTAATCTAGGCTTACCTGTAGGTAAAAGTGATCTGTAAGGGTTTACAACCACTTTAAGTACCAGAGTTTGGCACCATTTCACAAGTGTATGCAATCTTAAAGCGTGACATGTTAGGTATCTATTTACTCGGCATAACACCACCTTTAACATTAAACAAAACAATTGGGCTAACTTTACTGTTTTATTTTTTTTATTTCATGAAACATTTTTTTTTTTCCAAAGAAAAATCACTGCACAAATACTGTGTGACATAAAAAGTTGCAACGACCGCCATTTATTCCCTAGGGTCTCTGATTAAAAAAAACATATGTAATGTTTGGGGATTCTGAGTAATTTTTTAGCAAAAAAAAAAAAAAATGATGATTTTTACATGTAGGAGCGAAGTGCCAGAATTGGCCCGGATGGGTAGTGGTTAAAAAAAAGAACAAAAATAGTCCCCAGCACCACTTTATTAGAAAGCAGCTCTGGCTGCAGTATTCCCCTCCTCTCAGGTTGCATGACATCCAGCATTACTCAACCCATTTCTTGTGATCCTGGGGTGTCAAGGCCCCGCCCCCCACCCACAGAAAGAATAAAGTCATGACATTATGTGGCACTGCTCTCTGAAGCATTGGGGTGCCAGAGGAAGTAAAGGATCTGTGACATCACAGGACTGAAGACCCCTGGAGAAAGGTCAGATGGGGGCTGCTGATAAGCAGTCTGGTTTGATACCACCAGGTGGCCTCACGCCTGATCACATCACTACCCCCAAACCAATATGTAGCTGGGGACAGCAGCTTCCATCTGAGGCTTCTCATACAGGTGTTGTTCCCTGGGGTTTGACAGCACTGACCTCAGATGTCAATTGTGTAAAGAAAAGCTACATGTCAGTGCTGAGCAGACAGTTGACAGTTGCGTATCTCCTGTCACCTCTGTTCTTTATACATTGTATCTCCTGGTCAGGTCACGTGTCACCTCCTGTCTCACGGCTCGTAGTCAGTCATATGTTTCCGTACAGAGCTCAGGAGGCTTGCAGGACCCGGATTGGAAGAAGTCGGTCACGTGAGCCGTCACGGCTCTGATTGGTTGGAGAAGGGGCGGCTCTCTGTGTGCTTACTTTTATCGGCATCATGTCAGGAGGCAGGAACCCGGGTACAGAGTTAGGTATGTACCATTTAGGGGGCACAGAGCTGGGCATATACCATTCTGGGGGTGGAGATAGAGCTAGGTATGTACTACTATGAAGGAGAAGGGGGCACACAAGTAGCAGAATGTGGCACAGAGCTAGGTATGTACCAACATGGAAGGGGGTGGTTGCAGAGCTGAGTATGTACCATTCTGGGGCAGTGTGTACCTTAAAGGTGTGGAGGGGGCACAGATTGGATATGTACTAATATTTATAAGGAGGGGGCACAGTGCTGTGTATGTACCATGAAGGGGAAGGCACAGAGCTCTGTGTATATACCATTCTGGGTGAGTAGGGGGGCACAGCTCTGTGTATATACCATTCTGGGTGAGTAGGGGGGACAGCTCTGTGTATATACCATTCTGGGTGAGTAGGGGGGACAGCTCTGTGTATATACCATTCTAGGGGAGGAGGGGGGGACAGCTCTGTGTATATACCATTCTGGGTGAGTAGGGGGGACAGCTCTGTGTATATACCATTCTAGGGGAGGAGGGGGGGACAGCTCTGTGTATATACCATTCTAGGGGAGGAGGGGGGGACAGCTCTGTGTATATACCATTCTAGGGGAGGAGGGGGGGACAGCTCTGTGTATATACCATTCTAGGGGAGGAGGGGGGGACAGCTCTGTGTATATACCATTCTAGGGGAGGAGGGGGGGACAGCTCTGTGTATATACCATTCTAGGGGAGGAGGAGGGGGGGGGACAGTTCTGTGTATATACCATTCTAGGGGAGAAGGGGGGGGGGGACAGCTCTGTGTATATACCATTCTAGGGGAGAAGGGGGGGGGGGACAGCTCTGTGTATATACCATTCTAGGGGAGGAGGGGGGGGGGACAGCTCTGTGTATATACCATTCTAGGGGAGGAGGGGGGGGGGGACAGCTCTGTGTATATACCATTCTAGGGGAGGAGGGGGGGGACAGCTCTGTGTATATACCATTCTAGGGGAGGAGGGGGGGGGTGGGGGACAGCTCTGTGTATATACCATTCTAGGGGAGAAGGGGGGGGGGACAGCTCTGTGTATATACCATTCTAGGGGAGGAGGGGGGGGGGACAGCTCTGTGTATATACCATTCTAGGGGAGGAGGGGGGGGGGGACAGCTCTGTGTATATACCATTCTAGGGGAGGAGGGGGGGGGACAGCTCTGTGTATATACCATTCTAGGGGAGGAGGGGGGGGACAGCTCTGTGTATATACCATTCTAGGGGAGGAGGGGGGGGGTGGGGGACAGCTCTGTGTATATACCATTCTAGGGGAGGAGGGGGTGGGGGCAGCTCTGTGTATATACCATTCTAGGGGAGGAGGGGGTGGGGGCAGCTCTGTGTATATACCATTCTAAGGGAGGAGGGGGGGCCAACTCTGTGTATATACCATTCTAGGGGAGGAGGGGGGGACAGCTCTGTGTATATACCATTCCGGGGGAGGAGGAGGGGGGGACAGCTCTGTGTATATACCATTCCGGGGGAGGAGGAGGGGGGGACAGCTCTGTGTATATACCATTCCGGGGGAGGAGGAGGGGGGGACAGCTCTGTGTATATACCATTCCGGGGGAGGAGGAGGGGGGGACAGCTCTGTGTATATACCATTCCGGGGGAGGAGGAGGGGGGGACAGCTCTGTGTATATACCATTCCGGGGGAGGAGGAGGGGGGGACAGCTCTGTGTATATACCATTCCGGGGGAGGAGGAGGGGGTGACAGCTCTGTGTATATACCATTCCGGGGGAGGAGGAGGGGGGGACAGCTCTGTGTATATAACATTCTGGGGGAGGAGGGGACACACCGCTAGGTATGTACCATTCTATGGAAGAAGGGGGGTAGGGCACAGAACTTGGTATGTACTCCTACAGAAGAGGAGGAAAGGGGCACAGAGCTGTATATACAAGTCTGGTGGAGAAGGGGGCACAGAACTGGGTATGTATCACTATGAAGAAGCTGGGGGTGTGACAAACTAGAAATGCAGAGAGAGAGCACACAGAGGCAAATCACCAGATATGCAGGCACTAATTGGGGAGCTTGGGTAAATCGGGGTGGCAATAGGGCACAGCACATAGAGCTAGTCCACTGGACAAAAGTATGGCACAGCAAGGGTACACAGTCCATGGAGCAGTAATATGGTACAGTATGGATTAACAGTTCATAGGGTAGCAATATATGTCACAGTGCAGGGAGATAGTCCGCAGGGTGGCAAAGGGGAACTGATCCCCAGGGCAGTAATATGGCATAGCAAGGTTTAATAATTCACAGAGTGGCAATATGGCACAGCACATATAAAAAGGTTCAAGGTCTCACACCGAGGATGCCCGAAAGTTCCGGGTAGCTAGGGAGGTGGCCTGTGTGATAGAGGACTTGTCCAGGATGGTCCATGGAGGCAAGTTCCAGGCAGGTGTAAGCTGGTCCAGAAAGAGCGGGAGAGAAGCACTGGGTACCCTGGCCACAAATTTGGGCAGAGGGTACAGGCAGAGAGTTGACTGGGCAATGTGAGCTAGAGGCAGCTTCTGGAGGCCCATCTAGGGAGACTGGCAGAGAGAGATTGCCTACTGTTTGCCCCTTCCCATTACCTGAGCCAGGTTGCAATCTCCAACCCAGGCAACCTGATGCTTAGCATCAGATTACCTGGGCAATAGGCTCTGCCCCTTCCCATAAGGCCACATCAGGTGCATGGACAGGGATGAGCGCTTTGTCTCCAGCAGGGCACAGCACATTAGGAAGAGTGCGCTGTTCCTGCTAGACCCTGGTGCCTAGGGGAGGAAAGTCTGTGCCTGGCATGAGGAGATTCACACACAGGCCACAGCAGGAGATCTGATATCCTGGCACCTCGCACGCAGGAGGTGTGGAGTGGGGGGGAACTGTGTGCGACATGCCAGGTGTTGGCTGCATGTGTCCCTGCACGTATGTGGTGTGCAGCGGTGGGAAACTAGGTATGCACTACTATGAAGGAAGAGCAAGGCACAGAGCTGGGTATGTACCATTCTGTGACAGGAGGAAGGATCAGAGCTACTGTAAGTATTTATCAAAATGGAGGAAGAGGGGGGAGGACAGAGCTTTGTATGTATTATTCTAAAGAAGGGGACACAGAGCTGGCTGTGTACCACAATGGAGGAGATGAGGGGCACAAATCGGGTATATATTGCATTGGGGGAGGAGGGGAGCACAGATCTGGGTATGTTTTGGGAGGGGAGGTTAGGTTAGGTTAGGTTCAGAGTTGGGTATATATCAATATAGTGAAAATCTTTGGTTCTGTATCAATATAGTGGACACAATGGGGAAAAGAACTGGATATGTACCACTATAAAGGAAGAAGCAGGCACAAAGCTCTGTATGTATCATTCTAGGGAAGGAGGGGGATGGGGAACAGATATAGGTATGTACCACTACAAAGGAGGGGGAAAGGGGCACAGAGTTTGTGTATGTACCATTCTGGAAGGGGGAGAGAGAGCTAGGTATATATCACTATATCACTATGGAGGAGGAGAGGGTACAGAGCTGGGTATTTTGCGAAGGAGGAGCACAAAGCTGGGTAATGTCCTGAGATATCTGCAGGGTGGGCGGTTCACTGGTAGCATACCTAGATCGTCTGATGGGTGGCTGGTCATTGGCTGTGTACTGGGATTATCTGCAGGGTGGCTGGTTACTGGCTGTGTACTGGGATTATCTGCAGGGTGGCCGGTTACTGGCTGTGTACTGGGATTATCTGCAGGGTGGCTGGTTACTGGCTGTGTACTGGGATTATCTGCAGGGTGGCCGGTTACTGGCTGTGTACTGGGATTATCTGCAGGTAGGCCAGTCACTGGCTGTGTATGGGATTATCTGCAGGGTGACCAGTCACTGGCTTGTACTAGAACTATCTGCAGGGTGAAAGGTCAGTGACTGTGTGGTTAAGTCATGGGGATTGTTTGCTCTCTCTTCCAGTAAATGGACCTTGTGATCCACATTAGTCATCACGCTCTTTCTATTAGCATTGTGAACAATGTTTCTATTGACATCCCATTTTATTATAAATCCAGTTTTTGGCCTTATAATGTCAGTAATAATCTGCAATATTTAGATCAGATGTTATATAAATTTATGCCAATAGTATCCCATCTAAGTTTATTTACTTCAAGTTTTTCCTTTTGTGAGGTCAGTGTGCAGTCTTGCTTCACGGTGTCCTATAAAATGTTTTGCAGATCTTTTTTGGTTAATAAATTCTAAGCTCGTTGTGTCTTTTCCCTGCTGTTGTCTGTCATCGTCCTCATCTTTCCTTACAAATACGACATTGCTTGAATTTGTGCCCAGAACAAGGACAAGGACGTGCTGCTAAGGGGCTCATCGGTATACCTCCATCTCCAGGGACTGTGTGCTGAGGATGATGAAACACTTTAAGATTTGTATTCTGCTCCTTTTGTATCAAACTTCTAGCACAATGCCAGGCGTTGTCGATTGAAGTCAATCCAGGAGTGGCTTAGCATTCTGAATGAACTGCAGAATTTTGGGTCATTTCAGAAAATGCTAAAATAGACAGAAATCACCAGTTCACCATTAGGCTGGAAAGGAAGGAAATTAATAGTTTCATTATTTTACTAAAGTCCCCCATACAGTGAGCACGTAGCACGACCGGTGGGGTCTACTGTCACTATCTGGTGTATAGATATTTAGGCTGAGCAATAAATGATTTAAAGTACCCTTGCTTACACAACTTTGCTGCTTTTCATTGTCCTAGATAAATCCTTTTATACAGATTTTGTAAATAGATTATTATTAGAGATTCCTGAACCAGAGACATGTCCACCTTTCTTCCAGATCTTGGCTGGATCTCCAGAGTTCGGGTCAATCACCCTGCTGTCCTCCGCCGGGCAGAGCAGATTCAGACTCGTCGAACTGTAAAGAAGGACTGGCAGGTAAATTTAACTGTAGTTGGCTGGGTCGTTGTAAAAATGTCAGTTGGCTGGGGTGCTCTGAGATGTTTAGCTACTGATTGGCTGGGATGTTGTGTGATTGTAATTGTGCTATTCCTGCAGGCCGCATGGCTGTTGAAGGCTGTGACCTGTATTGACCTCACCACTCTATCTGGAGATGACACACCATCCAACATCCATAGGCTCTGCTTCAAGGCAAAACATCCAATCAGAGATGATCTTCTGCAAAGCATTAAGATGGAGGACTTTGGTATGTAGAGCAATGTTATAATTCCTTTGTTTGGGTATGGAAAAGCTGGCTAAGGCACTGCAAGTGTTTACCTCCTCCTGGGTTATGTGACCTTTTTCTGGGAGTAGTCATGCTTCCTGCACCCTAAAGTGTATGTAAAAGCAAAAAAAAAACTCCCTTTTTTTTCTTTTTCATTTTGGATTAGGGATTAGACCCTCCGTCAGTTTTGACTATACAGTGATACCTCAGTTCACAAACTTAATTTGTGAAATGACTATGGTCGTGAACCGAGGCTAATTTTCCCATAGGGTTCAAGGTAAATCTGATAAATCCTCTTTGAACTTTCATTATTTTGTGGTTAAAAAAAAAAAAAGTACAGTACAGTATAAAGAGAGAAAACGCTAACCTTGCTTGCGATGACTTCTGGCATGGAGGAAGGCGGGTGGGAGGCAGTTATTGTTTGGAGGAAGAGTCCCCCTCCATAAGGACATTGGGGAGATCTCCTTCAGGGGTTTCCTCCCTCCTTTGTTTCTTAGTCGCAGGCTCAGTTTTGCTGAAAAATCTGTCCAATGTCGCTTATCTTTTCCTGCGCTTCATAACACTCCGGAAATGAGAGACCACGTTATCATCTATCGTTGGTTATGTTGAAGTGGTGCTTCTCAAAAAAATCGTGGCACTCATTCCATGTTTCCATAATGGATTTTATGGCATCACTGATGACCTCCTCCCTGTCTTCCTTTTCCTCAGTGGAATGCTCCTCCAAAAAGCACCTGCTGCTGCTCACTGTGGAGTTCAGAAAGTTCTTCCGTGGTCAGCTCCTCCTTTTATGTTCCTCAACAAGCTCCTCTTCTTCTGCACTATCGATGTCCAGACCCGTACTCTTGCCCATGGACACAATCTGCTCCACTACTTCTGCAACAGACCCTTCAAAGTCTCGTTCAGTGACACATTCTGGCCACAGTTTCCTCCAGGCTGAGTTTAAGGTTTGGTTAGTGATCTCTTCCCGGGCTCTGTCAATGAGGTTAATGCAATGGAGAAATTTGAAATGTTTCTTCCACAATTCCTTCAGAGTCAAGGATATCTCTTCAGTGACATTAAAACACCTAGTGAAGAGAGCTTTTGTGTACAGCTTCTTGAAGTTGCAGATAACTTGCTGGTCCATGGGCTGCAGAAGAGGTATCGTGTTTGGGGGGTAGGAACTTTATAAAGTCATACCCCACGTCCATATCATCCACCAAGGCTGGATGGTGTGCCAGGGCATTTTCCATCAGAAGAAGGCACCATTAAGGCAGTTGTCAGATATTTTTTTACGGTGGGTGCAAACACCTCATGCAGCCATTCCATGAACAATTGCCTTGTGACCCAAGCTTTTGTATTGGCCCTCCACATGACAGGCAGTCTGGCCTTGTTCACATTCTGTTCCCTGTATGCACAAGGGGTCTGGGAATGGTACACCAGTAGTGGCTTAATCTTCAGATCGGCGCTTGCGTTCGCACACAGCAAAATGTCAATCTGTCCTTCATGGGCTTGTGCCCCGGCAGTGCCTTTTTCTCCTGCATGATATAGGTTCTGTTTGGCACCTTTTTCCAGAAGAGCCCTGTTTCATCACAGTTGAACACTTGTTGAGCGATGTATCCTTCTGTCTTCATGAATTCTGCAAATTCTTTCTTGTAGGCTTCTGCACCGGCCTTGTCACAACTTGGAGCCTCACCATGTCTTGTTATACTGTGGATGCCACTTCTCTTGCAGAATTTTTCAAACCACCCTCTACTGGCTTTCAATTCTTCACTTGCTGCACTTCTAGAGGGGTTTGTTTGCAGTAAATCACTGTGCAATTTCCTGGCTTTTTCACAGATCTTAGCGTTAGTAAAGCTATCACCTGCCAGCTGTTTCTCCTTCATTCACACTAACAAGTTTTTTTTTTTTTCACCTCTTCCAGCACTTGTGTCCTCTGCTTGGTTAACATTGTTACTCCTTTTGCCACATCTCCTTCTTTGATGGCAGCTTTGTACTTCAAAATAGTGAATAGTGTGGAAAACTCCTCATATTACAGTCCTGAGGATGTAATGCCAAATGATTTGCGACATCAGCATAACCCCCTTCCCGTGTCCTGGCCGTCAACATAACTCCCTATCCTTGTCCTGGCTCTCAACATAGCCCCCTACCCTTGTCCTGACGTTCAACATACCCCCCTGCCCTTGTCCTGGCCCTCAGCATAACCCTCTACCCTTGTCCTAGCCTTCAACATAACCCTCTATCCCACTTATAACCCTCAACATTACTCCCTACCCTTGTATTAACCCTCAATTTAATCTCAACCACCTAGTGGCTCTAGTGGCATGCTCTGCATTAACAAAGCAGTTAGACCTGTTCAAGGTCTATCTGTATCACCTACGCCAGTTTTTATTTCACTCTGAAATAGAAACCGGTGTAAGTTCTGCACCTAATTAACAAAGAAATCGCAAAATTTATGACAATGTAGAATACTGCCGCAAATCTCTGCCAGACTGGACCTGGGTTACGGTTTGGGAACTTTCTGTCGGTAACCTGGCATGTAGCTCACAATCTTCTCTCTGCCTATGTACACTAAAGGAGCAGAGCCTGTATATAGGCAGAAAAGTAGTTTGTGTCCCTGCCCCTTCCACAACAGTGATTTTTCCCAGCAGTTATTTGTGCCTCCGCCCATCCCAAAATGGTGACGTTTTCCTTCCGAAGTTTGTGCCTCCGCTGCTCCCACAATGGTGAGAGTTCCTCACAGTTGGATTCCATATTTGTTTGGTTATTATAGTGAAGGGTGACACAAACACTAAATTTTGTAATTGCAGTGGCAGGAAATTCTGTTGGAGAAAACTTACTGCTTGTGTCCCTGAGAGAAAAAAAAATTGTCATTTTGTTCAATATACCTGCAAGCATTTAAGTCTGAAATGTTATTTTTGGGTATAGCTGACCCTTCACCCTGGTGGCAGGATACAGAATGTAACCGTGGGATATGGGCCCTGGATTGCCTGGAGGGGAATGGATCAAAGTATAATGGTGAATGTTTATACAGCGTGTATGACAGTCAGTTAACATTACACCCCCTCCCCTTTTTCTTTCTGGGAGCAGGGACTCCTCCTAACCTCTACCACAGTATGGAGGTTGCTCTGCCTGACTTGTGGCACATTTATGAATAGGGCTACACCTGACTTCTAGCACAGTATGAAGGGGGCTACACCTGATCTCTGGAACAGTGGGGAGAGAAGGGGGCTCTGCCTAATCTCCAACACAGTATGAATGGGGCTCTGCCTGACCTCTGGCATAGTATGAAAAGTATATAAATAAAAGTGACAAGGAGCCTTGTCCCATATCTGGGGATATTCTAAATTAACAGTATAGTTACCGATTCAGCCGTCAACTGGTCATCTAGCACAAGCAGCAAAAAAGGGAAACTAACTGGATCACCCAAGTAAGGTGTTGTATAAGGAGGACCAACCACGTTATACTAATGTAGAAAAACTTTATTGAAAAGCAAGCCGAAATTGGCAAATTCTCTGGCCTGGGTGGCTATTACCCCCCCAAACACCCAAAATATTAAAAACAATGATGACAACGTTGTCACAAAATAAGCAACAAAACAGAGTCCCATGCTCACACTCATGCAGCACACAGACCTGCAGACATGCAGCGTTTTAGAACAGAGACCTTGGTCCAGGAAAGTACATGCCCACATGGGGCCTGTGTACACAAATGACAACGCCAAAATGGACAGCGTAGTCCCCTGTGTCCCCCAGCATCTCAATGTACAGCTCAGGGAATAAACCAAGCACTGTGCGCAGTTTTACCTGACTGACGATTAAACAGCAAATGAAAAAATCCGATATCAACTGCTAGAAATGATGGAACCATCAGCTTAAAGGTGTAACATTGAATCTATAGTCACACATAAATGTACCTGTATAGGGCCATTTGAGTAAAGATAGTCAATCAGTTCTGGCCCGCAGCCAGCTGGTACATGTGGGTGATAGTGTATCGTACTTCTAATGACTCCAGGTACACAGACTCATTTGGTTGTGCAGTAGTTGCCATAAAATGGTTGGCTAATTTGTAACTGTATTTGTAAAGTATGAGTGGCGTGACTGGATATAGCAAACTTAAACTGTTAGGTGATTGGGAATATCCCCTTAGGAGCACGCTGCCTGATGCTGCCACAGCTGGCCCCTGAGCAGCTGAAGCTCCGACCAAGCTCAGGTCTGGAACAGTGGGGGATAACCATGACATACAGTCCCGTTAGACGCTCAAAATACGATCTGCTGAACTCAGTGCGTCTGTCAAGTGTAGGGCTGCCCGAAGAGCGTGTCTCCTTGGGAAATAGAGATATATGGAACCTTCTTGGTTCAGGTCAAGCAGTTGGTGAATTCCCTTTTAGAGCTGGTGCATCATGCCGGGTGAGTCTGTGAGCGCACAAATTTAACGCCGCCTAGATGTTGGAATGCAGGGCCCTGTGGCGCTGCCTACGTCAACGCATTTCGCACATGTTACGTGTGCTTCGTCAGTTATGTCCTGACTCCCATTAAGGAGACACTCTCTTTGGGCAGCCCTACACTTGATAAATGCACTATGTTAGCAGATCATGTTTTGAGCATCTATGTCATCTGACTGTATGTCAATATTATCCCCCATTGTTCAAGACCTGAGCTTGGTCAGAGCCGCCGGAGCTTCAGCTGCTTAGAGGTCAGCTGTGGCAGCCTCAGGCAGCGTGCTCCCAAGTGCATATTCCCAGTCACCTAAAAGTTTGAATTGCTATATCCAGTCACGGCCCACATACTTGGACAGTTACAAATCAGCAAAGGGTCACAACCATTTTATGCACAACCAAATGAGTCTGTGTGTACTTGGAGTCATTAGAAGCATGATACACTATCATCCACATGTACCAGCTGACTGCGTGCAAGAACTGATTGACTATCTTTTTTTTTATATAAGGCCCTATACTAGTACATTTATAAATGACCTTCATCCGGGTGTGACTATAGACTCAATGTTACATCTTTTTAAGCTGTTGCTATCATCATTTCTAGCATTTGGTATCGGGTTTTCTCATTTGCTGTTTAATCCTCAGTCAGGGGCAACTGTAAACAGTGCTTGGTTTATTCCCTGAGCTGTACATCGAGACACTGGGGGACACAGGGGACTACGCTGTCCATTTTGGCATTGTCATTCGACTACCCAGGCCCCTTGTGGGCATGTACTTTCCTGTACTTTTTCTTCTCTCTTTTATAGCTCTGCTAGTCATCAGTGAGGCTTGGCTAGTGAATATGGTCTGTGTGCTGCATGAGTGAACGGCCCTGTTTTGTTGCGTGTTTTGTGACAACGTTGTCATCGTTTATTTTAATATTTTTGGGGTGTTTTGGAGGGTAATGGCCACCCTGGCCAAAGATTTTGCCAATTTTGGCTTGTTTTTCTACATTAGTAGTATACTATGGTTGGTCCTCCTTATACAATTCCTTACTCGGGTGACCCAGTTGGTTCCCCTTCCTTTTTTTATTTATTTATTTATTTTTGCTGCTTTTTCATGGTATGAAGAGGCCTACAACTGACCTCTGGCACTGTGGGTAGAAAAGAGGGCTCCAACTGACCTCTAGCATAGTGGGAACAAAAGAGGGCTACACCTGACCTCTGACACCATGGAGAGAGAAGGGGGCTTTATCTGACTCCTGGCATAGTACAAGGCGGGGGGGTCTCTGTCTGGCCTCTGGCAGTATGAGCACAGTAAAGGGGGTTCGACCGCCACCTAATCTCATAGTGTAAGGAGGAGTATTTATTATTAATCGGTGTTGGAAAGATTGTCTCAGCTTCTCTCTGTTTCTCTAGTTGAAGTAGAGCTGCACGATTCTGGATAAAATGAGAATCACAATTTTTTTTTTTTTGGCTTAGAATTAAGATATCGATTCTCTCACAATTCTGAACTTTTTTTTTATTTTAAAGCTTTACAACCCCTAAACATTAGGTTATAAAACAATCAAATTTAAAGAAATGTAATGAAATGTGTGAAGATTAAAGTGATTGTAATATCTCGTGTTTTTTTTTTTTTTTCTCCCCTATAAAAACATCAAACATGTCATACTTGCGTGCTCTGTTGCAGTGGATCTGCACAGAGCATCCCGGATTCTCCTCTTCTCGGGTCCCTCTTCTGTGATCTTGGCCCCTCCCTCCTGTTCAGTGCCCCCACAGCAAGCAGCTTGCTATGGGGGCACCCGAGCTGAGTCACAGCTCCCTGTCTCCATTCAGACACGGAGCCCCGCCCCGCCCCCTCTCTCCCCTGATTGGCTAGCTGACTTTGACAGCAGCGGCAGCCAATGACGCCGCTGTGTCTCAAACAATCGACAGGGAGAATCTTGGATGGCTGAAACATTTCTGGACATCGCTGGACAGAGGGGGACCTCCGGTAAGTGTGAGGGGGGCTGCTGCACACAGAAGGCTTTTTATCTTAATGCATATAATGCATTAGGATAAAAAGGCTTCTGCCTTTTACAATTCATTTTTAATATGTTAAAGGTGTAAAAAATCTGAATGAACAAAGCAAAAAAGAAAATTAATTTTAATTATTAAAAGTTTATAAAATAGAAGTTTAAAAAAAATCAGCAGGAAACAAATTAAATGGAGAAGGGGAATAGGGCGTTAATAAGGCTGATTTAGAGTAAATTAAGGGTTAATAAAGTGTTAAATGGAGGAACAATTTAGTAAAAACCCCAAAAAATAAAAAAAAAATTTTTAGTTGACGTGTTGCTTTTAACCGCTTGCTGACCAGCCACTGCATTTATACTGCGGTAGGTTGGCTCGGCTGCACAAATCGCCGTAGGTGTAAGTCGGTCCCCTTAATGGCTATAGCAGGTGTGCCTTTGGCGTGTTGCTGGAGCCGATGCACGTGGCCCATGGCCACGATGTCCACCGGCATCCCGCGATCGCTCCACAGAGAGCCAGACTTGGGATCTGTCAAAGTAAACCAACAGATCCCCATACTGTCAGGGGAGTAGGGATTGTCTGTTCCTAGTGATCAGGAATAGCGATCTCTCTACTCCATCAGTCCACCCCTCCCTAGGGAACACTTAACCCCTTGATCGCTCCCTAGTGTTAACCGCTTCCCTGACAATGTCCTTTATACAGTGATCAGTGGCTATTTTTAGCTCTGATCACTGTAATAATGTCACTGGTCCCGAAAAAGTGTCATCCTCCCTGTCCGCCGCAATGTTGCAGTCCCGGTAAAAATTGCTAATAACCGCCAGTATTAGTGTAAAAAAAAAAAATTTTAATAAGTGCCATAAATATGTACCCTATTTTGTAGATACTACAACTTTTGCACAAACCAATCAATATATGCTTATTGCAAAATGTATTTATTTTTTTGTTTATAGCGCAAAAAATAGCCACCGAGGTGATCAAATGCCACCAAAAGAAAGCTCTATTTATGGGAAAAAAAGGCATCCATTCTGTTTGGGTACAGCGTTGCAGCACCGCGCAGTGCCGTATCGCAAAAAATGGCCTGCTCATTAAGGGGATAAATCCTTCCGGGGCCGAAGTGGTTAAACTGATTTCTATTTCAGACTGAAGTTCATCCCTTTTGACTGTATATGAACAGAAAAGTACAATGTTTCTTTTGATCTCTCAGCTGAGCAATGTTGTTGATGAACATTGCTGCTGATTTTGTTTTTTTTAAAGCAGTGAGCCAGGGAAATCCTCTGCACTTGTTACATGAATTGTGGAAATGCTGGATTAGGATCTATGGGGGGGTTGAATGGAGATTGCGATCTTTTTAACGCTTAATCATGCAGCTCTGATTTACAGTAAGTGAAATGTGTGTCTTTTTTATGCAGGTGTGCACACGGGTGCTGTATGTGTCTATTCAGCCCGCGTGCAAGACACGGTGAAAGCACTGAAGGATGCAGGCTGTGATATACCGGTGGCATCAGGTAGGTACCATGTAACATTTTAGATCTGCGTGATCCAAGCATCAGCATGAATCCACCTTGCATTTACTAAGTTATGGGTGGACTAAACTCTAAAGTATTCACCTCTCATGTGACAACCATGAGTTCTGATGTTATCAGCATCTTTCTGGTACTGTACCCTTGCCAAAGCACAGTTGGTGTCCACACCAACATCTCAGTGCTGTAAGATCTCAGCTTGGTACTGGTAGTTTTAAAAATAAGGTAAGTGTACAGTTTTGGGGTTAAAGTCAAACTTGGGAATTACAAAAAAGCTACCATTTCAGTGGGCACAGTAGGTATGCAGACCAACAGAAGATGTGCATAACTGGGAACTTGGCACAAGGGTGGTGGGAACCCCTCATAAGGGCACAACGGGTGTACAGTGCGGGGGAACTCAGGGCAGGGATGATATGAAACCCTAGGCACAGCAGATATGCAGACCCTGGAACCCAGAAGAAAGATGGAGGATACCCTTCCTAATGGGCACATAAGGTATGCAGACCCAGGAAGTCAGCACAGGGATGGAGAGAACTCATTTTAATTAGCACAGCAGGTGTACAGACCCAGGAACTTGTCACAGTGATGATGAGAACCTCTCATAATAGACACAGCGTGGGAGCAGAGCTAAGAACTCAGCACAGGGAGAGCTCGCCAACAGTTTCTGAGAAATAAAAGACACCGTCAGGCTAAAAATACTGAAATATACATATTGGGCAGAGTGACCCTTTTAATTTCCTCATTCTGCAGTGGCCACTGGATTTCCAGCCGGACAGACCCCCTTAAAGACCCGCCTGGAAGAGGTCCGCACCGCTGTAGAGGATGGAGCTTCTGAAATCGACATTGTTATTAACAGGACTTTGGTGCTCACAGGCCGTTGGAAAGGTAGGTGCGTCTTGAAGGGTAGGATGGGTTGTAATGTGCCTGTGGTGAGCTCAACTAATCCACTCCTAACTGACGCAGGTGGATCAGTGCATTCATCTGTGAAGGTCCTGTGCAGCTCCATGTCCTGACAGGTTTCTGTTTCATCAGAGGTTTCACGTCTGGACAGTGTCCCCAATCAGTTTCTTTTTTTTTTTTTTCTCTTCTGCAATCCTTTTTTCAGAAAGCCAAATGTTGTAAAGAGCTCCATCTTGTCAGTTTGGCATGGGATCGAGGGGCACATTTGGTGTGAGATGTGCTGCAGAGCCCTGTTGTGGCGTGACAACACAGCATATAAATCTCAGACTATTAAGTGATAAGAATTCATCTGATTGACTTTCAGAATTGTATGAAGAGATTCGGCTGTTCCGAGAAGCTTGTGGAGAGGCACACATGAAAACCATCCTGGGCACAGGAGAGCTGGGTTCACTTACCAACGTCTACAAGGCCAGTCTTGTTGCCATGATGGCAGGTGAGTTATACCAGCTTTCCTGCAGAACAAAAAAAACTCTTTATTTACTAAAGGGATTGGGGGGGTCATACAGTGCCTTGACAAAGTATTCGTACCCCTTGAAATTTTCCACATTTTGTCATGTTACAACCAAAAACGTAAATGTATTTTATTGGGATTTTATGTGATAGACCAACACAAAGTGGCACATAATTGTGAAGTGGAAGGAAAATGATAAATGGTTTTCCAAATTTTTTACAAGTGAATATCTGAAAAATGTGGCGTGCAAGGCAGCAGTCCTTGCATAAGCTTAAACTGGAACATAGTACACCTATTTGAAAAGGATTCTCGGATCTCGTGAAGGGGTCAAATCGCCTGCTCTGCTCTACCATATGTGAAGCTTCCCTGATTCCAATTGCCATCTGCCTTCTCTCATAAGGATAAAGGCCTGGCTGGGTATTAAGCCACAAGCGGTCATATGCTTGAGGTCTGGTAGCGTGCAATTTATGTGTTGGAGGTACACTTATGGTCGTGCTGTGTGTCCCTAATAAATCACGAGGATGATTTAAAGCGATACACATCTTTTCAATCCTTGTACACGGATGGTGTTGAATGTCTTCAATGGACTATTTCAATCATATTTAATGTTCTTTACTTTTTCAATTATTTTTTATGTAGCGTGGCTCTATTTTTCTCTCACTGGTATTATTTAAAGGGGATAAGAGGTGCGTTCAGGGTCGTCATCGGGTGTAAGGGTTCATATAAAGGGCATAGGAGGTGAGTTCAAGGATATCAGGAGTTAACATAATCTAAAGGGAATGGGAGGTGGGTCCATGGACATTATTGGGATTAAGGGGATAGGAGGTGAGTCAAAGGACATTTTCATAGGTGTAATATTGCTGAAAAACAGTACTCCAGCTGCTGACCCACAGTGCACTCACTCATACAATATGGGGCTGTATTGCTCATGGTGTGTGCGATAGCATTCTTCACTTTCCTCATAGATGTATATAGAAGTTCTGTGTATGTTCTGGAGTCAGGTCTGAAAGGCACAGCAAACATGTTCTTGTTGGTGCTTTCAGTAATTTAGTACATTGGGGTTTGGTGCTAGCAGCCAGACATTGTTGTTGACACAGAGCATTTAGTGCCAAATTGACCTACATAGCAAAGTTTTGCACACTAATATTAGCTATAGACATAGAGATCAGCATTGTCAGCCTTCATCTTTCTCTCAGGGCAGGTATTCTTTAATCTAATCCTTTCTAACTGTGTGACTTGCTTACCTTATTAATGACAAAACATGCCCCCTGCCATTCCAGCACAGTAATGAAATGATTAATTAACAGTCCCCTTTAAGCCTAGGAATGAATATGCCATTCATTCCTAGGAGTAAAGGGGACCACTGATGAATCGATATTATTGCTTATAGAATATTTGGTGGGGTTTTCCTGAGACTTGAAAGCTATTTCAAAAGTTTTTTTTCTTCATGGTAAAAAGATTAGGAAAGGCTGGGTTAGACTGTAGACAGTGCTGTAATTTGTGAAGAAATTTTGTGGATAATCGGTAGATGGTGTTGTGATTGTATAATGCAGTATTATGGATAGACTCTAGATGGCACTGTGATGCATGCTGCAGTATTATGGATAGACTCTAGATGGTGCTGTGGTGTGTTATGGATAGACGTTGGATGGAGATGTTATGTTCTGCAGTATTATGGCTGAACTGTAGATGGAGCTTTGACACATGATATTGAATCATGGATAACTAGCATTAGCTTTACCTGTATCTTTCACTCCTGTACGGGATTATGGGGACGCCCCATGATGGAAGGCAATTCTTATACCCTAGGTGCTGTCTGCTATCATTATATATATATATATATATATATATATATATATATATATATATATATATATATATATATATATATATATATATATATATATATATATATATATATATATATTCAAAGATGACCTAAGGCTTCATGTACACGGGACTTTTTTATTACCTCTCCTGAACAATTTAATTTGACAGATAGTAACCCACGTTTAAAACGTCTGTTTTGCTGCGTTTTAGGAGCGTTTAAAAAAAAATTTAATTTTTTTTTTTTTTGGTAAAATAGCCAAAAATGAAAAACGCCTGTAAACAAAACGCGAGTACGGTTTATAAGCACTTGGCGCCTCTAATGCCTGTCTGAACCAATTTGTTTGCGTTACAAAAAAAAAACTTAACTGCCTAGAAAGGACTATAAACGACCCTGTGTACATGTACTGATAAGATAACATAGAGGAGAGTTCAGGAGCAGTTAAAAAAAAAATGACCAACTGCTCCTAAACGTCTGTTTAGGAGCAGCAGTGTACATAAGGCCTAACATGCATTACCAACACCATGGATCATAGAGAAGAAGAGAACCAATGAAAAATAGACATTTTCGGGGGCACGGTACGCCACCTTCAGTCAGGTGGCCAAAATTTTGCCTATTTTTTTTGGTTTACTTCTTTGGACTATGCTGTAGGTAATGCATTTTAAGAAAACTTTGCTTTGTGTACACTTTTTAAACGGTCAAAAATCAAAGTAAAATGTAGAGATATTAATAGTTCTAATAAGCTGTGTAGAGAGTAAAGGAGCTAACAGTGGAGACTCCACATAGAAAAGTATTTTATTGTGGCAAAACATGACTGTTTCCAGCATTAAGCCCTGGTTCACACTGCTGCGATTTACCATGCAACTTGAGAGTTCAAAGTCGCATGAGAAGTCACACCCCATTAACGGCAATAGAACCATTCTAATTGGTGCAACTCAAGTCACTGTAACTTAGAACAAGGTTCCTGCAGGTGCGACTTCAACACGACTTGCATTGACTTCTGTTAAAGAAGTCGTATGCAAGCCATGATGAAGTCGCGCAGGAATGTCGTGTTCAAAGTTGCGTGAACTTGAAGCTGCGGCAGTGTGAACAAGGTCTTAGAAAGGAATATGAAGCTTCACACAGAAGAAAAAAGTGTGTAAAAACATTTCCAGATTTATATTACAATTCTTACTATACTGTAAATGATGGCCCTCTTTGTACCTTTTTTTATTAGAACTATTTTAAAACATTTCCTTCGATTTGTTGGCTGTTTCTGGGAAGATTTATGTGAGACCTTGTGCTTCTTTTATTTGGGGTTTACATACAGGTATACTTCTGGGTTTTGCAGGGCAAGGCTTGATATAGTGGAAAGATATTGATGGATATATAAATGTTTTGTTTTTTTTTGTTTTTTTTTCATTATGTATTATGGTCTGAAATTAATTATAGGGAACATATAGAAGTATTTTTGCCTAAGCATAACCATAAAAAATCTCCCTTATTATGTCTTGTGTTCTTCCTGGAATAAAATAGCAGAGCACGTCTGTGCCTAAGCATTCCTGATATCAATATCAAAGCAGTCCTTTTCCGTAGCCTCCTAGCTGTATATCTGCAGTGTGGAATCATCTAAGTCACTGCTTCTTCTGACCGTCTCACTAGATTTGGAGTGAGATTTGGTAAAGTCACTGCTGTGCTGTGCTGTTTGCTATTATTTTTACTGGAGAGGAAGCTGTATGTAAGAACCTGCAGTGCATGAATCTCCCTGCTTCTGCTTCATGCTTTCTGTGGATCTGTACTTCCTTCACCTCCCCTGCTTCTTCATAATTATCCCACCAGTCATGAACTACTGGCACCTCTGTCATGAGGAAGCAAAGCCCTGCTTTTACCAAGGTGGTTGTCTTCAGACAGACACAATTGAAATGCTGCACACATTGCAGCATCAATGCAGCCCTGATCAAGCGGGATTATCCAGCCCCCAAAACATGTTGAATACTGCTGGTTTATATACTGTTAATTCATAGTCATAAATCTAGCTATATGAACACTTGATGTGATTATCTCTCAACCTCTTTTTGCTCCTTTCGATTTCTCAAGTCAGGTGGCCCCCACTCAGCCGGGCTGTCCCCCCACTCTGTGTTCTAGCATAGCCTGTCAGTGGAGCTGTGGGATCCTTTAACCATGTTTCTCCTTGCCTCCTGCTGTTAAAAAAAAAAAAAAAAAAAAACAGGAAAAAAACAAAGTTTATAGAGCTCAGTAGATGAACCCTGAGACATAAATCAGAGCAGCGACCTCCCCTCTACCCCATCATATAGAGTTTCTCAGCCCCAAGATATGAATTGTACAGTGAACAAGCAATGGCTTCTGTGCCATCCGTTCACCCCATATCACACTGAGAATCATTTATCGTGTTTGTGTATATGGGGTGGCACTAGATAACTTCAGCTGCCATTGTGCCCTTGCTGGGTGTCTCATGCATGCCTGTACCTTTTTTTTAAAGGGGGGTGGTCTCCCTTCAGACAAACCTGCCCTTAATCTGTCCATTGATGTATGTGCTCCAATTTGGGAGACTCTCAGAATTGTAGCGCTAGGACCAGCGTACACTGGATTTCCTTGACTTGCCCACTGTGGCTTGGCCATATGTTTGCAAATGTGTGCAACTGAACCCCTTGTTTTTAATGTCAACTGTTAAACAGGGGCAATTTAGTTTTGTTGCAGGCTAGCTGGTAAGTGTGCTGGGTATTTTTGTTTCTTTTTGATGTGCATTGCCCTTCCATGTGCTTCTTAGTGCAAAGGCCAGTTATAGGTTGGGGTAGTTGAAATTTGCTTTTACCTTTTTGGCAAATTGGTGTGGGGATGTACTGGATACCTTCAGCTGCCATTGTGCCACTGCTGGGTGTTCTGTGCATCCCTGTATCTTTTTTAAGGAGGGGCGGGCTTCCTCCAGGCAAACCTGCCCTTTAATCTGTCCATTGCTGTATGTGCTCCAATTTGGGACACTCAAGATTATTAGGACCGCAGTACCCTGGGATGCCTTGATGTGGCCACTGCAGTTTACACATATGTTTGCAGATGTGTGCGACTAAACAGGCTAGCTAGTAAGGCTAGATAGGGTTGTTTGGTCACTGTAACAATAGACATGTTTGCTGCAAACTGAAGACAGTTATTTAACTTAATAACTGTTAAGCATGATGGTGGAAATATTATGGATTAGGGGTGCTTTGCTGCTTCAGAGCCTGGGTGGCTTGTAGTTGAGTCAACTGTACATTCTGCACCATACCAAAGTGTGCTTAGTAAGCATGTGAGACCATCTGTACAAAAGTTGAATCTGAACCAGAAATGGGTCTTTCCACAAAATAATGATCTGAAGCACACCAGTAATTCGCTAAGAAATGTCTCAAAAAAGAAGAATTTGAGGGTTAGGGACTGCCCTAGTTAAAGCGTTTTGGTTTTATTTCTTTTGAAATCGTGCAGGGAGATTTTGAAATCCATTTCCTGAAATGGAATTTCAGTTTGAAATTCATACAGGGGAGCCCACAAACATCTTGCAAGTATTTCACTTGTCAATATCCTGAGACTGATAGGCAGTTAAAAGATGTTTATTTTTCTACATGTGGCAATACCAGCTTTTGATGCAAGGGTGTACATTATTGCATCTATTGACATTTCTGTTGAATAAATGAGTGTAAAGGCAATATTCAAGTATATCATCTTTTATCTGTAGGCACTGTTTGAATAAAGATCTGATGTTCGTGTGTTTATTTATGTTGAAAACAGTGGCGGCCCGTCCATAGGGGGCGCCACCCCCCCCCCCCCCCCCCCCCTCCCTGTAGTCAAAAAAAAAAAATTGAAAAAAAATTTTTTTAAACTGGCCCCTTTAAGAAAAAAAAAAAAAAATCATTTAACCTTTTAACATAGTGCTCCGGACGCAGTGCACTATTGGAAGCGCCACGTCAATGCAATCAGGAGATTGCAGACATGGCGTTTCATTTGCGGGCATTTAACCCGCCTTGGGGCGCAATAAAGAACGCTGAGTAGCTTCCGCCCGTAAAATCACTGTGATTCTACGGGCGGGAGCATTGTTGTTGAAGATCTCGAGGTCACTTCCGGGTTTTCTGAAACTGACGAAAGCCGGAAGTGACGTTGTCAGCTCCGTTCTTCGGCCCGAGCGGAGCTGCACTGCTGTAAGGTGAGAGAGCCTGCATTCTCTAAATAACTGTTCCAAAATTCCGTTCCGATACCGATATTAATGAAAACTGTGATAAATCATCTCACTGTGCCCCCCTGACCAGAAGCGGCTTAGTGACTGCCTGCACAAATTATTTTAGCAAAGCATTTAATTGACAGAAAATGTGTGTGAAACGAAAGTGGAAGCACCTGACCAAAGCATGTTCAGTAACACTAACATGGGTTTTTTTAATTTTATTCCATATTGTGTCAGTCTGTTCAATTTTAACACATTTGAAATGTCTTTAAAATGGAACAGACTGACACAATATGGATAAAGTATTAAACCCCATGTTAGTGTTACTGAATAAGAGACTTTGGTGCATCCCCTTTTAGTTTCACACGCGTGTCTGTCAATTAAATCCAATGTAAATTCTCACCATAACATTGCAACTGATTTAAAAAATATCTGATTGAAGAATAGTGATTCTGAGATATAATAATCTACGTCATCACATTTCCATATCTTATATTACAGTAATTTTTAAAACTTCAACTTTTCACAGTTTTTTTTTTTTTTTTTGACCGCCACACGCTGATGTATCCCTGGTTTGGGGACGGATATCGTTGTTATGGCAGCAGCTAGCTGATCTCATATTTAAGAGGACCTGTCATGCTTTTTTCTGTTACAAGGGATGTTTACATTCCTTGTAATAGGAATAAAAGTGACACTTTTTTTTTTTTTTTTTTTTTCTTTTAAACAGTGTAAAAAAAAAGTAAAATAAATAAAAAAAATTTTTTTAAACGCGCCCCGTTCCGCTGAGCTCGCGTGCAAAACGGTATTCAAACCACACGTGAGTTATTGCAGCGATCGGTAGAGCGAGAGCAATAATTCTAGCCCTAGACCTCCTCTGTAATGCAAAACATGCAACCGGTTGAATTTTTTTAAATGTCGCCTATGGAGATTTTTAATTATAAGTTTGTCACCATTCCACGAGCGGGTGCAATTTTGAAGCGTGACATGTTGGGTATCAATTTACTCGGCGCAACATTATCTTTCACAATATAAAAAAAAATGGGCTAACTTTACTGTTGTCTTATTTTTTAATTCAAAAAAGTGTATTTTAAAAAAAAAAAAAAGTGCACTTGTAAGACCGCTGCGCAAATACGGTGTGACAGGAAGCATTGTAACGACCGCCATTTTATTCTCTAGGGTGTTAGAAAAAAAATGTATAATGTTTGGGGGTTCTAAGTAATTTTATAGCAAAAAAAACTGGTTTTAAATACTCATGAAAAGAGACCAAAAAAAAAAAAAGTTATCAAGTGTTAGGGCCGGTTCCCACTGCTGCGATGTCCGAGATCGGATGTGATTCGCACCGCACTGCAGTGCAAATCACATGCGATCCGATTTCAGCCATACAGATAGTATGGCTGAATTTGCATCGCATTTGGGCCAAACTCGCACAGGACCCTTTTTTTTGGTCCGCAGCAGAATCGGATCGCATGGGTGTTCACACCATGTGCTCCGATTCCTGTTCGACTTTGCAGATCGCACTGCGATATGCAAACTGATTTGGGGTTGTCATTAACTTTTAACTGACACTTCCAGCAGTTCGCATAGGGCAGTGTGAACTGCCGCCAGGAGACATGCGATGCAGGAACCCGCAGTAGATTCGTAGGGTTCCCACATCGCAGCAGTGTCCTTAAAGAAAATCTGTACCTGATGATATATACAGAGCTTTTCACTCTGCGCTGTGATCTGAGCTGTATACTCCTGACACTATGGGTGGATGCAAGTGGAATACAGGGGAAGGAGTGGTTGGATTATATAAGAGGTGTGGTTTGTGAGAAGTGGGAGGGGTCAAATTTATGGGCGGGGTCTGGCGCCCCCCCATCCAAAAACTTCACCAGCCGCCACTGGTTGAAAAACAAAAATGTATTAAATTTCAGCTCACCAGTTCTTGGATGTAGCTGCATTTGTTTTTTGTCTTTTTTTTTTTTTTCCTAGTGTTTTTCTCCTATATTTTCACTTTGTGATAAAACACTGGACAAAAAACGCAAATGTTTTAGCAGTGTTGGCCTAGTGTGTAAGCTACGTTTAGTAGCTGTAGCATTAAGGAGCAGGGCCGCCAGCATCCTTAACCACTTGCCGACCGATGCACGCCGATGTACGTGTCTACTTTGGGGATGGTTATCGTTGTTACGGCAGCAGCTAGCTGCCATAACCCCGGCATCCCCATGTTCGGCCGGCGGTCGGCTACAAGATAAAAGTGGTCTCTGCGGCGGATTCGCTGTAAGATCACTTTTATCGGTGGAGGGAGAGGCCCCCCCCTCCCACTGCTTACCAGAGCGATCGCGTCTGTCTCCTTCCTTGGTATGGAGACGAGTGAGGGGAAGATGGCCCCCACCCGTCTCCATACCATAGCAGGGCCGTCCGCCCATATGTCTTAAAGGCACATTTTTCTGTTGTGATTTTTTTCAAATGACAATTTTTTTTTTTTTTTTTTTTATTGCATTTAAGTCCAAATATGAGATCTGGGGACTTTTTGACCCCAGATCTCATATTTAAGAGGACCTGTCGTGCTTTTTTCTAGTACAAGGGATGTTTACGTTCCTTGTAATAGGAATAAAAGTGACCCAATATTTTTTTTTTATAAAACGGTGTAAAAATAAATAAAATCAATACGTGAATAGTGCCCGCATATAAAAACGCTGGTCAAACCACACATGTGAGGTATCGCCGCGATCGGTAGAGCGAGAGAAATAATTCTAGCCCTAGACCTCCTCTGTAACTCAAAACATGCAACCTGTAGAATTTTTTTTAAACGTCGCCTATGGAGATTTTTGAGGGTAAAAGTTTGATGCCATTCCACGAGTGGGTGCAATTTTGAAGCGTGACATGTTGGGTATCAGTTTACTCGGCGTAACATTATCTTTCACAATATAAAAAAAATTGGGCTAACTTTACTGTTGTCTTATTTTTTTTTATTCAAAAGTGAATTTTTTCCCAAAAAAGTGCCCTTGTAATACCGCTGCGCAAATACGGTGTGAAAAAAAGGGAATGCTGGGTTGGTGACATCACAAGGGGGTGGTGCCACCTGGCAATGTTACCGGGTGGCCCTACCCCTTTAGTTATTTAAAGCGGAGTTCCACCCATTTTTTTTTAGTTTATTAAAAGTCAGCAGCTACAAAAAGTGTATACGGAAGGTTTTTTTTTTTTTGCTTTTGTTTTTTTATAAAGGACTTGTCAAAAACTCGTGTGTGTGTGGTGTGTTTTTTTTGTTTTTTTTTAAATTTACTTTTTAAACTTTTTTTGTTGAATGAGTAGGGGTACCCCATACTTACCGTATTTATCGGCGTATAACACGCGCCGGCGTATAACACGCACCCCAAGTTTAGGAGAGCATTTTAAGGAAAAAAGCTTTTAGGAGGGAAGTTTAAGGAAAAAAAAACTTACATTTAAATGCCCATCAATGCAGCCTCATCAGTGTTCATCTGTAGCCTTGTCCATCATTGCAGAATGATCAGTGTCTATTTTCAGCCTTGCCCATTGTCATAAGCAGCCTTGCCCTTAGTCATATGCAGCCTTGCCCAGTGCAGCCTTGCCCAGTGCAGCCTTGCCCAGTGCAGCCTTGCCATGTACAGCCTTGCCCAGTGAAGCCTTGCCCAGTGTAGCCTTGCCCAGTGTAGCCTTGCCCAATGCAGCCTTGCCCAATGCAGCCATGCCCAGTGCAGCCTTGCGCTGTTCGCGCCATTTAAATCTGCCGCCGATTGACAGAGCCTGTGTACTCGGCTCGTCACGCTGCCCCGCCTCCCTGCTGAGGATGAGAAGCGAGCGCTTCCGAAAAAGACTGAGCCGAGTATACTGTGTGCTCGGCTCCGATCGCAGTCCCGCCCAGTCCTGCCATTGGACGGAGTGTTATGTCCATCAAAGGAGCTGGGCGGGACTGCGAGCCGAGCCGAGTACACAGTATACTCGGCTCGGTCTTTTTCGGGAGGCGCTCGCTTCTCATCCTCAGCAGGGAGGCGGGGCGGTGTGACTGCGAGTGGAGCCGAGCACTCAGCTCGGTCTTTTTCGGCGGCGCTCGTTTTTTTCCGTCGGCGCTCGGTTTTTTCGCGGCGCTCGTGGCTTTTTTGGCACACGGAGAGTGGGGATCGGCGTATAACACGCACCCACGATCTTCCCCTGATTTTAAGGGGAAAAAAGTGCGTGTTATACGCCGATAAATACAGTATTTACATGGGGGGGGCACCCTTGTTATAAGGGGCTTTCAGATTCCAATAAGCCCCATTCCCGCAGATTTTCCAGGCTGCATGCTCGAATAAGGGTCTGGTATGGATTTAGGGGGGCCCCACGCCACTTTTTTCACATTTTTGTATTGCCCCCTTTTTTTTTTTTTTTTTTTTTTTTTTTTTAGCGGGGAATCCTGCTGATAGCTGATGACTCATCCTGTAATGACGCTGGCGGCCTCGGCTTAAAAAACAAAAATAAAGAAAAAAAAACTGCTAAACGCTGGGCCAGAGCTGTCTTTTAATATTGATTGGACCCTGGGCTAAAAAATTTCTAACCCCCCCCATGCAATTCCGCTCTCCACCTGCTCTGAGACATACAATAAATAACAGCTGGACTCAAAATCAGTTTACTGTATCAGATCAGGAAGCGATTGCGATTGGTTGCCAGAGGTTACAGCATATCATAACCACTTACTGACTGGTTGCTAGAGGTTACAGCACACATTAAGGCTGCGTTCACATTTGTGTTTGTCGTGAACGTTTTCAAAATCGCTTTCCTGACACCACAGAAACCTGCTGCCCAGCAGATACACAGCAGTGCCATTAATTGTTAATGACACCCACACGCATCTGCTGACATGTGCTGTGGCACTGTGTGATTTTGAAAAAAGGGTTTGGGACTTTCTTCCGCATTTCTAGCGCATAGAGCAGCCCATTGAAATGAATGGGCTGCCCTACACATGACCTACATCTTTACCCACCCTGTGAGTACACCTTTGCAAAACCCCTGCTAACCTCTGCACTCCAACCCTCCACCCCTCTAACGCTATATATATATATATATATATATATTTTTTTTTTTTTTGGTGCTGCCGAGAATTCGATGATCACATGTGCAAAGAATGGAAAGATCTTGGCAAAAAGGCTAGCGGGATTATTACTGTGTACTCCGCCATTTCTAACATCCCTGGTGTTCAGTATTATAGCTATAGTGTTTTGCTAATCACGCGGCTTAAGCTATTTATGTTAGTAATACCTTTTTAAGATATTGCAGAGAAACAGAATGGACTGTTCAGTCATAATGCGACTTTTTAATCTCTTCTTCTTTCCACAAAGTCTAAAAAAGATTTTGCGAATTGAATAATAATTTGATCCGTTAATCTTTTGAAGGTAGTAATTTTATTGTGCCCTCTCTGCTGTCTCTGCGGCACACAAATGAATAGTGCTTCATTATAGCAGACTGCATTTAATAACCATTATCCATTATCATGTAATTAAGACTCCCTGTAACGAATCATGAGGACAATGCAAAAATACATAGTACATTTCTTTAATGAACTGGAAAATGTTCATCTTGTTCTATTTAGTAATGAGTTGCTGAATAGTCATTAAAGCCACTGGAGAACAGGATGAGATGGATTCTAAAGACTGTCTTCAGCTTGTGCTTAATCTATTAGAATTAAAATTTCATCTTCTATTTTTATCAACAGCTGATTAAAAGTCATTCTGTTTGACCAAATTGATTAGAAGACCATATACAGGGGCAGCTGTTGTTTAATGAAAGTTTTTAATGAAACTGTACCAGGGAGACTGGTAATTATAGGCCTTATAAAAGCTGGAACTACTCAGCCAGCATAGAACGTTCATTGTGCGCCTGATGATTTAACGCAGTGTGGGGGTGGGGCGCCTGATATTAGCTTGCCCCTCAATATGCCACATAGCTCAGTGACTTCCGTATAATGGTCAAGGCAGAGAGCTTCTTGTTTGCCCTTCAGACAGGTGATTAGGTGTGTAAGGGGAAACCTAGCCAACCATGTATGTGGTCTGGTCACGTCTTTGAGTTGATTGGTGTCTAGTCACCTCTACATATTGGGTGATGAGGGATGAGAGGTGGTTAGTGTCTGGTAATGGGGTGTGAGAGGTTAGTTTGTGTCTGGTCCCCTCAATGTACTGGGTGATGAGGGGTGAGAGGTGATTGATTTCTGGTCTTCCTTATGCAATGGGTGGTGAGAGGTGACTGTTGCCTGGACTCTATGTACTGGGGTATGAGGGGATTGATATCCAGTATCTTTGTACCGGGTGATGAAGGGTTACAGGTTAGTGGTTTCTGATCTGATCTATGTAGCTGGTGATGAAGAGTGAGAAGTTATTGTTATCTGGCTTCTTCTATGTACCGGCTGATAAAGGGTGAGAGGTGATTAGTGTCTGGTCTCTTCTATGTACTGGCTGGTGAGAGGTGGATGGTGTAGGGTCCATTCCATGCTACTGGAGATGAAGAGTGAGAGATGATTCTTGTCTGGTCTGTTCCCTGTTCCAGGTGATGGGGGTGGTTAAGGGGGGTTGGTTTCTGGGTCAGGGGTCTCCAAACTTTCTAAACAAAGGGCCAGTTTACTTTCCTTCAGATGGGCCCGGATTGTGGCCAGTGGGAGTAGAATAGGTCCCAACGTCGGTGGGGAAAAAAGAATGCCCCATTGTTAGTTTCAGTGAGGGTAATTGCGCCCTCTCACGGAACGTCCCTCACTCCGCTTGAGTGCTTCCGTCAGTATACCGCTTCCTAAGTTCTGGAACACGAGCCCAATGGATCTGACTATAGGAACCCCCAAGAACTAGACAACACCAGTCTTGGAGTACATCAGAACTAACTTTTTATTTGAGATCTCACACACATTTATACACCAGGCTGACTCAACGCTAACCTAATTAACATGAGCTCCAATAGGAGTCGTCCCGTCTCCTACATTGTATAGAGGACAATGTGATCAGCTCATTCAATTAACATACATTACCATAAACATCAACACAGGGTTAATTAGAACAAACAACAATGAGTTGAATACCCTTAGAACCTAGATTAAACTTATTTACATTAAACCCATTATAGCTGACATCAGACAGGTGAGTGGAGTTGATGACATTAGCATCTCCTCACAGGATGTGTCCCAACAGTATAATTCAGTCTTATCATTCTAATATGGCATATAACGGGTTCCAGAGTCTGTGTGTTTTGGGGGGACATGGAGCTGAATCCAAAGTAACACCAACCCCAGGGTCCCCAGGCATACAGCTCACAGAGAGCACCATTCCCCCAAATGCTAGGGCCCATAATCAGTGGGCAAGAGGCTTGGGTTCAGTCCCCTCCAATAGCCTCTGTCCCGGGTGAGTTTGTCACATTTCTCCCCTTTCGGCAGGAGACTAACAAAGGAGACCCCAGACGGGTTGACTCCGAAGTTAGTAAGTAGCTCCAGTCCTCTAATGCCTGTACCCACACAGTACCCCAAATAAATTGTTCCAAACAAAGCATTACTCACTCAGCCAACCTCTGCCTCTCTCAGAGAACATATCTGCCGCTGGGGAGAGGCCTGGACTGGCCCTTCTCCCTGGAGTCCTTTCTGCCGCTGGAGAGAAGACAGGGTGACTGGGCTCACTCTGTCATGCTGTTGGGGATCTGGGCCCACTGCCCAGCATCCCTGGGGTATACAGGTGGAGACTGAAGTCCCATCCACCTTCACAGGAAATCCATCCTCTGTTAGTTGAGGGCAGAGTCCAGCAGTCCTTGGCCCTGTTGCCAGCCCTTCTGCTGGAAACCCCACACCATCTGTTCCAGCTAACTGTTGGGGAGGGAGGCCGACTGCCCCACCTCCCTGGAACTCTGTAGTTGGTGCTGGGCAGAGGTTGGTAGCACTCTGCCCTGTTGCCAGCACTTCTGCTGGGGACTCCGCATCCTCCGCTCTGGCTAACCGTTGGGGCAGGAGGCTGGCTTCCTCCACTCCCAAACTGTGTAGCTGCCATTGGGGAGGTGAGCCGGCTGCTTCCTTTTCCATTCCCTCATCTGGCTGCTGGGACGACATGTCGATGGTACTGTCTCCCAGGTGCACGGATCTTTGCTGGGGAGGAAAGCCCGCTTCCTCCACCCTGGCCAACTGTTGGGGAGGGACAACACACACCTCCTCTCCCTTCTCCCCCTGTATCTGCTGCTGGGAAGTGATTGCCATCTTCTCACCCTGAGCCTCCACAATTGCTGCAGGTGTGGGGCAGAGGTCTTGGACCCTCTGTCCGGTTGCCAGCACTTCTGCTGGGGGTTTACCAGGTGGTTCCTCCTCTACAGAAACGTCTATTAAATCCCCAGTCTCTGGAATTGGTAAAAGTGTGGGACAGAGGTCTTGGACCCTCTGTTCAGTTACCAGATCTTCAGCTGGAGAAGTTTGTTTTAACTCCATAGATGCTGCTGGCAGAAAATCACATGTCCCTGTCAGTGTTGTGGGAGAAAGGCCGACTACCTCTTCTTCTCTCAAGAAGGCCGAAGCCACTGTTGGTGCTGGGCAGAACACAGTGAACTTTGGCCCTGATAGCAGCTCTTCTGCTGGAGGCTCATCAGGTTGTTCTTTCTCAGCCGAAAAGTCTATCAAATCCCATGTCTCTGCAACTGATGTCTGGGGATAGAGGTTCACCATCTCCTGTCCATGGAACCCAGAAGATGCTATCATTTCTGGGCAGAGGTTAGCAGAGCTCTGCCCTGTTGTCAGCACTTCAGGTTTGGGGACGGCAATCTCCAGATTTTCCACTGCCGATTCTCTGGCATGCTGCTGAACTTGTTCTAGCAGTTTCCTGTATGCCCTTTCCAGATGCTGTTCCTTCCTTAGCAAATGGTCCAGATCAGGTTTGAGCTCTGAGACCCCTGCAAGACCGAGCATAGACTCTCTATATTCTCTCAGGTCTTCAAGGTCAGGTTCCCCTTCATCGCCAAACATAAAAAGATCTGTAAGGCTCTCCCACAGCAATCCAGGGCCGCCAAAGTCATATCCCTCCGGAGAGCATTCTGTTGTCTCCCCTAAATAGCCCTCCTCTGCGTGCCATTGCAGAGCCCGGTAACGATTGTCCAGCTCTATCTCCTGCTGGACCAACCTGTCCAACTCAGTCACCCATTGCTCCTGGGGCTGCTCTCCCAGGAATGCCATCCGCAATGCCCGTTGGTCACTGGTCCGTTGCTCTTGGGTTGGAAAGCACTTGCCCTGTTTTATACCAGCGAGACAGAGGGCTGCAATCCAGAGCTCCACCCGAATTTGCTGCCTAAGCTCCAGGTATTCATCCTCAGACACAGTCCTGGTGTATGTTGAAAGGATGATCCGCAGCAGCCCCGGGAATTCTGATGCCAGGTCCATATCTCCGCTGGGGTGACTGAAGTCTGCTATCCTGATCTTGGATCCAGGTGGAGGTTTAGATTTCCCAGACTGCAGGAAGCTTTCCCGCTGCTTGCCACCAATGTCACGGAACGTCCCTCACTCCGCTTGAGTGCTTCCGTCAGTATACCGCTTCCTAAGTTCTGGAACACAAGCCCAATGGATCTGGTTATAGGAACGCCCAAGAACTAGACAACACCAGTCTTGGAGTACATCAGAACTAACTTTTTATTTGAGATCTCACACACATTTGTACACCAGGCTGACTCAACGCTAACCTAATTAACATGAGCTCCAATAGGATTCGTCCCGTCTCCTACATTGTATAGAGGACAATGTGATCAGCTCATTTGATTAACATACATTACCATAAACATCAACACAGGGTTAATTAGAACAAACAACAATGAGTTGAATACCCTTAGAACCTAGACTAAACTTATTTACATTAAACCCATTATAGCTGACATCAGATAGGTGAGTGGAGTTGATGACATTAGCATCTCCTCACAGGATGTGTCCCAACAGTATAATTAAGTCTTATCATTCTAATATGGCATATAACGGGTTCCAGAGTCTGTGTGTTTTGGGGGGACATGGAGCTGAATCCAAAGTAACACCAACCCCAGGGTCCCCAGGCATACAGCTCAGAGAGAGCACCATTCCCCCAAATGCTAGGGCCCATAATCGGTGGGCAAGAGGCTTGGGTTCAGTCCCCTCCAATAGCCTCTGTCCCGGGTGAGTTTGTCACATGCCCTATTATTGGTGTAAGTGGGAAGAATTGTGCCCCATCGTTGATGTCACTGGACCCCATCGTTGGTATCATTCAGAGGAATTGTGTCCCGTCATTGATGTAATTGGGCCCCATTGCTCATGTCATTAGGAAGAGAGAGAGGGGTAAGTCATGTAGGATGTCCTTCCTGTTCTGGGTGATGAGGCGCGAGAGGCGATTAATGTTTCTCTATTCAAGTGATGTCTAAGGGATGAGGTGATTGCTATAGGGTTTCTTCCCAGTACCAGATGACGAGGGATGAAAGGTGATTGGTCTCTGAAGTACTGGGTGATGATGAGCGATAAGTGATTGGTGCCTAGCTTCCCCTATGTTCTGGGTGATGATGATTGGTATCTGGCTCAGTCTTTTTTCTATTTACCTGGTGAGAAGTGATTGGTGTCTGGTCTAAATTTTGTACTAGGTTATGGGGGGTGAGAAGTTATTGGTGTAAAGCCCAATATATATCCCAGGGGATGAGGAGTAAGAGGGGTTGGTGTCTGGTCTTTTTGTACAAGGTTATAAGGGGTAAAAGTGATTGGTGTCTAGTCCCCTCTGTGTTTCAGGGTGTGAGGTGATTGGTGTAGGATTCTATCAATGTTCCGGGTAATGAGGAGTGAGAGTTGTTGGTGTCTGGTTTATTCTATGTGTACTGGGTGGTAAAGGGTTAGAGGTGATTAGTGTTTGGCCTCTCCTGTGTACTAGGTGATGATTTACTGTAGGGTCTATTCCATGTTCCGGGTGACAAGAAGAGAGAAGTAATTGGTGTCTGGACTCTTTTGTGTTCTAGATCAGTGTTTCTCAACTCCAGTCCTCGAGGCGCCCCAACAGGTCATGTTTTCAGGATTTCCGTTAATTTGCACAGGTGATTTGATCATTTTCACAGCCTTAGTAATTACCACAGCCGTTTCATCTGAGGGAAATCCTGAAAACATGACCTGTTGGGGCGCCTTGAGGACTGGAGTTGAGAAACACTGTTCTAGATGATAGGTGATTGGTTTCTTGTCTCCTCCAAGTACCAGGTGATTGGTATCTGGTATCTATTCTGTGTACCAGATGATGAGGGGCGAAAGGCGACTGGTGCTAAATCTCATCCAAGTACCGGGTGATGGGTGAGAAGTGATTGGTGCCTTGTTTCCTCTCTTCTGGGTGATGTTTGAGAGGTGATTGGTATATGGTCTTTTCTATTTACCAGGTGGTGAGCTGTGAGAGGTGATTGATGTCTGAACTCTTTTGTGTCCTGGTTGATAAGAAGTGAGGTGATTGGTGTAGGGTCTCTTCCATTTTCAGGGTGATGAGGAAAGAGAGGTGAGCGGTATGGTCACCTGTTTGTACTGGGTGATGAGGAGTGAGAATGGGATTGGTGTCTGATCTGTTCCATGTACCAGGTGATGAGGGGTGATTGGTGTCTTGCTTCCTCTGTATTTCAGGTGATAAGAGATTGGTGTCTAATCACTAGGGGTGCAACGGATCAAAAATCTCACGGATCGGATTGATCCTCGGATCAGAGTCACGGATCGGATCATTTTCGGATCAGCAAAAAAAAAACAAAAAAACACACAAATCTTGTTACACCCACCGGAGTTTTAGATTTAAAAGCTATTTTCAACACAAAACCGAGCTTATATGCATAAATACAGTATTTGTGCATATAAGCTCAGTTTTGTGTTGAAAATGGCTTTTAAATCTAAAACTCCAGTGGGTGTAACAAGATGTCCGCTTGCCCCCTTCTCACTCTATCATTATTGTACTGTGCAGGAGTGTGGGGTGTAGCAAGATGGCGGCGACGAAACGTCACTTCCTGTCGAGACAGCGGCTGCTTCCGGGTATACTAAGATGGCCGCCGGCTCCGGAGCTAGGCCGAAGCCGCGGCCTTTCCTATGGCTGAGGCCGAAAAGTGCTCCGCGGGTCACGGGTGTGCCGATCCGCGGAGGGTGATTCGTACGGATCACGGATCGGCAACGATCCGTTGCACCCCTACTAATCACTTATATGTTTTTTCCGGGAATGAAGAGTGATGGGTGAGTGGTGTAAGATCTCCTTTTGTGTTTTGGGTGATGAGAGATGATTAGTGTTTGGTCTTCTCTATGTTCCGAGTGATGAAGTGTGAGAAGTGAATGTTGTAGGGTTTCTTCCATGTATCAGGTGATAATGGTTGGGAGGTGAATGGTATCTGGTCTCTTCTATGTACCAGATCATGAGGGGCGAAAGGTGATCGGTTACTCATTTTATCCAAGTACCAGGTGATGAGGGGTGAGAAGTGATTGGGGCCTGGCTTCTTTGTGTCCTTGTTGATAAGGAGAGAGAGATGATTGAAGTAGGGCCTCTTCCAATTTTCCTGGTGATGAGGAAACAGATGATTGGTGTATGATCTCTTCCTAGTAATAGGTCATGAGAGGTGTGTCATGTGTACTGGGTGGTGAGGAGTGAGGTGATTGGTGTCTGATCTTTTGTATGTACTAGGTAATGAGGGGTGATTGGTTTTGGGTCTCCTCTGTGTTTCGGGTGATGGTAAGTGATTGGTGTCGGGTCTCTTCCATGTTTCGGGCAATGAAGTGGTGTAGGGTCTTGTTCATGTTTGGATGAAGTCATAGTTGACTGATGTCTGGTCTCAATTGTGTTCTGGGTGATGAGGGGTGAGCTGACTGGTGTTTGGTCTCTTCCATGTTCTGAGTGAAGAGGGGTTTTTGTTCTTTGAATTCATGTTCATCGGGTGAAGTGGATTAAGGGAGACTTGTGTTTGATCCTCTATATATGCTGTTTTTTTTTTTTTCTTTTACAACAGGTGTGTTTATATTACATCATTTCGGGAAACTTCTTCTTTCTTCTTTTCTTTTTCTTCTTTTCTTTTTCTTCTTTTCTTTTTCTTCTTTTCTTTTTCTTCCTTTCTTTTTCTTTTTTTTTTTTCTTCCTGATAGTAGTGATGGTGGCAGTCTAGTGATTTTGAATGTATGTACCAGTTTTGAGCATTAATATGTTCCATCTCTGTACTGAGACCAAATATTTTGGGCTATATTTTGCCTTTTCAAGTGGAGAAAACGGCAAAAAGAACAATGACCCAACCTTAGGGAAATGCCTTCTACTATTTTCCTTAAAAATATAAAAATAATGAACTTCAGCTGGCCAAGGATGTGCTTAATAAAAAAAACTTTGGCGGGAAAAAGAGGAAATATAACTGATCTTGTTTATAAATGTTGAACCATATTAGGGAAATGGATTTTGCCTTTTAATATGGCGTAACCAAAAAAAAAAACTGGGGAAAAACAGCTTTTGATTTTTTTCCCATAAATATAAAAGCGTAAAATTGGGGCAGAAACTACCAAAGTAACATTCTGTTTTTCCTTTTTGCTATATAAAAAAAAAAAAATGAACCCACCTATAGTTCTAAATCTGAGGACACAGAACCAGCCATCATTGCTGACTGATGCCTTGATAAAGCTCTCTGTCCATCTCATTGCAGGTTCTGATTTCATCAAAACTTCCACTGGGAAGGAATCTGTAAACGCTACTTACCCCGTCGCCCTAGTCATGGTTCGAGCAATTCGAAATTATTACTGGAAGACTGGCATAAAGGTAAATCGGAGGGGGGTCAAGTTGTTATAAGCTATGCTTTTTTTTTTCCCCAAAGTTTTAAAACGGGGGATAGTGATAGTCCTGTCACACAGGTGTACTCTAGTACTGCAGATGGGGAAGAGATGATGGTGGTTCTAAGAGACCAAGAAGATGACTTCCAGTCTAGTCCCCCAGGAGAGGGATGTGGGTCCAGTACCTTAGGAGCCAGGTGGACACATAACCCCTCAGGAGGGCAATGACAGTCTGGTCACTCAGGAGGGGAATGATGGTCTAGTCACTCTGGAAGGAAATGTAGGTCCAGTTAGGTGGGGAATGGAAGTCTGGCCACTATGGAAAGGGTAATAGTTGTGTAAGGGCTCGTTCACACTTGCTCAAAATACTGACCCTTCTCAAACGCTCCTATAGCGTTAATGCACGTTAATGGGTGCAGGAGATTTTAATGCGCATTAAAAACTCCCCCCTAAACGCTCTGTATAATTGCGGCGCATTGATAAGCGCTTTTGGCTTGTTAAAACTGCACTACAAGTGCTTACAATAGCTGGTTGCTAAGGAGCAGGCTGGAAAGCCGGCCGCCACGTCAGAAGGAGAAGACCGGAGAAAGAAGACTCATTGGAGCTACAATGGGGGACATTCTTCAATTACTAAAGGACTTGTCAAAAAATGTCATCTTTTTTTGTAACACTACACTTTTTTGGGGGTGAATGTGTAGGGGTACAATGTACCCCATACTCATTCACATGGGGGGCCTGGGATCCGTTGGCCCCTTTTAAAGGGGGCTTCCAGATTCCGATAAGCCCCTTGCCCGCAGACCCCCACAACCACCAGCCAGGGTTGTCGGGAAGAGGCCCTTGTGCCCATCAACATAGAGACAAGGTGCTTTGGGGTGGGAGGGGGCAGAGCATCCCATATTGAGGGCATGTGGCCTGGTATGGTCTGGGGGGAGGGGCTCTCGCTCATCCTGTCTCCCTCTTTCCTGACCTGCTGGGCTGCATGCACGGATAAAGGTCTGGTATGGATTTTGCGAGGGGACCCCATGCTGTGTGTGTTGTTTTTTGGGGTTTTTTTTATTAATTAAAGGGCCTGGTATGGACCAGGGGGGAACCCCACGCTGTGTTTTTTTTTTTTTTTTTTTTTTTTTTTTTTCACCTGTCAGCATGACAGCTGAGGACTCATTGGTTGTTAAGGACACGGTGGCCGGCTTCTTGGCCCGCTCCTTAGCAACTAGCTAAAATTCTCATTGTACTAACACAACCGCCCTGCAAATGCTCCACAATCGTATGCACACAGGAAGGAATAGTCCAGTGTAGTAATACAGTGTAGTGAATGTACTTTTACACAGTAGGCGGATGGTGTTAGAGTGAGGGTAGATGGCAAATGTCACATAAGATGAGCGTGGTAGTGTTGTCAGGTATGAGGGAAGGCAGGTATGGTGGTCCTTTCACTTGGAGGGAGGGGCTATATTTGTGTCAGATACAGTATGAGGGAAAATGGTGGTCCTGTTTTGGATTTTATTTGAGGATTATTATGTCTTCTGTTAGGTAGGGTTTAAGCCCGCTGGAGGCATTCGTAGTGCGAAAGAGGCTTTGGTCTGGCTGTCTCTGATCAAGGAAGAGCTGGGCGATGAGTGGCTAATGCCAGAACTTTTCCGTATTGGAGCCAGTACACTGCTGTCGGATATCGAAAGACAGGTACAGTAGTCCTGAATGAGTTGTTTGACCTCCCACACATGTGATCGTTGATCCCAGCTCAAATCATTTGTCTTTAGGCTAAAGCAAAAGTATTCATCAAAATGTAATTGTTTATCGTATTCATTATTAACACAGCTGTTTTGACTTTTGGGACAGATTTACCATCACGTGACAGGCAGGTATGCAGCGTACCATGACCTCCCAATGGCTTGAGTGGCCGATATACGAATTGGCAGAGGAGCAGAAAAGCCAAAGGAAGAAATTAGAGACTTTAATGAATACCTCATAAGAAATTTTTATCCTCAGGACTTTTTTGGCTATTCTTGGATGGCCCCTCCCTCCTGTGTTTGCCACTCTCCCAATCCGGGCAGTAGGAGAGGGAGTAGAGTCTTTCAGGGATTGCCTTGTCTACATTCCTTTACCCTGAAGCATAGGGTACTCTTTCCCGCCCTCATTACTATGAGAAGGCACTCCCTACTTTTTCGCCTTCATTCTGAAGAGACTGCGCTTCCCTGTGCCTTTTGCTCTGATGAGATAGCGCTCATTTCCACCATCGCTCTGATAAGAGCGCGCTGCCTCTGCTCAAGCTTTGTGACTGAGGTGATAAACAACCTTGAATTTGAAATCAACTGATTCCCATCATGCTGGAATGACAACCCCCATCAATGCGGTTTCCAAAAAAAACTGTCATTGGCTGTTTTCCACTGTGATGTTAATGTGATGTACAGCATGTAGTAGGGGCTTCCTTCTTAATTTGTGAGCTTGTAAAGGACATTTAGCACTTGTAACTGTTGTCATTTTAAATCTGAACATTAATCAGTAAACTAATTTTCTCCTACCTCTTCTGATCTGTCCTGATATTATTATGTCTTCAGCAGAATGTTTCATAAAGCATATGCAATGAACTTTGACTTGTAGCAGTTTCACTAAACCAAACTCATTTCATGCATTGATTTTGTCAGTAAAACTACTTCCAACTTATTTCCTGTGCAATATGCAGTGGGGTTGATTTACTAAAACTGGTGCAGATCCACATAGAAACTGATCAGCTTCCAGGTTTTATTGTCAAAGCTTAATTGAACAAGCTGAAGTTAGAAGCTGATTGGCTACCATTCAATCGAGCGACAAATCATGCTACAATTGTGGCAAAAATCACGACTGCAAACACTTCTGGCTTTGTGCATACATGTGGTACATGAGCTTATTTTGGAACGGAGGGAGGCCCATTCAAATGAATGGTGCCGCTCCAAAAACAAGAGGCTAAAAAAACAAGCAGCTACAGATCGCTCAGGTGTGAATGGAGCCTTAGTAAATCAACCCCAGTGTGTTCGCTATGTTGTGTGCCTGCTATGTGGATGTGTCATATAGGATGGGTGTGTTACATTGGTATGGTACACATGGTTTATGTGTGTGTCATAGTATCTGATGAGTGCAGTATATGAGATGTTATATGTTGTGGGTGTGGTAAGTCGAGATGTTATACACTGTGGTTACAGTACATCGCCTTGTTATACACTATGGGTGTGGTACCTCAGGATGTTAAACACTGTGGGTGCAGTATGTTTGGATGTTATATACTGTGGGTGTAGCGCCTAAGCATGTTAAATACTGTGGGTATGGTACATAAGGATGTGATACTGTGGGTTTGGTACCTTGGGATCTTATACACTGTGGATGCAGTATGTTTGGATGTTATATACTGTAAGTATGGTATGTTGGGATGTTAAATACTGGGGGTATGGGATGTTATACACTGTGTGTGCCATACACCCATATTATGGTGTTTTGTGTTTAACCTGTCCCTTCTGATTAGGTATAATAAAGTGATGGATGCATGTACAATTCCTAACTTGTTCTGGCATGGGCTGCTATTATTTCCACACATTTAAGGTAAATATCAGTAAAGTAAAACGACTGAGCAGCAATATATATTTTTATTCAGTGCTCACTTGGTGATCCCCCGATTGCTGGGCATTGTGTATTTCTCCCAGAAGACCTTTACCAGAGAGCCTCCATTGCTTTGCCATCTTCCTACATGCAGAGAGGATGGATGGAGACGAGGACAACGACACCCAAGGTTACTGTACAAGACAGAGGAACAAAAAGTGTTTCTCTATCCCAGCTACTCGTGTTGCCCTTTCAGCATAGACGGCCCAGCTGTTTGGTTCATCATCAGCTTTATGTATTCTATGATGGTAGAATGAGTTTGGATGAGTCCTGTAAGAGATACAAGATTGAATCACTGCACATGTTCACAGCTTCTGTTCTTTGCAGGGCCTTTTTTTTCAATTTGTTAAAGATGACATATTTACCAGAAATTAAATTCATTTTGCATTTTGTATTGCATATATTATGAGGTATTACACAAAGAACAACAATATTTATAGATAGCTCATCAGATAGTATTCTTTTTAGCCCCTCAAGGAGTTCTTGAGGGTGTTTGCATGTAAAAATACAACCCTTGTGAACCACTACAGGATAGTATGTATGACATTCTTCCCATTTTTTTTTTTTTTAAAGAGATGGGATCTTCTTTTATGACCCCTCTTCTCCTGTCCCCCTGGTTTTAAGATGGTATTTTGCAGTAAACGGGTGGCTTCCAGTTAGGTCTAGGGAGAGGAGGGTGAGATGCAGTTGTGGGAATAGGGGTGGCTGGGTTAGGATTAGGTTTAAGGACAGGTAAACATAAGACTTAGTGCATATGAGTCAAGAGGTAACATTTGGTTGTGGCTGGGGGGGAATTAGGTTTATGGCTGTTTCAGGGTTGGGGGAGGTTGGATTAGGATTTCAAGCTCAAGTTAGGGTTAGGCTGTATCTAGGCAGTGTGGTGCAATTCATTTGTACCTTTTTGGGTTTTAAGGTTATGGGTATGGATGGGTTAGTGTTAATGAGGGGTTTCAGGCTCAGATTAGGGTCATGCTGTGCATAAGGGGTCGGGGTTAAAATTCATTTTGTAGCTGGCAGATTAGGATTATGGCTGGGTTAGGTAAAGGTCTTGGGCTCAGATTAGGGTTGGGTTGCCTTCAGAAGTCAGGTGTGGTTAGAGGCAAGTAAAGGGAAAGGTTTAATTTTCAGATTAGGGATAGGTTGTGCACAGGGGTGAGATCCAGTTGTAGTTGGGGGGAATTGGGGTTATGGCCCGGTTAAGAATATATTTCACCCTTCAAAGGGTTGAAATTCAGATTTGGTTGAAGGTTAGGTTTATGGCTGGATTTTGGTAAGGGAGAAGTTTACCTTTAGGATTAGATTAGGGTATGGGGCAGGTTAGGGATGCATTTTATGCTCAGATTAGGGTTTGACTGTGCATTGGAGTCCTGAGTGAGATTCAGTTGTGGTTGGGGGATTAGGGTTATGGCTGAGCTGGGTTTTCAAAAGGGGTTAGAGTCAGATTACAATTAGGCAGCGCATAGGGATAGGATTCAGTTGTGGTTGGGGGAATTAGAATTATGTTTGTATTCATGTAAAGGTTATTTTAGCCTATTAAAATGCAAGGCCTCCTATATATGCAAGAAGTCTGCAAGGCCTCTATATACTAATCAAGTCTAATCTAAGCAGAGAAGCTCCACCCTGTAACATCTCCATCCAGAAAATGATGTATTCTGCAAAGTGTTTTCCAGTACAGAAGATTTTCTGAACATTGTTCTCAGCACCGGGCGATACAAAGGTTCAGTCACATTGATGTTCGGCAATCTCTTTCTTGCTCTTTAATGAATGTTGTTCTAAAGAAAACAAACGTGTTTCATGTTGTTCCTTTATGGATACAATGTTTTCTTGCAGTCACAGAACATTGCGAAGCTGATGAGTTCCTACATAATTCAGTTTGCGGAGAGCCGTCCCCGCTGGGAGAAACTCCAACTGGCTACTGTTACTAGGCACTCGGCATATACATCTGGCTCTTAATTGTAAACAAAGTATATTTATCTCTCCTCTTAGTGCCGGGTGGCAGCGGTGACACGCCGGCGATTCTGAGGCGCTCCATGAGCACAATAACAAGGTACGCCGGGCAGATTGCTCCGGCTTTGTTTTGCTTTCTGAGAAGACTCCTTTGTTTAATAATGTATTTCTAGAAGAGAAGCAGAAATCTTCTTTCATGTCTCCTCTGTCCCAGCGCTGACACAGGAGCTCACGTTGGCTAATTGCCAGCCGGAGAGTGCAGTGTTCAACTTTGTAACATCAGGTGCAGAAAAACGAGCCTTTCGCCTGATAAATATTTCAGCTTCCAAACAAGAGAAAGAGGCAGCGAACGGATCCGCCGGGAAAGGCTGAATGATATTTTCTACTAATAGCCAATAGGCTGAAGCGGATCACAGGCCTGTCTCCTCTAACTGAGGCTTTTGGGCTCCCTCCTCTAATGTCTACCTCCGTAAGAATATTCTCATACCCCCTCCTCCAGTGTCTACTCTCACATGAATCTTCTTATACCCACTCTTCTGGAGTCTAAATCCATGAGAATGTTTTTATACCCCTTCCTCCTTTGTCTACTTCCTCATCAGTTTTCTCATACCCCTGCTTCTGGTATCTACCCCGTTTAAAGTTTTCTCGTACCCTCTTCGCTGGTGTTTACCCCATAAGAATCTTCTCATACCCCCTCCTCTGGTGTCTACCCCCATGAGAATTTTCTCATACCCCATCCTCCAATGTCTACCCCCATATGACTCTTCTACTGCCCCTTCCTCCTAGTACAGTGGTCCTCAACTCCTGTCCTCAGGACCCACTAACAGGTCAGATTTTAAGTATTACCTTGGGGAGATGCAGAGTAGAAAACTGCAATCACTGAGCAGAAAATTATATCACCTGTGATGTATTTCAGTTATCTTGCTGGCCTTTTAGTAGGTTCTGAGGACTGGAGTTGAGAAACACTGTTCTAGTATCTACCGCAGAAAATGTCTTCTCATAAACCTTCCTGTGGTGCCTACCTCCTATAAGTATCTTCTTATACCCCCCCCCCCCCTTCCTGTGTCGTTCCCCATAAGAAACTTCTCATACTCCTTCCTTTGGGATTTACCCCCCTACATATGAATCATATGCCAACTTCTGTTGTGTTGCAGTGGTGGCTGGTGCTCCATTTTTTTGAGAGGGGGCGGCAAACAAATCCCCTGCCTGTTCGCCAGCCCTACACTTACCCCATTCAGATCGCGGGGGGCTTCTCCATCTTCTCTAGGCCAATCTGGTCGCTTCTCCTCCTGGCCAATCTGTTCTTGGGACCTGCTTCCTGTCCTGATTGACTGAAAAGGGAAGCAGGAAGACAATAACGATGTTGATTCGCTAATGTCACAAGTGGGTAGGCTCGGGGTGCAGTGCCAATTAGAGCCTCCGGCTATAATCATGTGCTTCAAAAAAAAAAAAAAAAAAACCTTGTAGAACTCTATGCGTCCAGGGCCCCGCATGGACATTAGCGGCCGGTGCATACAGATTAGGGGAGTGGCGCCCCTTATGGGCCGGCCACCGCTGTAATGTGTTTTCTGATCCTATAAGTTTCAGATTGCCCCCTATGAATCATACCCCCTCCTCTGGCATCTTCCCCCATGGGAGTTTTCTCAAACTCCCTCATCTGGTATCTACCCCACTAAGTGTCTTCTCATACCACTTCTTATGATGCCTACTTCCCTTAAGTATCTTCTCATACCCCCTCTTCCAGTGTCTTTCAATATTAGAATTTTCTCATATGCCTTCCTTTGGTACCTTCCACCATAAGAATCTACCCTCTCCTCCACTGTCTGCCCCAATATAAATGTAATATTTTCTCCTCCCCTGGTTTCTGCCAACCCCCCCCCCCCCCCCCCAGCTTACACTATTCCCTTTCTCCACTGTCTGCTCCATATGAATCTTATACTACCCCTTGCTTTGCTGGATTTCATACCCCACCCTCCATCCACTGCTGTGTTGTGCCTTCTGCACTTAGTTCATTACTGTTTTGTCTGCCCCCATATGAATCTAAAACTACCCCCTGCTCCATTATCTGCCTTTAATAATTTGCCTACTGCCCCCTGCTCTGTTGTCTTAATATGTCCCCATATTAATATCATATTCTTGGCCTCTAATATGTGTCCCATATGATACATTATCCCCTGTTCTAGTGTGGGCCCCATATGATATATTACTTCCTGCTCTCTTGTGGGTCGTGCATGATACAATCTCCTTTGCTCTGGTGTGGACCCCATATAATACATTAGACCCTCCTCCAGTGTAGATCCTGTATGATATATTACCTCCTGCTCCAGTGTGGACCCCAATATGATTATTACCCCCTGTTCTGGTGGAAGCCCCATATGAATTCTCCACTGTGGTTCATATTTTCTGAACTATTTACAGATTTGGTTTCATCTCTTCACTGAGTAAATATTCGCTATTATAAGCAGAAATGTGGACTTTGCAGCCACTGTGTGTCTATAGAAACTGGCACCTGAAAATTATCTTCCAGCAGAGGTTTGAATCGTATTTTTGTGCAATGACTCAGATATTTTAAATTACAGCCCTCTCCTCCTAGATCGTAACCCTGTTCTTACATCAGTGTTCTCAGTGCCCCCCACATCATAGTTCCCCACTTCACATCCAAGTTTTCCCTTCAGAGTAGTGTTCTCAGGGCCCATTCACATCACTCCCACCCCCTTTACAGTGGTGTACTGAACCCCCTTCACATCACACACACCCTTTATTCACAGCAGTGTCCTCACCCCCCCCCCTTCAAATCATCATCCCTCAGTACAGTCTTCTGCCCCCTTAACATAAACCCCTCCCCACAGCACTGCCTCCCTTTACATCACTTCCCACAGTACTGCCCCCCTTTACATCACCCCCCCCCCCACAGCATTACCCTTCCTTTACATCACCACCCCCCCACAGCACTACCCTTCCTTTTACATCACCCCCTACAGCACTTTCCTCCTTTACATAACTACCCTACAGCCCCCCTTTCACATCATACCATCCCCCACAGTAGTGTGCTCTTCCCTCTTGACATCCAAGACCCCCCTCCCTTCAAATCATCATCCCCAGTACAGTTCTCTGCCTCTTTACATCACCCCCCCCCCCCCTCGCAGCACTGCCTCTCTTTACATCAACCCCCCCCCCCCCACAGCACTACCCTTCCTTTACATCACCCCCCTACAGCACTTCCCTCCTTTGCATAACTACCCTACAGCACTGCCCCCCTCTCACATCACAGACCCCCCCTCCCCCTCACTAGTGTGCTCTGCCCTCATCATATCAGTCACCTACTGCACTGCCCCCCCTTACATCACCCTCCTACAGCACTTCCCCCACAGCACTGCCCCCCATCCCCCCACAGTAGTGTGCTCTTCCCTCTTGACATCCAAGACCCCCCTCCCTTCAAATCATCATCCCCAGTACAGTTCTCTGCCTCTTTACATCACACATAGTAAGAAGGGGGTGGGAATCTTTCTAAGTTTAGTTAGAGACTTCCATTTTATGCATTTTTGTAAGTGCTTGGTGGTTGCATGGTGAAATTCCTGTTTCTGCTCCTAACGTTGCATGGACACTGTTCTTGCATGTAATGCACTGATCTGTACAATTGGGAGATTTTTTTATCTATTGTATTTTATTGTATTTTAGCATGGGTGGAGTATGGTGTCTTGCCAGTTATGTTGGCTTGGATAACACACAAGTATAATGTGCTTAGCAGTGTACAGGAGATGAGGGCAATCCTCTGACAAACCGGCAGCATTAAGTAGAGGTAAATTTTAACTGGATACATTTAGTTTGTCATGTGCACTGTATATCATAACAATTGGCTTTTTTTAATAAATAAATTGCTTGTTTTCCCCTTTATTCATCCTTTTTGTATCTCTGTACTGCTGATCTCCTACAGTCTCATTTGGAGTCACTTTTTGTCTACATACACTCCAGTGTTGGCTGCATTCCATATCTCGGAGTGGATTTCTTGATAGTGACAACAGTGGACCATGCATGTTAAAATGGACTTATCTAGTCTTGATCAGAAGCCCTTGTGACAGGGTGGCAATGCAGCAGTACAATTGGGAGACAATGGGGTTGATTTACTAAAACTGGAGAGTGCAAAATCTAGTGTAGCTGTGCATGACAGCCAATCGGCTTCTAACTTCAGCTTGTTCAAAAAAAAAAAAAAAAAACTTGAAAGCTGATTAGTTTCTATGCAGAGCTGCACCAGATTTTATACTCCTCAGTTTTAATAAATCAATACCATTGTGATGTCACCCTGTAATAGAAAGTGCCTGATCAAGGACCTTCATTTCGTGGGCACTGAGGAATATTTTAATGGAATTTGCTGAGTTATAAAGATGGAAAATTACAATACCATATTAAAGTTTATGAGGCCCACATACACCAATCAACCAAAGCATTATGACCACCCACCATAACCTGTCAAGGCATGGACTCCATTATGCTTCTGAAGGTACGCTGTGGTATCTGTCACCAAACCGTCACTAGCAAATCCTTTAAGTTCTTTTAGGTTCCAAGATGGGGCCTTCATGGATCAGACTTGTTTTTCCAGCATATACTCGATTGGGTTGAGATTTGGAGCAAAGTCTGCACCTCGTTGTTGTGTTCCTCAAACCATTCCAAAATTCAGCAGGCCAAGCCATCTTCTTCCATTGCTCCATGATTCAAGTTTTAATGCTCATGTGCCAAATATAGGTGCTTTTGGTTCTGGAAGTTTACCTACCTGTCTGCTTGCAGTTTTCTGCGAAATGTAAACTGAGTGGCACTTGTGCAGTTCAGATTAGATCGTCTATGTGTGCCAGGATGGCTGTCTCCAGTACATCCACAGGAGTTGTTCATCCTATGCTGATGTTAGAGAATAAGTAAGTATAGTGGCTTTAGTTCCGCTTTAAGACTAGGGAGACCCTAGATGTCTCCTCCCCCCTACAGAAATGAGTAAGGGATACATACACCGATCAGCCATAACATTATGACTATCCACCATGACCTGTTAAGGCATGGACTCCTCCACTAGACCTCTGATGGCATGCTGTGGCATCTGAAAATAATAGAAACCTTCACGCCAGTGGTGTCGATAGCAGATAATATATATGAATTACATATACTGGTGGTACATCTAGTAAGAAAACATTCCCAACAATAAAAAAATTGTGGAAATATATAAACAATCAGTGTAAGCTGCTCCCCAATTTTTGAATAATCAAAAAAATAGATAATCAAAAAAAGGAATGTAAGAAAGATAGGGGGCGCTAGATACCATAATATTCAAGTGCTCCAATGCCAATTACCCGCCCCCTTCCTGTTCCTAATAAAAGCCACCATTTTAGTGACCAACGTACGCTTCCCTGAAGACGTTCACTACGAAACGTACGTCGGAGCGGTACGTGGTCACATGTCCTATCATCCAACAACATCCGGATCCTTTGGCTGCCCCCCTGTGTAAGCTGGAACGCACGCCAGCGTGGAGGAGACATGAAAGGCTTTTTCTGACTGCGAAGTCACCCTGACATGCAAGCAGCCCCAGTGCCGGGTAGGCATCCACCAATGTAAGCGGCCATTTGGCTTTTTAATTTTTTTACTTTTTTAATAAATGGTTTTACGCTATGGAGACTGTTTTTTTTTTTTTTGTTTCCTATGTATCCTTATCCTATCTTGAATGAGCCTGACGGGAATGATCCATGCCTATAATACCAACCACAGTCCGGCCATCCATGTGAGCAGGCACAACCCTGCACAAGCGCTAGTGACTCTCTTTTTAACTAAAGGAGTCATTGGTATCTGGTAAGCAGATATCTACTACTTCGAGGTGTTTTCCTTTTCTTATTTTTCTTTGGTGTGTGGAAAACCTTTTGTTTACAGCAACAAGATTGGGATAATATTGAAAGATATCACTTCAACTACTTCAATCACTTTTTTATGTGGACAATCAATCACTATATATGTTTTCACTAATGTGGGCACTTCAATGTGTAATCTAACTATGATTTGTCAATATTATGATTTTCATTTTTTTTGGTAATACAGGAGATATATTTATTTAGAGCACTTGAATAGTATGGTATCTAGCGCCCCCTAGCTTTCTTACATTTCCATTTTTTTGGTAATGCAGGAGATATATTTTTTTGGAGCACTTGAATATTATGGTATCTAGCGCCCCCTATCTTTCTTACATGCTGTGGCATCTGGCACCAACTCATCAGTAGCAGATCCTTTAAGCCACATGTTGAACACACAGCCCGCAGGCTGAATGTGGCCCTCCATGCCATTTTATGTGGCCCTTAAACCCCCTCTCAACTCTGCCCTTACTTTGTCTCAGCAGTCCGAAGCAGAGAGGAGGACAAAGCTCCTACTCCCCCCCCCCCCCCCCCCCAAGGAGTCTAAGTGGGCTTTATGTCCTTCACAGCTTAATCCTTTAGTTATTACTAAAACCAATAATAATTAAATACACAGTCAATTATTTCATATGATAAAGAGTAGATACATTTATACAGTCTTATAGATACAACCGGCCCTTTAAAGGCAACCACCTTGCTGATGCGGCCCGTGATGAAATTGAGTTTGACACCCCTGCTTTAAGCCCTGTAAGTTGTGAGGTAGGGCCTCCATGGACTGGACTTGTTTTTCCTCAAACCAGACCACCCACTTCCATTGCTCCGTTGCTTAGTTGTGATGCTCACATGCCCATTGTATGGGCTTTTGGCTGTAGACATGGGTAAGCATGGGCACCCTGACCAGTCTGCAGCTACACAGCCCCACACGGAACAAACTGTGATGCACTGTGTGTTCAGACACTTTTCTTTCAAAAGCAGCATTAACCTTTTTAGTAATTTGAGCTCTTCTATTGGAAAGGACTGCAGGGGCCACCCTTCTCCCCACACGTGCATTGGTGAGCCTTGGCTGCCTATGACCCTGTGGCTGATTTCCTGGTTTTCCTTCCTTGGACCACTTTTGGTAGGTCCTTACCACTGCAGAACAGGAACATCCCACAGGACCTGCAGTTTTGGAGATGCTCTGACCTAGTTGTCCGGCCTTTACAATTGGGCTCTTGCCCATTTTTTCTGCTTTCAACACATCAACTTTAAGGACAACATGTTCACTTGTAGCCTAATAAATCACATCCACTTTCAGATACCATAGTAATGAAATAATCAATGCTATTCACTTTAACTATCAATGGTCATAATGTTATGGCTGGTCGGTGTGTATGGCCCATAATAAAAATTTCTCTAACAAGACATTTATTTCTCTTAATATGGAGGTTGTAAAATCTTACTAAAAATACTGTTTACTCTGAAGTATTTTATAATATTAAAGTCCCATCACTACTGACACTGAAGTAAAACACTGTTCAAAAAAGCAATACTTTAGCTTTTTCCAATGAAATGAGACAAATAGCAGCACATGTTTGTGGTTGTTTTGGAGAATGTTTCATCATTATTTTCCAGAGGTAGAAGCGGCTCCATGAGTAACAGTAAAAATAGAGATCTCTCCGGAGAAATTACGGCTCATTTCCCTTGGGACAGTCACGGTGTCACCAGTCACAGGATAATGAGTGTTAAGAAGCCCTTGGCACTCTGAGTGTGCGGTTATGTATTATCAGTACTATAAGGACTGTGGCAGAGACACGGATGTATCATTGCTGGCTCTGTATGGAGGACGAGTAGGGGGCACCAGAGGCCTAGTACTGTGGAAGTGACACATGGTAAGGTGAGATGTCTGAGGCTTGCTACCTTAATGATAAACGTAATACTGCGCAAGAATGGGGAGTCACAGCCTGTAATTGGTTTTTCCAACCATTGGTTTATTCTGTGTTGGTTTATTCTGGAATTGTGTTATTTAACTCCAGCCCTGTGTGCCTGTTATCATGGTGGTGCTAGTAAGTTGAGTTGTCACAGTTTTATATGTAACAAGAACTGTCAGATTGCTGTACCTGACACCAAACTCTTTCACAATCTAATCTCATAAGACCTGACAATAGTGCGTTTATATCAACTATCCAAAATACCCTAAAACCTAAGGTAAAGCAAATGCAGCTTCTGCAGAAAAACGGGTTTAATTATATGGGCAATAAACAGATGTGGGAAGAACTGGAAATCAAAAGAACCCGTAGCAGAGAAATACCCCACCACCTTAAGCTAGTGATGTTTGGAAATCTCCTTTTATGTTGGTGGTCCGTGGAAAGCTGCCCCTTTTATTTCTTAAATTTATAGTCCGGACAAGCTTCACCTCACATTAAAAGTCACTGGAAAACCCCCCTTCACATAGGTGGTTAGTGAAAAGACCCACCTACTTTGTTGGTCAAGGAAAGCCTTCCCCCTTTCCATTAGTAGTCAAGGAAAGCCCCTTACATTACAGGTCAGTAAAAAGCATCTTCTTTACAGTGGAGGCCAGGGAAACCCCCCCCCCCTGTATAATAGTGGTCAGTGAATCCCCACCCCCTCACCTTATACTGGTGATCAAGGAACGTGCCCCTCACTAATTAGATCAGTCAAAGGCCCTCATATTACATGGTGGTCAGGGCTAGGTCCACACACTTTACATTAGTTAGTAGGACCTCTCCTATATATTGGCAGTCGAGGAAAGCCCCCTTCCACAAGCACATACACACTGGTGGCCAGGGAAAGCGCCACCTCATAATAATGATCCAGGTATGTCACCCCTGTACCTTGGTTGTGAAAAGATTCCCCCTGTACCTTGGTGTCAGGGAAAGTTCTTTCTTTTAGTTATAGTCATTGGCACAATTACTGACCTTTAAAGTCCTCATCTGTAAAATGGTGGGATGCAGTCCTAGCAGTGTCAGAACAGCTTGGGGGTCTCCTATGAAGAAGGCACTTCATATCTCTCATATTGGCTGGTACTATGCTGGACCTAGCAAGCAAATTCATCCCCATAAAAAACTGACTGCCCTTTATCAAGCCAGGTCCACTTGATAGTAAGTACCGTTTACAGCAGTTTACCCAGAATAGAACCTCTGGTACCCCCCTCCAGACCAACAGCAGCTACATTGACTGGTGTGGTGTCAGTTATGCCACTGGATGAGGCACAGGACGTGGGTGGGGAAGGCCTGAGCACATTAGGTAGTGTTTTCAGTACTGGGGTCTCCTGTTTGACTCTCATCATGTGCATGGAGGTTGTACGTTTTATCTATGTTTGTGTGCACCATCTTTCTTCTAACACACAAATATCGTGAAACTGAATGTGTTTGTCCTAAAAGGTCCATTAGACTGTAAGCTCCTCTAGCTAGGTTCTGCATACATAATATAAATTATGCCAAACAACAGTTCATTTATTAAACTGATTTATTCTGCCTGCCCTTTTACTGAAAAGTTTGGAGACCCCTGCTCTGGTACAAAATGAAGTCTGTTATCTTGTGTTTTATGGGGTAGATATTTGGCTCTGTTACTAGATTCTCTGGCATGTTTTACATTGCAGTTTGTAATTTTTAGAACCGGTTACTTCAGTGTTTACTGTGCATTAGGGTGTGTAATCCTAGACATCTTTTACTGTCATCTTTGGATAGGTGTGACTTGGGTGCAACTCTTTGAGCAGTAATAACAGACAACATTCACACATATAACATTTAGGTGTGACTTTGGAGGCTTTACATTGCAGCCTATGGCACTGAAGTCACATGAAAGTTGGACCAGAGTAGTGCAGGAACATTTTTAAAGTTGCCGCGACTTTAAGTCACACATTTGGTTGTCATTGTAGCCAAAACTATTAATCGATTATGAAATTAATCGATTACTATTTTCATAGTCGATTAATCGGCCAGCCGATTAGTTGGCCTGCATACTATATGCATTATTTGTGTACATATCAGGTATTAAAGTGCAACACACATACAGCTCAGTACATCGTGCATACATGTCAGTAAGTGCCTGAGAACATGTGAATGTGTGAGGAGCAAAGCCTTGTGGGACATGTAGTCCTGGGTAGGAAGTGAGTGGTTCTAAAGGCAGAAGTTTTCTTTACCTTGCTATAGGGGTACACTATGCTATACTTTGCAGCTTACTATTGAGGCACTCTGAAGGCAGGAGGAGCCAGAAGTGTCGGTGGGGGGCCCTAGAAGAGGAGGATCCAGGCTGCTCTGTGCAAAACCATTACACAGAGCAGGTAAGTTTAAAATCTCTGTTGCTTTTAACTAAAAAAAAAACAAGACTTTAAAGACTCAGGGAAGATCAGCATCTGAACCCAGAGAAAGTGGAGGTAATGGAAGGGATTACAATAACATTTAAAGTAAACTTTTACCAGTATTGTGCATCATATTGAAAATGATCATATCCATACAAAAAAAAGTCTCAGCTTTTAGTACTACTTTAATATAAAAGATTTACATCTCCCTTCCACCCTTCACAGAGCTTCATGTCTGACTCCTAGTTATAATGCCCATATATCCTACTTCTGGGTGTATGTATTTATTATGATATATATATATATATATATATATATATATATATATATATATATATATATATATATATATATATATTATGATATAAGTACTATATACTTATAGTACCCCTTTTATAGTATTGATTATGTGCTCTTTTTGTACTATAAAGGGCTAATTTTAGTTTAACCCCATGATGACAGGCGAGATACAAAAAAAAAAAAGCATGCTGCCGTTACTAAACGTCTTTGGCCTGGTTCACACCTATGTGTTTGGTGCTTTTTGCAGAAACACATTACAGTTCATTTAACATGGTTTCCTATGGGACACATCCTATGCTTTTTTAAGCTGCAGCGTATTTGGAACGGGTCAAGGACTTTTTTCAACCCAAAAACTTTTTTGGTTCAATATACTTCAATGGAGAAGCTGCAGAAAAGCATGTAGTGCGTTTTTGCAGCAATTTGTGTTTTTTAATCTGCCCAACAACAAATTGTCCAAAAAAAACCCAAAATGCGAAATCATGCACGTAAAAATCAAAACGCACAGCAAAAAGCACTGCAGAAACAAATCAAAAGCAAACTGCATAGGTGTGTACCGAGCCTTATACTGGCCACACGGATCAATTTTCAGATGAGAACATTCATATGGAAAATCTTTGTACATTCACTGAATGAAAGAATGTTGTTTGTTTTTTTCACTTGCTTTTAACATTCTGTTTTTAAAATTAATGTACCGTATTTATCGGCATATAACACACACTTTTTTTCCCCTTAAAATCAGGGGAAAATCGCGGGTGCATGTTATACGCCGTTCCCCTGCGATCCCCCGCTGACTGAGCGGGGCAATCGCCAGCCGCCGATTTGAAAATGGCGCCGAAATACACAGAGCCGGTCCTCGGCTCTTCTCGGCCACTTTCGGCTCCACTCAAGCGCCGCCCATATACAGATAGCCGAGTGTACTCGGCTAGGTTCGGCTAGCTCCGTTCACAGTCACGCCCATCCCGGGCGGGACTACGAGTGGAGCCGAAAGTGACCAAGAGCCGCCGAGAAGAGCCGAGGACCGGCTCTGTGTATTTCGGCGCTGGCGGTTCCATTTTCAAACTGCAGTGACACTGACAAGTCACTGCAGTTTAACTGCAGCCTGGGCAAGGCTGCAAATGTACACAGAAAAGCTGCAGATCGGCGCTGCAAGGCTTCAAATGGACACTGATAAGGCTGCAAATGACACTGGACAAGCATGCAGATGGACGCTGTGCAAGGCTGCATTGATGGGCATTTAGATGTAAGTTTTTTTTTCCTTATAATTCCCTCCTAAACTTGGGGTGCGTGTTATACGCCGGCGCGTGTTATACGCCGATAAATACGGTAATTTCTGAACGAAAACCACATACACTGTCTGAAAATTCCTTTGATCTAGAGATTTTCTATTATTTCTAAATTTTCCCGTCACTGTGGTTGCAAACAAATGTCAATTTTACCCAACTAACTAACCCAACTAATTAGAAAATCGAACGAACGTTCTTAAAATGACTCTTTTTGAAGGAAGACACTGTTTTTTGTATGGCCAGCATATAATATATTACAGTTCTGTCTGAAAATCTGCAAAATAGTCTAACTTTTTTTTCTTTAAATAAAAAAATTTAGATCTCTGAATCAGATGATATTTACCAAATTCAACCTCTAATAGTATATACAGTATATCTCTTCTGTCTTTTATTCTCAGAGTGGATTATAGATTTGTCTCCCTAACCATATAGTTAGTTATTTATAATTACCACTGCATATAGATATTTAAAGCGGAGTTCCGCCCATTTTTTTTTTAAGTCAGCAGCTACAAATACTGCAGCTGTTGACTTTTAAAATAAGGACACTTACCTGTCCAGGGCGCCCACGATGTCGGCACCTGAAGCCGATCTATCCCTCGGCTGTTGGGTGCTGCTGCCACCATCCTCGGTAAGGGAATCAGGAAGTGAAGCCTTGCGGCTTCACTTCCTGGTTCCCTACTGTGCATGCGAGACTCACGCTGCGCTATCCCACTGGTCCCTGCTGTTTTCTGGGACCCCTGTGTCTCCCAGAAGACAGCGGGGGGGGGGGTGGGGGGTGAGGGGGGGGAGTGGCATAGATACCCACATGTGGCTCGGGTATCTATGCCTGGAAATGGGAGAAAAATACCTGTATTAGACAGGTATCTGCTCCCCCCTCCCCCCTGAAAGGTGCCAAATGTGACACCAAAAGGGGGGAGGAACCAGAAAAGCGGAAGTTCCATTTTTGGGTGGAACTCTGCTTTAAGAATAAATTGCCTTTTTTTTAAACTTTACATATTAACTAAATTATACATAAATTATACACAACACTTTTAAGGTTTTTAACCGAATAATCAATTAATCGAAACAATAATCGGCCAACTAATCGATTATGAAAATAATCGTTAGTTGAAACCCTAGTTGTCATTGAAAAACATGGGGTGCCCAAATGACATGCCCAAAGTCACATGATGAGTGTGAACTCAGTTTTGAAGTTCAGTACGCTTTATTTTTACTTTATTATAACCCTAAAAACATCTTGAAAAAAAAAAACAGGACTGACAACAGAATGAGGGCTAAGCACAAAAGCTAAAATCTCATTAAAGGCAAACCAATATAGGATGAACACTGACTGCCAATGGAGCAGAGAAAATTGAGACAACCTGTGTTTTCTTACAGTTGGCACTGCGTTTTCCTTGACCATCCTAGACCTTTTTTTCCCCTCATTTTTCGTGTTTATTGTTACACCTTCTTGAGACTCCACAGGCCATAAAATATAAAATGATTGTGGAGTTGATGCTCTTTCATGGAAATTGATGTAATAATAATTAGCATGAGACGAATCGATTGGGCTTTGAAGGATACATCCCCTGGGAATCAGCCTTGTCAGGATTAGACTCAGATTCCCTTTAATATCGAGTTAATTAAAGGCGGAGCATCGGGGCAGCACAGCATCCTTCTCGTATTGTATAATCACTGACCTGACTGACTGACATCAGATTATCGATCCTGGGAGAAGGTAATCCATTGCTGTTTCAGTTTTTGGTTAGATCTGTGAAGGTGAAATGGGACCCTTTTAGAAGAAAATATCCATCATTTGTCTCCTGGTTGATCTGAGCCGGCAGCAGAGTGAATCGCCATCCTCTCCACCCTGATGCAGATTGCAGATCCTGATAACATTGCTGCACTGACCAGCTTGTAATTATCCAGAGAAGCCTCTTGATACCGTTCAGCCTCTTTAAGCTCAGATGATATTTTTAATTGGCACTGAAAAGAGAATGTTTTCTGTGAGCATTTTTGTGTCTGTACATAAGTCCGTACACAAGTTAAAAGTTTCTCTCCAACTCAAGGGCAGAAAATATTTTTTATTGTCACATGTGAGGTGTAGACCCCCCCCCCCCCCGTGCCCTTCCTGCACGTTGGTTAAGCTGTAGAAAAGATTTTGCAGCACCTGTGATAGAGTGGGGAAGGGTTGGGGTGTGGTTTAGTAGAAAGGGGGTGGGATTTCATATCAGCACAAATATGTATTAATAATTCATTGGTTTTCAGGTGTCCAACTCCACCCAGATGTACAGAGACAGCCTCTGAGCAGCTGTGCATGCGCAGGAGTCCTATACATTGAAAGTCTAAGTCTCTATATAATGGCAATATCGGTGGCCATAGATAGGATGATTGTTTGCCAGATATGATGAAAGATTTGATAACTTTCATAATAGTTAGAAGAAAGATTGCACAGTGGCCAACAGATGCAGATATTGGACAAACTGGACAGAAAGCCATTCTGATCAATCATTAATGATGGAGGTTACCAATCAAATGATCTCATGAGGGGAGATGGCAAATGGAGGCACCACCTTAAACTAAACGACAAACTATTTCTAGGATGAGCTTTTCAATTTTGAATAACAATAGTTTGTATTTTTCACTGTTGTCACAATGCTGATCCTCTTTAGATTCAGCACTTTACTTGTCACTGAGAAGGGAAAAGTATGCAGCAAGTCTAATAACAGATACTGATTTGCATACTCCTTCCAAATTAAACTACTGAATCCAGTGGATCAGTATGACAGTGCTGGTGACTCTGTTTCATGACAGGTTTCCTCTAAAAACCTAATGAATTCTCATTACAATTAAAATGTAACTCAAAATTTACAGCAGCTGAATGCCCCAGTAATGACTCTACAGACCACATTTATTCACAATTAGGGTGCTGTGTGGTCACAGCTAATAGGTTCAATTCACAAAGATAATTATCTTTATTTTCAGTCACATGACTGACGTTCTTAAATCTAATTTTACGTAATTTTTTTGGAAATAACAATCCTTATCCTGGCGTGAATTGGGTTTAATGCCCAGTAATGTACTTGGTATATGAACAGTGCACACCTAGGCTGGACAATATAAAGACATGAAGCCTCTCTCCATCAGGTGGCGCTGTTGCAGCAGACCTAGGATTGCAGATATTAAAGTTGGACACTATAGGGCTTCTTTATATGGCCTGGAAATTGAATTTTCCCCAGTTTGTTTGATGGGATTTTGCAGCTTTGTTTAAGCTGTTTATAAAGTCTCTCCAGCTTTTTTTTTTTTTTTTTTTTTTACTTTTTCCTCCTTGCTTCCACATTTTGCCTATCTTTTGTCCATTTTACTATTTCTCCACAATAAAGGTACATTTGATTTGTTTTGGTTCCGTTGTATTCTTTTATTGATTTTTTTTTTTTTTTTTGTGTTCTGTATCTAGGAGTTTTTAATGCAATCTTTGTTTTATTAATCACATTTAATATGACAACTAGGAGCGCTCATTGCTGTTTTCTTTTACCTGTGACAACCACACTGTCCGCTAACAATCAGGAACCAATTAGCACAGATCATGTGATCACCCTGGCAGTTATTGCACAGTGATCACATGGCTTTGTTTGTAAACAGCTGTTAATGACAGGTGACAGTTTTTTTTTTTTTTTTTTTTTTTAATTGCTATGCATGGAGGGAAAAAACTAATATTTTTAAAGGAGATAGTACAGTGTTTTAAAAAAATAAAGTGGAAAAAAAATGTTTTGACTTTTTGTCCTGTTTTCCCTACTTGTCAGCCTATAATACAAAGTCTGAGAGGGGAATATATTAAAGCAAATTAAAAGTCTTATATGACCATAACAAACGACATAAAAAGTTATTTATATGTGCAGTAATGCAAATAAGGTTGATGCTGTGATCCCAGGACATGGCCCAGGACACCGAATCAGTAGGAGGGCCAAGAAATGGGTCCGTCCTGGAAAATATAGGACAGCTGTACTGTATGTATACTTGATATTGTGTTTATCCATTTCCCATTTGTATTTTCTCTTTGGTTAAGCACTCATTTATATAATATCTGGGCATATCAAGAATAAACTAGGCTGTTCTATATAGAGGAACATTCCCTGCATTTTTGAACTGTCTAAAGAAAACTTTGTAAATTGTCACATGTCTTGTTCCCTAAAAAGGGGACAAGCTTTTATATTTTTCCCTTAACTAATAAATGGCTGATTCCCTGTCTTTATCCACCAGCGATGCTCCACCACTATGGACATTTTAAGAACCCTGACAGGTTCTTTTGTTGGCGTTCAGCGAATTCTAGTCCCAAAAAATGTCATATTTCTTCTTATTGAAGATACAGTAAATGGGAAGAAAGTGTATGATGATTTAAGAATTAAGTAATTAAAATAGGTTTCAAAGATTCTTTTCACATTAACGCAAACTTTGGCAGATTAATTGCTGGCGATTCCAACAACAGATGGACAAAGTGAGGAGAAGAGCAATTATTCTAATTATAATAAATGAATTTCTGTCTCTCCCAGTCTTTTTCTCCATGTCTTCCCATGGACTGAAGACAACCTTCAGTGTACAATGTGGTGCCCATAGGTCAATACCAGCACACAATGTTACCCATGTGATGTCCCATGGACTTAAAGTGTAAGTCCAATCAAAAATTTTAATATTAATCTTGGATAGGGGAAGAAATAGAACTCCTGTCAGGTCTTTAGCTGGCCATACATGGGTTACATATAGTTACATACATGGGCTAGTTTTTTTCATTCAACCAGTGGGTCAGTGAAAAAAAAACTGACTCAATTTCCCCATCCACACATTGGATTTGGATGGGGGAATCCTCCCTGCTGTGTCATTGTACTCTGACAGTAGGGAGACTCCCCCACTGTCAGAAAACACAGATCAGCGATGTGGCCTATTGTCTGCGGCACTGATCAAGTGAGAAAATATTGGACAGGGCAGTTGAACATAAGTTGATCAGTAGATTGATGTGGCTACATAAGGATCGAAATTTAGCCAGTCCCTTCTGAACCGTCCTAATTTTAATCCATGTATGGCCAGCTTTACTGCTATTTGGGCCTTTGTTTCCCCTTCCTTCATGTCACAGTGACAACAATGTTACCAGACAGGAAGTAAAAGAAAATCTGAAACCGAGACACAGACATATAAAAAAAAGAGGCTCTAGCCCAGTGTTTCTCAACTCCAGTCCTCAAGGCGCCCCAACAGGCAATGTTTTCAGGCTTGCCATTATTTTGCACAGGTGATTTGATCAGTTTCACTGCCTTGGTAATTACCACAGCTGTTCATCTGAGGGAAATCCTGAAAACACCACCTGTTGGGACGCCTTGAGGACTGGAGTTGAGAAACACTGCTGTAGCCTTTTGTGACTCTATTAAAGAAAATTATTTTTTTGTGTCCTTGTTGCAGACAGGACATGAGGAGAAATCTCTTTACTGAAGTCCCGGGTAGCAGTAAAACTCAGGCACTAGAAAAGCAAAAAAAAAAAAAAAAGAGGGCGCACCAGCCTAGTGCATTTCCTTTGTAAACCATTTATTGAAAAAAACAAGAGAGGTTTTTAGTAAGCTGTATAAAGTCAAGTGTTAAGGAATTTATCGTTTGGCTCTGATAAAGAGGGGAATTCCCTAGAAAAGCACAAGCGAAATACACCCAGGCAGCATCTTCCCGAGTCATTGGGCAACTTTGTCTTACGATGATTTTGATGAGCTTGTGGTATACAGTTGTCTTTGTTTATATATCTGTCTTGTTTCTTTTTTATCAATAAATGGTGTACAAAGTCAATGCCCTAGGCTGGTGCACCCTCTTTTTTTTTTTTGCTTTTCTGGTGCTATGGTATCAAGACATCTGCAGTCCTAAGAGGGCAGGAAAGCGTGTCAGTCTTTTTTATATTTCTTCTAAGAGGGCAGTAAAGCGTTGTAGCCTTTTTTTTACTTGGAGAAGTGGACGAGTGAGAGGCTGCACAGCACACTTGTGCACAGCAAGTTTTTGTTATTGTCAGCAGTAAAACTCAACAGAAGTTCTAATCATTTCCCACTTCACTCAAAATGAAAAAATGTTTTGTTACCATTAAGCTTGGTCGTACATGGACTGAAATTCGGCCTGTTGATATAGTTTCACTAGATCAGCGCTGCAGGCAATAGGCTGCAGCGTTAATCAGAGTATTCTGACAGCTGAGAGGTCTCCCTGCTGTCAGAATACAATATCGCAGCAGGGAGAATTCTCCCATCCACCTTGAATGTGTGGATGGGGGAATCAGGTCAGTTTTTTCATTCAGGGTTATATAGACAAAAACTCACCCAAGCTCTACCGCATGTTTATAGGATGATGAGCTGAATAACGGTGCTCAGGCCATTGCATCCCATACATCAAAATTGCAAAAAGAATGCCGGCAACTTGATTGCTTCTTAATTCTTTATTGAGCACAAACAGCGCAACATCAAAGAGCTAACATGTTTCGACAAAAGCCTTCCTCATAGCATAGCAAAAAGGGGGGAGGGAAAGAATGGGAACACAGACTGAAAACTCTAGGGCAAACAATTAATAACCCCCTAAAATAATATAAGATTCCACAGGGGGTTAATAATTGTTTGCCCTAGAGTTTTCAGTCTGTGTTTCCATTCTTTCCCTCCCGTCTTTTCTCTGGTTCTACCAACTTCACATGATTTTAATTGTTAATTGATTTTAAATTGGATTGTACCGCCCCCTTTTTTGGAGGAATGGACACCTTTTCCTATATAAACTTGATTTTATTGTAAATCTGTATGCTATGAGGATGGCTTTTGCTGAAACATGTTAGCGTTTTGATGTCGCACTGCTGTTTGTGCTCAATAAAGAATTAAGAAGAAGCAATCGAGTTGCCAGAATTTTTTGCAGTCTTTTCATTCAACCCGCTGGCTTTGTGCAACTGTTTTTGCATGTGTATCAAGGTTTAGGTGTTTGTTTCCTGAGAGCAGTCCAAGAGGAGGAGAGGAGTTTTCCAGTCACAAAAATGCTTGCGAACGTGTGTGTTGCGTGTTTACACCCTTTGACGTCTATGGGCAAAAACACTTGAATACACTTTAAAAAAAAGCCAATATACTTTTTAGAGCATAGGGCATAAAACACAGGGTGAACAAGTGTGAACAGGGACAATTAGAAAGAGTGGGATTCTGTGTATTGAGCAGTGGCGGTGCGTCCATTAATGGCGCATGGGCACCGCCCCCTTTCTCCAGCCACCCCCTCTATGACTAATGCATATATTTATGCATTGCAGTCCACCTCAAAAAAGGTGGACTCATGGCGCAGTGCATTGCGCTCGTAGTCCACCCAGATGTGTTAGAAAAGCAAATGAATATTTGCTTTTCTAACACTGAACCACCTCTCTGCCAATCAGGTAGCACAGGTCTAATACCCGTCACCTGATTGGCTGAAGGCACAGGCACCCTGACTGGACGCCTGGCAGAATGGAAGAAGAGAGGAGGGGGAAGCATGGAGGACATAGGAGCCATCCCACAGCTCGCCACCATCACCCGCTGCCTGACCCGCCACTAAGATTGGGAAAGTGCCGGGCAGACAGCCATGACAGACATGACGGGCACAAGTGGCTGCATTTTAAGAGTAAAGTGGCTGCATTTGATGGGCACAAGTGGCTACATATGATGGGCACAAGTGGCTGCATTTGATGGGTAAAGTGGCTGCATTTGATGGGGCACAAGTGGCTGCATATGATATGCACAAGTAGCTGCATTTGATGGGCACAAGTGGCTACAATTGATGGGCACAATGGCTGCAATTGATGGCACAGTGGCTGCATTTGATGGGCACAATGTCTGCATTTGATGGGCACAGTGAGGCTGCAATTGATGTTTTTTTTCCCAGTATTTTTCAGTTTGTTTGCGCCCCTTCCCCCCCAAAAAAATTGAGCACCAGCCGCCACTGGTATTGAGCATAGTCAGGCATAGGGAACCAGCAGAAAAAACACTCACGAGTGAATAGCGGTTATAAAGTGGACCTCAAAGTGGCCCGCTGAATACACTATACAAATACTGTATTTGATTGGTTTTACCTGTCAGCCAGTCTAGTAATTCACATACTTCATGGCGGTTATCACACCTTTCACTTCCACAGCTTTGCAGTTTCCTGCATGGACTGCCTGATCACAGGCCAATGGATCAGCAGTATAATTATGATCATTAATAGTTTATGGAAGTGATATGGAAGGCTGTGAGATCAAATCATGGTGTCACCCTCTAATGCCCCGTACACACGGTCGGACTTTGTTCGGACATTCCGACAACAAAATCCTAGGATTTTTTCCGACGGATGTTGGCTCAAACTTGTCTTGCATACACATGGTCACACAAAGTTGTCGGAAAATCCGATCGTTCTGAACTCGGTGATGTAAAACACGTACGTCGGGACTATAAACGGGGCAGTGGCCAATAGCTTTCATCTCTTTATTTATTCTGAGCATGCGTGGCACTTTGTCCATCGGATTTGTGTACACACGATCGGAATTTCCGACAACGGATTTTGTTGTCGGAAAATTTTATCTCCTGCTCTCCAACTTTGTGTGTCGGAAAATCCGATGGAAAATGTGTGATGGAGCCTACACACGGTCGGAATTTCCGACAACAAGGTCCTATCACACATTTTCCGTCGGAAAATCCGACCGTGTGTACGGGGCATAAGTGTGCGGTGTGTCTGTGGTTTACAAATCTGGCTGAACAGAATTAAAGGGCCTTTTGCAGATGACGTGAATCTCATATCTTTATTTCCCCCCGTGTTCAGCCATCATCTTTTCTCTTAGGCTGGCTCCATTTCGTTGCATGTACAGTATGTTATGACCTGCTAAATGCTATAGTACCTGGCTTATAAGCCATGGGGCATTCCTATTTATTATGAAAGGCATCCCAATTCACATATATAGAACTAAACTAAAAGTATCCCTCACCTGCAGATATATAATAGTCCTAGTTGACCCTCCAGTGGTTACAGCAGAAAAAAGTGAAGGTTCTGGAGTGGCCATCACTCTTGACCTTAAAACCATTGATCTGGAGGTATTTTGCCAAGATGAATTGGCAGTTATACCACCTGCAAGAATTCAGGGCCTCATAGACAACTATTACAAAAGACTGTATGCTGTCCTTGATGCAAGGCTTCACTTCCTGTTTCCCTTAGTAAGGATGCTGGTGCCTACACCTGGAGCCGAGGGACGGGTCGCTTCTAGTGCTGACATCACGGGCTCCCTGTACAGGTAAGTGCCCTTATAGTAGAAGTCAGCAGCTACAGTATTTATAGCCGCTGACTTTAAATTCATATTTTTTCCAGGCGGAACTCTGCTTTAAGAACTAAGGGTATGCAGAGTTTTGAACAAGGGTCATTTCATTTGTTTACTTGTTGCCATGTTTTGGTTAATGATTGTGCCATTCTGTTATGACCTACAGTTAAATGTGAATCCCATAAGAAATAAAATAAATGTGTTTTGCCTGCTCACTCAAGTTTTATTTAAAAAATTGTACATACTGTATATTACCAATTCTCTAAGGGGATGCAAACTTTTGAGCACAACTGTGCCTTTTACATATACATAGGTCCTAGCCTCTGTATAAACATACATACGTGTACAGTACCACAGTACCACCTACATAGTCATACATGTGCACAGGGCTGCTGATAAGGGGGTAGCATCGGTCCTCCTGTACAAGGCCCTGGCAAGCTTGGGAATCAGATGTGGGCAGGAGAGGGGGTGATTGGCACAGCAGGAGGGCAAATACAGGAACTGATCCATTGTGTGTCTCTCCCTGCAACAGCTGAAAGCAAAGGCGTTGCTAGGGGGGTGTGGGGGGTGCGGTCCGCACCCGGGTGACACCCTCCAGAAGGTGACACCAGACTCAGACAAATACCGGTACCGCGGCTCCCTCCTTCCCTTCTGGAATCTCTTCAGCTGCACGTGATGTGCAGTTAGAGTGGGGGAGGAGGGAGGGGGGCAGAGAAATAAGGTGCCCGGGATCCCACCGTCCCGCATGCTACAGTCATCTCTCTCCGCTGGCTGCACTCACTGCAGACTGGACTATAGCCGCCTCCTCCTCCTCCTTACAAGTACACAGACCGTGAGGAGGGACACTGCTCTATAGCATCTGCCTGGGGCTAAAGTACTGTAAGTAACAGGAATATTGCAGGGGAGGGGAACATAGTGATTGGGAGGTGGGGCATTGACAGGTAACATCTATGCTGCTAGTAGTGATTTTAGGGAGGGGGTGGGGGTTATAGGATATGTGCTAGGGAGCTTTGATTTGGGTTAGAACTTGTGCTAGAAGTAGAAGGAGGGGTCAGATTTGAAGTTTGACCCCCAGCACAATTCCTCTTCCTTCCCAAGGCACCCCCTATTACATATCTTCTAATCCCATCCCGGCTCCATCCACCTCCCCCGATCCCATCCCGGCTTCATCCACCCCCTCTGATCCCATCCCGGCTCCATCCACCTCCTCCGATCCCATCCCGGCTCCATCCATCCCCTCTGATCCTATCCCGGCTCCATCCATCCCTCCGATCCCATCCCAGCTCCATCCATCCCAGCTCCATCCACCCCCTCCGATCTGATCCCGGCTCCATCCATCCCCTCCGATCCCATCGCGGCTCCATCCATTCCCTCTGATTCCAACCCAGCTCCATCCATCCCCTCTGATCCCATCCCGGCTCCATCCATTCCCCTCTGATCCCATCCCGGCTCCATCCATCCCCCAATCCCTCACATCCCGGTTGCATCCATTGTGGCAGGTTAAGGGGGGAGAGCCACATCGATGCACTTGCCTGGCTCCATCCACCCCCTCCGATCCATCCCGGCTCCATCCACCTCCTCTGATCCCATCCCAGCTCCATCCATCCCCTCAGATCCCATCCTGGCCCCATCCATCCCCTCCGATCCCATCCTGGCTCCATCCATCCCCTCTGATCCCATCCTGGCTCCATCCATCCCCTCTGATCCTATCCTGGCTCCATCCACCCCTCCGATCCCACCTGGCTCAATCCACCCCCTTCAATCCCATCCTGGCTCCATGCACCCCCTTCAATATCATCCTGGCTCCATCCACCCCCTTCGATCCCATCCTGGCTCCATCCACCCCCTTCGATCCCATCCTGGCTCCATCCACCCCCTTCGATCCCATCCTGGCTCCATCCACCCCCTTCGATCCCATCCTGGCTCCATCCATTCCCCTCTGATCCCATCCCGGCTCCATCCATCCCCCAATCCCTCACATCCCGGTTGCATCCATTGTGGCAGGTTAAGGGGGGAGAGCCACATCGATGCACTTGCCTGGCTCCATCCACCCCCTCCGATCCATCCCGGCTCCATCCGCCTCCTCTGATCCCATTTTAGCTCCATCCATCCCCTCAGATCCCATCCTGGCTCCATCCATCCCCTCCGATCCCATCCTGGCTCCATCCATCCCCTCTGATCCCATCCTGGCTCCATCCATCCCCTCCGATCCTATCCTGGCTCCATCCACCCCTCCGATCCCACCTGGCTCAATCCACCCCCTTCAATCCCATCCTGGCTCCATGCACCCCCTTCAATATCATCCTGGCTCCATCCACCCCCTTCGATCCCATCCTGGCTCCATCCACCCCCTTCGATCCCATCCTGGCTCCATCCACCCCCTTCGATCCCATCCTGGCTCCATCCACCCCCTTCGATCCCATCCTGGCTCCATCCACCCCCTTCGATCCCATCCTGGCTCCATCCACCCCCTCCGATCCCATCCCGGCTCCATCCATCCCCTCCGATCCCATCCTGGCTCCATCCATCCCCTCCGATCCCATCCCGGCTCCATCCATTCCCTCCAATCCCAACCCAGCTCCATCCTTCCCCTCTGATCCCATCCCGGCTCCATCCATTCCCCTCCGATCCAATCCCGGCTCCATCCATCCCCCGATCCCTCACATCCTGGTTCCATCCATTGTGGCAGGTTAAGGGGGGAGAGCCACATCGATGCACTAGGCTGGCTTAATGCTGGAGGGGGGTGACACAATTTTTTAACGCACCAGGTGACACCAACCCTAGTGACGCCACTGGCTGAAAGCTGGCTTCTCCTCCTCTCCTTCCCTAGCTTTCAGTTGCTGCAAGCAGAGACGCACAGGGCAACGATTCCTGTAATTGCTCCCCCACTGCACCAATCACCCTATCTATGCACCGTCCTTTCAGGATGGAGAGCAGGGAAAGGACCAATAAATATCTCATATTTACTGGCCCCTTCCTTATGTGAATGAACACAATGAGTAATCGGTACCGATCACTCATTGTGTTCATTTATAACTGAAGCATACTGTAGTAAACCGTGTTTACTATTCTTCCATTTGTTAATGAACAGTAAGCCTCTGTACAGAGTGCTTTCTGTTCATTCACTGTCCAGTGTAGCTGAGGCTGCAGAGAAAGGGATGGTGAAATCGATGTCCTTAGTCCCTTTCTTTGTCTCAAAAGTGAGGCATCAGGAGTCTGTTTAGATCCCTGCTATTTCATCAAAGTCCCCCCCCCCCCCCAACAACATTATGAAAATTTAAAAATTAGGAAAAAATAAATAAAATTGGAGGCTCATTCACACAGGTTTTCTGGCCCATACAGTGTGATTGAGTAGTTTGTTGGTGAGACTGGAGCCGCCTGTCACTCTGAGGACACAGTGGCTATACAAACACAGCCATAGGTCCTAATTTGATAGGTGTGCAGTTGTGCGTAGGTGGCCCCAAATGCACATATTTTCGGGGCTGTAGCCTGCATCTACACGCCTTTCAAATTAGGACCTGCAGCTGTGTTCATAGAGCCACTGTACCCCATAGAGTAACATAGACTGTCTACACACAACTCCAGCCATAGGCCACAGCGCTCATGTGAAGATCTCATTCACACACACACAGCTTCAATTAATAACTCAATACAATTTTATATTTTAGATTACGCAGGAATTTTGTAAGATATTTTGTGTTTGTGTCTGCTAATAATGATTTCATGCATTTTTTTTTTTAACAGTAAAGTGATTTCATGCATTTTTAGAAAAAAAAATTGTATTAATATTTTTTTTTGGGGGGGGGGCTTGTTAGGTAGGCTGCACAGGGCCTCATTATTTCTACAAGCAGCTCTGCATGTGCCTCCTACATGTGCATACAAATTCCTTCTACACTGTACATGTGCCTCCTACATATACACACATCCTGGTCTCTGCATATACTGTAAATACATATCCCTTTCACATATACATACTTTTACCTCCTACATATACATAACTACACTGCTCAAAAAAATTAAAGGAACACTTTGAAAACACATCAGATCTCAATGGGGAAAAATATCATGCTGGATATCTATACTGATATGGACTGGGTAATGTGTTAGGAACGAAGGATGCCACATCGTTTTATGGAAAATAAAATTATCAACCTACAGAGGTCTGAATTCAAAGACACCCTGAAAATCAAAGTGAAGTACTCAGTAGTTTGTATGGCCCCCACGTGCTTTTATGCATTCCTGACAACATCAGGGAATGCTTCTAATGAGACGACGGATGGTGTCTTGGGGTATTTCCTTCCAGATCTGGACCAAGGCATCACTGAGCTCCTGAACAGAAGTGCAACCTGGCAGCTTTGGATGGACCGAAACATAATGTCCAGAGGTGTTCTATTGGATTTAGGTCAGGTGGGAGTGGGGGCCATTCAGTGGTATCAATTCCTTCATCCTCCAGGAACTGACTGCATACTCTCGCCACATGAGGTCAGGCATTATTGTGCACCAGAAGGAACCCAGGACCCACTGCACCAGCGTAGGATCTGACAATGGGTCCAAGGATTTCACCCCGATACCTAATAGCAGTCAGGGTGCCATTTTCTAGCCTGTAGAAAATGGCATATCCAAATGGCATATCCGGCATATCCTGGAGGGGCATATCCTCCATGGATATGCCTCCCCAGACGATCACTGACCCACCACCAAACCAGTCATGCTGTACAATGTTACCGGCATCATAACATTCTCCATGGCTTCTCCAGGCTCCCTTTCACGTCTGTCACATGTGCTCAGGGTGAACCTGCTCTCATCTGTGAAAAGCATAGTGCGCCAGTGGCGGACCTGCCAATTCTGGTGTTCAATGGCAAATGCCAATCAAGCTTCATGGTTCTGGGCAGTGAGCACCTTATGTAGTCTGTTTCTGATTGTTTAGTTGGACACATTCACACCAATGGCCTGCTGGAGGTCATTTTGTAGGGCTCTGGCAGTGCTCTTCCTGTTCCTCCTTGGACAAAGGAGCAGATACCAGTCCTATTAATGGGTTAAGTACCTTCTACAGCCCTGTCCAGCTCTACTAGAGTAACTGCCTGTTTCCTGGAATCTCCTCTATGCTCTTGAGACTGTGCTGGAAGACACAGCAAGCTTTCTGGCAATGGCAGGTATTAATGTGCGATCCTGGAGGAGTTGGACTGCCTGTGCAACCTCTATAGGGTCCAGGCAGGCCCGGATTGGCCATAGGGCAAACCGGGCCCTTGCCCGGTGGGCCAGGGCAGCTGGGCCACATGTCCTTGCTCTTTGAGCCCACGCCGCTCACCTGGCCTCTCCACGGCCGCCCGGCTGCCAGTTAAGCTCAGCCATTGGCGCCAGAGGGACGGAAACATGAAGGCGGGAGGAGCTAGAGGAGACACCTTCGCTCTCCCCGTGATAGGTCCGCCGTCGGTGCCGGGGGCAAGACTACGAAGGGGGGAGGAGCTAGAGCAGACACCTGCTGCAGACACCATGGAGCCGGATGAGAGAGAGAACGTGAGTGCAGCCCCCTGTAACCTGGATAGGAGGAGCGGTGGGAGCGGTTGCATATAGAAGAATCATTCTCTCCATCTTCCTCCTGCAGTCTCTGAATGCCTGCAAGAGGGAAAGGAGAGGCAGGCATTCCAAGACTGCAAGAGGAATATGGAGAGAATGATTCTTCTATATGCAGCCGCCCCCACTGCTCCTTCTATCCTGATTCTTTCTGCTGCCCCCCTTTGCTCTCCACCCTACCCATACTCTTTGCCCCCTTGCGCTCTACACCCCCCCATGCCCTCCGCCACCCCCCCTGTGCTCTCAACATCCCCCATGCTCTCCACTGCCCCCTGTGCTCTCCACCTCCCCCCATGCTCTCCACTGCCCCCTGTGCTCTCCACCTCCCCCCCATGCTCTCCACTGCCCCCTGTGCTCTCCACCTCCCCCCCATGCTCTCCACTGCCCCCTGTGCTCTCCACCTCCCCCCATGCTATCCGCCGCCCCTCTGTGCTCTCCGCTTCCCCCCTATTATCTCCACATACCCCCATGCTTTCCGCTTCCCCCCTGTGCTCTCCTCTTCCTCCCTGTGTTCTCTGCCTCTCCCCTGTGCTCTCGTCCAACCCCATGTTCTCAAGGTTCCTCCCTGTGCTCTCCAACCCCCCCCATGCTCTTTCCTGGTCCCCCCTCGCCCCCACCCCCACACACTTCTGCCCGGTTCCCCCTCCCCTCTCCCGGGAGATCCATCAGGGTGGGGAGCAGGGAAGGTGCTGGTTAACATGTCATGGGCTGCTCAATCCAAAGTGCCCGGGCCTATTTTTTTTCCCAGTCTGGGCCTGGGCCTAGGTATCGCTTTATGCTACCAGTAGTGACACTGACCCTAGTCAAATGCAAAACTAGTGAAAAACAGAAAACATGAGTAGGGGAAAAAAATGTCAGTGGCCTCCACATGTAAAACCATTCCTGTTTTGGAGTTGGTCTCATTGTTGCCCATCTAGTGTACCTGTTGTTGATTTCATTAGCACCAAAGCAGCTGAAACTGATTAACAACCCCAGGGACCAGAAGGATTTACCCCCTTAATGACCAGGCCTTTTTTTACAATACCACACTGTGTCGCTTTAACTGAGAATTGCATGGTCCCACAAATAGAGCTTTCTTTTGGTGGTATTTGATCACCTCTGCGGTTTTTATTTTTTGCGCTATAAACAAAAAAAGACAGATGATTTTGAAAAAAAAAGCAATATTATTTACTTTTTGCTATAATTAATATCCCCCCCAATTTTTTTTTTTAAATTCTTCATCAGTTTAGGCCAATATGTATTCTTCTACATTTTTCGTAAAAAAAATCGCAATAAGGGAATATTGATTGGTTTGCGCAAAAGTTATAACGTCTACATTTATGGCATTTTTAAATTTACTAGTAATGGTGGCGATCAGCAATTTTTAGCGGGACTGCGACATTACGGAAGACAGATCGGACACTTTTTTTGGGACCATTATCACAGAGCTAAAAATAGCCACTGACCACTGTATAAATGACACTGGGAGGGAAGGGGTTAACACTAGGGGGCAAACAAGGTGTTAAGTGTGTCCTAGGGAGGTGTTTCTAACTGTGGGGAGAGTGGATTGACTGGGAGTAGATAGAGATCTGCTGTTCCTGATCACTAGGAACAGAAATCTCTCTCTACTCCCCTGTCAGAACATGGATCTGTTTGTGTACATTGACAGATCTCGGTTCTGGCTCTCTGTGGAGCGATCGTGGGTTGCCAGTGGACTGCTGGCCACACGCATCGGCTCCGGTGGCACGGGCGTGCCTGCTATCAGGCCCGGACTGGGACAAAAAATAGGCCCGGGCATTTTAGACTGAGCAGCCAACTTTTCCAGGGACTGGGGGGGGGGGACGGACGATGGTTGGTAGACATTCGCGGGGGTGGCTGGTGTCGGTCCTCCACACTGTAATGTGCAGGGACACGGTGATATAAAGGGAACTGTATATATGCGCACTGACCTGATACATATATACTTCTAATCCTATGATCATTTCGAATGTTGGTTAGTCTGCGTTGTGTGATGCCCCTGTACCAGGCATCCTCAAACTACGGCCCTCCAGCTGTTGCAGAACTACACATCCCATGAGGCATTGTAAAACTCTGACATTCACAGACATGACTAGCCATGATGGGAATTGTAGTTCCTGAACACCTGGCGGGCCGCAGTTTGAAGACCCCTGCCCTATACCATTGGATACAGGTCCATAAGCACCTACCCAGTACTGTCCTAAGGAAGCTACTATTTAGCAAAATGCATTGACAAGCAAGTGTGGAGGCCATATTAGATCAGACCTTTCTATTCAGATATATGTATAACCCTATGAGTACTAACTCTTATATTAAGGATCCAACCTCTATGTTTGCACTATTGGGTATTTGTTGACCGTATCCATATAGGGTGTTGCTTGTATGTCTCTATGTTCTTTTAACCTATATGTAATAAAATATATAACTTTTTAACAAGGTTTCCTCTCATTATGTGCCCACAAAAGTCTGCCTGTTTTTTGAGGTTTCTCAATCCTTACACATGGTTAAATTACTTGATGCTATACTCTGATTAAAAAGTGTTCCTTTAATTTTTTTGAGCAGTGTATATCATCTCAATATACACAAACATACTGTACCTTCTCTTTATGCACACATGTACATTCTCCATATACATACATGTACCTTCTCCATTAACTTAGCTCTACTTTTTCCATATGCATACATATACATTGTCTATATACATCCATGTACCTCCTACATATACTGTACATAGCTCTTCCTTCTACATATACACTTCTCCATATAAACTCATGTACTGTCTCTCTCTCTCTCTCTCTCACCAGAGACCTTGTCACATTACCTACCACCAGGTGCGGATTGTTACATACAGAGAGGCTAGGGTATATAGAAGAGAGGCTGTGTATACAGAGAGGCTGTGTATACAGAGAGGCTGGGTATATACAGAGAGGCTAGGTATACAGATAGGCTAGTGTACATACAGAGAGGCTGGGTATACAGATAGGCTAGTGTACATACAGAGAGGCTGGGTATACAGATAGGCTAGTGTACATACAGAGAGGCTGGGTGTGTACAGAGAGGCTGTGTATTTACAGAAAGGCTGGGTATATACAGAGAGGCTAGGTATACAGAGATGTTGGGTATATACAGAGATGCTAGGTATATACAGAGAGGCTGGGTATACAGAGAGGCTGGTATATACAGAGAGGCTGGGTATATACAGAGAGGCTGGGTATATATAGAGAGGCTGGGTATACAAAGATGTTGGGTATACAGAGATGCTGGGTATATACTGAGAGCCTGGGTATATACAGAGAGGCTGGTGTATACAGAGAAGCTGGGTATATACAGAGAGGTTGGGTTTATAGAGAGAGATAAAAGGGGATTTTGTGAGCCACAATGGTATATTGCCTCAAATGTGGAAATCACCTAGCTGCCCGCGCAGAACACGTTTCATATGCCGTGCAATACAATATATACAAAAGATACGCTGCGCTAAGGTGAAAATATCAATCTGGAGATTATTAATGCAAATGAGGTATACTGAACATACCGCATAAGCGGCTTATCCAGCCACAGCAAGGCACAAAGGATATATATAAAAAAAACAAGTGATTTTAAGGTGCAATGTGTAAATAATATACTAGATGTATACCATTAGAATGAGAGTAGTGATTACTAAACTACTAACTGTATATATAATGAATGAAAAAAATAATTTATATAATCTGAAATTTACCGTGTAAAAAATATATATAAATATATCGCAGTGATAAGTGCAAAAATACAACAAAGTGCCAAGTGCCACACAATGAGTGTGAATATCAAATCCAAGATGTGCTACGTGATTCTTAAAGTCCAATTTTTGAAAGAAATGCACATAAAGTCTATAAAAACAGTTCATAAAAATCCAACGTGCGTGCATTAATCTTAGTGCTTAGTGCTCAGAATTCCATGCTCAAGTGCCATCCAGTGACCCCCCGGGGATAGCCGCTCACCTCAGAGCGTGCGACTCAGCTGTGAAACTGAGTCTAAACAGCTTATGAGCCATCCCACGGCTCAGTGATGGAATCCAGATACACAGTTTTCAGCAGCAACTCCACAGTTAGAATTAAAGGAAAAGAAAAACTGGATAGTGTGATATCGTTTATAAATGTTTATTAGAATAAAAGCTCCCCACATTAGGTACTCACATTTGCAAGGTGCGTGAGTGCACCAATCTGATAACAGTCTCCAAAGTTTGCCTCAAAATTTGCCTGTCAGGAGGAATAAGCTGTGCATCTCAGTGGAGTGAAAGGCTCCGTGCTCCGTCCTGGCCCCTCCCCTGCGTGTGTTCGACACAGGGTCACGTGTCTTCATCAGCTGTTTGCAGCTGTGCCATACTCCCATTATGGGAGTATGGCACAGCTGCAAACCTACCAAGACATGGCCACCCACCTAAACTGACAGGCCTTGTAAGGAGAGCATTAATCAGAGAAGCAGCCAAGAGGCCTATGGTAACTCTAGGGGAGATGCAGAGATTCGCAGCTCAGGTGGGAGAGTCTGGCCACAGGACAACTATTAGTCATGTACTCGACAAATCTGACCTTTGTGGCAAGAAGAAAGCCATTGTTAAAAGAATGCCATAAGAAGTCCCGTTTGCAGTTTGCGAGAAGCCATGTGGGGGACACAGCAAACAAGTGGAAGAAGGTGCTCTGGTTAAATGAGACCAAAATGTAACTTTTTGGCCTAAAAGCAAAGCGCTATGTGTGGTGGAAAACTAACACTGCACATCACCCTGAACACACCAACCCCACTGTAAAACATGGTTGTGGTAGCATCATGTTGTGGGCATGCTTTTCTTCAGCAGGGACAGGGAAGCTGGTCAGAGTTGATGGGGAGATGGATGGAGCCAAATACAAGGCAATCTTAGAAGAAAACCTGTTAGAATCCGTAAAAGACTTTACTGGGGCAGAGGTTCACCTTCCAGCAGGACAACGACCCTAAACATACAGCCAGAGCTACAATGGAATGGTTTAGATCAAAGCATATTCATGTGTTAGAATGGCCCTGTCAAAGTCCAGACCTAAATACAATTGAGAATCTGTGGCAAGACTTGAATATTGCTATTCGCAGATGCCCTCTATCCAATCTGACATAGCTTGAGCTATTTTGCAAAGAAGAATGGGCAAAAACTTCACTGTCTAGATGTGCAAAGCTGGTAGAGACATCCCTAGGAAGACTTGCAGCTATAATTGCAGTGAAAGGTGGTTCTACAAAGTATTGACTCAGGGGGGCTGAATACAAATGCACGCCACACTTTTCATATATTTATTTGTAAAAAAAAATTGAAAACCATTTATCATTTTCCTTTCACAATTATGTGCCACTTTGTGTTGGTCTTTCACATAAAATCCCAAAATCATACATTTACATTTTTGGTTGTAACATGACAAAATGTGGAACATTTCAAGGGGTATGAATACCTTTTCAAGGCACTGTAATGCATTACAATTTATTTAAACCAATTAGATTTTAGTGTACTAAAATGTACTGGAGATATTAGTCGGCCAAAATAGGACTAAAATGAAAACGATTCAGATGACTAAAATAGGACTAAAACTAAAATGTAAATTTAGTCAAAAGACTATGACAAAAAACGAAGTTTGAAGTTAAAATTAACACTGCTGTATACACTAACAGTGTGTAAGGTCTCTACACAGCATTCCTGGTATATTAAGTTCTTGTGTCTTCTTTGCAGAAATGGAGTTTCAGAGGACATCCCCTTCACAGCACACCAGAAGACACATTTCCTATAAGAATTCATCATGCAAGCAGAATGTACATCATCCTATAACTGTCCAGAAATCAGCACAGCTCCCAGGCCTGCCATGTGGAGACAAGAACCTTTATGTAACTGGAATCTCTATCACTAAACTGGGCAACCCTGCCCTGGCAGATAGTGGCAGGAATAGACTTCGTACACTACAATATGCCCGTAGCAGTCATGTGACTTCAGCTCAAACCTCTGGCTGGAAGCTAAAATACATTCCAGTACAAAATGTCCCTGTTATTCACACTTACAGCAGACCATTAAAAGTAAACCTTAATGGTCATACACTCAACAGCTCCAACCCACAGGCCAAAGAGTTTGTCCAATGCTGTGGAAAAAGGTTGCCACCAGCCATGTCCCAGTCTTGGTGCAATTATCGATTTGCATCTTACACTATTTTGTCCAAGAACCCACCACATTTAGAAGATTCATTCAATAGGACTGATGGACACAGCTCTACTGGTGCCTACCAATGTCATTGTGTGCAAAGAAAAGAGATTTCATCTGTTTACAAACAACCTTCTAATCGTTCAAAAAACAATATAAAGCCTCTTTTTGCAGATGCAGCCACACAGACCACCAAAGCACAAATACTCCACACACAGGAAAAGGAGGATTCAAATTTGATAATGGAAAAACCAGATGGCATGGATCTAAGAGAAGTTTCTACAAATCTTAAGCCTGAGAACAAACAACTGGGAAAGAAGCATCCAAATAGCCTATATCACAGTAGGAACCTTCTTCTGCCAGATCCACAATCAGATCCATATTTATCCAATTCTCTAAGATCCTTAGAGAGAGAAGAACACTTTTTCAGGTCTCTTAGCCCCCCTCCAATTGTTGTAATGTCTCCTGAGCCATGGACAAGCCAAACACCCCCAGACCAGACCCAACTATCAATCACTGTCCCTACCCTACCAAGGCCAAATGTGTCACATCAATAATCACAGACGTACACTATCTACAGGACCGACTATTTGCATTAGTTGTACTATTTTACATTATTGCCAGTAAATTATATTAACATTTACAATACATTATTATACAAGTTCAATGTTTGTCATTTACACTATCACATTTTGAAAATGTTTGTTGTTTGTCACTGTAACATAAATTACTTTCTCTGTGAGGACAGAAATAAAGAGCTGCCATTGACAAGGTACTCTGGGTTCCACTGGCCTGGAACAAGAATATATGATAAGAGTTTAGGCGTAGACTTCACTGGTTGCATGCTCATTTATAGGGATTTCTAACTAGGTACTGATGATGACAGGCCTAGTTCTTGTAACTTTGAAAAAGAAAGTCAAATGGCAATCTTTATCTTTCTGCCTTCACATGTTTCTTTTAATTTAAAGGATCTAGTTTGCGCAAGAAAAATCTAGAATTCTATATAATAATTACGGTATGTGCTGAAAACATCACTGTGATTGAATCCACAAAAGTGTTTTGAGAGCCTGTATGAGTTAAAGATATAGCTGTGGTAGTAGTGGTGGTGATGAGCTGGTGGTGCTGTTGGTGTGGATGGTGCTCAGGCTGCTCAAAATGGTGGCTCTAGTGGTATGAATGTGAAAATGATAGTGGTTGTGGAAGTGAAGACAGTGTCAAGGAAATAGTGGAGATATGCTGATGGTGGCAGTGGTGGCATAAATGGTGTGCTCTTGAGATGCTAATGATTGTAGTAGAGATTATCTGGAGATGGCTGTGGTGAAGATGGTGATGATGCTGGTGGAAATAGTACAGATACTGGTGGAATTATCTGAGATGGTGTTAATTATGATGGAGGTGAAAATGATGTGGATGGTGATAGAAGTAGCAGAGATGGCGATAATCCTGATGTTGGAGGTGGAAGTGGTGGGTAGGGATGGGCGAATGGTTCGGCCCGAGCATAAGTTCGGGCCGACCTTTCGCTGTTCGGACGTTTGACAAACAGCCGAACAAACGGGTCGTTCAACCATTTGTTCGGCCCCCCCGAACCAACCACAATGCAATGTGGTGCTGGACAGTGCATTGCAAGCCCTGATTGGCTGAAGCAGTGAAAGCTTCAGCCAATCAGGGCACAGAGCACTGTCAGAAACATGATTGGACACTGTCATCATGAATTTATCCAATCATGGATCATTTCCGCCCCAAAGTATAAAAGTATTCTTTCACTGGCAGGCATTTTCATGTGATTTTGGCGTGGAGAGAGACAGAACAGGGCTCTGTTCAGTGCAATTAGTTAGCGCGCTATACTGTGCTATTTTGCTTCAATTGTCAGTGTAGAATATTAGTTTAGTGTTAGTCTAGGGATAATGTGAGTGTAGTGAGGAGGACCATTATTCAGCTTTTCATAATGTGCAGCTAGAGTAGGGACTGTGTCATTAATACCAACATTAGTGTAGAGTAGGGACAGCTCAGATAGTTTCAGTGTAGTGTAGTGAGACCATGTCAGTAATCTTTACATTAGTGTATAGCTAGAGTAGGGACAGTTCAGATAGCATCAGTGTAGTGATGGTTGAACATCTGTGATCCTGATTGTGTTACTGCCAGTTTAATGCCATTTACTTCTGTGTGGGTTACTGCCAGTTAACGCCGTATATTTTTGTGTGCGTTACTGCCAGTTTAACGTGATACAGTTCTGTGTGTTTTACTGCCAGTTTAACGCCATATAGCTTTGCTGCGTTACTGCCAGTTTAACACCATATAGTTCTTTGTGCGTTACTGCCAGTTTAATGCCATATAGTTCTGTATGCATTACTGCCAGTTTAACGCCATATAGTTCTGTGTGCGTTACTGCCAGTTTAACGCCATATAATTCGGTGTGCGTTATTGCCAGTTTAACACCATATAGTTGTGTGTGTCACTGTTTGGCACATTATATTGCAGTATATTATAGTGTATCCATGGAGTGTGTCTGTGTAGTATGAGTACTCAAATTAAAGTGCACCAAACTCCTCTTTACATTGATTAAAGTGCATCTACGTACAGATTTCAACTTCTTCTTTACATTTGCTTATAAGCACCGCCCCCTCCCTCCCAATAATGTCTGGGAGGACAACAAGGACTGGCAAACATTCCCTTGGCACTGTAAGAGGGCCAGCAACAAATGTGTCCACAGGAAAAGGTGGATAGGGTGGTCAGTCCTCAGGCAGGGCATCATTTCCTCTGTTTAGTGAGTTTGCCCATGCTATCCAGCCACAGCATGAAGAGGAGGTGGTGGACTGGCTAACTAAACCTTCCAAATCCTCCTCATCCTCTGTCACGCAAGCAGAGACAAGTGTGCAGTCCCCTGAAGTTGCCAGAGTGGATAAACCTGCCTCCTTGTCCACATATATTTCTGTCATAGCCCCAAAATCAGCCATTGAGGAGTCAGCTGAGTTATTTGATCACAGCGTCAGCCACTTGCTCCTTGATGATGCCCAGCCATTACTGGATTCAGATATTGCTTCTGAGGTTGAGGATGACAGGAACATGAGCCTAGAAAGAGGGAGGAACACTGGTAGACAAATTGGCATTTATGTTCCCGAAGCCGCAGCGTATTGCCAAGTTGTCTCCAGTGGTAATGATGAAGATGGAGGAGATGGAGATGATGATGATGAGGTAACTGATGCGACTTAGGTGCCAGATAGACCAGAGGAGGAAACTGAAGGTGAGGTGGCACAACCCCAAGGAAGCCGACATCAAGAAAGAGTAGAGAGCAGCCACCCTATTCCATCACATTCTGCAGCTGTTATCTCCCGGCCCACTCCTCAAAGTTCAGCTGTCTGGGCTTTTTTCAGCACTTCTGCAGCAGATCGCACTATTGCTATCTGCAAACTGTGTCTCAGGCACATCTCGAACGTGGTAAAAACACCAACCATATGCATATCATTGTAATTTTTTTTGCCTTCATCAAGTGCACCTCTATAGGGTTATGGTGGGAAGGCGCCCCCGACACCCAAGGAGTAATTTTTCTGTACCTGTTTGACAGGTGCATATCATTGCAAATTTTTACAGCAAGGCCAATTGTTGCTTTCATCAAGAGTACCTCTATAGGGTTACAGTGTGAAGGCGCCACTGACACCCAAAAAACAATTTTTATGCACCGTTACTTCTATACAAAGTCAAAGTGACACCAGAATGTATCCACAAATCTCTAATCTTGTTCCCGGTGCACTACATTGTGGCCTCATCATACACACTGGCTCCCTAGCTGTTGCTGAGCAAAATAAAGGCAGCTTGCAGGGAAAATGTCTTTTTTTTGGCTTTATATATGCAATTATTGCTGCATTGATTCTAGACATGGTACAGATCTGCCACTTTACAGGTAGACTAAGGGGACCGCCCCAGGCACTATATAGGAAAACAAAAATTCATTTTTAGGCTTTCACTTCAAAAATCATAAAATCATTGCTCATTTAAAAATGAAATTTTTCACAAACTTTTTTTTTTTATTGATACATGTCCCCCAGGGCAGGACCTGGGTCCCTATAACCATTGTATACCCAATTACTTGCATATAAGCCTTCAAAATAGGGAAATTAGATTTTTGACGTTCATTGACTTTAATGGGGTTCGTTATTCGGGTCTGAACTTTCGCGGTGTTCGAAAGTTCTGGTGCGAACCGAACAGGGGTCTGTTCGGCCCATCCCTAGTGGTGGGTATGGTGGTGGTGAAGATGGTGATGATGCTGGTGGAAGTAGTGAAGATAACAGTGATGTTGATGGTGGTGGAAGTAGCAGAGATGGTGATAATCATAATAATGGAGGTGGAAGTGGTGGAGATGGTGATGATGATGATGATGATGGTAGAAGTAGCAAAGATAGTGGTGGTGGGGATAGGGGAGAAAGTGTCAGAGATGGTGGTAATCATGATGATGGAGATAAAAGTGGTGGGGATGGTGGTGGTGGCTGTCAATGCTCAGCTCCTGTATTTTCAGACATTGGTTGGAGGCCACTGGTAGCTCCCATGTCCACTATTTCTAGCTGCTTGGCTGTAAAGTCAGCTTGGTAACAGGCTTATAGAATTATCTGGCATGAAAAAAAAATTGCACAGCTACATCTATAAGTCCAGTCAGTAGATATTGTAAATATTGTTTGTTTCTCTCATTTAAGTTTCAGTAAAAATAATCTGATCTGGTTGGCGTTGAAAATTGTAGCTGGCCATATACACAAAGATCTGATCATGTGATCCTGTAGGAACAAAACATATTTTCATCATTCAGTGCAATTTTCTGGTGATCCTCAAACATCAGAAACCAGCTAGTCACACAGAAAGATGGAAGTTCCACTCCCCCCACATGTATCACTACTGTTATTCCTTCTGTGCGGAGGTGATGATGGTGGTGGCAGTACATTAACCTAGAGATAATTTCATTGTTTCTAAGTCACTAAAGTCCCCATACCATGAGTTTGTAATTTTACTGCCCAATGATTGCTAGAGCCATGATACCTGCGATGGGTCATTTATAATGTCGTCTCCACAGGAGAGAATGCAGATGGCCAATCCAAGAAAGTTTCATAATAGCGTAGTGACTTTTCATGAAGTAGCAACTTCTCCTCCAAGAGGCTTGGACACAATCCGGGATCATTTGTTTCTTCCAGATGATCATACCTGAGGGACAAGAGAAACTGTAATGAAATAGATGTTATGTGGGATCTGCAGATTGTATGATATATGATGTCTCTGATGATTTGGAATAAACGATAATTGAATTAAAAGCCAATTTTTGAGGGAATATCTAAACATTTTGTGGATGTTCCTGGCCATGTGGGGCTTTGAAATCACCAGAGTTATCAGATGATGCCAAGTTTATTGTTTTTATCTGCAGCTCATATAGAAGAGCTGAGCTTTGTACTCCTGACACTTCATACAAAGTACAAGAAGTTTTACAGCTATTTATGTTCACTCCTACTATACTGTTGTCAGTACTTTTACATTTACAAGATCTATAAATCTAAAACATATGTTTAACTGAGATGTCAATGACATTTCACGTTTCTCACCACCACTTGTATATGAACAAGGCTGGCCAGCCTTCCTTTGACCAGAAACCTCAAACTGTCTGCTTAGATCGCTCTAATGCCTTGTACACACAATGAGATTATCGGACGAATGACTATCTGTTTTTTTTTATTTGCATACTAGTCTCATATCAAAAATGGAGAGGTTGCTAAAGTTACGAAAATTCTCATACGACAGAATAAAAATTCAGAAGTGATGTAATGTGTTGTATTGTGTTTGTATTGCATTTTCAGAGGAATACAATACTGACTAAATGAAAATCATACGAGAAAATTTTCATGTTTGTCCCATCGGATATTATTGAATGAACTGTTGTGATCGGTTCTCGAAAACTGTGTACTAACGATCAGATTATTGTACAATCGCTTTGAAAGCAGAATTTTTCGTACGATTTTCTGATCGTATGTACGGGTCATTATAAAGGCAGATCTCTGTCAGAGAATGGTAAGATATGTGTCCGCCTCCTCCACACACTATATTAAGTCATCATGACTGCACAGGTCAACAGTTTATAAACCGTTAAAATAGTTTAGCCTTACCTTAAAGTGTTATTAAACCCAAGACCCTGCGTTCACTATATCTGGTCTCCCACAATACACAGAACACGGAAATGCAATTATTTTAGGAAATATAAACTGCTAAATACCTTTTTTTCATCAGAAGTATATAGCAGTCTTGTGACTTGTATCAATATCTGCTTAAAGCTTGTAGGAGGAGTTTTCATCCTCTGCATGGACAGTGCTGATTGGCCCTGTGCTGATCACACGCACTCTCCCAAGAAAAAAAAAAAATCTCTAGCAATACACACCAAACTGACCATGTGCAGCCTGGCTACTAATATTCTGTTCTACCAGGAGATGGGTTGGAGTCAGTTAAAGAAGGGGAGGATCAGAGAAGGCAGGATCACATAGCCTTTATACACAATGCAGAGGATTAACCCCTTAGGTTCCACAGTGAGTATAACAAGCATCCTTTACTGCATATACACACTGATTTTACTGTTGTGGGTTTAGTAACACTTTAGGGAGTGCCTGTTTTTTTGTGTTATTTCTTGTATTCTTTCTCTGCACTGAAGTGTCAGACAGTAAGGTTGTTTTATCTGAGCTCAGTGCTGCAAATAGATTGTCATATAACAAAGGTCCTGCCTGGATTACATAAATGAAGAAAAAAAAGCTTTGTTAATGGACAGTTTTAATTTCTCCAGAAGTTCACACAGAATGTCTATTATCAGGCAGAAGACATGATGGCCTCTATGAGGTCCTGACTGATTGATACCGTGCTGATAGAGAGAGAAGTGAATAACAGCAAACATACAAATCCCTGAGGATGTACTTTTTATATAGAATTATATTATTGCAAATGTCCATTGCCATCTGGCTCTCTTTATCTCACAAATTAAACAAATTAAACAGACCAGAACAAACACTTGTGGTAATCACAAAGGAGTGGAATAAATGATGACCTGCAGCACCACAAAACCTAGAAAACCACAGGTTGCAAAACGTTACTGTTTATGGAAGAATGCAAGAAGAGGAAAGTATATTACACTGTGTAGGAAGATAAGCAGTTTATAGTGTAAGTGGGGTAGATAGGTGGCTTACAGTCTAAGGGAAGGTTAATCACCCGAAATGCACAGGGAGGTAGGTGATGTCAACCTTGCACAATGCTGGTTGGTGTTACCTGTGAGAAATCTGCCAGAACAGCAAAGAATTCAGGAGCGTTGCAGAGCCCAGCATAAAGAAGAATCTTTCCAGGTGGCCACCAGACAAAATTCCTGGGTACCAATCACCTGAGGACAAACACACCAATGTTAGGGCACAGCAATTCACTAATGTCAGTGTCTACAAAGGGGGGAACTGTGAGTAAGATCGCTTGTCCTTAATAGCATCTTTGGAATTCAGGAAACTAAATCTAAAAACCCTACAGTGATGGAAGAAACCAAAAAATAATTATCCGAGGCAAAAGGTTTCCACTGATGCATTTTACCCATCCTACTGGGGCTTAATAACAGAGTTATTGGAAGAGCAGAGAATTCTTAAATACATGTACCTATACCTTTCCAATATTTTTCTTAAAGTAATATGTTACATAAAATATCCTAAAAATATGAGCAGAAAATAAAAACTGAACTTTCACATTTACCATGGATATAAATTGGGAAGACCATACTACATAACATCCAATATAGATTTAGTAAATTAACCATACTGACTCTAAAGCCCCATACACACGATAGGACTTTGTCCAAACTTTCCCTTGGATTTTTGTACAAAGGGCGTTGGCCATAAGTTTGTATTGCATACACACGGCAGGACTTTTCCGGCCAACTTTCACCAAATCACGTGGTTTTTCAGCTCTTATCCACCACCCTTTGGTCAACTTCTGTATTGTTGTCTGATATTGTGTCAATCTCACCACTTTTATAGGCGAGATTGACACCTTGCGAGCCGGGTTTTACACTGGTGCGGGGATCCGACTTGGATCCCCGCCAATGCCAGGCACTGTTTGGTATGAATCTTGAGGGGGAGCTCCACGCCAAATTTTAAATAAAAAACCAGCATGGGTTCCCTCCAGGGGCATACCAGGTCCTTAGATCTGATATGGATTTTAAGGGGAACCCCCTACGCCGAAAAAATGGCGTGGGGTCCCCCCCAAATCCATACCAGTCCCTTATCCGACCACGCAGCCCAGCCAGTCAAGAAAGGAGGTGGGGAAGAGCGAGCCCTCTTTAATAAGGGGGCCCCCAGATCCCAGCCCCCCCACCCTATGTGTATGAGTATGGGATATATCGCCTACCCATTCACCTGGGGAAAAAAGTGTTAATAAAAAAAGCACACTACACAGGTTTTAAAAGTAATTTATTAGGCAGCTCCGGGGGGTCTTCTTCCGACTACGGGGGTCTCTCCGGCGTCTTCTCCCGGTGTCCAGATCTTCTGCCGGTTCCTCCGCTATCTTCTGCCGCTCTTTTGCTAGCGGTGGCCCGGACCTCTGTATCGTCTTCTCCCCTCTTCTCTTCTTCCGATGTTGACACGACACTCTCTCCAGCTGGAATGCTCTCTGAGCGCTCCGCAATGGACTTATATAGGCGGTGACCCCGCCCCCTTATAAAATCACAGTCCCAGCATGCCCTGGGATGTGATGTCATAGGGGAGTGGCGTCACTGCCTATATAAGTCATAGCGGAGCGCTCAGACAGCATTACAGCCGGAGAGAGCGTTGTGTCAACATCTCTGGAAGAGAAGAGGGAAGAAGACATCTCTGAAAACAGCAGAAGATAGCGGAGGAGCCTGGCAGAAGGAAGAAGGCACCGGAGAAGAACCAGAGAGCGTGGAGACGATACCGGAGAGAGGGAGAAGAGGCTTGAGAGACCACCGAAGTCGGCAGAAGACCCCCGAAGTTGGAAGAAGACCCCCGGAGCTGCCTAATAAATTTTTTTTTAAAACCTGTGTAGTGTGTTTTTTTTTTGACACTTTTTTTCCCCAGGTGAATGGGTAGGGGTACGATGTACCCCATACTCATTCACATAGCGTGGGGGGGCCAGGATCTGGGGGCCCCCTTATTAAAGGGGGCTCTCGGATTCCGATAAGCCCCCTGCCCGCAAACCCAGACAACCAACGGCCAGGGTTGTCAGGAAGAGGCCCTTGTCCTCATCAACATGGGGACAAGGTGCTTTGGGTTTGGGGGCCGCAGGGCGCCCCCTCCCCCAAAGCACCCACCCCCCATGTTGAGGGCATGCGGCCTGGTATGGCTTAGGAGGGGGGGGGCGCTCGCTCTTCCCCACCCCCTTTCCTGAACGTCTGGGCTGCGTGCTCAGATAAGGGTCTGGTATGAATTTGGCGTTTTTTCGGCGTAGGGGGTTCCCCTTAAAATCCATACCAGGCCTAAGGGCCTGGTATGCCCCCAGAGGGGAATTCCCTCTTGCGCTTGCCACAATAGGAAAATGTGTTTTTCCTGTTGCAGCCAGCGCGAGATGTACAGCACCCTGTCGCGGAGAACCAGCGCGATGGGTTCGCGCTGGAAACATTCTCGCTGCCGCGTACTGTAGTTTGTACAACAGTCTGATGCTTTTGTGTACACACGATCAGACTTTGCTCCATCGGACTTTTGTTGCCGGAAAGTTTGTACGTTCGCACAGCCAACAAAAGTCCGATGGAAACAGAAAAAGTTTGTCCGATGGAGCGTACACACGGTCGGATGTTATTCCAAAACTGCTAATTTGCATGTTTGTTGTCAAAAAGTCAGATCGTGTGTACAGGCCTTTAGACAAACTGTGGTCCTATGACGCTCCCCATTATATTTAATCAAGGTCCTGTTATCTTATTTAAACAGTCCAGCTTTATTTAAATCAGATTTTAAGACCTTGATAACCTTGATTGAGTATAATGGGGCCTATTTCAGGATGATAATATGTCTATAATTACATATGGAAGGAATTGTATGTGTAAATTGTAAGCTGCTCTTCCATTGACTCTATAAACAAGCCTCCAACAAGAGGGGCAAATGCATCAGGGAAACCAGTGGGGGGATTGTCCTTGGTACAGCATCATGACTGGGTAAAAATATTTTCCACACAATCCTGATGTAGCACGCCCCCCTAGAGGACTGCTTAGAATTACCTGCTCATCTGCACGGCCATGACCTGGTGAACATTCCAACTCACCTGACACTCTGGGTTCAGACATCCTTGTATCACTGTAGAGTTATAAATCAGACAACTCTGTGTATTTATGTTCTGAGAATATTTTACTTGAACCAATTAAAGGGGATGTTGTCATAAACAGGAGGTAATAGACCTGCTGAGTTCTAGACAACAGCGCCTACTCAGCAAAATAATACCTCTGAAGATACAAGACAAATATTAACCATGACAATAACCCCTAAAAGGATGTTTTAGCTAACTGATTATACTGACACTCGGTAGAAGATAGAACCTGGCCAGCCTATGCTGCTATCCTAAGGAGAGAGCAGATCTAGAAATTATAATCTAGGGGCCTTCCTATCAGTAATGGCATAAAAGTCCACGTTGCAGATCTGATATTCTTTACCAGTACGTAGGAGCTCGTTAACTGTAATCCAATTAGGTGTAGTGGGAAACAGTAGGTTTCTTGTAGTGAGGAAAGCTAAAGATGTCTAAACATCCAATTCAGTGAAGTATTCCTAGAGTAGAGATGTCTGTGCAAAGTGTCCCAATGTAACTGTGACAAAGGATGGATAAAGGTTGGGCGATTAGCCCTATCACCAACGACCCGACCGTTACGATGTCTTCCGGACAGTAACTCGTGTAGCGACACTCGTACAGTGGATCCGCTGTCTCAATCTCCCGACGTGAAGCTTGACATACCGACTGCCAGGCGTCCGTAGTGGTGCTGGAAGGTTGTCTGACAGCAAACGGCAGAGCGAGGCCCCTCAGGTTACGGATTGGAAGGTGGTACTCCGCGTTGTAGGGCGCGACCTCTCTCTCTCTAGGCACAGAGAGAGGTCAGTCTTGCGTCAGGCCCAGGAGGAAGAGAAATTTGCGCAGGCTTTTTCCTTCTTTTATTGTTACTCCCAGCAATCTTCCCAATAGCAGCAAAAATCCCTGGGATATGTAGTCCGGGCCCATAGTCAGGTACAGCTATTGACTGACAGAACTACTCATCCCACAGTCCTTTTTGTTGAGCACACAGATATGATGCCACCTGATACACTGATCACTAGAGGGACATACTTGGAAATACCGGATGATACGGTGCTTTGCCATTGTAGTCCATATTGCTACACTGACAAAACACTCACAGTGTTTTATTATGTGATTTTTATTTACTAGAATTTCAAACTGTTATATAAAAATTACTAAAAAGGAAGAAATGCCTTAGGAAATTGCCGTAACTGCCCTGGAAAACCCTTGGAAATGCCCCAGAAGTGTCAGCTCAGTGCAAGTCCAGCCAAAGACCTCTAGAGGATGGCAGGGAGTCACTGGCTTCTAGAAGGTGGCAGGGAATCAGTGTCCTCTAGAGGGCAGCAGGGACACAGTGGCCTATAGAACTCGTCAGGAAGTCGTTGTCCTCTACTGGATTGCAGGGAGTCAGTGGTGCTTGTTTTTGAGCTAACACCTGCCTACTTACCTCCAGATGATAAAAATGTGACTTCAACTAGCATCGCCCCTGCAAAGCAGCCGAGCGCCTGGAATAAAGTCATGACTGCCATGCAGATGCCGCGGATACGTTTGGGTGCCAGGCCGAAGGTTATCACAGAACCTAAAGAGAATCAGATCATTTTAGGACTTTGCTGATCACATGACACAAAAATCTCATCTTCTTTTCTGACAAATAGCAGATTTGCCCAATCACAGATAACCACCACTACTTACAGGCTGGGGCCACCAGGGCTTCCGCCAGCCCCAGCAGGACATACTGAGGGGCCAGTTGGAGGCAGGACATGGACGACACCAGTAAAACTTTCCCTGACAGCGTCTGCTCCACCATGGGGAACCACTTTCGATGGATCTCATAGACCCCAGCAACAAGCAGTGACATGGCGGCTCCAATTTGTCCACAAACTAGATGGGAGATGAGTTTGTTATTATGGCATAGGGACAGACAGATATGCACAAATCTCTTCAATGACTGAAGGCTGCATATAGACAGAGGTGACACCATAGTGGTGCCACAACTGTCACTGAACATAGATATTAGGACTAGAGGTGACATCACAGTGTGCCACGACCATTACTGAGCAGAGATATCAGAACTGTATATAGACACATCACAACTGCGCAAAAGTTATAGCGTCTACAAACTAGGGTACATTTTCTGGAATTTACACCGCTTTTAGTTTATGACTGCCTATGTCATTTCTTGAGGTGCTAAAATAGCAGGGCAGTACAAACCCCCCCCCAAATGACCCCATTTTGGAAAGTAGGCACCCCAAGGAAATTGCTGAGAGGCATGTTGAGCCCATTGAATATTCATTTTTTTTGTCCCAAGTGATTGAATAATGACAACAAAAAAAAATTTTACAAAAAGTTGTCACTAAATGATATATTGCTCACACAGGCCATGGGCATATGTGGAATTGCACCCCAAAAAACATTCAGCTGCTTCTCCTGAGTACGGGGATACCACATGTGTGGGACTTTTTGGGAGCCTAGCCGCGTACGGGGCCCCGAAAACCAATCACTGCCTTCTGGATTTCTAAGGGCGTAAATTTTTGATTTCACTCCTCACTACCTATCACCGTTTTGAAGGCCATAAAATGCCCAGATGGCACAAAACCCCCCCAAATGACCCCATTTTGGAAAGTAGACACCCCAAGCTATTTGCTGAGAGGCATGTTGAGTTCATGGAATATTTTATATTTTGACACAAGTTGCGGGAAACTGACAAATTTTTTTTTTTTTGCACAAAGTTGTCACTAAATGATATATTGCTCACACAGGCCATGGGCATATGTGGAATTGCACCCCAAAATATATTTAGCTGCTTCTCCTGAGTATGGGGATACCACATGTGTGGGACTTTTTGGGAGCCTAGCCGCGTACAGGGCCCCAAAAACCAATCACCGCCTTCAGGATTTCTAAGGGCGTACATTTTTGATTTCACTCTTCACTGCCTATCACAGTTTCGGAGGCCATGGAATGCCCAGGTGGCACAAACCCCCCCCCCCCAAATGACCCCATTTTGGAAAGTAGACACCCAATCTATTTGCTGAGAGGCATGGTGAGTATTTTGCAGCTCTCATTTGTTTTTGAAAATGAAGAAAGACAAGAAAAAACATTTTTTTTTTCTTTTTTCAATTTTCAAAACTTTGTGACAAAAAGTGAGGTCTGCAAAATACTCACTATACCTCTCAGCAAATAGCTTGGGGTGTCTACTTTCCAAAATAGGGTCATTTGGGGGGGTTTTGTGCCACCTGGGCATTCCATGGCCTCCGAAACTGTGATAGGCAGTAAAGAGTGAAATCAAAAATTTACGCCCTTAGAAATCCTGAAGGCGGTGCTTGGTTTTCGGGGTCCCGTACGTGGCTAGGCTCCCAAAAAGTCTCACACATGTGGTATCCCCATACTCAGGAGAAGCAACAGAATGTATTTTGGGGTGTAATTTCACATATTCCCATGGCATGTGTGAGCAATATATCATTTAGTGACGACTTTGTGCAAAAAAAAAAAAAAAAAAATTGTCTTTTTCCCGCAACTTGTGTCACAATATAAAATATTCCATGGACTCGACATGTCTCTCAGCAAATAGCTTGGGGTGTCTACTTTCCAAAATGGGGTCATTTGGGGGGGTTTTGAACTGTCCTGGCATTTTATGCACAACATTTAGAAGCTTATGTCACACATCACCCACTCTTCTAACCACTTGAAGACAAAGCCCTTTTTGACACTTTTTGTTTACATGAAAAAAAGCAAATGCCCTACAGAATAAAATGGTGGGTGTTTCCTTTTTTTTTTTACACATTATTTGCGCAGCGATTTTTCAAACACATTTTTTGGGGAAAAAACACACGTTTTTAAATTTTAATGCACTAAAACACACTATATTGCCCAAATGTTTGATGAAATAAAAAAGATGATCTTAGGCCGAGTACATGGACACCAAACATGACATGCTTTAAAATTGCGCACAAACGTGCAGTGGCGACAAACTAAATACATTTTTTAAAAGCCTTTAAAAGCCTTTACAGGTTACCACTTTAGATTTACAGAGGAGGTCTACTGTGAAAATTACTGCCCTCGATCTGACCTTCGCGGTGATACCTGACATGCATGGTGCAATTGCTGTTTACATTTGACGCCAGACCAACGCTTGCGTTCACCTTAGTGCTAGAGCAAGGGGGGGGATAGGGGTGCTTTTTTTTTTTTTTTCTTTATTATTTTTTTGCTTTTTTATCTTATTTTTAAACTGTTCCTTTCATTTTTTTTTTTAATCATTTTTATTGTTATTTCAGGGAATGTAAATATCCCCTATGATAGCAATAGGTAGTGACAGGTACTCTTTTTTGAAAAAATTGGGGTCTATTAGACTCTAGATCTCTCCTCTGCCCTCAAAGCATCTGACCACACCAAGATCGGTGTGATAAAATGCTTTCCCAATTTCCCAATGGCGCTGTTTACATCCGGCAAAATCTAAGTCATGAAATGCTCGTAGCTTCCGGTTTCTTAGACCATAGAGATGTTTGGAGCCACTCTGGTCTCTGATCAGCTCTATGGTCAGCTGGCTGAATCACCGGCTGCATTCTCAGGTTCCCTGTTGAGACAGGAGAGCCAGAGAAAAACACGGGAAGACGGTGGAGGGGCATTCCCTCCCACTGCTTGTAAAAGCAGACTAGAGGCTAATTAGCCACTAGGATTGCTTTTTCATGAAAGCCGAGCGCTGGCTGAAAAGAATGATACCAGGATGATACCTAAACCTGCAGGCATCATTCTGGTATTACCATTCAAAGTCGTGAATGGCGTACCTGAAGACAATAAAATGGTTAACAATAAAACCCAGTAAACGGTAAAGTATAAAAAATTGCATACCTGAAAAGCAAACATGATAAAACATAATAACAATAAAACATTGCAGAATAGAATACAGTAAAAAAGAGCAGAACAATGGAGAGAGAATAGAGAGAGAGAGAGAGAGAACAATAAAACGACAACTATTTTTTTTAATTTTATATATTTTTTTGTGTTTTTTTTTTTTTACACTTTTTTTTGTAACTGTAACTTTTATAACTGTAACCGGTTCCAGGTTCGGGTCTCTCAAAATGCGATGGCATCTTGGGAGACCCTGTGAAAGTGTGCCTAGTCTGTGCAATGCTGTACCCTACGCTAATACTCAACTAGTGAATGGTAGCGTTCAAAACATTCACCAATGCAAAGACCAGGATTGTCAGGACAGGAGGGAAAATAATAGCGGGTGTCACGCCTATATCCGCGCTTGCTGCAGACACGACATCTTTTTTGGGGGGTTCGTTGGGTAGGGGTACTCGGGAGGACATAAAGAAAATGCCTCTCATGCAGCCAACTGCATTTGGTTGGGGATGTGAATGGGGGAAGTACGAGTGCTGCAGAAGTGGTGGGTTCCCAATTATTAGGATTGGCGAATGCAGCAGGAAGGGCATTATGGGCACGACGGGCCTGTGTTTGTCTTCTTCTTGGTGGCAGCGGGACACTACTTGTGCTTGCCACCTCACCAGCTTGAACTGCACTTATGGGACTCGCCGCGTCACCAAGTGTTACTGCAGTGTTGGTTTGACTATGACCGGGGTGTACTAGGCCGCTGGTGCTTGCCAGTTCACCAAACGCTACCAAAAAAACTGTTAGTGATCGCAGGGATCAGGCCTGACTCTGCGAACGCTGCAGTTATGCGTTTAGTGTTTTGTAAGTGACAGTGATCGATCGATACTGCACTTGGGTGGGCTGGGCCGGGCGGAGGGGCAAAACACAGGTGCTAGCAGGTATCTGGGCTGATCCGCTAACACTGCGTTTTTGGGAACCCTAAATTGCTGGGGACGCTAGTATAGATCTGATCGGATCAGATATTGATCCGTTCAGATACTATACCACTAAGGGAGGTGTACGGTGTGTGCGTGAGTGTTAGCGGTACTGGCGCTAACCTGACGCTGCCTGGGGCTGGTGCTTGCCAGTTCACAAAAACGCTACAAAAAAAAACTGTTGGCGATCGCAGGGATCAGGCCTGACTCTGCGAACGCTGCAGTTATGCGTTTAGTGTTTTGTAAGTGACAGTGATCGATCGATACTGCACTTGGGTGGGCTGGGCTGGGCGGAGGGGCAAAACGCAGGTGCTAGCAGGTATCTGGGCTGATCCCGCTAACACTGCGTTTTTGGGAACCCTAAACTGCTGGGGACGCTAGTATAGATCTGATCGGATCAGATATTGATCCGTTCAGATACTATACCACTAAGGGAGGCGTATGCTGCGTGCGTGGGTGTTAGCGGTACTGGCGCTAACCTGACGCTGCTTGGGGCGACGCATATCACCGCCGGGTGATCAGGGGGCTAAACCTTTATTCGGTAATAAACGGCGGGTGCCCTGACACTATAAAAAATAAACAAACTAACCAGCATCACCCGTAACGGTTATACGGTGATCAGTGGTTAAAGAGTTAACTAGGGGGCAATCAAGGGGTTAAAACATTTATTAGGTAGTATATGGGGGTCCCTGACGCTATAAAACGCTGACGGCGAACCTAAATATTTACCTCCCTAACTAGCGTCACCAGTGACACTAATACAGCGATCAGAAAAATGACCTGGATCAACTTTACCTATAAATGTTAGTACCTAGTTATATTATGAACAATCCCCATTCCAAAAGAGTTGGGATTCTGTATAAAATCTACATAAGAACAGAATGCAATGATCTGCAAATCTCATAAACCCATATTTTATTCACAACAGAAAATGGAAAACATAAATGTTTAAACTGAGAAAATTTACCACTTTAAGAAACAAATAAGGTAATTTTAAAATTGCTGGCAGCAACATGTCTCAAAAAAGTTGGAACAGTGCCATGATTACCATGGTTTAGCATGCCCTCTTCTTGTTGTCCCATTCTTACCCCAAATAGGATTCAAACTGCTCAACAGTTCTGGGTCTTCTTTGTCCTATTTTCGTTTTAAAATGCAGCAAAATATTTTAAATTGGTGAAAGGTCCAGACTGCAGGCAGGCCAGTTAAACACCCGGACTCTCTTTCTGTCATGCTGAAATATGCAAGGTCTTGCCTGAAAAAGACATTGCCTAGATGGGAGCATATGCTTCACTAAAACCTGGATATATATTTCAGCATTGATGGTGATTTTCCAGATGTACAAGCTGCCCATTTCATACGCACTAGTGTACCCCCATACCATGCAGGCTTTCGAGCTGAGTACTGATAGTAAGCCGGAAGGTCCTTCTCTTTAGTCTGGAGGATGTGGCACCCATGGTTACCACAAATAATGTAAAATTTTGGTTTGTCTGACCACAGTACAGTTTTCCACTTTGCAACGGCCCATTTTAGATAAGCTTTGGCCAAGAGAAGATGGTGGCATTTCTGGATCATGTTCAGATATGGATTTTTTTCCATGATAGAGCTTTAGCTTTTGGATGGCAGACAGTGAGTTTTGGAAGTATTCCTGAGTTCATGCTGTGATGTCCATCACAGAATCATGCCTGTTTTTAATGCAGTACCATCTGAGGACACTAAGATCACGGGCATCCAATATTGCGTTTCGGCCTTGTCCCTTGCACACACAGAAATTTCTCCAGATTTTCGGAATCACTAGATGATATTATGTACTGTATGATGATGTATTTAAAGTCTTTGCAATTTTACGTTGAGGAACATAACTCTGAAATAGTTTGACAATTTTTAAACGCAGCTTTTCGCAGATTGGTGAACCTTTGCCCATCTTTACTTCTGAGATACACTGAATCTCTAAGATACCCTTTTTACACCCAATCATGTTATTGACCTGTTACCAATTAAGCTAATTAGATGTAAAATGTTCTTCCAGCTCTTCCATGTTAGTACCACTTACTTTGCCAGTTTTTGTTGCGCTGGCCCAACTTTTTTTGAGACGTGTTGCTGCCATCTCAAATTACCTTATTTTTTTCTTAAAATAGTTAATTTTCTCAGATTAAACATTTATTATGTTTTCTATTTTCTACTGTGAATAAAATATGGGTTTATGGGATTTGCAAATCATTATATTCTGTTTTTATGTAAATTTTACACAGCGTGCCAACTTTTTTGGAATTGGGGTTGTAGATGGAGGTGACACCATAGCACGCCACAACGATCACTGCACAAAGATAACCAGACTGTATATTGACACCTAAAACAAAAATATCTCTTAAAGCGGAGTTCCACCCTGAAATTTTTTTTTTGCATATTCACAGACCTGGGGGGAATTTTTTTTTTTACTTACCAGAAACGCCCTGTTGCTATGTAGTGGCTCCTAATCTGCCACTTCCTGGTCCACGGAGCTCCTTGTCATTTCCTCCCTTGCCTATGCTCCTGGGAAATGTGAGTCATCGTTTCCCAGGGGTCAGTGGGCAGTACTGTGAGCAAAAATCGCGTCATTTCCCGACAGGAAATGATGCAGTTTAAGGCGGTTGCCATAACAATGGGGCGGGACCTTCCTCTGTTGCCGCCCATTGTTATGGCAACTTTCTAAACAATCAACACTACGGCTGCCAGAGCATCGCGCATGCACGATATCGGGAGGTACATTCTGGTTACCCAGCATGCACCTCCCCATTGGTAATCCAAGAAGAGATAGCGATTGGGCTTCACATGCCCACAATCATTATGGCAACGCCCAGAAGAGGATTTACTAAGTTGTGAGTATAAAATAAATATATTATCAACATCCACTAGCAAACATATAAAATCATTCTTTATGTTAACCGGTTCCCGACCGGCGCACACCGATGTACGTCAGCAGAATGGCACGGCTGGGCAAATGGGCGTACCTGTACGTCCATTTGAATTCCCCGCCGTGCCATTGTGTGGGCGCCGGGAGCTCCATGAGTCGGGCCGCAGGTCCCGCGGACTCGATCGCCGCGGGGATACCCGCGATCGCCTCACGGAGAGGACGAACGGGGGGATGCTGATGTAAACAGCATCTCCCTGTTCTGCCTAGTGACAAGTGTCACTGATCACAGCTCCCTGTCATCGGGAGCTGTGATCAGAGTAATGACACGGTTAGCCCATCCCCCTACAGTTAGTAATCACTCCCCTAGGACACACTTAACCCCTCCCTGCCCCCTAGTGGTTAACCCCTTCACTGCCAGTGCAATTTACACAGTAATCAGTGCATTTTTAATCGCACTGATCGCTGTATAAATGACAATGGTCCCAACAATGTGTCAAAAATGTCCGACATGTCCGCCATAACATCGCAGTCACAATAAAAATCACTGATCGCCGCCATTATTAGTAAAAAAAAAATTATTAATAAAAATGCCATAAAATTATCCCCTATTTAGTAAACGTTATAACTTTTGCGCAAACCAATCAATAAACGCTTATTGCGATTTTTTATAGCGCAAAAAATAAAAATCGCAGAGGCGATCAAATACCACCAAAAGAAAGCTCTATTAGTGGGAAAAAAAAGAACGTCAATTTTGTTTGGGAGCCACGTCGCACGACTGCGCAATTGTCAGTTAAAGCAACGCAGTGCCGAATCGCAAAAAACGCTCTGGTCAGGAAGGGGGTAAAATCTTCCAAGGCTGAAGCGGTTAATAATGCATTATACTCGGATACCTGAAAAAAAAAAAGTGGCTGGAACTCCGCTTTGACCACTTAAGCTCCGGAATGTTTTACCCCCTTCGTGACCAGAGCATTTTTTGCTATTTGGCACTGTGTTGTTTTAACTGGCAATTGCGCGGTCATGCAGCACTGTACACAAATTAAATTTACATAATTTTTTTCAAACAAATAGAGCTTTTTAGATGGTAATTGATCACCACTGGGTTTTTTATTTTTTGTTATATAAAGGAAAACGCCCGAAAATTTTTAAAAAATTATCATTTCTACTTTCTCTTATAAAACATAACCAATACAACAATCAACAAAATCTAATTTCTGCATTAATTTAGGCCAAAGTATATTCTGCCTTTATGTCTCTGGTAAAAAAAAAAAAATCCCAATAAGCGTATAATAATTGGTTTGCAAAGTTATAGTCTACAAACTATGGTATTTATACTGGAATTTAGGATTTTTTCATACTAGTAATGGCAGTTATAGTGGGACTGTGATAGTGCGGTGACACTGGCATCACCAGTGACAGTAATACAGTGATCAGTACTATTACTATGCTCTGCAACTGTACTAATGACACTGGCTGGGAAGGGGTTAACATTTAGGGGCAATGAAAAGGGTTAACTTTGTACCTAACAAGTGTAATGTGTGCAATATGTGCTGCTTTTTTACTAATAGATGTGGCTGATTTTTCTTCTTGCATTGCAGGGAGAAAAAAATGGCCACATTACTGCTCTGTACAGAACCCTGTGTTGTTAGTAAACACAGGGCTCTGTGCTGTAATTCACTAAGCGATCAGCAGGTCCTGGACTAAATTATTGTCAGGGACCTGATGACTGACTTATGTTGTACCAAATGACAGCACAGATTGGGCAGGTGTGTGGTGGAATGCCAGATCATGTACATGTATGTGATTTGGTGCATTGCTTGTACCAAACATTACACATAAACATGATGTCCCTCTGATGAGACCCAGCATTTAAAAACATTGGAAAAAACAAAACAAAAAACTGCTGAAAAAAGACACAAGTCCATCTAGCTGAACCAATAAAAGGAAATTTAAAAAAATAATACAATCCTATATGCACAATACTACAGTATACTGTCAGGTCACCTTGAGGCTAGGTGACAGATGCACTCTGTAGGAGTCGGAAGTGCACCGCTAGGTAGTGGACCCTAGGACTGACTGCTACGGATTGAACCCTAGGAGGTTCAGGAAGCAGGTCTACTGGATCACTATCACAGATCCCACTGGGAGCTAGAGCATAGATTCCCCAGGGCGCAGAGTCTAAGAGCCAGCAGGTGTTCACCAGAGCCCCTAGTGGTGAAGATGGACTGAGCTGCAGTCTGGCTCCAGGTCGCGGCCCCCAGGGTCTCACAGCTCATGCTCATGGTAGACTACAGGAGAAGAGGAAGGAGGCAGCAGGCTGGAACAACAAGGAAAGTAAGGAATAAGCCAAATGTCAGGGCGACTAGCAGACAAGGATAAACATAACACGCCAAAGGTCAGGGTCACAAGCAGACAGGGAAAGTCAAGAACAGGCCAAAGTCGGTAATTGGAATCAGATGTAGGAAACACAGCAAGTACACACGAAAGCTAAAACACTATGGTTGATCAGCACTGCTGGCTTGTATTGCACAGGTTAATATAGGGTTCCCTGACAGGAGCTGGGGTGGAGCCATGCTAGAGGAGAGATTATAAAAGCAGTCAGGTGAGGGTCAGCTGGTCTCTAGAGATGAACACATGGAGACAGGTAAGCTGACAGACAAACTCTACTGCATTACCATGACATATACCCACAGTTGAGCCAGAGGAAAGCAAAAAACCCTAGCAAAGCATGATCCAATTTGCTCCAATAGGGGGAAAAAATTCCTTCCTAGTCCCCCAAGAGGATATTACATGAATCAACTTTACCTATAAATGTTAGTAACCATTTATACAGTATTATGTGCATCTAGGAAAGAATCCAGGCCTTTATTATAACAATCTCTGAGTTGGCCAGAACCAGCCCTTAAGGGAGTCTATTCCACATTTTCACAGCTCTTACTGTGAAGAGACCTTGTATTTGGAGATTAAATCTGTTTTCCTCCAGACATAAAGAGTGCCTTCTTGTCCACTGTGATGCATTTAAACTCCTCTTCTCAAGAGAGAATAAATTCAGTTCCTCTAATCTTTCCTCATAGCTGAGCTCCTCTATTCCTCTTATCAGTTTGGTTGCCCTTCTCTATACTTTCACCAGTTCCCTGATATCCTTTTTTGTGAACTGGTGCCAAAAACTAAACTGCATACTCCAGATGAGGTCTTACTAATGATTTGTACAGGGGTAAAATGATGTCTTTCTCTGTGGAGTCTATACCTCTCTTAATACAAGAAACTCCAGTTTGCTTTGGACACCGCAGCTTGGCATTGTATGCTATTATTAAAGCGTTTGTTAACTCAAAAAAATAAAACAAAGATCCTGTTTCTTTAAAGCATGTTATACAGCACAGTGCTTAAATACTTGGCTGATCCTGCCAGTTTTTACCCTCCCCTCTGTACGCTGACCACGACATATCAGAGCTGCTGAGCCCTGACACCGTTGTCAGCGCACGTGCCTCCATCATACGCTGCTATCTGCAGCTCTCCTGTCTCCCTCTGTTCTCCTCCTCCCCCTCCCTGCCTGTCATCTCTCACTATCGCTGATCTGCTCCTCTCCCCACTGCTTCAAAACAAACTGATCTGTATATCATCCCCTCTGTCACAGAAAAAGCTGTGTCCTAGTGCCTATGCTTTATAAAAATAAAAAAATAAAAAAATTTCTACCTGTTTTAACAGCGTCTCCCAGCGATCACATGACTCCAGGCTCTCTGCTCCTCTCCTCCCCTCCTCCCTGGCTGATGTCAGCAGGGGAATCTTGGCCCTGCCCACTGGAGATACCTGTACCAGCTAAAATAAAATCTGTCATTGACACTTTTTTTTATTTCCCCAGGAAAAAAGAGACTGCCCTGGAGAGATGGAGACATACTACAAAAAGTTCCAGGTCTTCCCTCCACAATCAAACACTGTTACATTAATGGATCGATGACCCTGGAATGAGCCAAAGAAAATTAACTTGGTCCCCCTTACCTGTTCAGAAGCTGCCCACCCTGTTTCCAGTCCCCGTAGCACACTGACAAACTCAGGCTCCAGTCTAGGGGTATATTTAAGGTTTATTGTAGGTTTCAGTCATACATGCAGGGAGGAGGGTTGAGGGTGCAGAATACCCAAGGCACTCACAAATCTTGGAGGACAGCTTCCTAAATACCTTGTTCCAGCTGTAACAGGGTGCCAGTCACACCTGTGACTGCACCTGATGCGGAATACATGCAAGAACGCCAGCAGGGGCTCTCATTGAATAGCCGCATGAGACAGCCCCATTGAAAGCAATGAGAGGTGATCAGCGATCACATGCAGGAGCTGGCAGCCTCTAATTTCTTTCAATGGGGCTGTCACCTGCAGCCAATTACCAAGAACCCCTCTCACATGTAATCAACCTTGGGTGCATTCGCAGGTGTGAATGCACCCTTAGGCCCTAAAGAAGTAGTCTAAAAAATAATGCTGATATTGGAGGGAACATCCAGTAAATTTGTAACCCTATGCTATACCCATAGTGTGTTAAAGGATAAGTTCTTTTTTAAATAAAATAAATCAATGAATGCACATTTTGCAGGAAAAAAAATGTGCTTTTCCAACTATTTTTTTTTTTTTTGTAGGAACCTGGAAAGAATTGCATCAGCGATCAGCAGATTACTGGTACCATGCAGGTGTCCTGCAGACTGTGAGTATAAGTTGTCTGCCCATACATCGTACGGCAGGACAGTTTGGCACTGACAGGAAGAATCAATGCCGTGGTAGTTCATTGAGAACTACCAGGGCCGTCTTTAGCGCAGGGCAAATAGGGCAGCTGCCCAGGGCCCAATCATTGTTGGGGGGCCCAAAGCAGCTGCCAATTGAGCCTGTGCTGCTGCCTGCTGGAGTTCTGCCACTTGTTGGCCGCTCATTACTGTCAGTTGTATATACAGAAGCGCTGCTTGTGACAGCGCTTCTCTGTCGGCGGCCGTGCAGATCCCTCTGCTCTACACATCAATCTCTATATGAGAGCCGAAGAGGGAGGGGGGGCATGGAATGTACACAAGCAGAAGTTCCTCGTGAAGCCAGCAGCCTGCACGGATGTTTTGTGAGTTTAGCTGCTATTATGTAGCTGCTCTCTGTGAGGTTTTCTAGATACTGGGAGAGGATTTGGGGAGGAAGAAAAGCTTTTCACTGGAAGGGGGGGGGGGACAGGGGGGTGATCTCTGAACTGGAATCTGGGGGGAGAGCTTTGTACTTAGGGATGGAGAACTTGGTGGATATACACAGCCCTCAACTCTGCACGCCATACAAAGTTTAGCCCTCAGCCCTGCACTTTGCACATAACGCACCCCTCAACCCCGCATGTCTTAGGTAGAGCACCTCTCAGCTTCGCATTCCATACACAGTTTACCCCTCAACCCTGCACTTTGCACATAGCACACCACTCAACCCTACATTCCATACATAGGGTACCCCTCAACCCTGCATTCCTTACATAACGCATCCCTCAACCCTGCATTCCATATGTAGGGCACCCCTCAACCCTGCATTCATTACATAACGCACCACTCAACTCTGCACTTTGCACATCACACACCCCTCAACCCTGCATTCCTTATGTAGCACACCCCTCAACCCTGCATTCATTACATAACGCACCCCTCAACCCTGCATTCCTTACGTAGAACACCCCTCAACCCTCCACTTTGCATATCACACACCCTTCAACCCTGCTTTCCTTACATAGCACACCCCTCAACCCTGCATTCCGTACGTAACACACCTATTAACCCTGCACTATGCAGGTAGCACAACCCTCAACCCTGCACTCTACAGGTAGTGGACCCCTCAACCCTACACTCTGTGAATAACGCACCCCTCAATCCTACAAATCCTACACTCTTTAAATAACATACCACTCAACCCTACACTCTGTGAATAACGCAACCCCTCAATCCTACACTCTGTAAATAACACACCTCTCAACAGGGCTGTCTTAATGAGTGGGCACACCTGGGCACTGCCCAGGGGCCCCAGCTGCATGGGGACCCCTGCACTTTCCCCAAAACAGCTGGTCCTTGAGCCCATGCTGCCCCTGAAATTGGGGGCCCTATGATGGCACTGAGAGTGATGGATACACAGGGGAGGCAGGCTGGCAGTGGTGCGCCGTGCTGTGCAGAACAATACCTATTATTTCACAGCCAGCAGGGAGGGGCAGGGCCAGAGCACCAGTGATGCTCTGACCCCACCCCATGCAGCTTGAATACTCGGAACTCGAATGCTGCGGGATAGGACCTGGAATGGGAGCTGCTGAGTCGGCAGCACTGAGAGCACACCTGCAGAAGTAGCACTGTGGATGGTATCATGGTAAGCCCAGCTGTCCAGCACTGTTTGCACCGAAGGGCTTGGAATACTTGCACCGAAGGGCTTGGAGGGATGGCCCCTTCTCTGCCTGCATTGATTAGTATAGGTGAGTCCAGTGCTGGAGGTGGGCACAAAGCCAAAAGTTGCAATGCAATGTATCTCCACTGGAAAAGGGGGTACTACATGAATGAAATAATGGTGCTGGGGGATATCAAGGGTGTATGGGGAAAAACAATGCTGAGGGGGGATCTGGGGTGTATAGGGAGTAGCAATGCTTGGTGTAGCTTGGGTGGCTATAGTGCTAGAGGTATCAGGGATGTAGAGAGGCCACAGTGTAGGGGGTATCAGGGATGTAGAGAGGCCACAATGTAGGGGGGTATCAGGGATGTAGTGGGGTTACAATACAAGGGGTATCTTATGGTATATGGTAACAGTGCTGGGGGATATCTAGGGTGTAGAGGGGTCAGAGTGCTGGGGGGATATCTGGGGTGTAGAGGGGTCAGAGTGCTGGGGGGATATCTGGGGTTTAGAGGGGTCAGAGTGCTAGGGGGATATCTGGGGTGTAGAGGGGTCAGAGTGCTGGGGGGATATCTGGAATGTGGAGGGGTGAGAGTGCTGGGGAATATCTGGGGTATGGAGGGGTCATAGTGCTGGGGGGATATCTGGGGTGTAGAGGGGTCAGAGTGCAGGCGGGGGTATCTGGGGTGTAGAGGTGTCAGAGTGCTGGGGGGAATATCTAAGGTGTAGAGGGGTCAGAGTGCTGGGGGGATATCTGGGGTGTAGAGGGGTCAGAGTGCTGGGGGGATATCTAGGGTGTAGAGGGGTCAGAGTGTTAGGGGCTATCTGGGGTGTAGAGGGGCCAGAGTGCTAGAGGATATCTGGGGTGTTAAGGGGCCATAGTGCTGGGGAGACATCAATCTAGCAGATATATTATATGCACAGGACAGCTTTGTTACTTTATGTTTGTAGTATTTTCCCACTGTTTCTTTGCTGTACAGAATGATTGTTCTTGTAGTTAATGCGGAGCTCCACCCAAAAAGGGGAAGCTTCGCTTGTCTGCCTCCTACCTACTTGATGTCTGTTTACCTGCGCTGTCTCTATTGTAGGGGCCCCAGAGCATTACATTGCCCAGGGGCCCATGATGCTATGAAGATGGCCCTGCCTCTCAACCCTACACTCTGTGAGTAATGCACCCCTCAATCTTACACTCTGTAAATAGCACACCCTTCCCCATTGCACCCTTTATGTAGCTCACCCCTCAACCCTGCACTCTTTATGTAACTCACCCCTCAACCCTGCAGTCTGCACAGAGCTCACTCCTCAACCATGCAGTCTGTACGTAGTTCACCCCTCAAGCATGCACTCTGTACGTAGCTCAACCCGGCAGCCTGTACGAAGCTCACTCCTTAACCATGCACTCTGTACATAACTACACTCTTCAACCCTGTACTCTTATGTAGTGCACTCCAGAACGCTACAGTCTGTATATAGTGCACTCCAGAAATCCTGGTTTATAACAATGGCTCACTGTTAGTGCAGTTTAGCCACACTCACAATTTGATGCAGAGGTAATGATGTGCGGTAACCTCTAGCAACCAATCAGTGAACAGTAATGATCTGCTGTAATTTCTAGCAGCCAATCAGTGAGCAATTATGATGTACATTAACCTCTAGCAACCAATCAGTTAGCAGCAATGATGTGTAGTAACCTCTAGCAGTCAATCATTGAGTGGTAATGGTGTGCTGTAACCTCTAGCAACCAATCAGTGAGCGGTAAGGATGTGCATTAACCTCTAACAACCAATCAGCAAGCAGAAATAATGTGCTTTAGCTTCTAGCAACCAGTCAGTGAGTGGCAATAATATGCTGCAAGCTCTGGCAATCGCTGCCTGGTCTGCTGCAGTAAACTGATTTTGAGTCTAGCTGCTATTTAATGTATATCTCAGAATGGGGGGGTGGCCCCAAGAAAATGTTTGCCCAGGGTCCAAACAATATATTAAAGACGGCCCTGAGAACTACAAGCTAACAGCCACAAAGGATGTTGGTTCTTGTAGTTCATTCATTCACAGAACTCTGTAAATGAATGACATGACCGTGTGGATGGCATTGTTTTCAAAAAGTGACAGCTTGTACAAGGAACCTCTCCCTGTACTGCTGTTACAGGGAGACAGGGTATCGGCAAGCGGCTGTAGCAGTGGGAACTTGTTACATGTTCTACCCTAAAAAACGAGTGGAACATGTAACATGTTCCCAAAGGTGAACTTATCATTTAAATTGTTCTAGCCTTTTAACTCCAGCCCAAACAAGATTTTATATTTGGATGGACTTGTTTATAAGCAGAGATATTCTTATGTTCATCTGTTTATGTGTGGAACTAGCATACAACATAATAATAACAGGCATTTTTAAAAAGCAGCAAATGTAATTTTCATCAGGCATTCACTGGAGGTGAATAAATTACTCATTTAAAACATGTGCAAATGGGTGATTCACTTGGAGTGATTGGTTACTGAATGTCTGTTTCACTGTTTAATCATTTTGTGGCAATTATGTGCCTGTGTTACCGCAGATGAGCCTTATGGCCCGTACACACGGTCGGATTTTCTGATGGAAAATGTCCAATCGGAGCGTGTTGTCGGAAATTCCGACCGTGTGTGGGCTCCATCGGACATTTTCCATCGGATTTTCCGACACACAAAGTTGGAGAGCAGGAGATAAAATTTTCCGACAACAAAATCCGTTGTCGGAAATTCCGATCGTATGTACACAAATCCGACGGACAAAGTGCCACGCATGCTCAGAATAAATAAAGAGATGAAAGCTATTGGACACTGCCCCATTTATAGTCCCGAAGTACGTGTTTTACGTCACCGCGTTCAGAACGATCGGATTTTCCGACAACTTTGTGTGACCGTGTGTATGCAAGACAAGTTTGAGCCAACATCCGTCGGAAAAAATCCATGGATTTTGTTGTAGGAATGTCCGAACAAAGTCCGACCGTGTGTACGCCCTATTAGTGTGTTTTCCTTACCAATGGATGTTGAAGGCCGAAGTCCACAGCCACGTCTGGAAGACAGATATGCATTGGCACTTTCTAGACAGGGGGCCATTATTATCAGAGGGATAATGCTAACAATTTTCATTGCTGCAATTGGCAAAAGAATTCCGCTCACATTCAGGTTTGAATTCATTGATTGAATGAAAAATCCAGAAGGGACCTGAATAAAGGGAAACACAATTGTTACCTCGGGGAAAGCAAACAGATCACACACCAAGTGATATTACTAGCTACAAATTGGGGACAGGAAGAATTCAATCATTTCCAGTAATCAATCATCTGACAGTGTCACCTCTTCCTAAAACCAGGTATTGCTCTATTGATCACTTCCCCAAATTGGGACAAAGATAAGCTCCGTCTAGAGAAATGTTTCCTGGACTTCTGATGTTTTTTTATATGAAAAAGTTGCAGATATTTTAGCTGATATGATGCCAGTCACAATGTATTATATTCACCAGAGGATGAATACACATGCACCATATGCACCAATCTGTCAATCTATTTCCACCCATCATTAAAACTTCAACAGGCTAATGTTTGGTGCAGGAAAAAAAACATTCTACTGACAGACCCGAAGGAATAAAATCCACAGAAGGCCATGTGACGGGGGGGGGGGGGGGGGGGGGAGGAATATTCCCAAGAAAGAGTTTAAATGTAAGAGTACAGTGTATGTGCAAAAAGCCTTACCTGAATGGAGGTTGATGGTCAAGAGGTTGGGAGGACTGGCATGGGTAGGAGCTGTGGTGATTGCTGGTAGATAATTCCCAATGCATGGACGAAAGCAAAAACTTGACTTAACTTTTCTCCCCCATTTCCTGTATCTTAACTAGGTCAGATCATTTGTCACAGCAGCTTGGTGGGTAGGGGGTCTTTGGGTGTCTGTGAAAAAATGTATGGTTGTATAGCACCCTCTAGTTTGCTAGAATAGGCTGTACATAGTTTGGTCTGTAGTGTGGGATAATTTGGCCGGGCTAAGAGCGAGGCTGGGTTGAACCTGGGTCAGGGTGAAGTGACTCAGGGAGGCTGGATAACTCACCAGGCAGCACCTCTGGTACCTCCCCCAACTTGCTGGAACCTTGAAGAAGCTTCCAGAAGAATGGAAGGGAGGTTAGGTGGAGCTGCCTGGAGTACTGAGGAGGGCCCCAGCCAATCAACAGCAAATGGGCTTGCAGGAGGGAGCCTTCTTAAATACTCAGATTCAGGCCAGCAGGGGCAGTGTGGAGTTCAGGTGGAAGCTGGAGATGGAGTGCTGTGGAGGCTGTTGGTGGCCCTTGAGGGTAGCCCCCTAGTCTGGGGGGGGTGTGACCTTGTGTCTGGGGCTCGGGTGCTGGGGGGATCCTCTCAACACACATGGAGGAGTCCTGTCCAGAGGCATGGGGGCAAGAGTGAGGACAGCAGGAGCCAGCTAGCATGTCTCAGAGATCTCCAAGGAAAAGACAGCCGGGTGGCTGGTGAGTGTGACAGTCTGGGAGGACTGTGGGAAGTAGCCAGGAGGGTTAGAGAAAGAGGCAGCTGCAGTCAGGTGGGTTGGTGCTGGGATCAGTAGCCACAGGAATGTAGCTGGACACTGGACTTTTTCTACACACCAAAGGGCCCTGTGGTCCCTGCCCGTTAAGGGGTTTTTCTTGATCTGGCTGAGTACCTTACCAGATTCATCAAACAGTGTTCCAGCTGAGTCTGAGTTGTTTCTGCAAGCAAGTGATGTGGTGGAGAAGTGTATACAGAGAGTGTATATAGTTGAAGTGTCCCTGAACAAGTTTGTTCCAGTCAAGCTGGCATCCCATAATTATCCCATCCAAGTCTATTAACCCTAATAAAAAAACAAAACAAAGCTGCTGGATTGTTTCCTGTCTCAAGTGAGCCTGTGGAAATTCGATGTGCTTGGCTGTGCAGGGTGGAGGATCCCTATTCACCAGCGTCTCCTACGGGGGATGCGCTACAGTTGAAAAATGTTGGATCTATATAGCGGTATTGTTCTTCCCCTTTTCGTATTGGTTTTCTTTACCAGGGTTTAGTATTTTGGGAAGGCAGAAGAATATGGTCAATTTGGAGCTGTATTTGGGCTAGTGGGGTGCAACTGGGACAGGGTTGGACCCTAGACAAGCCTTTAGGCTAGCAGACACCAATGACCCCCTCTTAGAAGCCAAAAGTTGTCATGTTATTTGCTGGTATGGTAATCGAGTTTTGGATAGTTTTAAAATTGTTAATGGTTTCATTGTGCTTAAATAAAGGGCTGCTGTGACCATTTTAAACCCATGTTGTGTAGCCCTTGTATTTATTGGGATTCTTCGAGAAATTGATAAATCCAGCAGTCATGACTTTTATAACTAGTCCTGTATATGAGGAACCAGCCATCTGTGTTGAAATATGCCAGTTGCAAGACCCATGTAGTCACAGACTTATCTGATATATCCAGTCAAACCTCCACAGACACTACTTTGCTAATTTATTTTCACAGGCATTTTACAATTTCAGTGCTGTAAAACTCTGAAATGCACCAAAGAATTGACACAAAAATGAAAATCTTTATAAAAAAACAAATTTGTGCTGTGGGACACTAGCGATGAGGAAATGGTGGTGTGAAAACAGAGATGCGTGATTTTCGAAAGTTCACTGCAATCATAACCTCCTGCTGCTTACCTCACTCACTTTCCCCAATATCACTGCGGCTCACTCACCTTCTTTGAGATCACCACAGCTCACTCACCTTCTTTGATATTACCACAGCTCACTCACCTCCTCCAATATCACTGTAGCTTGCTCACCTCCTCCAATATCACTGTAGCTTGCTCACCTCCCCCAATATCACTTTGGCTTGCTCACCTCCGCTGATATCATCGCAGCTTGCTTACCTCCCCCAATATCACTGAGGATTACTCACCTGTGTGACACAAATTCGGTAAACAATCTGCAGGGTGAAGAGGGGCAGAAGTTTCATCAGTGCCTTTGTGTTTTCCACATGGTACTCGCTGTAGCGACCGCCATTATGTTCCTTAGCCCGATCCAGCCAGGAGGAAACACGGCCACCGACATGACGATAGCGCACACAGCACATTCTTACCGCGTTCAGGAAGACGCCAACTGTGGTGAGCAGAGAGCCACCTGTGAGGAACAGAACATTTTATGGTCACTTTATACCAGGGTTGTCCAACCTTTTGACCTTCCTGGGCCACATTGGAAAAAGAGTCTTGAGCCACACATAAAATACACTAACAATAAGGATAGCTAATGTGTAAAAAGTCAGGCTGATCCCAAGTTAATAAACACTGATATAGATAACGTACCTATCTGAGTAAAAAAACTTTATTTTTTTGTAATATTTTTTATTATAAAAGTAAAAGAGGGCAACATAAAACTAGTTTAACACTGTTTTTGATAAACGAATACATCGGTATCTGGTTCGATGTATGTAGTAGCAATTCTCACTGAATTTTCGGGGTGCTCATCAGATATTTTGTTCTAACTTTGCCCTTCATGTGCTTCATTCTTCATTCTTGCTCACAAAGATAGGTGCTGCTGAAAACTGATGACATACCGTATATACTCAAGTATTAGCCGAACTGAATATAAGCTGAGGCACCTAATTTTACCACAAAAAACGGAAAACTTATTGACTCGAATATAAGCCTAGGGTGAGAAATGCGCAGCTACTGTAAGTGGAAAAGAGGGTCAACAGTGCCCATTTGCAGCCTCACTGTGCCCATTTGCATGCCTCACTGTGCTTATTTGCAGCCATAGGTCCCCCGAACTTCAAACTCGGTAGTTAAGGGTTCCTGGATGCCCCCTAGCTGCAGCCAAAATTTGGGGTCTCTGGACCCAAAGGGTTCCGAAATGACATTGCTGCAGATGGACACAGTTGACTAAATTTGGGGCCCCGTATCTCGGGCCACTTGGTACTAGGAACCCCAAATTGGGTGTGCAAACCCAGTGGAACTAGCTCTACAACATATCCAAAGCTGGGGTTCCTAGCATCAAGTGGCCCCGAGATATTGGGCCCCAAAATGGGTTCGGAAAATGTCAAGCACTTTTCTGCAGCAGAGAATGACATTTTCCGCACCGACTTTAGGGCCCCATATCTCGGAACCCTAGCTTTGGATATATTGTAGTGTTAGTTCCACTGGGTTTGCACGCCAAATTTGGGGTTCCTAGCACCAAGTGGCCCTGAGATACGGGGCCCCAAAGTCTGTTCGGAAAATGTCATTCTCTGCTACAGAAAAGTGTTTGACCCGAATATAAGCCGAGGAGAGCATTTTCAGCACAAAAAAATGTGCTGAAAAACTTGGCTTATACTCAAGTATATACGGTAAATAAGACGTGATTGTGAAGTGAGTGGGAGATTTTTCTTCAGAATGATAATACTAATAAAAGTCCAGTAAAGAGACACTGTCAAATTTTTCTTCAGCCGAATGTGTCTGCTAAGTGTGAACGCATTTTTACAAAATATTTGTAAAAAAAAAAAAAAAATCAACATTTTAAAGCAAGTTTACGATTTTGTGTTGGGCCGTATTCATAGCCATCTTGGGCTGCAGGTTGGACACCCCTGCTTTATACTGAACAATTAACTACTAATAATATTACTAATACTACCACTAATACCAATAATATTAATACCACTTTTGCTACTACTAATAGTTACTAATAGGACTTACTACTACCACTTTTTATATTACCAGCTGCTAATGCTCAGGCATAATTTACCATCACTACTGTTACTAATATTTATTGATACCAGGGCTTTTTTTCTCAAAAAATAGCTGCTGGAACTTACCCTTCACGGCCAATGCCCCCACCCCCAACTCCGCCCACAACCCCGCCCCCAGTCACGCCTTCCTTTAGAGGTGAAAATTACACAGTTGCCAAATAGTGGGTGTGATGGAGGCTCAGAACTGGGTATCGCAGAAGGCGCAAGGTTCAGAAAAGTGAAACACACACAATGCAGCAAAGTTCACTTGTCACCTTTTTACAGATCCCCCTCCCCCAAGCTCTCTCACAAATCCTCCCACCCCCCACGCAAAAATCTCTCACCTTTTTCGCAGATTATCCTCCTCCCCCACAGCTCTTTTTCACCTCTTGCAGAATGCAGCCATCATGGATCCTCTAGCTGTGCCCAGGTTTTTTTCTCATCACTGTGACGTTACCTGCAGCTCTGCCCATTAGGAATGTAGCACAGAGCAGAGGAGTTTCCCAGCACTTCACTCGGCTCCGTGCTACACACAGTTGTAACAGGCGGCAGGTGGAGAAACAAGCCCCCTCCCCAAGCCCCATATTTACAAACAATGTGGACGATTGCAGCGTCGGGGCCCCAGGGATATCCACCTGTAAACATCCAGCTTCATGTGTCTGCCGACACAAGCACACAGAAGCTGGTGGAGGGAGAGACTCCTCCACCAGCTTCTGTGTTAGTTGACAAGCGGGAGAGGACAGGGCTGCCAAAGGTGGCGGAACTCCGTTCCGGCACGTTCCGGCAGAAAAAAAGCTCTGATTGATACAACTTTCAACTATTACTAATACTTATTACTCAACTGCTAGTAACAATATTAATATCACTGGCTACCACATTTCCTACTACTAATAGTTAATGATAGAACTTAATACCAATTTTTTTTTATTTAGTAATACTCATTGATATAACTTACTTCTACTACTGTTATTAATAATTACTGCTACAACTTACTGCCAATATTACTGATACCTACCACCAGTGCCGGGACAAGGTAATCTAGAGCCCAGGGCAAACATGCCAAACTGCGCACCACCCCAAGGTACATGAGCATTATGTCAGCAAAAATCCCCCCAAAAAATTATTCTGCAAGATTACCCCCCTAAGCATAAATCCATCTTCCTCCCACTACAAATCCACCCCCTGATGAAATCCCCCCTCTCAGTACAAATCTTTTCCATCCCCATCCCCCAAATCCCCCCAGTACAAATGCCCCCCTCCCCAAAAAAATCACCCCTCCTAGCACAAACCCTCTACCCCTAAAATTTCCCCTTCAAGTACACATTCCCCCCCATATTCCCTCCTAGCACAATTACCTCCCAAACAAAATTCCCCTTCTAGCACAAATACCCCCCAATTATACCTACTTGCACAACCCCCCTCCCCACATATCCCCTCTTCTAGCACAGACCCCCATCCCCCCTGCTGCCACAAATCCTTTTCCTCCATCCCCTCTCTCAACACAGATTCCCCTAAATCACCACTCCTAGCACACCCCCCAAACTTCCCCTCCTAAGAACACTTCTTACCCCCTGACGCTCCCCAAATACCCCCTTCTAAAATCATTCCCTCCTCCCAATCACCTCACAGCACCCTTCCACCTCACATGATACCACAGTGCCCATAGCAGCCGCCTCTCCTGCCCACACCTTGTCCTGGCCCTTCCTACCACCACTACAACTACAATTCATTCTTCTGACTACTACAACTTTTGCTACCACTACTAATACTTATTTCTCCCAATACTATGACTTATGACTTTACTAGTACTTACTAGTTCTAACTACTGCTACCCCTAATGCTACTATGTGGACAGAAGAGAGAGAGGCTCCTGCAGACCTGTAGGGGTGGCAGAAGGAAGGGCCTGCTGTAACGCAGGGTTGGTGTGACATATATTGAGGCCTGCATTCTGCCCTGCCATTGACTGCTGTATTAGCACAGATAATCTCACACACCCTGAATGCAGATGGTGCTTTCTCTGAGGGGTGTTGGAGGAAATACTTCCCCTGTACACATATATATTGGGTTCTGTGTCTGACACATGTGTATGTGATTTCTATGAAAGTAAATTCTTTCTCTTAAATCGTATTATGTTTTTTTGGTCTTCATTCACTTCATCTGGATATTTTATCTCTTATTAGCTGAAGCTGACAGGACGCACTCCAACGTATCTGTGACAGCAGCGAATATTCCCGAGATTTCACATCGCTCTTCATCTGTCAGATTACAGACTTTATTATTTACTACAAGCAGCAAAATGCCACTATGAGAGCCGTTAGCCAACAGTGTCTGGACACTCCTGTCACAAAATCATAAAACATAATCGTCATTTAGCTGTTGGTATTGTTGAAGCGTTTGGGAAATGATTCCTCTGATGGTGCGCGCTGTGAAAGGAAAACAAACAACCATTTAATGTAAACTCCATCTATGAAAAAATGGAGAAAAGTGAGGCCGCCAGTCCAGGAAAAGCTACTGACAAAATCTTCCTTGTAGTAATACAGCAGAGCATTCTGAGTAACAATAGCCCAGATAGCAAGAATAACTTGCCACATTGAAATTTGTGGCAGTGTTGAATTGTAAGTCTGTTAACTTGCTGCACATTTTCACTGGCAAGTTGTACACTTGCAGAGCATTCGAAGCACAAGTTCTAGTTGACACTTTTCCAATTCGTAGCAAATTTGCGTGGCAAGTCTCTAGCAAGGGAAAAGTTGCAGTGGTAAGTCTACAGCAAGAGCTCTGCATGTCCACAGCATGAAAAATCAGCCACAGTGACCCTTGTGGTGGGATGAATATTGGACTACTATTGACTATTCTGGTTCACATAACTAAACCAGAACTTGCAGCAAGCTTGCAGAATGTTTGCACAGAAAGATGATCTGGAGTCATGTAATGCAGACTTGCTGTAATTGTGCAACAAACCTGTGAAGCCTGGCAAGTTTAGCAATAGCTTAGCAAGTTATTTTCAAATTTGCAGCACAATTGCTTGCTATCTGGGAGGGTGTACACTCCCATGTAATAATACAGCAAAGCCTCCCTTGTAGTAATAGTGTAGAGTTTTCTGAGTAATATTGTGGACCCTTTCATATAATAATACAGCAGAGCCTTCCTGGTAGTAGTGCAGAGCTTTCTGAGTAATAATATGGTGGAGCCTCCCTTATAACAACACAGCAAAGCCTTCCTTGTAGTAATACAGCAACACCTTTCAAGTAAAATAATGGTGGAGCCTCCTGTGTAATAATACAGTGGAGCTTCCTTTATTTATTTGCTACACTTTCTAGGTTTGAAACTGTCTCTGGACTGTGAGTTAACCAATCTCAATCTGAAGCCTATGACATAAACCTTCCTGCCCCAGTACAGGATGCAATACAGCAGTCTTTTCCCTTTAAATGGTGCACACAAGCACTCCCTTATCTTGGAATTAAACTCACTAGGGATGTTTCTACTCTGTTTCAGGTTAATTATACCCCCCTTTATAAGTCCATTGAACAAGAATTAAAGAACTGGCAGTCACATGATCTTTCCTGGATGAGTAGAACAGCAGCCATTAAGATGATGGTACTCCCTTGAATACTATATTATTTCCGATCATTGCCGATTCTGATACCATTCGCATTCTTTAAAAAACTTCAGTTGCTGGTATACAAATTGGGGTGGTAGGGGATGTAGAGTGGCTCACTCCACTCTCTATATCTCCAAAGGGAGAGGTGGACTGGGAGTTCCCCATTTTTTAAAGTATTATAGGGCAGCTCAATTGGTACAACTTTACCAAATTTTTTCTACACCATACTAACCTGACTGGGTTCCGTTGGAAGCGCAGGCCAGTCCCTCATTACCTGTAGACCTCCTGCTGTGACTTCCAACAAGGGAACGTCGGGCCATTTTGTGCCCTTCTTTATCCCACTCCCTACGTCTGTGGCACACGGTGTGCAAAATATACCCACTTTCCTCCAGGACAAAATCCCCAACAATTTATGTGGTGGGTTAACAAAGGCCTTTACAGGATAGCACACTTCATAGACCATAAAGGGATCAGGCAACAGGCTTACTTCCGGGAGATGTTACAGATGCCTGAGATGAAATCTTTCCGTCGACATCAAATCACTCACTTCATAAAATCCCTAGCTACCGATCTGATAGACATAACCACTAGGTCCCTGTTTGAAAATAAATGCTTATGCAGACCTGAGTCACGGGGAGGGATCTTGGAGCTCTATGCCCTCTTCAATAATCAACAGACCAAACTTTCATACTAAACAGCATGGGAATCAGATCTAGGTGAGACTATAGAGGAGGAGGTTTGGGGGCAATGGTCGACCATGGTGCACAAGGGAATACTCAATACATCCCTGGTGGAAGGAAATTACAAGGTGCTGTCCAGGTGGTATCTTGTACTGGCGAGGCTGGCGAAAATGTACCCCGGCACTTCACCCCTTTGCTTTAGAGGATGCGGGCAGGAGGGTACCATGTTACATGTCTGGTGGTCCTGTCCCAAGGTCCAGCGCTTCTGGATCAGAATATTCACCCTGGTATATTTAGTGACAGGACAAAATCTACCTAAAAATCCCAAGACGGCGCTGTTTGCGGGCCTGTCAGACGAGACCCCTAGACATCTCCGAACTCTCATCTTTTTTTCAGCAGCTAAAATTACAATAGCACTAGCATGGAAAACTCCATTAGTCAGCCTTGCACTGGTAAAGAAAAAAACTTTCTTGGATCATGGTCATTGAAAAATTGACCAGTATCCTTAAAGACAGACAGGCCAGATTTGACAGGGTGTGGTCCCCCTGGATTAAGTACCTCCAAGCCCCATAGTCTCTAGAACTGGATGGTGGGGGGCCTAGGCAGAGGGAAATGACTCCTACCTTGGACTCCTGACCTTTACTTTTTTTCCTGTTCCTCTCCTTCCCATCCTCCCCCTCCCTCTTCCACACTTTATCTTAATAAATTTTACTCTAATTTACTTCTCTTCTTCCCCCTTTTTTCTCTTTTTATGTTTAATGATTCAATTTATGAATACAAATGGAGAGTCCTGGAGCCTCTCTCTTCTTGACTCGGATGGGCGAGCAATGTACACTAACTCTAAATACCTTACCTCCCTTGGTATCAAGGGCCCTGATCTCGAGATATACTAAAAGTGCTACAACGTGATCCAACTTCATCAAGAAATTATAAATACTCTGCTCACAGGGAGATTTATTTTTCTTTTCGAGAAAAAACATAGATATATGGAACCCATATGATATGTTATTCCAGATCCTCTATGGGTAGGTCTAAATTTGTATCCATATGTTCACGGAGCGAAGTGAGCTCTCCTTCTCCCCTGTTCTTATTATTGCTCCTAGATACTCTCATCTTTTTGTACTACACTTTTGTATTACTTGACTGAACGTATGATTACTTTCTTATTGTTCATGTCATTTTGTTTAATATGTAAAACCTTTAATAAAGCAAAATTGGAAAGAAAATAGTTGTCGTTTTATTGTTCTCTCTCTCTCTCTATTGTTCTGCTCTGTTTTACTGTATTTTATGCTTAACTGTATTGTTTTATTGTTACTGTGTTTTATTGTTAACTATTTTTTGCTTTTCAGGTACGCCATTCAGCTGCAGCACGGGTTTATTTATTTTGACAGCATCAGGGTTTGCTCTCACTATATGTAAATCAGTGACTCCAGCGCTGTAAGAGGTGATTTCACCACCACAGTTAAAAATGAGCATATATGCCGAAGCATGGTGGCAGGGATGGACATCAGGAGTGGATCGCCCCTATGCTTCGGCATATATTTTTATTTACTTTTCTTGGCAGAGATTTCTTCATCCCATGGGCTAAACGAAAAAAAAAAAAAAAACGGTGCATGTATGCCCGTTCTTGGCAGAGATTTCTTCATCCAGATCGATTGATGTGAATAGAGGAATCTGTTAGATTCTTTTTTTTTACTCAGCCCATGGGCTTAACAAAAAAAAAGAACGGTGAATTATGCCCATCATTAGAAGTGGGTGGATGCAGGGCGGTATTCTAATGGTGGGTATACCACTGATCGATTTATGTGAATGGAGGAATCTGTAATGCCCCATACACACGGTCAGGATTTCAGAAAAAGTCCGATGGGAGCTTTACTTTTCCGACAGACTAATTCCCCATACACACGGTCGGATTTTCAGATTGAAAATGTCCGATCGGAGCGTGTTATCGGAAATTCCGACCGTGTGTGGGCTCCATCGGACATTTTTCATTGGATTTTCCAACACACAAAGTTTGAGAGCAGGATATAAAAATTTCCGACAACAAAATCCGTTGTCGGAAATTCCGATCGTGTGTACACAAATCCGACGGACAAAGTGCCACGCATGCTCAGAATAAATAAAGAGATGAAAGCTATTGGCCACTGCCCCATTTATAGTCCCGACGTACGTGTTTTACGTCACCGCGTTCAGAATGATCGGATTTTCCAACAACTTTGTGTGACCGTGTGTATGCAAGACAAGTGTGAGCCAACATCCGTCGGAAAAAATCCTAGGATTTTGTTGTCGGAATGTTTGAACAAAGTCCGACCGTGTGTACGGGGCATTAGATAGAGAACATGTTCTAAATTTTTCAGTCGGAAATGCCGACAGAGGTTATCCCGTTGGCAAGTCCAACCGTGTGTACACGGCATTAGGTTCTCTTTTTTCATTTAACCCACAGGCTGCATGAAAAAAAAAGAACATTACAATATATGCCCAACAAGGATCAGCAACATACTGGTATGTTGCTGGACTTTGAGTGGTTATACCAGAATGATGCCTGCAGGTTTAGGTGTCACCTTGGTATTGTTTTTTTCAGCCAGCGGTCGGCTTTCATGTAAAAGTAATCCTAGTGGCTAATTAGCCGCTAGACTGCTTTTACAAGCAGTGGGAGGGAACGACCCCCCGCCCGCCCTCTTCCATGGTTTTCTTGGGTTCTCGTGTCCCACCGGGGAACCCAAGAATGCAGCCGGTGGTTCCGCCAGCTGACCATAGAGCTGATCAGAGAATAGAATGGCTCCAATCATCTTTGTGGCCTAAGAAACCAGAAGCTAAGAGCATTTCATGACTTCGGTTTCGCCGGATATAAACAGCGCCATTGGGAAACTGGGAAAGCATCTTATCACACCGATCTTGCTGTGGTCAGATGCTTTAAGGGCTGAGGATCGATCTAGAGTCTAAAAGACCCCAAATTTTTCAAAAAAGAGTACCTGTCACTACATATTGCTATCATAGGGGATATTTACATTACCTCTGATAACAATAAAAATGATAAAAAACAAAAAAAATGAAAGGGACAGTGTAAAAATAAAATAAAAGCATGAATAATTTAAAAAATAAAATAAATTAAAGCACCCTTGTCCCTCCGTGCACGTGCGCAAAGGTGAACGCAAGCGTCGGTCATGTGACGTATGTAAACATCAATTGAGCCATGCATGTGAGGTATCACCGCGAACATCAGATCTAGGGCAGTAATTCTAGCAGTAGACCTCCTCTGTAAATCTAAGGTGGTAACCTGTAAAGACTTTTAAAGGCTTTTAAAAATGTATATAGTTTGTCGCCGCTACACGGGTGTGCGTAATTTTAAAGCATGTCATGTTTGATATCTATGTACTCTGCACAATACATATCATCTTTTATATTTCTCCAAACATTTGGTCAATATAGTGTGTTTTTGTGCATTAAGATTCCAAAAAATTTTTTTTTTCCCCCAAAAATTGAGTTTGAAAAATCGCTGCGCAAATACCTTGTGAAAAAAACACCCGCCATTTTAAACTGTATTAATCTCTACTTCAAAAAAATATGTATAATGTTTGGACAAAATTATTTTTTCATGTAAACGAAAAGTGTCAAAAAGGACTTGGTGGTTCAAGTGGTTAGAAGAGTGGGTGTTGTGGAAAACAGCAGAGGATGGGGGAGGAGCCCTGACACGTAGTGACGCACGATCGTGCTGGACTCCAGGACCCCGCCTAAAGGTTTCTGCCGATGCCGAGGGGAGGAGGGGGCTGTGTGAGAGGATGGGAGCTGAAGCGCTGGTGGAGGTAGCGCAAGTATCCATGGCCTAACTTTGGAGTCCCGGCACCCCTCCATCTAGTTTGGCCTAGTGCATCCCCGTTGCTGCGGACCCCTTCCTGTTGCCTCTCTGCTGCTGGGGATCCTGGGACTCATACCGCTGACTGTGGGCTTGCGGTGTGCACCAGCTGTGCACGCTTGCTGCGCCCCCCTGGTTTTCCTTCCTTGCTGAGTGGCTTAGATAGGAGCCTGGGATCTTCTCCATTGGAGCACGGAGCACGGAGTGGAGGAGGTGCAGCTTGGGACCTAGGTATGGACCCCAATGGTCGGAGGGGGAAGATAGAAGACTGTACCCCGTTCTGAGAGGAGAGACTTACTGGAAGGCGGTAGGAATTTATCTTCACATGTGCAAAGAAAATACTTACCTGTAACAGCAAGAAAGGAACTGTTTATTGCATATTAAAAAACGTGGAGAGCATTTGAAGGCTTTTGTTTACCTCTAAACAGCCCTTATGTGCCTTAAGAGAGAAAAGGGACGATTTTTTAAAACAGGAATTGGCTGTATACTTTTATCATTAAGAGCACTATGAGGTCTTTTGGGGAAAAGGAATTGTCTACTTTGTTTAAAAACCACTGATACCAGTTGCTAAACTCCAGAGAATGGTTTATATGCGCTGTTACATTAAAACTAAATATGGAAAAATGTTGCTGCTATATGCTACTGGCTGAAGATGGGATTGGGCTTTTTCTCTGTTTTTTTTTTTCTTCTCTCCCTCTTCCCCTGTGCCTTCTGGGCTTGCCATGTGCTCCCTATAATGAATTATGACCACAATAAGTTTAGTTTCTTATAATAAGAGGACTAAACACTCCAAGTAAAAGGTATAAGGTAAACAAAGAATTGCATTTTATTGGGGCGAATGTGGTCTGTCTTCAAGAAACACGTATTGCACATGCTTCTGGGCACAGATTGTCTTCGCACTTGTTCCCCGTGTGGTTTTATGGTGATTCAGTATCTAGCCATTCGCAGGGGGTGGCCATAGGTTTTGATAAAAAGGGAGATTATGTAACATGGAATGTACGCTGGCAAATATTTACTCCCCAAATAGAGAACCAAATAAATTTTTAATGAAAGTTTTGAAAAAACTTGAGATATTTAAGGAAGGTAAACTTAGAATAGCAGGAGACCAAAACTTGAGTATAGACCCTCGAATAGATACTATGAGGGGTCCCTCTCGTTATACATTTGAAAGACAAAAGGCGGTAAAAAAAATGTTATTCAAGTGTCAACTTGTAGATGCATGGAGTGTCAGGCACCCAGGGAAAAGGGACTATACTTCTACTCCCCAGTCCATGGGTCATTTTCAAGGATTGATTATGTCCTATAGAACATCAACTACTACCGTCTCTTAAAAAGGTGGAGATTAAAGCAATAACCCTCTCTGATAATGCCCCAGTAGTGATTCAATTAGAAATATCACTAGATTCCATGGGGGGAAGGAACTGGAGATTAAAAACCTTTCCTTTTCAGGATTCGGTGATAAATAAAAAGATTGAACAAGAGCTGGAGAATTTTTTTTCAGTTAATGATACACCAGAAATCCCCCGGTCAACCCTGTGAGAAGCACACAAGGCTTTTATAAGGGGAATATTGATAGAGGTTGGAGCAGGGAAGAAGAGAGAGAGGCGAGAGGAGCTTAATACCTTATATAGAGAGACATATGATTTAGAACAAGCGACAAAACCCCAAGGCATTCCAGAAAGACAAGAATTAATAGAAAAAAGAGAGGAATTAATACAATTGTTAGAACAGGATAAAAAACATGCTTTTCATATAGTAAACAAAGAGAGGTATCAATGGGGTAATAAACCCGGGAAATGGCTGACCAGAGCAGTAAAGGAGAAGAAAAGTCTATCCTTTATCCCTAAAATTAAAAACGATAGGGGGGAGATGGTACATTCGTCCCCTGAAATAGCGAAGGTATTTCATGCATATTATAGCGCGTTATATAAGGTGAACGAGAGAGGAGAAGATATAGAGAAACATGATGCAGAAGTTTATGAGTACCTGCGGGGCCTAGACCTTCCCATGGTACCTAAGGAGGAGCTAGAACAACTCGAAGCTCCAATTACCCAGGAAGAGGTAGCAAGAGCAATAAAAATGATGGCCCTAGGAAAGAGCCTGGGCCCCGACGGGTATTCTATCCTGTATTTTAAAAGATTCCAAAAGTTTTTGACCCCTAAACTATGTGAATATCTGAATTTTTTTGCAGAAGGAGAAACTTTGCCCAAGTAATCATTATTGGCCTATAGAACTCTTATTTCAAAAGAAGTGAAGGATCCAGCAGCCCCAGCGAGTTATAGGCCAATATCCCTGTTAAATACAGAAAGATTATTTCTAAAATAATTGCAGAGAGACTAAAACCACTACTACTGAGCTGGATACATAATGACCAGGTAGGATTTGTAAAAGGGAGAGAGGGAACAGATAACTGCCTTAAGTTGATGTTTTTGATTCATGAAGTACATGGGGGGGGGGGGGGGGCAGTCGCATTCCTGTCGATAGCTGCTGAAAAAACCTTCGACAGGGTGGACTGGGGGTTTATGCTTGGAATATTAAGATACCTGGGTTTGGGGGTTAAAAAGGACAAACAACTCCAACATGATAGGAGGGCATTTCAAGATGGTGAAGCCTACAAACAGCAACCAAACCAAAATCAGAACTCTCTAATAAGTATAAAAAACAAATACGCACAAATGCACACCAATCACCTGCACACTCGCTAATCTCTTTTTCTTACTTTTTAATTTCACCAACCATCTTACGCTCACACTAACCACCTATAGGCACTTTTTTAGATTAAATGAGGGCTCGGACATAGACCCATCAAAGAAAATTCCAACACATTCACCCAAGTTACACAAATCTAATATATATTAACCATACCAAATGCTGCAAATTTGTCAACATCGAATTTCAAAATGGCAATTTACAATCAATCTTCTTGTTAATATAGTCCCTTTTTCTCTTTTTCCCCTTCCGATACTATATATAGTTGTACTACTTGTTCATGAGCAAAACATACCTTTATTGATATATATATATATGGGGTTATGATTATTAACTCCAGTATAAACTTAGCTCCTGGGTAACCTTATACTCGCCACTACTCGCTGCCGTGTACATATTTATTTATTTTTTGGTGCCCGACGCATGCTCGGGGCCGTGCCATGCTTTGCGCATGCCTGGCGGGTGGGCTCCTCCTGCGCATGGCTAATGGGTTGTGGAAGTCTCTGAGATCTCCGCCTATGCCATTGTGCAGGGGAGAGCCTTTGTACAGTGGGGCAAAAAAGTATTTAGTCAGCCACCAATTGTGCAAGTTCTCCCACTTAAAAAGATGAGAGAGGCCTGTAATTGTCATCATAGGTATACCTCAACTTTGAGAGACAAAATGTGGAAACAAATCTAGACAATCACATTGTCTGATTTTTGAAAGAATTTATTTGCAAATTATGGTGGAAAATAATTATTTAGTTACCTACAAATAAGCAAGATTTCTGGCTCTCACAGACCTGTATCTTCCCTTTTTAATATACCGTATATACTCGAGTATAAGTCGTTCCGAGTATAAGTCGAGGCCCTAATTTACCACAAAAAAAATGGGAAAAACTTATTGACCCGAGTATAAGACGAGGATGAGAAATGCACAGCTACTGTAAGTGGAAAAGAGGGTCAACAGTGCCCATTTGCAGCATCACTGTGCCCATTTGCAGCCATAGGTCCCCTGAACTTCAAACTCGGTAGTTAAGGGTTCCTATATGCCCCCTAGCTGCAGCCAAAATTCGGGGTCTCTGAACCCAAAGGGTCCCGAAATGACATTGCTGCAGATGGACACAGTTGACCAAATTTGAGGCCCCGTATCTCGGGGCCACTTAGTGATAAGAACCCCAAATTGGGTGTACAAACCCAGTGGAACTAGCACCATAAAATTTCCAAAGCTGGGGTTTCTAGCACCAAGTGGCCCGAGATACAGAGCCCCAAAAATCAGTTCAGAAAATGTCAAGCACTTTTCTGCAGCAGAGAATGACATTTTCCGAACTGATTTTGGGGCCCCGTATCTCAGGGCCACTTGGTGCTAGAAACCCCAACTTTGGATATGTTATGGTACCAGTTCCACTGGGTTTGCACACCAAATTTGGGGTTCCTAGCACCAAGTGGCCCTGAGATATGGGGCCCCAAAGTTGGTTCAGAAAATGTCAAGCACTTTTCTGCAGCAGAGAATTACATTTTCCGAACCGATTTTGGTGCCCCGTATCTCGGGGACACTTAGTGCTAGGAACTTCAGCTTGAGATACGGGCCCCAAAGTTGGTTCGGAAAATGAAATTTTTTGCTGCAGAAAAGTGCTTGACTCGAGTATAAGTCGAGGGGGGCACTTTCAGCACAAAAAAATGTGCTGAAAAATTCGACTTATACTCGAGTATATACGGTAGTCCCTTTTTCTCCTTTTCCCCTTTCCGATACTATATATAGTTGTACTACTTGTTCATGAGCAAAACATACCTTTATTGATATATATATATATGGGGTTTTGATTATTAACTCCAGTATAAACCTAGCTCCTGGGTAACCATATACTCGCCACTACTCGCTGCCATGTACATATTTATTTATTTTCATTTTTAATTCATTTTTCTTTTTCTGTCTGTGTCTGCATTGTTTACAATTTTTCTGTCTCTGTAAACATGTTAACTGCCATTGCTCCACTCGGCCACTAGATGGTGCACGACGCGTGCTCGGGGCCGTGCCATGCTTCGCGCATGCCTGGCGGGTGGGCTCCTCCTGCGCATGGCTAATGGGTTGTGGAGGCCTCTGAGGTCCCCGCCTATGCCATTGTGCAGGGGAGAGCCTTTGTACAGTGGGGCAAAAAAGTATTTAGTCAGCCACCAATTGTGCAAGTTCTCCCACTTAAAAAGATGAGAGAGGCCTGTAATTGTCATCATAGGTATACCTCAACTACGAGAGACAAAATGTGGAAACAAATCCAGACAATCACATTGTCTGATTTTTGAAAGAATTTTTTTCCAAATTATGGTGGAAAATAAGTATTTGGTCAATATCAAAAGTTCATCTCAATACTTTGTTATATATCCTTTGTTGGCAATGACAGAGGTCAAACTTTTTCTGTAAGTCTTCACAAGATTGTCACACACTGTTGCCATATACCTATGCCATGTGTAAGCAATATATCATTTAGTGACAACTTTGTGTAAAAAAAAATACAGTGGGGCAAAAAAGTATTTAGTCAGCCACCAATTGTGCAAGTTCTCCCACTTAAAAAGATGAGAGAGGCCTGTAATTTTCATCATAGGTATATCTCAACTACGAGAGACAAAATGTGGAAACAAATCCAGACAATCACATTGTCTGATTTTTGAAAGAATTTATTTGCAAATTATGGTGGAAAATAAGTATTTGGTCACCTACAAATAAGCAAGATTTCTGGCTCTCACAGACCTGTATCTTCTTCAAGAGGCTCCTCTGTCCTCCACTCATTACCTGTATTAATGGCACCTGTTTGAACTTGTTATCAGTATAAAAGACACCTGTCCACAACCTCAAACAGTCACACTCCAAACTCCACTATCGTGAAGAGCAAAGCGCTGTCGAAGGACACCAGAAACAAAATTGTAGACCTGCACCAGGCTGGGAAGACTGAATCTGCAACAGGCAAGCAACTTGGTGTGAAGAAATCAACTGTGGGAGCAATAATTAGAAAATGGAAGACATACAAGATCACTGATAATCTCCCTCGATCTGGGGCTCCACGCAAGATCTCACCCCTTGGGGTCAAAATGATCACAAGAACGGTGAGCAAAAATCCCAGAACCACACGGGGGGGGGGGGGGGGGACGACCTAGTGAATGACCTGCAGAGAGCTGGGACCAACGTAACAAAGGCTACCATCAGTAACACACTACGCCGCCAGGGACTCAGATCCTGCAGTGCCAGATGTGTCCCCCTGCTTAAGCCAGTACATGTCCGGGCCTGTGTGAGGTTTGCTAGAGAGCATTTGGATAATCCAGAAGATGATTGGGAGAATGTCATATGGTCAGATGAAACCAAAGTAGAACTGTTTGGTAGAAACATAACTCAACGTGTTTGAAGGAGAGAGAATGCTGAGTTGCAACCAAAGAACACCATACCTACTGTGAAGCATGGGGGTGGCAACATCATACTTTGGGGGCGATTCTCTGCAAAGGGAACAGGACGACTGATCCGTGTACATGAAAGAATGAATGGGGCCATGTATCGTGAGATTTTGAGTGCAAACCTCCTCCCATCAGCAAGGGCATTGAAGATGAAACGTGGCTGGGTCTTTCAGCATGATAATGATCCCAAACACACTGCCCGGGCAACAAAGGAGTGGGTTCATAAGAAGCATTTCAAGGTCCTGAAGTGGCCTAACCAGTCTCCAGATCTCAACCCCATAGAAAATCTTTGGAGGGAGTTGAAAGTCCGTGTTGCCCAGCAACAGCCCCAAAATATCATTGCTCTAGAGGAGATCTGCATGGAGGAATGGGCCAACATACCAGCAACAGTGTGTGACAACCTTGTGAAGACTTACAGAAAACGTTTGACCTCCGTCATTGCCAACAAAGGATATGTAACAAAGTATTGAGATGAACTTTTGATATTGACCAAATACTTATTTTCCACCATAATTTGCAAATAAATTCTTTCAAAAATCAGACAATGTGATTGTCTGGATTTGTTTCCACATTTTGTCTCTCAAAGTTGAGGTATACCTATGATGATAATTACAGGCCTCTCTCATCTTTTTAAGTGGGAGAACTTGCACAATTGGTGGCTGACTAAATACTTTTTTGCCCCACTGTACGTATGCTGAAATCGTACATAAATCGGGGAAATAAGCCACTAGACAAATGGAGGTATGCACAATTAAAGCACTTTATACAATCAATACCACAACCATTGCGGGGAAAAGGACACATGAGGTTAATAGAGAAATTATTTTGCTCCCCACTTTGTTTAAATCGAAGCATATCAAAAATGTATAACATTTTGATTAAGGGAGTAGAACCTGAATTTCCCCCCTATTTGGGAAAGTGGGAGTAGGAGATGAGGAACATAAAAGGAAAATCCTTAGGACAGCTTGTTTCTTGTCAAGCGATATAAGGACAGTGGAAATGTGCTATAAACTTCTGGCGAGATGGTACGTGACCCCACAAAGAGCGCACAGGCTCGGGGCACAGGGCCCCCTATTTGCTGGAGGGGATGAAGTGCCCCGGGGACCTTTCCGCATCTGTGGTGGGAATGCACAAAGATACAACCTTACTGAGGGAGAATTATAGCAGCGATCCATCAAATAACAGGAGAACAGATTCCGAATGACCCCTGGGAATGTCTATTTCACGATATGAGAAAGACGGCGGCCCAATATAAGAATACCTTAGTCCCATACCTCCTAAATGCAGCTAAAGGCCTGATCCCGAGCTTGTGGAAAACCCAAGAAGCGCTGAATATAATGGAGTGGGTAGTAAGAGTGGAAATGGTAAGAGCCATAGAGGAAACAATCCATGCAGTGGAGGATTCATCAGAGACATATTGGAACATTTGGGAAAAATGGAGAGAATTTAAAGAATCAGAAGGGTGGAAGGATTTGACAGAGGGTTAGGGGCTGGGGGGAAGAGAGGATAGGGGTTTTCCTTTTTTTTTTTTTTTTGGGGGGGGGGAGTGGGGGGAAAGGGGAGAATAACGGCATACTGTAAGCATTGTATGTAAGAAGGAATGTTGACATAGCAATGCGATTTCCGTATATGTATTTGTGTATTTTTTATTGCATAATAAGAGAGAATAAACAAAGAAGAGTGGGTGATGTGTGGCATAAGCATCTAATGTTGGGCATAAAATGCCAGGACAGTTCAACCCCCCCCTTCAAATGACCCCTTTTTGGAAAGTAGACACCCCTTGCTATTTGCTGAGAGGCATGTTATATTTTGTCACAAGTTTCAGAAAAAATACAATATATATACAGTGGGGCAAAAAAGTATTTAGTCAGCCACCAATTGTGCAAGTTCTCCAACTTAAAAAGAGAGGCCTATAATTGTCATCATAGGTATACCTCAACTATGAGAGACAAAATGTGGAAACAAATCCAGACAATCACAGTGTCTGATTTTTGAAATAATTTTTTTCCAAATTATGGTGGAAAATAAGTATTTGCTCAATATCAAAAGTTCATCTCAATACTTTGTTATATATCCTTTGTTGGCAATGACAGAGGTCAAACGTTTTCTGTAAGTCTTCACAAGATTGTCACACGCTGTTGCTGGTATGTTGGCCCATTCCTCCATGCAGATCTCCTCTAGAGCAGCGATGTTTTGGGGCTGTCGCTGGGCAACACGGACTTTCAACTCCCTCCAAAGATTTTCTATGGGATTGAGATCTGGAGACTGGCTAGGCCACTCCAGGACCTTGAAATGCTTCTTACGAAGCCACTCCTTTGTTGCCCGAGTGGTGTGTTTGGGATCATTGTCATGCTGAAAGACCCAGCCACGTTTCATCTTCAATGCCCTTGCTGATGGGAGGAGGTTTGCACTCAAAATCTCGAGATACATGGCTCCATTCATTCTTTCATGTACACGGATCAGTCGTTCTGTTCCCTTTGCAGAGAAACACCCCCAAAGTATCCCCATGCTTCACAGTAGGTATGGTGTTCTTTGGTTGCAACTCAGCATTCTCTCTCCTCCAAACACGACGAGTTGTGTTTCTACCAAACAGTTCTACTTTGGTTTCATCTGACCATATGACATTCTCCCAATCCTCTTTTGGATCATCCATATGCTCTCTAGCAAACTTCAGACAGGCCCGGACATGTACTGGCTTAAGCAGGGGGACACGTCTGGCACTGCAGGATCTGAGTCCCTGGCAGCGTAGTGTGTTACTGATGGTAGGCTTTGTTATGTTGGTCCCAGCTCTCTGCAGGTCATTCACTAGGTCCCCCCCCCCCCCCCCGTGTGGTTCTGGGATTTTTGCTCACCGTTCTTGTGATCATTTTGACCCCACGGGGTGAGATCTTGCGTGGAGCCCCAGATCGAGGGAGATTATCAGTGGTCTTGTATGTCTTCCATTTTCTAATTATTGCTCCCACAGTTACTTTCTTCACACCAAGTTGCTTGCCTATTGCAGATTCAGTCTTCCCAGCCTGGTGCAGGTCTACAATTTTGTTTCTGGTGTCCTTCGACAGTGCTTTGGTCTTCACGATAGTGGAGTTTGGAGTGTGACTGTTTGAGGTTGTGGACAGGTGTCATTTATACTGATAACAAGTTCAAACAGGTGCCATTAATACAGGCAATGAGTAGAGGACAGAGGAGCCTCTTAAAAAAGAAGATACAGGTCTGAGAGAGCCAGAAATCTTGCTTGTTTGTAGGTGACCAAATACTTATTTTCCACCATAATTTGCAAATAAATTCTTTCAAAAATTTCAAAAGATTTGTTTCCACATTTTGTCTCTCGTAGTTGAGATATACCTATGATGAAAATTACAGGCCTCTCTCATCCTTTTAAGTGGGAGAACTTGCACAATTGGTGGCTGACTAAATACCTTTTTGCCCCACTGTATTTTTTTTTACACAAAGTTGTCACTAAATGATATATTGCTTACACATGGCATAGGTATATGTGGAATTATACCCCAAGATACATTTTGCTACCACATGTGTGAGACTTTTTGTGTACAGGACCCTGAAAACCAATCTCCGCATTCAGGCTTTCTAAGTGCATAAAATGGTGATTTCACTTCCTCACTACCTATCACAGTTTCGGAGGCCCTGAAATGTCAAGATAGCACATAGGAGTGAAATCAAGAATTTACGCCCTTAGAAATCCTGAAGGCGGTGTTTGGTTTTCGGGGTCCTGTAAGCAGCTAGGCTCCCAAAAAGTCTCACACATGTGGTATCCCCGTACTCAGGAGAAGCAGCAAAATGTATTTTGGGGTGTAATTCCACATATACCCATGGCATGTGTGATCAATATATCAGTTTTTTTTTGTCATTTTTCAATCACTTGTGACAAAAAAATGTCATATTCAATGGGCTCAACATGAGAGTAGGATAATACTGCACAAATATTCAACAAACTGTGACAGCTGCTACACAAAATGTGACAAAATTTAAATGAAAAGTGCAAAAAAATGTAGCGCTAACATACTATATGCTCTGTGGTGCAGTGCAAGAAAAAAGGTAATCAGTAAAACCCAAAACATAAGGGCTGCGCTATCCGCTCCCCACGTTGCTTTTATTATTGTGATCACTTTTTATGTACTTTTTGGTTTTAAATAAACCTATATTTTTTGATCTACACTATTGGAGCCCCCCTCTCTTCTTTTATATATCTATACTTTGAGGAGAGTGGCAGTGGTGTGCTTCCCCAGACACATTGTTCCTCCAGTCTTGCTGAGTTCCATGAGGTCGTTTTGGTGACATCTGTGGATATTCCGGACTTCCATATCCATCAGAGGGAGCCACCGATTCGATTACCTAAGCCTATCTGACCCAATGTTGCTGACATTCGGGTCCACCCTATCTGGTAAGAGTACCTCTACTTATTTCATCTATTGGATTCACCACTGTTGAAGTCCTATAAGGTAGTTTTAACGATAAGAATAAGAAGATTGACACTTCATTGTCACGCTTTGCCTTTGGACTTTGTTGAATTGTTTATTCCATTTTTTGGACTTTTTACTTGGTGATTGACTGTCACATTTAGTTTTTTTCCCATATGTTTTGGGTTTTACTGATTACCTTTTTTCTTGCACTGCACCACAGAGCATATAGTATGTTAGCGCTACATTTTTTTGCACAATGGGCTCAATATGCCTCTTAGCAAATTCCTTGGGGTGTCTACTTTCCAAAAAGGGATAATTTGGAGGGGTTTTGTACTGCCCTGCCATTTAGTATCTCAAGAAATGAGATAGGCAGTCATAAACTAAAAGCTGCCTAAATTCCAGTAAATGTACCAAAGCTTGTAGACGCTATAACTTTTGCGCAAACCAATAAATATACACTTATTGAATTTTTTTTTTACCTAAGACATGTGGCTGAACACATTTTGGCCTAAATGTATGACTAAAATTGAGTTTATTGGATTTTTTGTGAATAACGAAAAGTAGAAAGCATCATTTTTTTTCAAAATTTTCAGTCTTTTTTCATTTACCGGTATATCGCAAAAAATAAAATTCCCAGTGGTTATCAAGTACCACCAAAAGAAAGCTCTATTTGTGGAAAAAAAGGGCGCAAATTTTGTTTGGGTACAGCATTGCATGACCGCGCAATTACCAGTTAAAGCAACCCAGTGCCAAATAGTAAAAAATGCTCTGGTCATTAAGGGGGTAACTCCTTCTGGGGCTGAAGTGGTTATAGTAGTTCAGCAGCCTCCTGAATAGTAATATGGCAGAGCCTCCCATGTAAGGATACATGTAAGGAAAGCTCCTTACTGTCAATTATAATTTTCCTTGATTTTGGTAGGCAAGCAGCTCATGCAGAGTTCAGTAGCAGAAGCATCCCACTAATCATCATGTTAACACCCTACATTATACCCTCCCTACATGTTTGTTATAGATGACCCATCACTTGTGTGATACAGGAGAGAAAATCTGGGCAGCTTTTGGTACCTTCTGAGAAAATCTTGTCTGCTTGGCCATGATGATTTACGTCACAGAAATATGTTCTTCAGCAATGTGCCAGTTTTCCCTCATGTGTGGACATTCTGTCTATCACTGGGCCAATATTAACAATACTACTAAGATTAACAGTACCACCATTACTAACATAAGGTGACCAGATCTTTAAAATAAAAACCGGGGACATATTTTTTTTTTTTTACTAGTAATGGCAGCAATCGACGACTCTTTGCCCGTCTCCCCCGCCGCCCGCCTCACAGCCTGTCAAGTCTAAAGCCCCATACACACTATCGGATTTTCTGCTGATTTTTTCCTTCAGATTTACCAAAACCATATAATATGAGGTCAAACCTTAGGAGTTTCAATGTGTATGCAATCAGGCAGGCCCTTGCACTACATGGTTTTCTTAAATCTGAAGACAAAAATCAGCAGAAAATCTGATAGTGTGTAGGGGCTTTACTCTTTGGGCCCCGGCTACTACTGGGTAGGGAGCAGAGGAAGATCACTCCACCAGGGAAGGCAAGGAGATAAGCAGGCAGGCAGCTGGCCGGGACTTGAGCCAAGGCAGAAGAACATCCGAGTGGAGCTGAATGGGCATGCGCTCGAAACTGAAGAAATAGTCCCTCTGCTCCGACCAGCACATGAACATCAGAAAGGGGCACAGATAATGGAAAAAAATAAACCCCCATAAGCTAGTAGGAGCGGCAGAGGAGGGGGGGGGTTGCAATTCAGATTTTTTCTTCTTATTCTGCACGGGCTGTCTTTAAAATTGCCCAAGCCCCTGTTCAAATCCAATCCGGGGACAAAACTGGGGACAGACTTGGTCCAGGGACAGTGTCCTCAATCCGGGGACTGTCCCCAGAAATCGGGGATGTCTGGTCACCCTATACTAACAACACTACCAATACTACTAATGCTAACAATACCACCTATAATACTACCAATCCGACCAATACTACCAAAACTGGCAACACGACCAGTACTACTAATGTTGCCAATTCTACTAATACTATCAATACCAATAATACCACCAATATGGCCAGTTTTACTAATACTGTCAATACTAATAATTATACTAATACTATCAATGCTACTAATAATATGCTAATCATACATTATGGTGCTTCTGTGTGCAAACTGGAATCACATAGGATGGTATAAATGACCTATAACTATAAGGCCATAGTGAGGTACTGTGGGTTGATGGAAGATGGACTGACCTTTCACCGGCTGGTAGATGAGTTCATTACGCACCATGTGGATGGTGATTAGTGCCATAACTACTGACACGAAGGGGATGAGGAATCCGAGATTCTTTGCCACCGACTGCTGGATATAAGAAATCCCCAGAAACACAACCAGGCAGTTCACATTCACCAACCAGTAAAACCTGCCAGAAACAAGGGTATTATTATTAATATTATATCTACTGACATCATTGTTATAGTCACTATCATCACCATGATTATGATTGTCAAAATAATTTTTACAACTATAGCTGATCTTAGCAGTCATTTCCATACTGAAACAAACATTTCGAACAACATTTTTCCAGTGTATGGTCAGCTTAAAGTGGTCGTAAACCTCAGACATGAAAAAAATGAATAAAGCACATCCCTCTATAGTGCGTAGTAGTCTGAATCCAAAGGACCAAGGGTGGCACCTCTCTGATCTTGCCTCTCTCGTCTGCTATCTCCATGAGTCACTTCAGACAGTTTTTCCTGAAACAAGAGCCTTGAGGGCTATGGCCAGCCCCACTTCAGCACGCAAGCAGGTGATTCATAGCCTTAGCTCTGTGTATTTTAATATGAGCCTATAAGACTGTGTAGAGGTGGGTGTTTCCCTTCCCTTCAATCAAATATCAGGGAACTCTGTGTTCTAGCTCTGAGTCGTGTGACATCAGATCCCCACCCCCTGCTGCCAGAGCTAAGAAAAATGTTTTGTTTTGTATGTTTTTTTGAGTGATCTACAGATGAAATGGCTGCAGATAAACAGGTACAACTTATGTAGGGGGATTTGTTTAATTTCCGTGTATCATCTGAGGCTAGTCACTTCACTAAGCATTAGTAAAGGTTTACAACCACTTTAGCTATGATGCCTGTTAGACGGCTCAATCATATGCTTACACGCAGCACACCAGTTGTAACATAAAAGTGGAGGTGAAACTATGAAATGTCTGTCTGACTGCGAAACTGAAATTTCAGTTAGGATTTAAATGTTACCATACAGAGAAGGCTCAAGTCTCAAAACTTTAACACAAGCGTAAGGCTCTCTAACTTAGTCATCTATACCGCCCCTGCCCTAGCTAAATTTAGTGTATAGCTCTGTTGTAGCCAGCTAAGCTGCAATTTACTTTTTAGGTCTGATCAGGTTTATCCCTAAATCTTGTGGCTAATTGATTCCGCCATTCACTGGAATATGAATAGTTAACTGACCTTAGACAATCCCTGGGAGGTTGATCCAGAATGTGTAACTAGGGAGAAGATTAATGTTTGAGAGAATCTGATTCCTTCTCTTTTCTCCTAGGGCTTTCCCCTGGGAGGAGAAGCGTATGTGCTGTGTTACAGCACATACGCTGCAACACAGCACATACAGCGGCAGAGGGTGTTTTTGAAGCACCTTATTAGAGCCGTAGGCTCTAATAGGTGTCAAAAAAGGTTCTCCCAGCTGTGTTAAAAAAGCGAATTAATATTTGCTTTCCTAACACTGAACTGCCTCTCTGCCTATCAGGCGTTCAATCATAGGAGAGGACAGGATGAGAGGACGGGAGAAGACATCGAGGACATGGAGGAGCATGGAGGACATTGCTCGCCGCCTGCCGCCATCACCCACTGCCCCACGAGACAGGGTTAGTACCGGGCAGACGGCAACCGGGCTGCCGGGGGGCAACAGTGGCAGCATTCGATGGGCACAGTGGCTGCATTCAATGGGCACAGTGCCAGCATTCGATGGCACAGTGGGAGCATTTGATGGGCACAGTGGGAGCATTTGATGGGCACAGTGGCAGCATTCGATGGGCACAGTGGGAGCATTTGATGGCACAGTGGGAGCATTTGATGGGCACAGTGGCAGCATTCGATGGGCACAGTGGGAGCATTTGATGGCACAGTGGGAGCATTTGATGGGCACAGTGGCAGCATTTGATGGGCACAGTGGGAGCATTTGATGGCACAGTGGCAGTGATTGATGGCACAGTGGCAGCGTTTGCTGGGCACAGTGGCTGCGTTTGATAGGCACAGTGGCAGCAATTGATGGGCACAGTGGCTGCGTTTGATGGCATAGTGGCTGCGTTTGATGGACACAGTGAGGCTGCAATTGATGGAGTTTTTTTTTCAGAATTTTTCAGTTTGTTTGCGCCCCCCAAAAAATTTTGAGCACCAGCTGCCACTGCACCTGGACATTGTATATAGGAACCTTTTCCCATAGCTCCAGGTACAGGAATGCTCACTGAGGAAGCGACGCCAGAAGTTGCTGCTAAGGACTGTGACTGCTCCCTTATGCCCCGTAATAGGAGCTTGTTGTCGGAAATTCCGACCGTTTGTAGGCTCCATCGGACATTTTCCATCGGAATTTCCGTCACACAAAATTTAGGAGCTGGTTCTTAAATTTTCTGACAACAAAATCTGTTGTCGGAAATTCTGATCGTGTGTACACAATTCCGACGCACAAAGTTCCATGCATGCTCGGAATCAAGCAGAAGAGCATCACTGGCTATTGAACTTAATTTTTCTTGGCTCGTCGTACGTGTTGTACGTCACCGCGTTCTTGATGTTCGGAATTTCCGACCAACTTTGTGTGACCGTGTGTACGCAAGACAAGTTTGATGCATCGGAAAAATAACATGGATTTTGTTGTCAGAAAATCCTATCGTGTGTACAGGGCATTAGGGTTTCAGATTTGCTGGCTGTCCCCTCTTTCTTAAGCATTGATTTTGAAGCTGCTACTGAAGGGCCAAATACAGTTTGAACAAGGGTTCTTCAGGGAAGCTGTACTCTAAGATTTTGTGCCTTGAGTATTCTGCACTCTCAATCCCTGCATTTGTTCAAGATCTGCAATAAATCTTCAAAAGACACCCCTATACTGAGCCCAAATGTGTCAGTGTGTGTCTGGGACTGAACACAAGGCAGGTAGCACCTCTGAACAGGTAAAGGAGACCCAGTTATTTCCAGCAGCCCCTGCAGGGGTTAGAGCTACACATATGCCTGTAATTTGTAAGTCTCATTGGCTAAAAGTAACTGCCACTTTTTGGAAAATAAGTGTAGCACCCCCCTGACACCCCAAAGGCATTATAGGACCTCCAGCATCAGGGAAGGGCTAGCATTTTACTCCAGGGCTGAATCCATGGCTAAAATGGGGGGAAGGAGAAAGGATATTGGGTGCCAGTCAGTTTTGTCTTTTTAAAGTTTATTGCAGTACGGATAAGTACAGAGGTGAGGGTTAGGGATCCCAGATACCGCAGCAGACCACTTACAGACTTTCCAGATCCAAATCACCAGATCCAGATCAGGCAACACTGTAAGCAGGCTCCCAAATTTCAGTGCGTCCTCCAAGTGAGTCATCAGGCCCTTCTTAGAGACCAGCCTTCTTTCTGGCTCTGCTCAGCAAGGGGCCTCCCACTTGGCACAGCTTCCTCCAGACCATGCAGGCCAGCTTTAGGAGCACTTCAACAGATATTAGGCCCAACCAGTCTATTGGGCCTAACAGCAGAGCTCCATCCACTAGCACCTCCAAGGCCTCAGCCCAGGGAAAGCGAGCAAGCACATGGCCTGTCCCACATATTTATCCCCCCCCCCCAGCATGCACCAGTGGCATAAACCTCTTACTGGATTGGCTGAAGAAATGATAAATATTCAAAACTTAGTTTTGTTTGTGATATCTCTGATTATGACCAGTGATACCAGTAACATCTAGTGGTGATAGTGAGAAATCACAAGCTAACTTAAAGTGTTACTAAACCCACAACAGTAAAATCTGTCTGTATATGCAGAATAGCATGCTTGTTATACTCACTGTGGAACTTAATGGGTTAATCTTCTGTATTGTGCAAAAAGGCTCTTTGATCCTGTAAGGACATATCCTCCCCCTCCTGCAGGGTCACTCGTGGCAAGGCCAGATACGACACAGTGAGGGTATTACTGCTGCAGATGCTCAGTTTGGTCTCTATTGCCGGAGAGAACATTTCCTTGTTTGAGCTGAGCTTTTCAGGTCACATAGTATGACATCACACATTTGGGCGTCTATAAAGATCCTAAATGACAGCCCAGTCCCTCCCCCCTCCTCTATGCCCAGTAACTAAAAAAGAACACAGTGAGTGGGATGTCTCATCTTGATTGATGGATGATCCGCCTCCCATAACAGCATGAGGAGGACACAGGCTATAGTGGAAATATCCTCCTACCTGAACACTGTGGTATACAGATCAGCCAAAAAGGTATATAGTGGCAGTATTTGAATGTAAAAAGAAGATTTATAGGCTGTGAGCGGGGGGGGGGGGGGGTGTTGAACTATTTCCATTATACTGGGTTTAGTAACACTTTAAGGTTAGGGTAAAACCAGTTGAAAAACTATACAATCAGTCTAAGCTAACTACAGCCCAGCCAAAAACTAAATTGACATAGTAACCCCTGTTTAGGACAAGGGGGCTACATAAGTGTCCTCCTTATTTGTTAGCTTTGTGAATTTAGCCCAATGTATGATATAGTATACTATACAGAGGAGAGACCAGCTCATTGTGTATCACACCATAAAGAGGAGAGACTGGCATGTTGTATGTCACACCACATAGGGGAGATACCAGCACATTGTATATCACACCATACAGAGGTAGACTGGCACATTATATATGTAACAAGCATTTTTGTCATGAAGCAATGAGAGACTTTTGGTCATGCAATTTCTCCTTTTGGACACAAGATGGCGATAGGGAGATGTTGACTTGTTCTTCCAAAAAAACCTGAGAGACAGAGAGGACACTGGGGAAAAAAAGGGGAAGTTCAGGAAGAGCTGAGGAGGCTGAGGTAATTTCAGAGGAAGAGAGAGAGAGTCTAGGAGCCCAGAAAAAAAAAAAAAAAGGTCCCTGACAGGGCAGCACAGAGACAGAGTGAAGTGAGAACAACTGTGCCCAAGATTGTCAGTCAGAGAAAGAGAGAGCCTGAGTCGGCAGAAACCTCCAGCTATTTGGGGGATCTCCTGAGTCTGCAGCGAGTTATTGGAGCCATTGTGGTGAGAGGACGAGGCGTGGGGTGTCATCTACAGAGTCCAGAGACGGAGGGAGGCCATGCCATTGGAAGCTACTACAGTGTGGAAAAGCAGTTCTGGGACCGGAAAACGTGCTGCCTACCAGAGTCACCCTAAGCAACCTAAGTGAGTGGATGCCTGATTGGAGGGGCAACTGACAGTGTTACCGGGACTGGTGAGCCGGCCTTGCGGCCACTACTTGCTACCACTGCTAGGGAGCCCATAGCTCTAATACTGCCTGCAGGCCTTACTGACGGCCACAATGTGCGCCAACGAGCTCCAACGAAGCCTAGGACTAAGGACTGCCCCTAGTTGTAACTACCTTGAAGCTCTATCTGATGACCAGTTAAGGTGGTGTCCTGCCCCTGTCTATTCATATGAGTGCACTCAGAACTAGTATAGAGCTGCTATGATTCTGAATGCATTTAGAGTTAATATATATTGCTTTTAGCTAATGATATAAAAGTGTACTGTTGTTTTTTTCTCCTTTCCAATTTTCTACTTGGGTATAGTTCTTTTACCCTGTTTAGCAGCCTGTGTCTGAATTTGCCTGATCTGTTGTTTGTTCTGTTGAAATTGCCATTTATGCTACTATGCATTAATAGATTAAGCAAGTTATCCCTAACCTGGTGTGTGTGTTTTTTTCTACTGGCAATACCCCACAGCTAGGTGAAGGGTATTTTACATTTATGGTGTTACTTGTGCTTGCAGAACGTGCGTCAGAGGAGCTGACAGCTGAGATTGTTCTTGGAGTTGAAACGTGGAATAGAAACCCAAAATTACCAAGCGGCTCCTTCAGGGGTAGCGCTACATACATTACACCATATATAGGAGAGATCAGCACATTGCATATCATACCATACAGAGGAGAGATGGTCACACTTTATATCACATATAGACGGTTGTATATCACACCATACAGAAGAAAGACCAGCTCATTGTATATACAGTGGAGAGACCAGCACATAGTATAAAACACCATGCAGAGGAGAGACTACTGAATATACTGTAGAGCAGAGTTTATTGCTTTTTACTGACCAGTTAAAGAATGACATCATTTCCTTCTGTCTGTAGCCTTGCAGGCCGTAGGCACTGAACGGGCAGACAATGGAGCGAATTCCTCCAGCTCCAATTGCTGCCATTATTAATCCGGCATAGAATAGCAGTGACTGGTGTTTCTTGGCCAGGGTGTGGGCAATATGATGCTTGTCTATGTAAAAATCTTCAAAAGGAAATGCAACTACAGGCAGCATGACGTTTCCTGTGGAGAGAAGACATGAAATGACCTGGAGGCCGCAAGTGGCTGTGCAAATCACACTAAAAAGGAAGAAATCAATTTGTTTTTAGGTCAATTCAAACCAAAATCATTTCATTTTCTACGGTTCTTGACAATTGGAACCTCACACTGACTTCTAGTATCTCTTATGACCTTTTGTGGATCTCAACACACTCAATACTGGAATTTTCAGTTCTGTCCAACAGTTGGAGCCATCACAAAACCAAATTATTATTTATAGGGGAATTCTGCTATGAGATAGTGAAACCTTCTTATGTGCTGGAGGAGGGAAGACATGACTATCTTCAAGGAAATCTCATTATTGTGGGAGGGGCAGAGACACTAACTACTGTGAGGAAGTGTCACCAATGTGGGTGCAGGGAAGACATAACTGTCTTCCGGTAAATCTTATCACTGAGGGAGGGGCAGGATACAAACTTCTGAGGGGGAAATCTCACCATTGTGGGAGGGGAAGAGACACAAACTACTGCAAGAAAATCTCATTATTGTGGGAGGGGTGGAGATACAAACTACTGTGTAAGAATTTTACTATTGTGGGAGGGGCAGTGACACAAACTACCAGAGGTGGGGGACTCGAGTCACATGACTTGACTCGAGTCGGACTCGAGTCACCTGTTTGAGGACTTGCGACTTGCTTGACAAAATTAAATAAATGACTCGACTTGACTTTGACTTGCCACTAATGACTTGCGACTTGACTTTGACTTGGGCTATTTGACTTGCAATGACTTGCAATGACTTGGCACCACCAGTGCTGTGTCTTGGCCTAGGCAAAAGCCGCCCCCCACAAAAGAAAGCTCCCCCGAGTCCCGGCTTCTGCCCGCACATATACAGTTTGCTAACATTGTGGGCGGGGATCGGATCGGTGTCCGCGAGCGGCGCTTGCAGGGTTCGTGGCCGCAGCAGACTTTTTTTTTATTTGATGATGACTGCACTGCAGTCTCTCCACCTAGGCTGTAGGTCTCTGTATTCCGTCCGGCCAGGCCGCGGCGCCGCCCCCTTCCTGCTGCGGAGTGATCTCTGAGGGAGGGGCTGGGCTTCTGTGCAAATGTGCAGAGCCAGCAGCGTGAGTCGCGGGCCTCACGTGGGGGAGGAAGAAGGAACTGGAAGTTGCCCAAGGAGCCAGCCAAGCCTAGCCGACTGACTGAATCTGAGTGGTGTCCAGTCCAGCAGCCATAGAGTAAGTCATGGCAGACTATTATTCTTCTACTGAGGGGGCACTGGAGCAGGGACAGTCACACGACTCAGGGAGGAACAGGTCTGAGAATGGGGGTCAGTGCAGTGGTCGTCGCAGCGCAGAAGAAAAAGCACAGATCCGAGGAGGAGGAAACAGATTTGCAGAAGCTGCAGGTTTGTTTGATGCAGTGCCAAGCAAATGCTTCCCTGAAAACTTCCCTGCAAACTTAGCATTAGCTTGCTTGGCACTGCATCAAACAGACCTGCAGCTTCTGCAAATCTGCACTAGTGATGTAGCAGCTAGCAGGGCCCTGGCCAGGGCCTGTACTGATGATTGCAGGATGCAGATATGATTGCAGATGCAATCAATCATCAATATCATTGCACATGCTAAAACTATGAAACCTAGGTAGGTACAAACCTTCTTTCCTTGTTTTCTCCTCCTCCTCGGCTCTGTGCTTTTTTCTCCTGCACTGCGACAGCCACTGCACTGACCCCCAGTCCCAGACCAGTTCCTCCCTAAATCCTTCACTAATTAACTATTACTTGTGCGAAGTACAAAGTGCTCAACGTGAATATTACATAAAAATCATATTGCTGAATAAAGTGCTCCATGCGCATGCGTACTACAAACTCATTAAACAGTCCACGTCCAGTGAAAGTTCATGTACTGCAATGCTCCATGCATGCTGAAATCAATGCAAACTTTAGCACTGGTCACTGTATTGGTGTCACTGGTGCCCAAAAAGTGTCACTGTGAGTCACTAATGTAATATTCTAATCTGGAATGATAAACGTGTCACTGTTTTAAACAAGGTTAGGTTAGGACCGTATATATATATATAATACATTAAAAATAGTTCTGTAAGTACTAGTGTACTAAGCAGCAACACCTTATCTTCTGGCAGTGCCCGGGCCGTCCCGACAGCAAACTCTGGATCCACCCCTGACAGATCAACGCACAAGGCAGCTATAATGGAGGGAGCGATTCCAAAAATAATTAAATTTGGATTTAAGGATTATGTTTTAGATGTTGGTGAAAAGAAGAGAACGGCGATATGCAAGGTCTGCAACTCAAAAATAAGAGACACGTCCACCACAACATCCAACTTCATCCGTCACTACAAAACCCACAAAGAAAAGTAGGTACAGTAACATCACGTGTATGTATGTATGTATGTATATATATATATATATATATATATATATATATATATATATATATATATGCAAATTAGGCCTACATCCCACTTTAGGTGGGAGCAGAGTGTATTGTTGTTCAAATCAATAAATCACATAGCTAACTTTTTTTTCTATCTCTCTTCTGTTTACTCTATAGATATGAAGAGTACATCCATACCAAAGGGGCTTTTGATGATACCCAGCCTCAAATCTCACAATTCATCGCACAGGGGACTGTGCAGCTATACCACTGCAACCACCAGCAGCAAAAGGCAATTACAAATTCAATCCTGTCAGACCTCATTATAAACTGCAACATGCCTTTTGGAGAAGCCACAGACCTCTCACAGGGAGAAAAACTTGTGACAATAAGTGCTGTTGTACCCTGTATCCTTTCTCTGAATCACCACTTGGAAAATCATAAAGAGAGCGTGTGCTACCTTGGTGGCTTAATCCGTAGCCTGCAAGAATCACTCCAAAGACTATTGGAAGGGATCTTTGTCAATGTGAGGATGGCAGATGAACAGAATGATGTAGCAACCTTACCCTTCTCTGACCCTCTATACCTAAAAGCTGCTCTGCTGGATCCTTCATTTGGCACCATGTGGTTGACCCATGATGTTTTGGCTACCGAAAATGTCAAGGAGGCTGTGTCTGCGATGATAAAAAGTATGTTATGTTTTTGGAAATAACCCGTTTGCAGTAATAACACCTGAGTGTATTGAGTCACTGTTTTATGCTTGTGTTTTTCAGACTTAATTCTCAAAGAGTACTGCAAGCCCACCCCAACAACCACCGATGAAGACGAGCAAATGCCAGTGGCAGAGTCAGAGAGTCAATCTGGGCTGTTCACAGCATACCGCAAAAAACAGAAGAGAGATTCATGTTCCAGTCCCCAAATTCAGCTGAACCAGTATTTAGACATTTGTGATGGACAGAGCTGCCTTCAGTTTTGGGCCATGAACAGGCACATGCTCCCCTCTTTGTTCAGGGTAGCGGTAAGAGTAATGTCAGTCCCTGCATCAAGCGCACCTGTTGAACGTGTGTTCAGCCATGGTGGGGTGATAATGCGACACCATGGCTCACAACTGAGCGAGAAAGTACTTTCCAATTAAATTTTTTGCAAATGCAATGCATGTTAAGTGGCTATTCTGAGAAGTGAGAATACTATTTTTTGCAAATGCAATGCATTTTAAGTGGCTATTCTCATAACTAAGAAAAAAGGAATAGAAGTAGATAGGCGCTGTTTCCAAGCCTGGTGAATTCAAATGTGTTATTCTCTTAGTGGGAGGGCAGTATGGAGTGGGAAAGATTGTAAAGATGTTGCCTATAGTATTCAGTGAATGTTTATCCCGTGGAATTGTGTATAAAGGTCCTCGATGTGCATAAGTCAAGTTGGTTGTCTGACTTAATAAAGTGCAGTGTGTGCTCTAAAAAAGATATAACTTAATCCGTATAAATATAATATATCCATATATAAATGAACCCTATTTTTAAATTAAAAATATTTGTGGAAAATTATGTGATCCATAACGTAATCGATAATGTACATATGTAGTGAACAAACAAATATATATAAACAAGTGCTTTCAGTGCTGCTACAAAGAAAACCCCTGGATTCTGATAGATATTCCAAACCTTTCAGTGCGTGCCTTAATCCGTGTTCTAATAGTGATTGATTGCACTCACCAGATCCTAGCAGCACTGAAAGCACTTGATTATATATATTTGTTTGTTCACTTCATATGTACATTATCGATTTACGTTATGGATCACATAATTTTGCACAAATATTTTTAATTTAAAAATCGGGTTCATTTATATATGGATATATTATATTTATACGGATTAAGTTATATCTTTTTTAGAGCACACACTGCACTTTATTAAGTCAGACAACCAACTTGACTTATGCACATCCAGGACCTTTATAACACATTTGAATTCACCAGGCTTGGAAACAGCGCTATCTAATTCTATTCCTTTTTTCTTATATCTTACTCCACCTAGTGGAAGTAATCGGTAGTGGCAGCTGTTCCAACAACATTCTTTAATTTTTTAATTTTTATTCCATTGCATGCATCCCATTGCGCGGGTGTTTCTCCCTCTTTTTTCTATTCTAATAACTAAGCTCAAAGTTTGAACTTGACACAATGCCAAATTGCCAATATCTGGACACTTGAAGAATGGTGATGGGAATACTATTATTCTCATCACCATTCAAGTGTCCAGATATTGGCATTGTGTCAAGTTCAAACTTTGAGCTTAGTTATTTTCCCCCTCAGCAAGGACTACATTTTTTTCAGGCTTGTTGGCCATTTAATTGCTGAGTGTTCTGCTCCTTGTCTGCTATTTGGGCATTCAAAGTGTTTCTTTAATATGCCAAGAAAAAAGCACTAAGCTGTTTTGTTAATGTTGAAAATAAAACAAAATCTTTCCTGAAAACTGACTTTTAACTCATTTAAAGGATGAAAATGGGGTAGATCAGTATTTTGACTTAATTTGTGACTTGACCAAAATAAATGACTTGACTTGACTTGCTTGCCTTCTAGCAGGGACTCGACTTGGCTTGCTTGCTTTTTGCCACAGTGACTTGGGACTTGCTTATGACTTGAAGGTTAAGACTTGAGACTTGCTTGTGACTTGCACATGTGTGACTTACCCCCATGTCTGCAAACTACTGCAAGAAATCTTACCATTGTGGGAAAGGCAAGGACACAAACGACTTCAGGGAAATTTCTGCATTGCTGGAGGGGTGGGAAGTAAAACCATTGATGGAAAAATTCACCATTGTGGGAGAGACAGATACACAAACTGCTTCGGGAAATCTAATCATTGTGGATGGGGCACATGCTCTCATGGGGTCATTTCACCACTGGAATCTGTGACAGATAAACAAAACCAAGGAGTGATTCAGCCTATCACTGCCTACTTTAAACTGATTTTTTTTATCTTCTATCACCTGTGATGAGGCATCTATGCTGAGGAAGAGAGTTCTTTAATGAAGTATGTCCTTTGGGGAGGTGTGTTCTATGAGGAGGCCTGCCCAGGAGGAGGTGTGCTCTGTGAGAGGTCTGTCCACTAAAGAGATTTTTCATCAAGAGCTGACAGCCATAACTAGCAGGTTTGCTATTGCATAAAATAACCTACAATGCGTATGTGTCACTGTGAACTTCTACTGTTCAAAGATGAAATGTTGTAGCCATAGATAGCAGTAGGAAAGAAAAAATCCAAGTGATACCTTTCATTGCCTGACTGATTTTTGTTGCCTACAAAAGGGAGCACTTACATTTTCACATTCTTATGTTCAAAAAGTGTAAAGACATTGTAAAATATGCAGTGTGGATATGGCAGTGTGGTAGATTATGAAGACTGAGCCAAGGATGAAGGCTGCGATGTTGCAGGAAAGTCACCCATAGTGGTGGAGGCATTGCAACTCATTTACCCCACCTGACATTAGGTGCATTTTCCACTCTTAAAGGATAAGTCCACTTTTTGGAGCATGTTACACATTACATCCATATTTAGGGTGTAATGTGTAACATGCTCCATCTAGCCCTGCCCTATCACCCCTCCACCCCCAACCTTGGACCCACTTTCCCTATGGTAGTGGGTGGGAGATTCTCACATTTTGAAAACAGCATGGCTGTGCAGGGCTTTGCTCAAACGAATGTGTCATTCATTTACAGAAATCTGTAAATGAAAAACAATAATTCCCATCTGCCACCACAGCAGATGGCTTGTAGTTCTCCATGGACCACGAGTGTGCTGATCAGTAGGCTCCTAGTCCATTCACACTGCCTACATCTCTGTAATACAAAGTCCGTACAGGGGTAAAGCAACCGAGCTGCAGGCAGTCTGTGCAGGAGCCTGACATTGAACCTGCGATTGTAGTTGCAATGCTCTGCAAGCTCCTCTGAAACAAAATAATAAATGCACATTTTTTTCCTGCAAAAATATATGCATTTATTTCTTTTTTTTTTTCAAAAAAGTGAACTTAACTGTTAAAATGCTTCGAAACTGGTCATGTTCTGATACTGAAGAGTGTTGGAAGAAAATCTTCCTACTGCATTTCTTTGATTAGCTGCGCTTTTTCATTCAAGTTAATTCAACAGGGTTTCCACAACGCATATAACAAAAACGGGGGGACTTGTTAAGTTGTATGTAGGCGGGGAGTAGGACTGGGGTATCCAACCTGAGAGAAATTACACACACAATCCTTTTTGTTGTATTGTATCCTGTATATTTTATTTAGGTTAGCAAAGCTGAATTAAGACAGTTTCCATAGGCACTGGTATTCAAACGATCAGTGAAAAATGTAGCGCTAAAAATATAAAACAATAAACAATTCCTTTAAAGCAAAACAATACAAAACAATATTAATATCTCGAACAAGAGAAGTGAAGAATGTGAACTTTTTGATGACTGAACAATGTGATCTTGTAATCGGGCATTTTTTCTTTCTCTATCCCTTCCAATAAGAGTTTTTGGCTTTCCGGTCTGGCTGCTTAACATCTGAGTTCCAGCCTCAAGGTTACCTGCACAATTCCCTGGATTTGTTCTTGGAGCTCTTTGGATTCCCTGGATCTTTTTGGAAATCTGCTGATCGGGCTATCCTCACTTGATTGACTCAGTTGACATCCACTATTTCCGGTAAGAATGTATACCCCTTATCTCGGGTGGAGGACACACTATCCCTGATGCTCTACATGCCTATGTACCCCACTTCTGAGCAACAACTTTTCGTGGTGGACTCCATATATGTTTATCATAGGATTGTTTCACCTTTGGGACTTTCTCACCTGTGTTTCTACTCATTATATACATGTTCTGTTTTATATTCTTTATATTTAAGTTTGATTTTTATCACAAAGTTTTTATTATTTCTACACAATACTTGATATATTGTTCAATGTTTATTGTTTTATATTTTTAGCGCTACATTTTTCACTGATCTTTTGCATGGAATTTATGTAGACATTCTTATGTATTAGCTGTTCATTTTTCTTCACTAATTGAGTTAGCGCAGTAATATCCCCTATTCACACTGGTATTCAAACAACAGAGCAGTGGATATTGATATAGTTTGCAATTTAATAGTTAGTAAGGATACTGTATTGCAAGGTAGCAGTATCATGAAGCCTAGACTGTTTTACTGAAGGATGGCTTCCAGTGGAGGGGCAGCAAACTGCAGGTTACTGAGATGGCACTCTATGCTACTGAGAGGGGATCCTCACTTTACTGGTCAGAATGTCTACAGTACAAAAGCCTTGTCCCTGCGCTAACCCTACTTGGACAGGAACCTCTCCCTGTCCTGTTTACTCTCTGTGGCAAGCAGGGTCTTTATCCCTCACTTACCACATGCTCCAGGCATGCCCGAATGGCACAGGCACCCTAATTTATTGAGTACAACATCAAGATAGCTACCAGAGGTCACCAGAATTTTCAGCATTCAATCAGACAGCTACAATTTCTGTGATAACTACAGAGTCCCTGAAGGAACAATTTCCATCTAAAGACTCCACTCCATCTACTGTATATAATGTCACCTACTCGATGGAGGGAAACCTGCTCCTGCCTACAAGCATCTAATATGGTTTCATGTGTAGTTGATCCATCTGCCATTTCTCAGGCACAGTAACACCATGCATGAACAGTACTTTGATCCCTTTCTTTGCTCCATGACAGACATAAGGATCAGGTCACCAGAGTGGGAAATGGTGGCTTCCATTTGCACAGGGTTTTTATAACCGCCAAGAACATCAAAAGCAGCCCAAACAGTGCAAGTAATAAAATACAGTATTTCAGAAACTTTTCCTCAGTTCAGGGCATGTTTTCTAGATATTCACTAAGGTAGACAGATCACAATGCTAAGAACTGATGACTCTTGTGCATTTTGGGAGTCAACTGGGGACCTACATTGCTGGGGACACTCACTTCACAGACCCTTCCTCCACACTCAACTGGTGAGAAGATCAGAACAGGACCGAATGCCAAATTGATGAACATTCTGTATTTTGCAGCACTCCTTTTTTTTTTTTTTACAAGAAAATATTTTGCAGCACTCCTTAAAGTGTTTGTTAACCCACTCTGCTAACTTTATATAATCCTCTGTGTCTCGTTATGCTAGGTTCTCCTGTCTTTTTGTTTTATAAAAAAAAAAAATGCTGTTTATACCTGTTTTTAGAGCGCTGATCAGCACTCACGTGACCCGCCGCCTCTCCTTTTCTCCCTGTCTGACAGCTGCAGTGGGCGGGAACGAGATTCCCCCGCTGATGTCAGTCGGGACAAGAGGAGGAGAGAGCCGGCCGGTCACGTGAGTGCCAAGTGGTGCTCTGAAAACAGGTATAAACAGCATTTTTTTATAAATCACAGAGACAGGAGCACCTAGCATAATGAGACAGAGGATTATATAAGATTTTCAAAGTTATTCCAGCAGTAGGAGGGGGGGCACTGTCACTAGCTGACAGGCAGGGAGGGAAGTGGGGAGAGAGGACAGAGGAGAGACAGGGGAGCTGCGGATGACGGAGACACGTAAACTGACCACGGTGTCAGGGCTCAGCAGCCATGATAAACCGTGGTCAGTTTACAGGGGGGAGGGCATAGTGAGGAAGGATCAGCCAGGTATTTCAGGTGATACAGGGGGCCAAATTACACAGCAGAAGCAAGAAGCACTGTGCTCTATAACATGCTTTAAAGGAACAGGATCTTTTTTTTGGGGGGGGGGTAACAAACGCTTTAATTCAACAGATTTATCACCAGGAATCAACAGGTATTCTGCTAGACATAAGGAAGAGGCTATTATATCCACTGCACATGAGGGACAGAAGATTATATCACCCAAGTGGAGACACATTTCCTCTGGACAGGGAGAGAACATCTATTGCCTATATTTTAAATCCTCCAACATGACCCATTTTTAAGAGACCCGCTCTTATTAAGGCAATCTGATAAAAACTAACAGGTATTGAAGCAAACCCATTAGAAGCATCCACTGCAAAGCCCAGGTAAATTTATTCAGAAAGAGGAGTGGAGCCCAAAAGCAGAGTATTTGTACCATGATGAAGTGGATCATGATGTAGGGTCAGATACATCCAATAGGGAGTTAAAATATACATTTAGCTGTGAACAAGATGATATTTTGCACCAGGATACATATATTTCATACCAAGTGCTATAGTTAGTCCATATTGAATTTCCAATGGTCACTTTGCAAGAGCATATAGAAATTGGCTCAGTCATTTACACAGTATTTAGAAAATTTCAGGGTCACCTACCTGCAAAGTGTAGTAATGTGCAGATGTAGATTATTTTTGTTCTTGCATTAATTAGCTCTGCAGCCCAGCCAACAAGGACAGGCATTAGCGTGGAAGCACCAACAAAACAAAGGTTGGCAATGGCTGCCTGGTGGTGCTGGTACCCGAGTTTCAGCGTACAGAACAGTATCATGTTACACACAGTGGCAAAAAATGTGAATCTCTCACACAGTTCAACCAACAACATACAAATGATTGGCTGCAGGCTCTTCCTGGCCAGAGATCTTGATGACTCCAAATTTGCATCTCTCAGAGAAAATCTGGTACTGTCTCCGTGAAAAGACCGACTCCGCCGGAAATTTGAAAAATCTGTAAGAGGCATTTTGTTCCAACTGGATCATGAATAAGAAAGTCGAAATAGAGGATCCATTTCATTCCACACATAGAATTATATTTCCAGTATGTAATAACAAATGTGTCCTATCTGATCTGTAGGGTAGCGTCACCAGTATTTTATTTATATTGATAATACAGTATGATAGTGACCAAGTCTATACCAAATATTGTATACTTCCTTGCCTTGTTTTCTGGTGCCTTAGGTATGTAAGAGAGATTTTATACCCCCTAGTCTCATATAATGATAATTCTGTAGGGGATGCTTTATTCTTCCTGGTCTGGTATGGTGATACTCTGACCTGTAGGAGATGTTTTATTCCTTCTGGTCCAATATTGTAATACTAAGATCTCTAGAAGATGTTTTATTCCTTCTGGACTAGTAAGATGATAATCTGACCCGTAGAACATGTTTCCATCCTCCTGGCCCCATATAGTGATGCTCTAATCTGTAGATGATTTATTCCTCCTGGCCCCATTTGGTGCTCTAATCTGTAGGAGATGATTTATTCCTTCTGGTCCAGTATGATGACACTCTGACTTGTACAAGATGTTTTATTCCACCTGGTCTGATCTGGCGATTCTCTGATCTGTAGGAGATGTTTTATTCCTCCTGGTCCGAGATGGTGATACTCTATTTTGTAGGAAATATTTCAGTGCAGCTCTCAGCTCTGCAGCTTTCAGCAGTGCCCTTTCTAAGTATTGTGTGCTACTCCTTAGTGCTCTGAAATGTTTCTGGCTCTGGAATTCCACACATTGATAATAATATTTCCCCCATATGTCACACGTTGATGTTAGATTTTTGCGTTGCCCAATCTAATGACCATGGTAAACAAGTCTAATTCACTTGGATAGCAAACCAGAACTTTACTGGTAAAGCTATAAAATAATTTCCAGTTATTCCCTGCTAAATTAAATATAAGAGGAATATGTTTTATTCTTTATTTAGTGTTTTGTACTGAACTCGGTATAGCAGGTGTATTTACTGTTTATCTGATATTACACAGTATAACACACAGATCAAATAACATGAAATGTAAAGGTTGATGCTCACATTCCAAGAGAGGTTACTGGCCACAATCTCACTGTGTATTTACTTTTTTTCCTGTCGGGCTGGCCTTTTACTAGCATGCACAACTCTGCTGAGAAAACCAGTTTACTCCATTGGAGAGGGAAGAAGAGGGTGCAGGTGGTAGATAAGTAGGAAACAATAGTAAGTAAAAGGTGTGCAAGGAAAAAGGTCTAATATTTGAGAGGAGAGACATTCCTGTGCTGCAGGCACATTTCTTGAAGGAGAGTTATTGCTCATAGGTCCCCAAAGCTACAACGTGTTTGCCTTTTCTATGGATGACATGCAACTCAGTGGCTATGGAGAGGTGTGGTCAGGTGTCATTCAGTACAGTAGTGTTATGGGATATTACTTTCTATATTGCAGAGTTAATCCTACACTTGCAGGAACATTTTAATTGGCTCCCCTCTCATATATTAATATGGTTATCTTGCACCCCAAGAGGGCTGACATGAGTTGCTATATAGTTTGTATTGCAAGGAAGGATCGTTCCAGAGTCCCTAAGCCTTGCCTTTATTAAGGTTAAGGTCTAAGTTCCCGGGGTTAGAATGCAACTTCATACCCCCTATCTCCCTCATCACACAGACAAAACTTATTGTAATAAACATGAAAAGAATTCTGAACAAACCCATAACCTTTTATGGTTTTATTACATCCAGCAAAACAAAGCACTGATAACACTGCTATAAAATATCCAAATTACAGCACATGGAAGGAACGGGTAACCTTCACCAAGAAGAAGCTTTACCAATGTTCCTAAATTGGCCCCTCTGAGATCATTTAAAGTTGTATTATTTCAGAATATGTCTGTCCTTTTGTCAGCTTGGCCTAACAAGCAATAATCCTTTCAACAATAGAAGTGTGATAGAAGCTGCAATGTGTACATAAAAGGTCAGGCGATGGTCAGGAGACAGGCAGAGGATGAGATGGAGCAATTAACACTATTGTGCTATTTACTCCATCTCCAGGCTTCACGTTCAGCACAGAGAAGGTTTTCAGGCCTCTCCCCTCCTCGTACAGCTCTACAGATTGCAGCCCTAATTAGTCCCGCTTGTTTTATCAAGTTCTACAAACTCTGGCAGATCCACCTGAACAATCACCTGTGGCCCATGTAATAAACATCATACCGCAGCCTGCAATGAGACCTTCCTGCTCAGCTTGGAAGATGAGGATTTGATGTGAAAGCCCTCAGGACATGGCGGATAGCGGAGAGGCCTTTGTGCTGCTGCCAGCGGCCAGTTCGTTTAATTGCTTGCACGTCACAGTTTCATCACCAAGATGTTAAAAGAAGGCTGCTTGGCACTTGGGGAGTCCACAGCCATTCCACTCTATTAGAGTTCTGTTTGTTGACCCAGCGCTCATAGATGGCTATTCAGCATTACGGTGAGAACAACGTGCTGAACTGCGTAATGAGACAAAGAGACGTGGAGGCCACTGTACAACATGTAACATCCAATGCCTGTCATGTCTGTCCTGTAAAGACATCAATGTGTTAGAGATATGCAAATTTCAGCCAGCTGACAAGGCCGTAACAAAATTACCAATGTTTGTGATATACACAGTGATTTATGATCCAAGTGCCATTAAATACTCAGTAAGTTAAAATTATCAAACAGCAGTTTATAACACAGGTGTGGATAATAGCCGTTATAAACTTTCCTTACAACCATTAATAATACACATAAAAAACAAAATCCACCATATAAATAAATATAGAAAGTGGTAATAATACATACAGTACATACAGTAAAAAAAAAAAAAAAAAAAAAAAAATCACATGGTAATTCCTAATTTATATTCACACTATATACACAGGTAGTACTGTATATACTGTACATTCTCAAAGATCAGTGAGATCAGATTATGTACCTCCCGTTCAAATGATTTCTATTTTTTTTTGGGTTCAGTATACAAAGATTCTTTTCCGTATCTAATTTGCATGTATAGTGCCTTGAAAAAGTATTCATACCCCTTCAAATTTTCCATGTTTTGTCATGTTACAACCAAAAATGTAAGTGTATTTGATTGGGATTTTACAGTATCTCACAAAAGAGAGTACACCCCTCACATTTTTGTAAATATTTTATTATATCTTTTCATGTGACAACACTAAAGAAATGAGACTTTGCTACAATGTATAAAGTAGTGAGTGCACATCTTGTATAACAGTGTAAATTTTATGTCCCCTCAAAATAGCTCAACACATAGTCATTAATGTCTAAACCGATGACAACAAATGTGAGTACACTCCTAAGTGAAAATGTCCAAATTGGGCCCAATTAGCCATGTTCCCTCCCCATTGTCGTGTGACAAGGTGTTAAAAGTCTCAGGTGTGAGTGGGGAGCGGGTGTGTTAAATTTGGTGTTATCGCCCTCACTGTCTCATACTGGTCACTGGAAGTTCAAACATTTGCCTCATGGAAAAGAACTTTCTGAGGACCTGAAAAAAAGATATGTTGCTCTACATAAAGATGGCCTAGGCTATAAGAAGATTGCCAAGACCCTGAAACTGAGCTGCAGCATGGTGGCCAAGACCATACAGCAGTTTAATAATACAAGTTCCACTCAGAACATGCCATGGTCGACCAAAGAAGTTGAGTGCACGTGCTCAGCGTCATATCCAGAGGTTGTCTTTGGGAAATAGACGTGTGAGTGCTGCCAGCATTGCTGCTGAGGCCTGCCAGTGCTCATACCATACACCGCACACTGCATAAAATTGGTCTGCATGGCTGTTATCCCAGAAGGAAGCCTCTTCTAAAGATGATGCACAATAAAGCAACAGTTTGCTGAAGACAATCAGACTAAGGACATGGATTACTGGAACTATGTCCTGTGGTCTGATAAGACCAAGATGAAGTTATTTGGTTAAGATTAAAAGTGAGGTAGTTGAGCGCTATTTTGCAATACAGTAAATTAATAAAACTATGAAAAAACTAAGATTGCTGCTGTTGTTACTTATGTGCTCCCACAAAAAAACAGTGCATAAAATAGAAATGAGACAGCGCTGCTAAAATCAAATAAACAAAATAACAACAATGGTGTGCAACAAAAGTGTTCAAAAATAGAAAGCCCAATAATAGAGTGATAATTTCTTCCGTTAACATGCAGAGAAATGCAAAGTACTTCTTTACTTCACCCAGCCTCTATAAGCATAGTGCTCCCGCCACCACATGTACTACTCGCTCACCTCCTTGCAAGACCCTAAAAAAGGGTCATACACGCCTTGCACAATGTGCAACAATCCCTCCAGGAAATTCCTCCAGATGAAGCCACGTGTAAGGTGGTGAAACTAGTAGAGGTGGAGTGAAGCCCGGCAGTGGAACCTTGTCGAAATGAGTGAGGCCTTTCTGACTTATCACTTATGCTTTTAATGTTTTAATAAATGTGAGTTGTATACTAGCTTGGGTGGAGAGGTTCATTTTTAATCCCTTGGATACTGCACTATTGGAAGCACTTTCTATTTTTTCCATGTACTGTTGAAACTACTGGCAGCCAATGTGGATTACATTGGATCCAAGTCTGAAGTGGCACAGTGGGGGGAACCTTTATCAGATTTGCACTATTTTCTGGGTCTGGAAAGTCCAATAGAGGTTACTAAGGACCAGCGCGGGGGGTTTACTTCCTCTTTATTTCCCTGCAGAGGTAAAGCATAATGGGCTACTATGCGTTGCATTATGTGTCACTTACCTGAAAACGAAGCCCGTGATGTCACCGTTGTCCCCACTAGCAGGGAGCGTCAATCTTCGCCCCTCTTCCTTCCGGGGCCTCGAACTCCGGCTCTGTGACTGGCCAGAGTCGTGTGACGTCACTCCCGCGCATGCGCGCGGGAGCCACCAGTCACGGCATAACCCCTATTAGAAACTGCACGATGAGCACTTTCTAAAGTGCGCCGTAGTCATCGGCGCTCGGCTTTTTTGTAAATATCTCCTAAACCGTGGAGGTTTAGGAGATATTTCCAGTCTTAATATAGGCTTACCTGCAGGTAAAAGTGGTTGTACAGGGTGTACAACCACTTTAATTTATGTTTCTGGTTACAGGTGTATTGTTAGAGTAATATAAGCAGGAGGGGGAACCACCTCTTCAACTGTATATAAGACTATATTCTTGTTCTAATAAACAGTCCATGTTCCGCAACCAAACGAGTATTGCCTTGTTTGTTGTTGGGAGCGGTTGAAATATCTGATATCTATATTCAGACTGGGAGGAAGCGGTATATGACGAAAGCACTCAAGCGGAGTGTGGGACGTTTCGTCACAGTTAGAGTCCACAAACTATGTGGAGCCATGGTGTTGCAGTTAATAACAAACAATCAGCCAAATCACCCCACTGCCAGACTTCATACATCACTTCCAGAGACAATGAACAGTCTTTTGTGAGCTGTGTTTTTGTTGTTTTTATTGGGGGTACAACTTGGATAGGGATTAGGAAATGGGATGCCCATAGGATAAGTCATTGCCATCATATTTAAGGATTTAGTACATTCTGAATAAAGTTACAGCCAGAAGACTAAATGTGCAAATTGAATTAGTTATGAATCTCCTCCTGCACCTCCATGCAGACTGTTGTTCCTTCTGCGGCTCAACCTCCGCAGACTATACCATCTAAGAGTTCTCTTACCATCCGACTGTGTGGTGGCAGAGACATCACTAATGACCGTGTAAAAGCAATGTTCTTAGATCTCTTTCACCTCCTGCCCATAACTTGTTTCCTCCTGTTCACTTGGTTCCTCCTGCACAAACTTAAAGTTACTGTATTGAAATCTGACACATCCGCTTCTATTGAATAGTAACGGCCCACTCTGAATAAGCCTCCCTACTGTGGCTCTGGTTGCTCGCTGCCACTAGGCCTGAGGCCTGCAGAACCTCTCCCCGGAGGCCCAGTGGGTTAAAAGCATATCTTCTAGAAAATATGGACTACTGTTCCCGGCCAGCCCAACTTGCAAATCATGTGCCCGCAGGCAACATCGACTTGACACAGATCCCCACAGTCTCTTTTCTGCTTCAGGACTCCCCATCATCCACCGTGTGTATTGATGAAGACTCCACTAGTGACCGTGTACTAGCAGAGTTCCCTCACGGACTCCTTGGCACGTCCAGCCCTTGGCACTGCCAGCCCCACTGTGGTAACACTCCCCGACCTTCCAACAGCCCTGAGTCCTTGATGAGTAACTTTGACTGGACCATGCGTACTGAAAGTTTCACCTGCCCCTCTGCTCCAGGAGTTCCCTGCCTTACCGACTGTGTGGTGGCAGAGACATTGCCAATGACTGTGTAGAGGCAATGTTCCCTCACAGCTCTCCCCGGGCCTTCTCCTGCGATCGGTGCACCCCCCCCCAGATGGGGATGGCCTTCTGCGACTGTCTAAAATGCCATTACTCACTTCACCCAGCCGAATCTGACCCCCAAGTGGAAAATCACTTCAGCTTATATATGAGACCCGCCCTCTGCCAATACCGATTGGGGATTGGTCAGGGCTCACACACAAGCTGCCTGCCACTCCAGTTCCAGGCCCAGCCCCTTTTCCAGAACATTCTCCTCAGAAACAGGGGAGGCGCCTCAGAACTGTTGTGCAGGTGGTCACACCCACTGCTACTCTGACTACTCCCAGCTCCCAGATCAAAACAGACAGGCTTAGCGCGCAGCATAAGCCTGCCAAAATTTACCTGTGCTGGATAACCTAGTAAAATAAACCTTACTAGCACCTACCTATTGGTAGAGGGTGCTACATATGGTATATATCTGAAAATGGAAGAAAATCCTGCTTTACTGATGGATTTGTTGTCATAATTTCTTTGACATACTGTCACCAGTGAAGTACGGCATCATTATATAACTGGTGTGGAAATTTTAATTTATTTTTTTTTTTACATTTTTTGTTTTTATTACATTTTTTTTTTTTTTTTGTAGGATTACAGACTGTCATTTATCCAGTTATGGATATAGTCACTATGGATTTTGTCTGAATTTATGCACTTTTATGTTCACTGGGTGCTATTCTGTTTATGACTGTTTTCTTTTAGCGCCACTATTTATCTCTAACTCTAATTATAGGGCTTCACATTTTTAATATTTATTTTGATGTACTCCACCAAGTATAGTGCTAGTAGCCAATTTTCAAACTGAGGCCTAAGTGCAAAGAGATCTGTTTGATATATATCAGTGGTCTCCAAACTGCAGCCCAGGGGCCGGATGCGGCCCTTTGCTTGCCTTTATCCGACCCTTGGGGCACTGTTCCTCTCACTGATATGAGACTCTATTCCTTCCACTGACACCAAGTATGGGGCACTATGCCTCCCCACTGATACAGATGGGGCAATATTCCTCCCCACTGACACCAAGGATGGTGCACTATTCCTCCCCACTGACACAGATGGGGCACTATTCCTCCCCACTGACACCAATGGGGCCCTATTCCTCCTCACTGACACCGATGGGGCCCTATTCCTCCCCACTGACACTGATGGGGCCATATTCCTCCCCACTGTCAACAATGGGGCCCTATTCCTCCCCACGACACCAACGTCCGGCCCCTCTACAGTCTGAAGGACCATAACTGGCCATTTTTTTTAGAAAGTTTGGAGACCCCTGATTCATTCAGTTTGTTTCATTGTGATTAGCTGTGATTGGCCAAAGCAATCACATGGTACAGAAAGGATGTGATTGGTCCTGTCTGTACCATGTGATCACATTGACCAATCACAGCTAGCAACACAATTGTACACAATGGATGGCATGAAAGGAAGTGAAGTCATCCATGGTTTACAACTGTCATGCGACCTGCTGTGATTGGTCACATGGTACCGGCAGTGAGCCAGTACACTGCTCAGTCATCGGCTGTGTTGTGGCCCCTGTGAGCTGTGCTTTCTGGGAGGATGTCATATGACATCCACTCAGAACAGTAAAACCACCGCCCAGCCATCATTCTGCTATAGGCTGGACGGGAAGGTGTTAAACACTGCATTGCAAGGCATAAAAATGTAGTTAGAGATAAAAGAATAGAAATACTGTTGGGTAGACACTTTGTTGATAATGGTCCTGCGGTTTCACAGTTAAAATACATGGCCATTATCCATATCCTCAAACTAACCACTTCAAGTCCAGACCGTTTTACCCCTTTCCAGTCAAGCCCATTTTTAGTTAAGTGTTTTTACAATGCAAGACCACTTACTGTTATCTCACATATATATTATTATTCTTATTATAGCCAAATTTACCACCCTAACTCCTCCCACAGCTTTTACACTACATAGACAGTAATATACCGAAATGTGCGGCTTGTTCCCGATCGGTGTGCTATTACTTTTGGAATATTGTTTTTGCCGCAAAATTTAAATGGTGTGCTATTACTTTGTGGAACTTTGTGAAAAGCTGAAAAATACCAGTGTGAATCCGGCCTCAATGTCATTTAATTGGTGTGCTATTACTTTGTGGAAAGTTTCGACGAATGGTTCACGAAATATTGTCGTTTTTGCGGCGAAATTGGCCCCATAGGAATGAATGGCGAAATGTTCAAAACTAGAGTGGGAGGTGACAAAATCTGACAACCCCATGATCAGCCAAAACATTATGACCACCCCATGATCAGCCAAAACATTATGTCCACGCCCTAATTAGCCAAAACATTATGACCCCCCCCCCCCCATGATCAGCCAAAACATTATGACCCCCCCCATGATCAGCCAAAACATTATGACCACAACATGATCAGCCAAAACATTATGACCACCCCATGATCAGCCAAAACATTATGACCACCCTATGATCAGCCAAAACATTATGACCACAACATGATCAGCCAAAATATTATGACCACCTCATGATCAGCCAAAACATTATGACCACCCCATGATCAGCCAAATAATTTATGACCACCCCATGATCAGCCAAAACATTATGACCACCCCATTATCAGCCAAATAATTTATGACCACCCCATGATCAGCCAAAACATTATGACCACCCCATGAAAAAATAAAAAAAATAAAAAAATCATTTTTGAAAAAAAAAAAACATTTTTGAAAAAAATGTTCAGCTCTTTCAGCTAATGATGGGACGTCTTAAACTTTTTTACTACTTTTTATACTTTTTAAAATATTAAGCTTTTTAGCACTTTTCACAGTTACTCCAGCCACTTCAACCACACAACAGTTACTCAAGTCACTCCACCCCGTTACTCCGTCTACTCCAGTTGTAGACTACTGTAGGTGGAGGCAAGAACACTTCACACAATTTCCCTAGAAATTGTAGCTTTTCTAGTTTTCAGTGCTGTCACACTTTAAATGACAATTATTCAACCATGCAATACTGTACCCAAATTAATTTTATATACTTTTTTTAGACAGATAGCGCTTTTTTCGTGGTTATTTTTATTTTTTGCAATCTAAAGGAAAAAAGACTGAACATTATGAGAAAATATGTTTTTTCTTAGTTTCGGGTATAAAACTTTGTAAATATAGATGTAGCACCCTGGAGTTTAGGCAGCGTTGCTCCTCACAAGTTTACTTGACAGGAGTAGTTATCCTGGTTGATTGCTAGAGATCTATTGATTTCTCCCTAAGTTTGCCCTTGTTGCACTTTTCTCTTCTACCACTAGGTGGCCGGTTACTTGGTGGTACTAGATAGGAGAAGTGCAACGCAAGGTCAGGTTATGGTTATATGGGGTATTTAAGCCAATGGGCAGGGGTTTTCTTGATTTCCTTGGCCAGCTGGGACATATTCGGGTGAGGTTGGGTGAGGTCAGGTGATCTGTGTTCTGCGCCACCTGGATGGCTGTCTGGATGGACGTGTGTTGTACTGCCTGGGCTGCTAGGCCGGAGATGGGGCCTATCCTGGCACATCTGGCTGCTAGGATGTCTGAGGGCCAATCCAATCCTATCCAAAAGCATGAGAGCAGCGCAGGGTTTGAACTGCGGCTTGCAGTCCAACCAAAAGTGATGGTTCTGTCGGCTGGAGAACCTGTCATGGTCGGAGGTAGAGGGGAAGCTGTAGCCAGTAAGGGACTATCCGCCTTATTACCAGGGACCACAGTGTGTAACTGAAGCAAGTACCGGAGCAATATTCTCACCAACCGGGGACAGTGAAGAATCGGGAAATTTCAGTGGGAATAAAGCCTTTGACCCAGCCAGCGGAGGTGGCGCTTGCAGAGCAGACTTGTGTGTCAAGCCAGGGACCAAGCGGTGGTGAAGCTTGAGAGGTATCTAGAGTGCCAAGCTAGGGACCCAGCAGAGAAGCGGGGGTGATTGTAGTGGAATAGAAAGGAATTGTTCAGCTTGTGTTTGGAACTGTTAAAGACTGTTGCCATAGGAGACAGCACTCCTACACATGCAGATGTGGCAACTTGCTGGATGCCTTTCCCTGCATGGCTGTCCTCCTATTGAAGTCTCGGAGTCTGCCAATTAAACTTGCAACTACCTAAGGGTGTCCTGGCCCTAACCCTCTCTCCCCAAAAAAAAAGGTTTGTTAAGAGAACAAAACTTTCTTTTGCATCCCAGAAGTGTCTGGCGCCCAATAACTTTAACAACTATACACCCACCATGCCTCACAACCCACTACATAAAGAAGGATGTCAGCTATCCCTGGAGGTCCTCATTAGATCAAAGGTGGCCTGGGACCTTGCTACATACAAATCTTTCTTTATAAATTTGGGCCAAAATGTATTCTGCTACATTTCTTTGGTAGAAAAAAAAAAAGAAATAGGACTATGGTACATACTGTATATTTGAAAAGTGATGTACTGACTGCCTATCTCATTTCTGGAGGCTCTAAAATACCAGGATAGTACAAATACCCCCAAATTAGAGGCCTCAACCAAGCTGTTAAACGCTCCCTGGTGTTCTGTTTCCTCCAGAAGCATTACCCACATATTTGTGTCCTGCAGGAGACGCATCTCCAGGGACCTAAAACCGCTTGTCTGAAAAAATCATGGGTGGGTCTGAATTACCACGCTGCCTACTCCACGTATGCTCACGGGGTTAGCATTCTAGTCCGAAAAAACTCTGTTATTCCAACTTATTGAAGTCAAGACAGACCAGGAGGGCAGATATGTTATCTTACATGCTAATATTTATGATAAAACTGTGGTTTTGGTTGGGCTATGCATCCCGTCTCCGGCCTCGGCCCAGATCCTACATTTGATTATGCAACATGTGGTACAGTTTAATACAGATCTAGTCTTTCTTCTGGGGGATTTTTGTTTTCAAACGTTTTTATTGTAGGAAAATATAACATATGGGTGTACAGGCACTGTAGTGACATGAATCATAATGGTACGAAAGCATTTGACAGATAAATGAAGTATCACACACAGTGCAAATCTTAGCTCATACAAGCGTACAAAGTGAGCCCATAAAACAATAGTAGTAGAATAATAAAATAAAAAGGAAATAAAAAGACAAACGAGTAAAGAAAAAATGAGAAAACCAAAATCATACAATTGTGACCGATGTGTACTTCTAATAAAGTAGGTTTACAGTCAGGGAGTAAGACACAATGTGCCTATTATTGTAAGGATCTAATATGTTGTGAAGGCCCTGGGGTGTCCCCTTAGTGTGTTCTTAACAAATAAAGCTAACCCTCATTTTATAGAGGGTCAGCTGAAGCATTTGGGGGATCCTCCAGTCTGTTGCTCAATAGATGAGCTGTCCAGATGTTCCATTTTCGGTCAAATATAGGCATGGAATCTAGGAGAGTATGATGTATTCTCTCCATAGATCTGATAGACTCCATACGAGAAATCACCTGTGACCAGGATACCTGGGGGCGTTTCCAGTTCAAAGCTATTGCCCATTGAATTGCACTGAAGAGTGTGTGAATTAATTTTTGTAAGGGATGGGGAACATCTGGAAGCTCCGCAAACAGCAAACACATCTGACATGTCAAGGTAAGTGATATTCCGGAGAGAAGTCTGATAAGGGATGTAGTTTTGTGCCAAATAGTGTCCAAGGCCTTACAACTCCAGAACGTATGCAACAGCGTTCCCCTGTCCTGGCATCCTCTGAAACATGTGCCAGCGACCAAGGGATATATCCTATGAAGACGCTCCGGAGTGTAGTACCATCTAGTGTGAAGCTTAAGCACTGTTTCCTTTATTGACACAGAACGTGTACATTTGTGCATGTTATCTAGCATGTCTTGCCAATCTCCGTCAGGGATCTCTTGGGCCAACTCCGCCTCCCAAGCCACCATCGCCAACGACTTTCGAGGGGAGTTGTGGTCATTGAGGTATCGATAAAGTACGGAGATTGTCCCCCTATCTCTCGCCGCCTCCCCACATAGATGTTCAAATGGGGTTTTCGACACCTCCACCCCACCCCTCAAAAGAGTTGAGTAGAAGTGTCGAATTTGCAAGTATTGGTGGAACTCGGATCTACCCATCCCATAGGTCTGCTGCAAGTGGGTGTAGGAGCAGAAAGAGGCGTTCTGCAGCAGAGAAGCGAGGTCCACCAAGCCCAATGCAATCCATCTAAGATATGGCAGATTGGAGGGAAAAGCTGGGGGAAATGAGGGTTCTCCCAAAAAAAGAGGACAAGAGGGGGACGTCAGAATGCAACCTGAACTTTTTACGGTAAAGGGACCATAGATAAAGTGATTGACCAACGATATTGTTCAATGGGGTAATATCTTTAGGAGAGACTGAGCGGGACCAGAGAAGGCCAGGGAGGTAATATGGAGTTATTGAGATCCGCTCAAATTGTAGCCATGGCACCGGGGTCGGGAAGGAATGCCACTGCGCCATTTGGGTAAGCCGAGATGCCAGGAAGTATTTCCATAGATCTGGGCATCCCAATCCCCCCCTCCTCTGGGCTCTATAGATCAGTGCCCGTCCCACTCGCGGCTTTTTATTCTGCCATATAAATCTGAGCAGGTCTATCTGAACCCTCTGAAGAGTTGATCGTGAGACATATAGAGGTAGGGACCTGAAGAGAAAAAGGAGTTTAGGGAGGATATTCATTTTCACTGCTTGGATTCTCCCTAGGAATGATATGTGATAGGAGGACCATTGATTTAACAGGTATTTGACATTGGAGAAAGCTGGGGGGGTAGTTCAATGAGTATAACTGTTTTAAAGAGGGGGCCAATTTGACTCCTAGGTATTGTAGAGAGATATGGTTCCATGAGAATTTAAATTTTTCTGTAAGGGTGGTCAATAGGGGTTGCGGAAGGTGAATTGGTAGAGCCGAACATTTGGAGGGGTTAACGCTCAGGCCTGATAGTTTATGGAAAGAGTCAAGGGAGGACATAAGGTTAGGGAGGGAGATTAAGGGGTCTGAGATGAACAGTAGTACATCATCTGCGTACAGGCTAAGTTTAAATTCCTGATCTCCCTTACTGTAGCCCCTGATGTTTGGGTCATTAGAGATGGATCTAGACAGGGGCTCTATAGCCAATGCGAACAAAAGCGGGGATAAAGGACACCCCTGTCTAGTGCCACAGCCCAGAGAGAAATAATCTGAGTAGCATCCTGGAAGTTTAATTTGGGTTTGTGGGTTATGGTAAAGGGCCTTAAAGCCATGTAAAAATGCCCCGCTAAACCCAAATCTGGCCAACACTGTATCTAAATATGTCCAGAGGACACTATCAAATGCTTTGTTTATATCTAAACTTAAAAGCAATACTGAGTTAGAGTTCATATGGGCGTCCTGCAAAATATTAGTGGCTAAACGTATATTATCAGTAATCTGTCTCGATGGGATAAATCCGGTTTGATCGGGCGATATCAAGGTTGTAATAACTTTGGCCAATCTGTCGGCCAAGATCCTCCCAAATATTTTGAGATCGTTATTAATAACCGAAATGGGGCGAAAATTTTGGGGTAGGGTATGATCTTTGCCAGGCTTGGGAATAAGGGACATGTTGGCCAATAGCATTTCTTCAGGGAAACATTGTCCTTTGAGTATTTGATTAAACATATTTGTGAGTGTGGGGAGTAGGGATTCAGCGAACTTTTTGTAATAAACAGGAGAGAAGCCATCCGGGCCTGGGGCTTTAGAAGGTTTGAGAGAGGAGATAATAGAGGCCACCTCCTCCGATGAGCAAGGGGCATTTAGGATGTCCAATTGCTCCTCTGAAAGTCGAGGGAGCGAGAGGGAATCCAGCCATGATTGCCTAGGGGGAGGGCGTGAGGGGTCTGGGCCAGAAAATAGTTTTTGGTAGAAGGTGGAGAGGATCTGCAGAACATGTTTTGGATGGGAGGTTAGGTTGCCATGGCTATCCTTTAGTTTATAGAGATGGGTCGGTTGGGTGGATTGTTTAAGCTTTCGCGCAAACAGCGTGGAAGCAGAGTTACTGTATAGAAGGAAGCGGGCTTTAGACCATCTAAGAGACTTTTCTATCTGATCTGACAGTATATCATCTAGAGCCCTTCTTTTTTCTGTGATTTGAAGGACCAATTCCTGTGTAGGGGTCTGTGTGTGTCTATGATAAAGTTGTTCCAGTTCTAAGGTGAGTTTGTGGGTGTCTTGTTGTTTCTGTCTTTTTTGGGTCGTGGAAATCTCTATTAGATGGCCCCTCATCACAGCCTTATGGGCTGCCCACAGAGAGGTAGGGGAAATGTTCTCTACATTATTGAGCCTGAAATATTCGTTAAGACGTTCCACCAACTGAGCCATAATCACAGGATCTGTGAGTAGTGTGTCATTGAGGCGCCAGGACCTGGCTATATGTGGGAGGCCCAAGCATGAGATATGGGTGGATACAAGGTGGTGATCCGACCATGGGCACACATGAATGTTGGCTGTAGTTGAGTTCACTGTCAGAGAGGGGGTGCCAAAAATATAATCTAAACGTGAGTAACTGTCATGGGGGTGGGAGTAGAACGTATATTCCCTAGAGCCGACATTGTGGGCTCTCCATATGTCTATAAGTTGGGAGGATTTTAGGGAGTGTTGAAGGGATTTGGGAAAGGCCTGGGACGTTGGACATGTTCGGCTTCTATCAAGTCCTGAGTGGGCAACCAAATTAAAGTCCCCTCCGATTAGCATATGAGGGGAGTGGAACTTATCTAGTGTTAGGAAGAATTCCTTGAAAAATGTTGCCTGTGAGGTGTTTGGGGCATACACTGAGGCTATAGTTAGAAGTTTGTTTTGGATGGTACCCTGAGCTATCACGAAACGACTGTTGGGATCTTTATAGATCTTTTGAGCCTGAAACATCACAGAATTTTTGATAAAGATGGCCGCCCCTCTAGACCTGGACCCATGAGTGGTGAAATAGCTTTGATTAAAAGATTTGTCAAAGTGTGATGGGTGATTATCTCTGGAGAAGTGAGTCTCCTGGAGCAAAATTATATCCGCCCCAAGAGATTTATACATTTTAAATGCTTTTCTCCTCTTCTGGGGGGTATTAAAACCTTTAACGTTATGGGAAATAATATTAATACCCATGGTTATTTATAGTAAATTCGCTAGGGTCAGTAAGGGGTCCAGGCCGAGAGGGAGCCATCATACAACAACCCGGCCTCCTCAGAGGTATGGCATAGCTTAGACGTACAGTCCAATGAGGCTGCACATATTGAAACCCTGAGTTGGTAGCACATACATCACAAAAGTAAAGCCAGTAGATTCGAATAACATAAAAAGAAAATAAAAACATTAAATCATAACCACAGAGAAATAGAAAAACTAGAGGCCTGAAAACTAGGCCCAAAAAAGGCCAAACAAAGCTCTGGGGGGTCATGGGGAAAAACATCCCATGGACCCAAAAAAAAATGTCCATTCGGACCAAAAGGTCCGACACTCTGAGCGGTAATGTTCGTGTCATCCGTGCAGACATAAATTCTGCTGAGGAATTTACCTGAGGGGAATCAACCAGCTTCGACATCACTAACCAGACGAGAAGCCAGTCAGTTCTCATTGATAAGGAGTGTGGGGACAATCATGCGGACGCATCCGGGAGTCCGTAATGAGCCGGGAGAGTCCAATGTTCTCTAAGCATGACGGGAGATGTTCCTATCTCGATACCCTGGTGGGAGAGAGACAAAGAGAAAAACAGGGGTAGGGGAAAAAGTAAAAAAAAAAAAAAAAAAGTGTGCCTCGATGTCAGTCATGGCGTTGATCGCGGCGGTCTCTTCTTGGTGGAGGGGTCACCCAAATAGCTGAGTGACGTGGAGTGGAGGGTAGTCTGGGCAAGGAAGCCGCATCAAGGAGGCCCATCTTCACAAGCAATTCCTTTCCCTCCATCGGTGAGGTTACGGTGTATGTTGTGCCGTTGTGGGGCACCTGGAGTTTGAATGGGAAACCCCAGCGATAGCGAATACTGGCAGCCTGGAGAACCGAAGTAACTTCCTTCATCCTTCTGCGCTTATCCAGGGTGGTAGGGGAGATGTCAGGGTAGATTTGAATCTGGGTACCTTCCAGACGAATGCTTGGGCTGTTCCGCGAGGCTCTAAGTATTTCCTCTTTGATTAGGAAGTCCTTAAGACAGAGTACTATGTCTCTTGGTGGTTTTTCTGGGGGAGGGGGGGGGGCGAAGGGCCCTGTGGATCCTATCGCAGGAGAAGGCTGAAAGTGGGGAGTCTGGTAAGAGGGATTGGAAGATCTTTTGTATCGTGGGTAGTAGATCTGTAACAGACTCAGGCACTCCGCGTACCCTGAGATTGTTGCGGCGGTTTCTGTTGTCGAGGTCCTCAATGTGGGCTTGTAGCTGCAGGACTGTTTCAGATAGGGACTCATGTTCCTTCCTTAGGTCAGAATACACTAAGGAGAGCTCATCGTGTTTTGTCTCAAGTAAATCAGTTCTGCTACCCAGGGCCGCAATCTCCAGGGACAGCGTGTTGGTAGACTTGTGGAGCTCAGATTGAAATTTCTGGGCGATCTTGTCATACATTAGCGTCAGGCTCTCATCCAGATCAGCTTTAGTAAGTTGAAATGAGTACTCACTGTCTCCCTGGGAGTGCGGTGGTGAGGGAGCTGCTGCAGGAGAATGTGCCTGAGTCTGTGTCTTTCGGGCGCCATCTTGGGCCTGCATGCTTCTCTCCTTCTCTCTCAGCAAGTATGTCGTTAGGGATCTTTGGGCCGGTTTTCCACGGCGATTTCTGGTGCCCGTCATGCGCTGAGTGTTCCGCCGGGGGTGCGGGGGAAAGTTAGGTAGATTGTGTGTGTTGATCGCCCCGGGGAAGTGCCGTTAGTCTCCGCGGCTCACGGAGCTCTCAGCCCTTGCTTCCTCCTCGGTTCGCGCCGCGCATGCGCCCCCCTTCTGGGGGATTTTAATTTGGTCCCCTCTGCGGCTCTAGATAGGCTGAGCACTTCGGCTCGTGACTCTCCTGACCTCCGGCAATGGGCTGACACCTTTGACTTTATGGATGTCTGGAGACACATGCATCCGACGCTACAACTTGGTGTTGAGCTATTCACTTTACAGTCAACACAGAGGACAAGAGGGCACTCTTTATGACTAGAGTAAAAGAGATTTAATCTCCAAATACGGAAAGGTTTCTTCACAGTAAGAGCTGTGAAAATGTGGAATAGACTCCCTCCAGAGGTGGTTCTGGCCAGCTCAGTAGATTAAGAAAGGCCTGGATTCTTTCCTAAATGTACATAATATAACTAGGTACTAACATTTATAGGTAAAGTTGATGCAGGGAAAATTCGATTGCCTCTCGGGGGGGGGATCGGGAAGGAATTTTTTCCCCTGCTGTAGCAAATTTGATCATGCTTTGCTGGGGTTTTTCGCCTTCCTCTGGATTAACTGTTGGTATAGGATTGAGTGTATGGGATTGTATGATGTTATTTTATTTTTTATTTTTTTTATGGTTGAACTAGATGGACTTGTGTCTTTTTTCAACCTGACTAACTATGTAACTATATATGGGACTTCTTTAAGTCATGGGCTAGGGGAGAGTGTATTTCCAGAATATCATGCATTAAGAGGGAGACTGCAGAGGAGCTGGAGGAGAGGGCAACTAGGCTAGAGGCAGACTATGTCTCTGCCCTGGATGACGATCATTACCGAGCATGACAACAGGTGTTGCGGAATATGTCCACTGTTAGGATGGCCCAGACTGATAAGGCTCTGCTATATTCGGCCCAGAGGGTCTTTGAATTTGGGGGGGAAAATGAGAATCTGCTGGCATGGTTGGCTAAGGGTAACATTCCTTCCACTCCCATTGGTTCTATTAGGGATGGGCATGACCAGTTGCTTACGGCACCTGATTGCATTAACACCTGCTTTAGGGAATTTTTTAGCAAGCTGTACACCTCCCGGTTGATTTCTCGGACTCTGATCTTTCCTCCTTCCTTGATCCTATAAATTTTCCTGCACTATCCACGGAGGACAGGGAGAGGTTGCAGGCGGACATCACCCTGGAGGAGATACAACTAGCAATGGGTCATCTTCAGGGGGGAAGGCCCTTGGAGCGGATGGCCTACCATCTGAATTCAATACCAACTTTATGGAACTTCTGGCTCCCAGGTTGACATCTCTCCTCTCTAACTTTGAGACCTTGGAATCTATGCCTGACTCTATGAACGAGGCTATAATTGTGCTAGTCCCCAAGCCTGGCAAGGATCCACAAGACTGTGCATCCTACCGACCCATTTCCTTGTTAAATGTGGATGCCAAGATTTTTGCAAAGATCTTTGCCACTCGTTTGTCCCAGGTGATAGAGGACTTGGTTGATGTAGACCCAATGGGATTTATGCCGGGTAAAGGGAATGACATAAACATTAGACGGCTATTCTTGAACCTCTCTATTACTCACGATAACCCAGGCACCAGAGTCATTGCCGCCTTAGATGCCAAAAAGGCATTTGACTCGGTTGAATGGCCATATCTTTGGGAGGTCCTGCATGCCTTTGGGTTTGGCCCCAAGTTTATTCATGGGATCCGGCTGCTCTATAATGCTCCTGGGGTGAGGAACCGAACAAACAATTGGCTATCTGAACCATTTAGTCTTTTCTGTGGTATGCGACAGGGCTGTCCGCTTACCCCTCAACCTACTGGGTTGTATCAATCTCCTAAAAATGGCGATGTTGCCTAAATTTAATTACTTGTTTAGGAACTGTCCAGTATGGGTTCCTGGCTCGTTTTTTAAGGAGACTGATAGATGTGTGGGCTCTTTCATCTAGAGTGGAGCGGTCCCCAGGTTGGCACGCTCCACCCTGTGGCTTCCTGCTCAGCTAGGTGGATTGGCCCTCCCTAATTTTCAAATATGCTACTGGGCTGCAATACTGGTGACAGTGGACTGATGGTTCACAAGCTTCAAATCAAATGCTGCAACCTGTTTGGAGGTGGTCTGTTTGGGCTCGTTGGCTGACCTCCGTAATTTCACATACGGGGTCTGGGGGGCGTATGCTATGATTCCGGGGCCTACACGGACGACGTGGAGAGTGTGGGTAACAGCTAAGCGACGATTTATTTGGCCTGATCAATGGTCACTGGAGCAACCGCTATGGGGGAACCCCACCTTACCACAGTTCCGTACCACTCCTGACCCCCACATATGGGCCAGAGACGGAATTACAACTTTGAGCCATATTATGCCCCAGGGTGCGTTAATGTTGCTTCCAGACTTACTGACAAAGTACAAACTACCCCATCGGATGCGATTTAGATACTTACAACTACACCACGCTGCTACGGCCCAGTTTCCCCTGCTGTCTCTCCTCCAGGCCAATCCCACTGAACAACTTTTGTCACCTTGAGACCTTTGTAAACCCCTCTTCACTCTGTATGGGGCACTCCTGGGCACCGACTCCCCCAAGATAGAACGACTGTGGGAAATGTGGCACATGGATTTACCTTCACTGGACAGGTAGGAACTGGGAGGACTTCCTTGAACTCGGCCCCAAACGGGTTATCTCTTCCAATGGCAAACTCATCCAGGTGAAATTCCTACATAGAATCTATTATACGCCCCAGAAACTCCATCAAATTTTTCCGGACAGAGATCCTATATGCTCCAGATGCAAAACTAATGTGGGGACATTTTTTCATATGTTCTGGGAATGCCCAATTATATCGGCCTATTGGTCTGCGGTATTCATTGAAATAAACTTGAGGCTACAACTGTCCCTTCCGGTTCTACTGGAATTGGCCCTGCTGGGGGTTCATGAGGATGTTCAGCGCTCTCATCATTCTAAATTATTAATATCCTACCTCTTATTTTATGCAAAGAAGGAGATTCTCCTGAAGTGGATATCGCCCTCCCCTCCAGCCATCTCTTCTTGGGAGGCACAGATCGATACGGCCTGCCTATATATAGGATTACTTACATCAATAGGGTTGTCAATGGAAATATGATAAAGTGTGGGCACCTTGGACCTCTAACTAAGTTTCCATTAGTGATTTGCTTTCAATATAGTTACTAAGTAATATAAACCTGAAATGATCCTGCTGGTAACCCTGCTCTCTCTACACTGTAGAATGGAAGGTTGTTATTTGGCAAAATGCTGAATGAGGAAATTAAAGCGGTAGTAAACATCACTTAAAGCGAAGTTCCACACAAAAATGGAACTTCCGCTTTTCGGAACCCTCCCCCCCTCCGGTGTCACATTTGGCACCTTTCAGGGGGGAGGGGGGTGCAGATACCTGTCTAAGACAGGTATTTGCACCCACTTCCGGCATAGACTCCCATGGGAGTCTATGCCTCTTCCTGTGCCTCCGCGCTGTCTCCTGGGAAACACACAGCTCCCAGGAGAGAGCGAGGACCACTTACGATGCGCAGCACGACTCGCGCATGCGCAGTAGGGAACCGGGAAGTGAAGCCGCAACGCTTCACTTCCTGATTCCCTCACCTAGGATGGCGGCGGCTACCGACATCGCTGGACCCTGGGACAGGTAAGTGGCCATGTATTAAAAGTCAGCAGCTGCAGTATTTGTAGCTGCTGGCTTTTAATATATTTTTTTTTTGGCGGTGTGGGTGGACCCCCGCTTTAAACACTTGTACCTACAGGTAAGCTTATAATAAAGCTTATAATAAAGCTTACTTGTAGGTACCAGGAATATTTCCTAAACGTTTAGGAGATACTCAGTGTTTCTCCAGCCAGTGATGTCACCGTTGCATGCGCTCTGAAGAGACGGCAAACCCATACCTGCATTACATATGTAATTTTATTTCTGTTATTGATATTTATTTTCCTACATGTTGTTAATAAGAAAGAAGAACTATAGCTGAGTCATGATTATGACTTCTGTGAATGATAAACAATCCTTTTTTGTGCCTATTCCGGAAAAAAAATGGTTTAGTCATACAGTTCTGAGATATCTGCTGACCTCGACCAGCAGAAGCCTTGAATGTTGCAAACTGCACCATGATATACAGAGTTGTAAAACCAGCTAAAAAAACAAAAACATTTTTCAACAAGGATAAAATGTGTAAGAGCTTTGTGCAGAATGCCTTAAATGAAGAAAATTACTTTCTTGAAATACTCTGTAGAAAGTCAGAATCAGTGTAGTGGGTATAGATTGAAGGCAGAGGAAAGGCTGGATCCAGAGGGGATGTAGGTTATAAGATAAATACAGAGTTAAGGCTACCATTTGTCCCCATTTTCTGGGGACAGTGCCCATTTAGAGGGGTCTGTCCCTGGCAAACAAGCATTCACGAGAGAGTCACCACTGTGTAGTCTGCCAGTATGATCTTCACTGCGCATGCGCTGCAGCCAACCCTATGGCATGCATTGACTCTGTAGCCAGTTGCACATGTGTGAAAATTGTTGTGGCCAGCCTGCTGCCAGAGTATTGCTGCATATGCAAAATTGGCATTAGGGTAAAGTAACACTTGAGGTGGCTAATGCAAAACTTTGTCATTTTCTACAGGGAGGATACAACTGGCTATATGTGTTCCCTGGTGTTCCCTGGTCAGAAATTGATTAATGTCCATGCTGAGAACTTGTACTTCAACTACACAATGACTAATAGAGTGGCACATACCATTGTATTTGGCATTAAAGATTGGGTGATATCACAGAAGATATAAGTGCTTACAGTACTGAGTGGAAGCCTGAGAATATGGAGATTAGCGTACTGGAGAAGTACTGACATCTGAATAAACACATCCTACTACTTTTCTAGGTTAGTGCAAACACAGATATGGTTATAACTTCATGTATCATTTATTCTTGACCCCTGTACTCTATGCGTTACTTACTCCTGACCTCAGGAATCTGTACAATACTTACACCTGACCACTGTACGTTACTTACACCTGACCTCTGCAATCTGTGCATTACCTACCCCTGACTCCCTGTATGTTATTATTCCTGACCCCTGCACTCTGTGCTCTAGGCACTGTTGACCCCTGACCTTTGTGTGTTGCGCACTCTTGTCACCTGATCTCTGTGTGATATGCACTCCTGACTTCTGCACCCTGTGCATTACTTTATCGTGACCGCTGCACTTTGTGCATTTACCACTCCTGACCTCTGCACTTTGTGTGTTTAGCCTTCATGACCCTCATGCACACTGTGCATTATGTACATTTGCAGTCTGTGTATTATGTACTCCCGACTCCTGTACTCTGTGGAATACACACTCCAGACCCCTGCACTCCTGAGTTCTGCATTCTTGTGTGTTGCATACTCGACTAGGCTCAGGTTTTGATTAAACATATTACTTTAAGCCACTCCCACTGTTACCACAATTTGGGCACACCCACAATTTTCTGTGGCACATATAACACATCACATCCGTTCTCTACTCACTGTGCTCAAGGCATTGAATGTATGCCAATTGTTTAAGGATGTGGTAAAAATGGAGATGTGATTTTGTGGCATAGCTTCAAATGAAGAATGGCTTTCTGAGTCTGGTTATAAGTGGACGGGGTTAGTAGAGTGTGCCCAAATTTCATTTAAAAAAAAAAAATCTGGTAACCTTAAAGCAGAACTTCACTTGCCTTGAATCCAGTGATGCCCTGTCCCCAGAACTCACCGCTGACATCTTCGGGCAGCCAGCTTCTAAATCTTGATTGCTGGCCGATGTCATTGACGGGCCAAGATGATGTCACTCCAATGCAGGAGTTCGGTCAGATTCAACTTTGCCAAATTTGTGCTGTGAGGTGCGCTTGTGCAGCTTTCTGTGCGGGGCAGACAGGCAGGTAAGTAGCTTTGATGCAGAAGACACAAAGCTTGTCTCTTCTGCATTAAAAATCCTGCCTGTCCGCCCATTTTCACTTTGGAGACTAAAGTTCCACTTTAATACAGTTGGAAATCAGAGGATAGTCTGGATACATAGTGCAGGCAGAGGATAGAAGGGATAGAGATGCGAGGTAGAGGATAGGTTGGACATGGGGGAAGGCAGAGGATAGGCTGTAGATAGAAGGCAGATAGAAGATAGGCTGTACATAGAGGGGAGGAAGAGGATAGGCTGGACAAAGGAGGCAGAGAATATGCTGTATACAGAGAGGAGGCAGAAGATAGGCTGGATATAGAGTGAAGGATCAGGGATATACTGGATAAAGAGGGGAGGAAAAGGACCGACTGGATAAAGAGGAGCGGAAGAGGATAGGCCGTATATAGAGGGGAAGAAAAATATAGGCTAGATATAGAGGGGAGGAAAATGATAGACTGTATATAGAAGGAAGGAAAAGAATATGCTGGAAGCAGAAGAAAGGACAGGTTTGGTGTAGAGTATAGGCAAAGAACAGATGGTGGATGGGAAACAGGCTGGTTGTGGAAAAGAAGGTGGAGGAGGGGAGTCAGGGTCAGTATAGGAGATTAGGAGGTGTCGATGGGAGGCAGAGGATAGGCTGGACATAGAGGGAAAACAGAGAATAGGCTTAGTGTAGTAGGCAAAGGTTAGGCTTGGTGTAGAGGGTAGGTAGAGGATAAGTTTAAAGAAGTACAGCCAAAGCTCATTTGGCTTTACTTCTCCTGTGAATCACAGTAGTGCAGTTTGTTCTGCCCTCCTGTGACCTGTTTTCAGCAGACAGCGGGCTTCAGCCCGCTGTCGGTTGACGTCACACAGCCGGTCCAGGCTCGGGTAAGATCGCGACCATATGGTTGGGATCCACCCACATGTCTGGACCGGCACCCAGCTCAGCCTCCCAGTGAGGCGCTGAGGGAGCTCTGCTCAGGGAGCAGTGAGAACCGAGCGATCGGAGGTGTTTGATTGCTCAGTTCTCAGTGTTAGAGCCGGCGAGGGACAGATGCAGCATTGGACTGATGCTGCATCCACCTAGGTAAGTATATTTCTACAAAAAAGTCAATTCCCATACTTCTCTTTTAATGTAGATTGTAGGCTGAGGATAGGCTGGATATAGAGGGGAGGCAGAAGATGTTTGGTGTAGATGAAACCGGAGGATAGGCTTGGTGTAGAGGTCAGGCAGAGGATAACCTGAGTATAGGAAGTGGGAGAAAGATACGTTTTGTGTAGAGGGGAGAGCAGAGGATAGGCTGGATGTAGATGGGAAGCAGACAAGAGGCTTTATATATACTAAAGGGGGGGCAGAGGTTAAGCTGGCTGTAGCAATAAGGTTGAGAATAGGTTTGTTGTAGACTGGAGCCAAAGGATAGGGTAATAGGATAGGAAAGGAGGCAGAGGATAGACTTGATGTAAAAGGGAAGCAATAAACAGACTGGATGTAGAGAGGAGGCAGAAGATAGGCTGGATATAGAGAGAATGCAGAGGATAGGCTGGATGTAGAGAGAAGGCAGAGAATAGGCTGGATGTAGAGAGAAGGCAGAGGATAGGCTTGATCTAGAACAGAGGCAGAAGATAGGTTGGATGTATAAATGGAACAAAAGATAGGCTGGATGTAAAGAGAAGTAGGAGGACAGTCTGGATGTGGACAGTAGGCAGAAGGTAGGCTGGATGTAAAAAAAATTTTGATGATAGGTTTGCTGTAAACTGAGGATAGGCTGAAAGTAAACAGGAGACATGGATAGGCTGGGTGATGAGGGGAAGCAGAGGATTGGTTGGATGTAGAGCGATAGCAGAGAACAGGCAGCATGTACAGAGAACACAGATAATAGGCTTAATGTTTGAGGGAAGCAAAGGATAGGCTTGGTTAACAATAGAGGGGAGGCAGAGGACAGGCTCAATGTAGTGAAGGTTGATGATAGGTTTGTTCAGGAGCGGCCCGTCTATAAGGGCGCACGGGCGCCACCACCTCGTCCATCGCTATCTCCCCTATCCATGCGTCCAGCCCCTTTCAGGACACCGGCGCATGGATTCCAATGCGGGGGGGGGGGCTGTTTTTTGAAGCACCAATTAGAGCCAGAGGCTCTAATAGGCTTCAATATAGGGTGGACTCGGGTCACAGAGAGTGCGCTCCGAGCCCACCCAGGTGTGTTACAACAGTGAATCAATATTCGCTGTTGTAACACTGATTCTCCTCCCGGCCAATCAGGAAGCAGTTTTTGACACTGGTCAACCAATTGGCTGAAAGGACAGGCGATCCTTTTGGACGCCTAGGAGGAGGAAGGAGGAGTGATGCAGAGAGGACACAGGAGCCGCTGCCCATAGGAGCCCTCAACCCGCCACTCATAGGAGCCTGCAACCCACCCATAGGAGCCTGCAACCCGCAGGAGCCTGCAAACTGCCCATAGGAGCCCCCTGCCCATAGGAGCCTGCCCGCCTGCAACCGATGGGGTAAGTGCCAGGGTAAGGGAGGGGTGCCGCCGACCCGACCGACTAACCGGGGGGGGCTGGTTGTTTGCCGCCCCCCGACAAAAAAACAAACACCAGCCACCACTGGGTTTGTTGTAGACTGGAGCAGGAAGTAGGGAGAAGGCAGATGATTAGCTGGATGTGGAGGGGAAGCAGAGAATAGGCTGGATGTAGAGGGAAGGCAGAGAATAGGCTAGAATAAACTCTGAGTGACAGCAGAAGAAAGACCAAGTGGTCTTTTTTTTTAACTTTGTGGTCTGAAGATCTACTGTATATAGGGGAATCAGGACCTCCTTCCTCCTGCTGGTAATCCCTCTAGTGATAACTAAAGTGTCAAAGCCTGGACCTTAACCTAGGACCTCTGCTGTGTCTAGTAATAACTCTTCTCATTGAACCACCTGAGATGCTGGACAGCAATCTTTCTCATTGCTTAGACAACTTTGCCTTTTGTCTTGTTTCTCATAAGCCTAAACCCTTTGCTCCTTCCATGAACTTCCTGTTTTAAGCCATATCTCCGCACTTCCTGGTTGTCAGATTACTGTGCTCTCACCAGCCAATATCTCACTCTTGTCACTCCTGCTGCTGTCGGTATCTTTGCTTCCACACATCACTCATACATGCCAACAGTTCACGGGATTTAGACCCTTATCCCATTTTTTCGTTGTCAATTTCGTTGTCCATAGACTGCAACCACCTGGGGGCCCTTCCACCCAGGTGCCACACCTATCAAATCTAAACTCACAGCTCTCCACGTCTGAGCATTGTGCTGGAGTACTACAAGTCCTAGCATGCCTGGGGTCTATTCCCTACATTGCTGCACTACAAATCCCAGCATGCCTGCGTCTTATTATGGGATGCAGGTCCAATCATGCATGGGCCCTCCATTAGGGCACTACAAGTCCCAGCAGACCTGTGTCCTCCCCTTATGGAACTACAAGCCCCAGCATGCCTACGTCCCTCTTTCCACTCAGGAACTACAGATCCAGTCATGCCTGCGTCCTCCCATTATTGAACTACAAGCTCCAGCAATCCTGAGTCCACCTTCTGTTAGGCCACTGCAGGTCCTATAATGCCTGGACCCTCCCCCCTATGGGGGCACTACAGGTCCTATAATGCCTGGACCCTCCCCCCTATTGGGGCACTACAGGTCCTATAATGCCTGGACCCTCCCCCCCTATTGGGGCACTACAGGTCCTATAATGCCTGGACCCTCCCCCCCTATTGGGGCACTACGGGTCCTATAATGCCTGGACCCTCCCCCCTATTGGAGCACTACAGGTCCTATAATGCCTGGACCCTCCCCCCTATTGGGGCAGTACAGGTCCTATAATGCCTGGACCCTCCCCCTATTGGGGCACTACGGGTCCTATAATGCCTGGACCCTCCCCCCTATTGGGGCACTACAGGTCCTATAATGCCTGGGTCCTCCTTTGGGCCACTACAAGTCCCAGCATGCCTGTGTCTTATTATAGAATGCATGCCTGGGTCCCTCCTTCCATTGGGTGCTACAGGTCCAATCATGCATGGGCCCTCCATTGGGGCACTACAAGTCCCAGCATGCCTGTGTCTTCTTATAGAATGCATGCCTGGGTCCCTCCTTCCGTTTGGCGCTACAGGTCCAATCATGCATGGGCCCTCCATTGGGGCACTACAAGTCCCAGCATGCCTGTGCACTCACACTAGGTGTTTGGAGTATGTTTATCTGCTGATTGTTAACCCCTTGCCACCCAGGCCAATTCTGACATTTCTCTCCTACATGTAAAAATCATTTTTTTGCTAGAAAATGACAGAACCCCCAAACATTATACATGTTTTTTTAGCAAAGACCCTAGAGAATAGGCGGTTGTTGGAACTTTTTAGATCTATATATGGGGTGGTGTACCCCAAATATTGTACTCCACCAAAGGAATTTTCCCCTGGATATAAAGAGAGGCAGAGGATAGGCTGGATGTAGGGGGAGGTGTCAGGTTTAGAAGGAGTGTCTTTCTGGACTACAGAAGAAAGTTTTTCTTTTCTGCTCAGTGTTGTGACAATCAGAGACTGCTCAGGATCAGGTGAGAGTTGTAGGTTGGGGTTTCTGTGCGATTGTAGGGGGGGAAGTTTTTCATTGACAGGTAGAAGAGGTCCCCATTTATTTCCATGGTGAAGTGAAGCGGCTGAAATCCATGTTCTGTCATGTTTGTCTTTATAGTCACACTAGTCATGTCTGTCCTCACATTAGGGTTAGCTTCATGTCAGCTTATTAACCCCTTGCTGACAAATGCTTGATATCCCGACCCATTACAGTGTGCTGAAGACGGGGCTGTTGTCAACAAGGGGGACATTAGAAAGCGATACAAAATCTCCTGTGTGTGAATACAATGTGGATTGTGATGATATAACGTGACTCGGATTTCTTCAGTTCTTATCAGACTTTGGAATTTGTTCAGCTCACATTTCACCCAGAGCCATAGATGGTCTCCGATATTAGAGGAAGGATTACACAAAAGGTATCTGTGCCAAGGGTGCCTGTACATTATAGATCTATATGGGGGAGGGGGGGGGGGCGCGCGAAACATTATAGATCTATTTGGGGGGGCTGTACATTATAGATCTATTTGGGGGGGCTGTACATTATAGATCTATTTGGGGGGGGCTGTACATTACAGATCTATATGGGGGCTGTACATTCTAGATCTATATGGGGGGGGGGGCTGTACATTACAGATCTATATGGGGGGCTGTACCATATAGATCTGTATGGGGGGGGCTGTACATTACAGATCTATATGGGGGGCTGTACCATATAGATCTGTATGGGGGCTGTACATTATAGATCTATATGGGGTACCTGTACATTACAGATCTATATGGGGGCTGTACATTATAGATCTATATGGGGGGCCTGTACATTATAGATCTATATAGGGGGCTGTACATTATAGATCTATATGGGGGGGGGCTGTACATTATAGATCTATATGGGGGGGCTGTACATTATAGATCTATATGGGGGGGCTGTACATTATAGATCTATATGGGGGGCTGTACATTATAGATCTATATGGGGGGCTGTACATTACAGATCTATGTGGGGTACCTGTACATTACAGATCTATATGGGGTGCCTGTACGTTACAGATCTATATGGGGGGCTGTACGTTACAGATCTATATGGGGGGGCTGTACGTTACAGATCTATATGGGGGGGGCTGTACTTTACAGATCTATATGGAGGGGGGGCTGTACTTTACAGATCTATATGGGGGGCTGTACATTACAGATCTATATGGGGAGGGGCTGTACATTACAGGTCTATATGGAGGGGGGTTGTACATTACAGATCTATATGGGGTGCCTGTACATTATAGATCTATATGGAGGGGGGGCTGTACATTATAGATCTATATGGGGGTGCTGTACATTATAGATCTATATGGAGGGGGGGCTGTACATTACAGATCTATATGGAGAGCTGTACATTACAGATCTATATGGGGTACCTGTACGTTACAGATCTATATGGGGTGCCTGTACGTTACAGATCTATATGGGGGGCTGTACGTTACAGATCTATATGGGGGGGGCTGTACGTTACAGATCTATATGGTTGGGCTGTACTTTACAGATCTATATGGGGTGCCTGTACGTTACAGATCTATATGGGGGGCTGTACGTTACAGATCTATATGGGGGGGGCTGTACATTACAGATCTATATGGGGTGCCTGTACATTATAGATCTATATGGGGGGCTGTACATTATAGAGCTATATGGGGGTGCTGTACATTATAGATCTATATGGGGGACTGTACATTACAGATCTATATGGGGAGCTGTACCATATAGATCTGTATGGGGGGCTGTACATTATAGATCTATATGGGGTGCCTGTACATTACAGATCTATATGGGGTGCCTGTACATTATAGATCTATATGGGGGGCTGTACATTATAGATCTATATGGGGTGCCTGTACATTATAGATCTATACGGGGGGCTGTACATTATAGATCTATATGGGATGCCTGTACATTACAGATCTATATGGGGGGGGTATACATTATAGATCTATATGGGATGCCTGTACATTACAGATCTATATGGGGGGGGCTATACATTATAGATCTATATGGGATGCCTGTACATTACAGATCTATATGAGGGGGCTATACATTATAGATATATATGGGATGCCTGTACATTACAGATCTATATGAGGGGGCTGTACATTATAGATCTATATGGGGGGCTGTACATTATAGATCTATATGGGGGGCTGTACATTATAGATCTATATGAGGGGGCTGTACATTATAGATCTATATGGGGGAGGCTGTACATTATAGATCTATATGGGGGAGGCTGTACATTATAGATCTATATGGGGGAGGCTTACATTATAGATCTATATGGGGGAGGCTGTACATTATAGATCTATATGGGGGAGGCTGTACATTATAGATCTATAATGGGAGGCTGTACATTATAGATCTATATGGGGGAGACTGTACATTATAGATCTATATGGGGGAGGCTGTACATTATAGATCTATATTGGGGGGCTGTACATTATAGATCTATATTGGGGGGGGGCTGTACATTATAGATCTATATTGGGAGAGGCTGTACATTATAGATCTATATTGGGGGGGCTGTACATTATAGATCTATATGGGGGGGGATGAAAATTATAGATCTATATGGGGGGCTGTACATTATAGATCTTATTTATTTTACCTTTTTTATTTTTACCCTGTCCTTTTAGGCCTCATGCCCACGAACGTTTTTACATGCCGCTTTTTTGAGCGTTTTTTGCAGCTTAAAAACGTCTCTCCATCTTAGCCTTTGGCCTCATGCCCACCATGGCATTTTTGAGCTGTAAGTGGCATAGGCGATTTTGAGCTCCAAAAAAAACCCAGGACCAGTGCGTTCTGAGGCTCCAATGCTAGAGCTGTAAAAACGCCAGACGCCGGTAAAAGGTGTTAGACGTGATTTAACAAAGCTTAACGATGTATACACATCGTTATGTCCCATCCAGCGTTTCTTTGTCTCTATTCAAAATCAGTGGTTCCCTATGGGAGACCATTGATCGGAATAGAAGTTGCACCAGAAGTCGTATCAAGACGATTCGACTTGCGGTGCGACTTGTGTGCTGAGAATCTTGAAGGGGGAACCCCGACAAAATTTTGCGTGAGGTTCCAACCCAAGATCCATACCAGACCCTTATCCGAGCACGCAGCCTGGCAGGTCAGGAAATGGGGGGGATGAGTGAGCAACCCCCCTCCTGGACCATACCAGGCCACATGCCCTCAACATGGGGGTTGGTGCTTTGGGGCACAGGGGGCCCCTGTGCCCCCCCACCCCAAAGCACCTTGTCCCCATGTTGATGAGGACAATGGTCTCTTCCCGACAACCCTTACCTGGTGGTTGTCGGGGACTACGGGCGGGGACTTATCGTGATCTGGAAGCCCCCTTTAACAAGGGGGCCCCCCAGATCACGGCCCCCCACCCTAGGTAAATGAATATGGGGTACATGGTACCCAGCAGAAGGTAGCGGAGAAAGAGGAGGAGAAACGGAGAGGAGAGAACACGTCGCCAGAAGAGGGAGAAGAGCTGGAGCTGCTTTAATAAAATACTTAAAAAACTGTGTAGTGTGCTTATTTTTTGACACTTTTTTTATTTAGGTGAATGGGTAGGGGTAACATGTACCCCATACTCATTCATCTAGGGTTGGGGGCCATGATCTGGGGGGCCCCTTGTTAAAGGGGGCTTCCAGATCACGGTAAGTCCCCGCCCGCAGACCCCGACAACCACCGGGCAAGGGTTGTCGGGAAAAGCCCCTTGTCCTCATCAACATGGGGACAAGGTGCTTTGGGGGGGGGGGGCAGGGGCCCCAAAGCACCAACCCCCATGTTGAGGGCATGTGACCTGGTATGGTCCAGGGGGGGGGGGGGGCGCTCGCTTGTCCCCCCCCTTTCCTGACCTGCCGGGCTGCGTGCTCGGGATAAGGGCCTGGTATGGATCTGGGGGGGTCCTCACGCAAAATTTTATCGGGGTTCCCCTTCAAGATTCTCAGCACACAAGTCGCAGGTCATCTTGATCCGAGGTGCGACTTCTATTCAAATCAATGGGCTCCCATAGGGAACCACTGATTTTGAATAGAGACAGAGAAACGTGGCTAAAAGCTAGCGTGGCTAAACAGGCATTGACGCCAATGCAAAACGTGAAAAAAAATTGCGTTTTTAACGCCGCTTTTTTCTGGCGTCGGTACTAGTTTTGCAGCTCGTTTTTTTAAAACGTCCGTGGGCATGTAGCCTGCGGAACCAATTCCTATCGGGAAAACTGCTCGTCTGTATGCTGTTCCGACGGACCAAAAACAACGCATGCTCTGATGCAAGTACGAGACGGAAGCTATTGGCTACTGGCTATTGAACTTCCTTTTTTCTAGTCCCGTCGTACGTGCAGTACGTCACCGCGTTCTGGACGATCGGACTTTGGTTTGACCGTGTGTAGGCAAGAACGCTTGAACAGAATTCCGTCAGAGTTCCGTCGGAGAAACCTTCGGAGTTTATTCCGACGGCAAAACCGGTCGTGTGTACGCGGCATTATATGGTTTGTCTGTCTCCCTACCATTCAGAAATTGGCCTGGTACACATGATGAGATTATCGGACGAATAATCTTCTGTTTGGTTTTTTTTTTGTGTGCTAGTTTCATATCGGAAAGGAAGAGGTTACTAAACTTATGAAAATTTGCGTATGACAAAATACAACTTCGGAAGTGATGGAATGTATTGTAATGTATTCTTTAATTTCTGATTCTTGCTTTTTCAGTTTTTTTTTCGGACGAAAGCGGTACTAATTAAACGAAAATCGGAAGTTGTGTCCACGTACGATAACAAATTTTCTAGCCTGCACCTTTAGATTTTGTTATCTGGAAAGTTGTAATCGGCTGTCGAAAGCACTATACTAATGATCAGATAATCGGCTGATCGTTCGCTCGTTTGACTGTTTTTTTTTTTGATCGTCTTATCGTGTGTAGAGGCCTTTATACAATTTCTATCTGAGGAAGTAACTAGCAAACAGTCTGGAAGGTCGCTATCCGCTAAGAGCGTGGAAAGATTTATCCTTCAGTAAATCAGAAAGTTTCCCAAGTCAGAACTAAGGTCTCCCCTCCAGACTGGATGTTGGCTACTTTCCAGCTCTGTCTGATCCATCACATTTATCTTGGACATTCACAGCTATAAAATCTCCTGAATCTTATTTGGGGCCTCTGGGTGTGCTGACTATAGCAATAAGAAAAATAATCAAGATCTTGGCCAACTAAAACACGTTTGTTTTATGTAATTTAGGAAGAGCACCCCAAGGTATTAGGTATGCCTTCCTCTTCACAATATCGCTAATATAAAATATTCTTTATATATAAGTCAAGAGATTTCATTTCAGAAATATATAAGTCAACTAGCAGCAATAGTGAGCGATTTTCAACAAAAGCTAAACATTTTTATGTCCATCCTCGCTTTCTCCTCCTGTTTACACAGTCCAATACCAGCAATGTTACTTTCAATAAAATATGGCACAAAATAATTTTAGCTTAGGTGGTTTATTCTTAATTCCTGCCAGGAGGGGCCTGCAGGGTTAACTACTCTGATAAAAAAAATAAAAAATATTTAATTTTATTTTAAATATATTTGGGAAGCATTCAATACTGTTTGTTTTAGGGCCGGTTCACACAGCTGCGGTGCGGGAACCCTGCAAATCCACTGCAGGTTCCTGCATCGCATGTCTCCCGGTGCTGGGAGTGTCAATTAAAAGTTAATGACACCCCCAAATCAGTTCGCATATCGCAGTGCGATCTGCAAATTTGGACAGGAATCAGAGTGTGAACATCCATGCAATCCGATTCTGCTGCGGACCAAAAAAAGGATCCTGCCTCTAAATTCCCCTGCATGCTAGCCTATGTGTCCATACACACACAGACTTTTAGCAGCGTTTAGTGGCAGGCGAGTTTAGTAGGGTTGCCACTTTTTCTTCAAGCCAAACCCAAACACTTTAGCGGTGCACAGTAAAAAATTCTAGTTATAGTATACACTATAGGATTGCAACAAACCTTTGGGCACTCCAAAGAGAACAGTAATGCGGCGCACATCGTGCCCCCTCACCCTCTTTTTAGGCCCTATTCCGAGCCACACTCCTGTTTGAATAATGTGTCTGGGTTTTAGATGGACTGCAACCCGGACACATTATTCAAAATCCGGTCAGTCCAGGTGAATCCTGGACAGGTGGAAACCCTAGAGTTTAGAGGCAGGAAAAAAAAAACCACTGCCAGTGCATCCAGGAGCAGCAGAGTTTGGGCAGAAAATCGCCTGATGCATCGTAACATGCCTAAACACGTGTTAACACTAGCCGTGTTTAGCACTCGAGCGTTAATTTATTTCAGTGACGAGAATAAATTATTCCGGCCAATGAAATAAATTAACACCCAAGTGCTTGACGCCTATAAACATGCCTAAGGCTGCAGTCACACCTGAGCGTTTCGTTGTGCGTTTTTACATCGTTTTTTGCTGCGTTGCTGCGATTTTGCACAGGTCAAAAGGTCACCAATGTAAAAAAGCAGAAAAACGCCTGTAATCTGCCCAAAAAGAAGCTCATGTACTTTTTTGAGCTTCAGGCCTTTTTCTTTAGGCTACAAAACGCTCAGATGTGAACAGGAGCCATTTCTATTGATGGGATTTTGCTTGTTGTCCATTTTTCTGGTGTTTTTACGAGCTGAAAATGCTCGGGTGTGAATGTAGCCTAAATGCTTGCAAAAGCATTAGACAGTTTTAAGTGTCAGGAGTTTTTTCTGTAAAAAACACTGCTGGTTTCTAGGAGATTTAAAAAAAAAAACTCCTGTGTGTGTATGAGGCCTTGTCATTCACTGTTAAAATGCCTCCCCACAGCTCCGAATAACTGGCCGGATATCCTAAAGACAGCAACTGAGAATGAGGGGTCTCATATGAGAACACTGGGGAGGAGACCCCAGGATTCCTTGATTACATCACTAGTTAATTATATATGATGTCACTCAACAGTGCAAACTGTAACACCGATCTGAATGAGCCGGTTCTCCATGAACATAGACACCAGGAAATGGAATAGGCTTTATATAGAATCTGAAAGTCTAATACCTTTTTCCTCTCCTATTATCTGCAGACAGGATGTCCACCATTAAGCAATTCGCTGACAGTGAGGTGTTCAGAGCCTTTGCTACATATGTGGCTGTTGTCCTCCTGAAAATGATGCTAATGAGTCTTTGCACCTCCTTCTACAGGCTTAAACTTGGGGTAAGTGGCTCCAATTGAGCATACTTGTGATTTATAAATATACAGGGTATTTAATACTCTGGGGAACATCAGATTGTGTGAATGCATCTCACTATGAATTGAATCAAACCAATTTATGACAATGTATTACCTATTAAAAGGTGATGTCATAAAAAGATGGAAGTGACTCTCGCTCTACTCTCATCCCTTGTGTGTGTGTATGTATAGGTCTTTGCAAATCCGGAGGATGCTCATAGTCATGCCAAGGGGGGAGATGTGAAGAAATTTATCAGAACAGATGAAACTGTGGAGCGAGTACGCAGGTAATGGAACTATTTCCAGTGTCAGCAGATCAGGTACCGCCAATCGGGTACAGCCGAAAGTGTGAGTCCTGATGTGTGACAATGTTGGCAGCAATGAGAATGCTTGTCTGCTCCTCAGCCAAGACATGTATGTGACCACTTCCTATTGGTCAGAATGTATTATCTACTGAACCATGTATACCCATATTTGACAGGTGAAAGGGGGAGAACCCAATCCTCTACACTGAATTGAACCAGCACAGATGACTAATATACAGAATTTAACTTTTTCCCCACTGGTCATTGCACATAATGGTGCCATATCCTCTGGGTGGTCCACAGAATAGAGCCACCCCCACTAACCAGTCCACAGAAATTAGACCCCCCCCATTGACTGGTCCCCAGAATGGTGCCACCCCATCTGACCGGTCCATGGAACAGAGCTACCCCCAATGACCAGTCCCCAGAATGGTATCACCATATCTCAGTCGACAGATTGGAACCACCCCCACTAACTAATATACACAATTAAACTTCCCCACTGAACACTGCATAGAATAGAGTTGCCTCCACTGAGTGGTCTGCAGAGTAGTGCCATCCCTACTGACCAGTCCTCATATTGGTGCCACCTCCATTGACAAGTCCACAGAATAGTGCCACTCCTTTTGACTAGGCTCAGAATGGAGAACTCCCCATTGACTAATATACAGAATGTAATTTTCCCCACTGGCCATTACAGAGAATGGTGTCGTTCCCACTGACCAGTAGACAGAATGGAGCCACCTCCACAGAGTGATCTACAAATTAGAGCTACCTCCAGTGACCAGTTCACAGAATAGTGCCATTGCCACTCCCACTAACTAGTTGACAGAATGGAACCACTCCCACTGACTTGTATACAGAAATAAACTTACCCTGTTGGTCATTACACAGGATAGTGCCATGTCCACCTACCAATCATAGAATGGAGCCACCGCCACTATGTGCTCTACAGAATAGAGCTACCCCCGCTAACCAGTTCACAGTAAGGTGCCACCTCCATTAACCAGTCCACACAATGGTGCCATCCCCACTGACCAGTCCTGAGAATTTTGCCACCCCCACTGAACGTGCCTTAGAATGGTGCGCCCCACTGACCAGTTCAAAGAATGGCCATTAGGGAAAATTTAGGATTTGTACTCACCTATGAAATGCAACCTTTTATGAATGCATATTTGGTTGCTATAGATTATCTCTTCTTGTATTAATATGAGCCTGTGTAAAAAAGATACAGTTCCTTAAAGTGTTTGTTACCCCAGCATGTGCCTGCTGTAGCAGGAGAGTTCTCACCGCACCGGTATAGATCCACACCAGGTGTAAAATGAAGAGTTGTCTCCGAGAATAAAGTGCCCCAGGTGCTGGCTAATGCTGAGTCATGTTGAAGGTAGATAAGAAAATCCGGACAGCTGCACTCCAGGAAGATATTGTTCAAAAACGTTTATTGTAAACTCAGGAGCATATGGAATACAGGACACCGTGGCAAAAAAGTACAGGCAATCATCTAACGCGTTTCGCACTTATGCTAAGTGCTTACTCATAGCTCTAAGTAAGCACTTAGCATAAGTGCGAAACGCGTTAGCTGATTGCCTGTACTTTTTTGCCACGGTGTCCTGTATTCCATATGCTCTTGAGTTTACAATAAACGTTTTTGAACAATATCTTCCTGGAGTGCGGCTGTCCGGATTTTCTTATCTACCTTCAATATGTGCCTGCTGTACCGTGTATCTGTATGACAAAGTATCCTGTTCTCTTTGTATTGCTTCCTTTGTGTGAAATCACTGGTGTTCCTGACAGTACCTCTGCTTTCCTGTTAAAAACTGACCACACTAGGCCGGAGAGCACACTGTAGTCAGTTCCCTAGCTGTGCTGTGAACTCAGGCTGCTCTCCTCCAATGATCAGACATGTCCTGACACTCCTCCGCTGCACAACCTTTTACTGGGAAGCTCAGTATGCTGTTGCTTCTCCTCCCCCCAACTCTTATGCAGCTTAGAACAGAGGGAATGTGATCACTTATAAAATAAGGTATTTATAAAGTTTTTTTTTTTTTGTTTTTTTTTTAATCTATACACATGTTTGCCTTTCATTTCAATTTTAAACTGAATGGGTTGTTTTACAAGGTGATCATTTACAATCACTTTAAAGCATTGTTTTTAGTCACTTGTCAGATCAATGTCCAGTGATTTCATACACAAAATTTAGTGGTGTTTCAATGTCACACAGTCACAGCAGAAGAGTCCAGATAAAAGTTAATATTTTGAATATTTTGCATCTCTCAGATCTTTGTACAGTAGTTGTTGGCGGTTCCTCCACAATGAAAGCGGTGCATTTCCACCATTTATAGGAATATTGCTTTTTGAGCTTTGCTCCCAGTTTACTTGCAAAAGGTATAAAAATATTACAGCCGCTAAGCAGGTTATATGGGCAACGTTGACATTTATTTGAAAAGACATTACAGCGTGTATGCGGCTATTCTTTCATTGTGACAGCGGAGAATGGAAAAGCTGCGTCCAGTTTATCACGCAGAGTGCGTCCCAAAATATCACAAATTCTACAGAGCTCCTTGCCATAACATCATATCGATCTATCCATCACACTGTATAGATTCCCAAATATCTGGGGAAAATTATGCTTTATTGGTATGAACTTAAATCTGGCTCTTCCAGGTAGGTGACAGTTTTTTCCTTTTGTGTTCACAGGTGTCATCTGAACGACATTGAGAACATTGTACCGTTTGTGGGACTTGGTCTGGTCTATGTGCTCAGTAATCCTGAATTATCTACCGCACTTTTACATTTCCGCATTTTTGCCGGTTCTCGCATTGCGCACACTATCTCCTACCTAACGCCACTGCCACAGCCAAGCCGAGCACTGTCCTTCTTCATTGGATTTTTAGTCAATTGTTCCATGGGTTATGCAATTCTGAGCAGCATCTCCTATTTTTAAAGATGACCCCATATTGCCACACATACAGAAATCATGGTTGTTACTTTTCTATTAGGTTGTTTTGTCTGTATGGGAGAAAATAAATCTTTGAGATTACTTCCATGGCTCTCTATAATGTCATTATTACAATTATAGGAAATAATTCACACCTAGAGCAATATACACCTAAAATCTCTGAGACAACATGACATCAACCAAGCTGGAGCTAAGCAATCCTGAGCCAGAATCACATGACATCTTATAAATGACACCCCCTTTCCACTGGTTAAAGCAGAGTTCCAGCCGAAATATGACTTTTAAGATAAAAATACCCCTAGAATACTCATGCCTCATGCAATATAACAAAGGGATGCTGTAAACTATGCCCAGTTTTACTATTTGTACAGCATTGTTTTCTTACTTTGTGAAGTACCTGCACAGTGTGGCCATCTCCAGTGTGGACATCTGAAGCCACAGTGTCCTTCTTCCTGGATTCCGTGCATGCTGGCTACCCAGCATGCACCTGCCGATCTCACGCATGTGCGGTGCAATCTTGTTCAGCTTGCCATGCCAAGCTGGCCAAGATTTTCCATAGACACCAATGTTAAATGTTACGGGAACTGTGCCATGCCAAGCTGACCAAGATCTCCAAGATCTCCCAGGAGCCAATGAAAACTGGAAATAACGTCCGCTGGTGCGGCTGCTAAAGGAGGAAGTGAAATTAGATATAGGCATAATCTCCTCTTCTTCCCTGCCCCCATTGGTCTCACTTTCTCTTCAGCCCCTGGGGTCCCCGGCAAACAAACCCCCGTCCCCTGTGCGGGAGATGAACGGGAAGGCGGCCCTCCCTTAGGAGATATCAAGTACGAGGGGTAGGGCTGCTGCTCCTCGCTCCAGCCGGGGGAAGAGCCGGGGCTTCTCCTCCTGGCCGAACAGATGTTGCTTCTCCTCCTGGCCAAACAGGAAGTGGGTCCTGAGGCTATTGTCACAGGGAATGGGAAATTAGTCCAGGATATTATCAGGGTAAAGGATAATAAAAAAGGGGAAAGGGAGGTGAGTCCAAGTAAGAGCTAATATAAAGAAGATAGGAAGTATGTGGGCGGAGCCTACTCACCCAGCATGTGGGGGTAGCTTTCACGCATGTATGCATTCATCAATGTCTGGAACCAGGCAGGGACAGCATTCCTCGGTTTAGAGATTAACTGTACACAGTGTGCAGCAATAAAAGTACAGAGTCCTTCTGTATGGGTGCTGTCCCATGTCATTAAACACCATGCCTGTAGAATGTTGCATTTAGAAGGGACATCACTGAGCCTATGCCCTCCCCAGGGCCGTCTTTAATATTGATTGGACCCTGGGCAAAACTTTTCTTGGGCCCCCCCCCCATGCAGTTTTTCTCTACACCTGCTCTGAGACATACAGTAAATTACAGCTAGAATCAAAATCAGTTTAAAGAATCAGATCAGGCAGCTATTGCAATTGGTTGCCAGAGGTTACAGTGTATCATTACCGCTCACTGACTGGTTGCTAGAGGTTACAGCACACATTACGGCTCACTGATTAGTTTCTAGAGGTTACAGCACATGATTTTTGCTTGTTGATGCTGCTAGAGATTACTGTGGATATGACCTCAGGAGGGCATGATATACATATCAATGCCGCCGGACGCCGCTATTTACATATGAATGCCGCCGCTATTTACATATGAATGCCAGTAATTTACATGTAAACACAGGGTCTGCAGGTGAGTCATCTGTACACAACAAAAGGGCAGAGCTGGGCAGCATTAGTAGCAGCATTTCACACTGAGATATTGGGATGCAGCACGGGACTAAAACCTCAAGGGACGAGGGAATTTAACCTGGGATAGTTGGCAAGTATGAGGCAGCTGCTTTGGGCCCCACAACACTGACAGGGCCCAGGGCAGCTGCCCCTTTTGCCCTGCTTTAAAAACGGCCCTCCCCATCAGTCCAGTGTATCTCTGCAACCTCACTCCCAGTGACAGAATGGGGTCCCGCCGAGCACCAAGCGTGGACCTCATGCATGCACTCACTCATTGCCTTTCATTCTCCTATATCACGTGGCCAGGTTCATGAGGTATCCATACCGTGGGTTTGGTCCCGGATACTTTTGGGGGAACCAACCATTTAGGGAGAGAACCAGAACACAGATCTCCTATCTACCAGAGGATCTGTCACCTACACCAGGGACCACGCTGCATGACTGGCTGCTATGTACTTTGCCCTAGTTACTGGTTAACCATAGCACCTGCTTTCCTTCTCCAACTCATCTTGCCTAGTTCACCTTTAGTAATGGCTTTGCCTTATACTCTATTGTACGTTACGGATCTTGTTCTCATGCACCATAATCTACCATGCACCCCTTTGAATAACTTCAGACCAGGCTCAGATCATTTCAAAACTTTACTGAAGGCTTCTTGTGGCAAAGCCCTAGCAGTACATTTCAGTGCAACACAATTTCAACCCTAACTATCTGAAATGAAGCTGCCTAGGCATACCAGACAAAAGTGATTCCATTACTGGCAGTTTCTCTGATCTTCCGGTGTTCTGAAAGACTCTGGGCGCAGCGGCTCCTTCTTAGAATCCCATGTCGATTGCAGACAGGAGAGAGGCAAAAATTCCAGCTTCCTCTAGTAAGTGGAAACATTTTTTAAAGGCTTGGCCTCTCTCTTCTTCCCATACAGGCAGAAGCCCCTAAGCAGAAACTCCCCCCTATTTATTTACAGCACAGGTAAGAGGGCAACCCCTTCCCAGCCTGGGCAGGCTAACTAACTTACTATAAAAAGCCCAGAAACATTATTAAGGGTAGGGTATAATATAAAAGGGAAAGGAGGGGAGTCCAAGGACGTTTTCGGGAGTAATAAATTGGATAGGACATGAGTCAAAGAATTATTATCAGGTTAAGGGATAATATTAAAAATCATAAAAGAATAATAAAAGGGGACTAGGGGTGAGTTCATGTAGGGGATTTCACATGTTACTCTGTCTGAGACATTCTATGACATATTGTGCAGCTATTTTTACAGTTGTCTCCTTTTATCCCACTAGAATGTGGGGTGTCTGAGATGAGAACTGAGAATCTCTGAAGGTGAGTTTCTCTGCCTGCTTAGTACTTGGGGTAGGTTGACCAGATGTCTGCAGTTTCTGGGGACAGTCCCCGGAATAAGGACACTGTCCCCAGACCTCATCTGTCCACGATTTAGACCCCGGATTCAGGACCATATTAACATAGACAGGGCATCCCATTCTCGCTGAGAAACAGCCTAGTGGCCCAGGTGCCGACGCCCCCTGCTGGACGATCTCACTGCCGCTCCTGCTGCTATTTAGTGGAGGAGAGCCAAAAATTGACTGTGTGGAGGGCTGAGAGTGGGAGGTGAGAAGATGGGGGGGGGGATTGTCTGTTTGTATGCAGGTGAGGGCAGTGGGGGAGCAGGGGTCAGAGCTGATGCAGTTGCATGGAGAGATGGAGAGTTTAGCTGTTGTGGTGAGCTATGGATGTGGGGGCAGAAGTGTCCTCTGTGCATAGCAAACCTCTGAACCCTGCACTCTATGCCTAACACCCTCCAGTATATTATGTAGTCCTGTGCCCAGCGCTCTGTGTATTATGCAGTCCTGTGCCCAGCTCTGTGTATTATGCAGTCCTGTGCCCAGCTCTGTGTATTATGCAGTCCTGTGCCCAGCGCTCTGTGTATTATGCAGTCCTGTGCCTAGCTCTGTGTATTATGCAGTCCTGTGCCCAGCGCTCTGTGTATTATGTAGTCCTGTGCCCAGCACTGTGTATTATGCAGTCCTGTGCCCAGCACTCTGTGTATTATGCAGTCCTGTGCCATTTGCTAATAAAAAAATAAATATGTTCCTGGATTTTATTTTAAAAATCTGGTCACCCCTACTTGGGGCCCTGTAGCAGGAAGTGTGCCTCATCCTCCAGGACCCTCTGGGCACACCACTGGCATAGTGTACTCTTTTTGGGCTTGTAGGTCTGCCTGTGCTGCCCTGACTCAGTTTCCAGACTGTGTGTGCTCAGGGTCTGTATTTGGCATCTCCAGGTATGGGGCAAGTTTGTAGTTTCTCTGTAGTGACTGGTAAGTAGATCTGAAATTTCTCTGCTATAGATCTGTCTGGAATTGTATATTTCTTTATTTCAAATGTTGTCAGGCCACATTGCAAACAGTAGAGGGAATCTGCCCACCTATGCCCAGCAGGCAGTGTTAGAGAAGCCCCGATGACAAAAGACAATTATTCTTCATGGTGTCTGCAATGCAAGAGGGGAAACTTGATAGTACCATTGCAGTTCCTATAAGTAAGACTGGGGTCCTGGTTCGGTTCAACCTGAACTTTGGCTGATTTGCCAGCCTGATCACCCTACTGCAGAACTGGTATTACTACTGTCAATAAATGAATACTTCCCACTGTGGTGTCTGGCTTCCTCCTCCTGAACCATACCAACCCAAATGCATACATCCCAACTTTTTGAGATGGGAATGAGGGACACCTATTAGCGAAAGCATGCAGGCATAGGACACACCCCTTGCCACGCTCCCTTAAAGGAGAATTGTACAAAAAAAAAATCAAGATTGGTTAACCACTTCAGCCCCGGAAGGATTTACCCCCTTCCTGACCAGAGCACTTTTTACAATTCGGCACTGCGTCGCTTTAACTGCTAATTGCGCGGTCATGCAATGCTGTACCCAAACGAAATTTGCGTCCTTTTCTTCCCACAAATAGAGCTTTCTTTTGATGGTATTTGATCACCTCTGCCGTTTTTATTTTTTGCGCTATACACGGAAAAAGACCGAAAATTTTGAAAAAAAATGATATTTTCTACTTTTTGTTCTAAAAAAAATCCAATAAACTCAATTTTAGTCATACATTTAGGCCAAAATGTATTCGGCCACATGTCTTTGGTAAAAAAAATGTCAATAAGTGTATATTTATTGGTTTGCGCAAAAGTTATAGCGTCTACAAACTAGGGTACATTTTCTGGAATTTACACAGCCTTTAATTTATGACTGCCTATGTCGATTCTTGAGGTGCTAAAATGGCAGGGCAGTACAAAACCCCCACAAATGACCCCATTTTGGAAAGTAGACACCCCAAGGAATTTGCTGCGAGGCATGTTGAGCCCATTGAATATTCATTTTTTTTTGTCCCAAGTGATTGAATAATGACAAAAAAAAAAAAAAAAAAAAAAAATTACAAAAAGTTGTCACTAAATGATATATTGCTCACACAGGCCATGGGCATATGTGGAATTGCACCCCAAAATACATTTAGCTGCTTCTCCTGAGTACGGGGATACCACATGTGTGGGACTTTTTGGGAGCCTAGCCGCGTACGGGGCCCCGAAAACCAAGCACCGCCTTCAGGATTTCTAAGGGCGTACATTTTTGATTTTACTCCTCACTACCTATCACGGTTTTGAAGGCCATAAAATGCCCAGATGACATAAACCCCCCCCAAATGACCCCATTTTGGAAAGTAGACACCCCAAGCTATTTGCTTTGAGGCATGTTGAGTCCATGGAATGTTTTATATTTTGACACAAGTTGCGGGAAAGTGACAATTTTTTTTTTTTTTTTTGCACAAAGTTGTCACTAAATGATATATTGCTCACACAGGCCATGGGCATATGTGGAATTGCACCCCAAAATACATTTAGCTGCTTCTCCTGAGTACGGGGATACCACATGTGTGGGACTTTTTAGGAGCCTAGCCGCGTACGGGACCCCGAAAACCAAGCACCGCCTTCAGGATTTCTAAGGGCGTACATTTTTGATTTTACTCCTCACTGCCTATCACAGTTTCGGAGGCCATGGAATGCCCAGGTGGCACAAACCCCCCCCAAATGACCCCATTTTGGAAAGTAGACACCCCAAGCTATTTGCTGAGAGGCATGGTGAGTATTTTGCAGCTCTCATTTGTTTTTGAAAATAAAGAAAGACGAGAAAAAAAAATTTTTTTTTTCTTTTTTCAATTTTCAAAACTTTGTGACAAAAAGTGAGGTCTGCAAAATACTCACTATACCTCTCATCAAATAGCTTGGGGTGTCTACTTTCCAAAATGGGGTCATTTGGGGGGTTTTTTTGCCACCTGGGCATTCCATGGCCCCCGAAACTGTGATAGGCGGTGAAGAGTGAAATCAAAAATTTACGGCCTTAGAAAGCCTGAAGGCGGTGCTTGGTTTTCGGGGTCCCGTACGCGGCTAGGCTCCCAAAAAGTCTCACACATGTGGTATCCCCGTACTCAGGAGAAGCAGCAGAATGTATTTTGGGGTGTAATTTCACATATTCCCATGGCATGTTTGAGCAATATATCATTTAGTGACAACTTTGCGCAAAAAAAAATAAAAAAAATAAAAAATTGTCTCTTTCCCGCAACTTGTGTCACAATATAAATTATTCCATGGACTCAACATGACTCTCAGCAAATAGCTTGGGGTGTCTACTTTCCAAAATGGGGTCATTTGGGGGGGGTTTGAACTGTCCTGGCATTTTATGCACAACATCTAGAAGCTTATGTCACACATCACCCACTCTTCTAACCACTTGAAGACAAAGCCCTTTCTGACACTTATTGTTTACATAAAAAAATAATTTTTTTTTGCAAGAAAATTACTTTGAACCCTCAAACATTATATATTTTTTTTAAAGCAAATGCCCTACAGATTAAAATGGTGGGTGTTTCATTTTTTTTTTTCACACAGTATTTGCGCAGCGATTTTTCAAACGCATTTTTTGGGGAAAAAACACACTTTTTTACATTTTAATGCACTAAAACACACTATATTGCCCAAATGTTTGATGAGATAAAAAAGATGATCTTAGGCCGAGTACATAGATACCAAACATGACATGCTTTAAAATTGCGCACAAACGTGCAGTGGCGACAAACTAAATACATTTTTAAAAGCCTTTAAAAGCCTTTACAGGTTACCACTTTAGATTTACAGAGGAGGTCTACTGCTAAAATTACTGCCCTCGATCTGACCTTCGCGGCGATACCTCACATGCATGGTGCAATTGCTGTTTACATTTGACGCCAGACCAACGCTTGCGTTCACCTTAGCGCGAGAGCAGGGGGGACAGGGGTGCTTTTTTTTTTTTTTTTTTTTTTCTTTATTATTATTATTTTTTTATCTTATTTTTAAACTGTTCCTTTCATTTTTTTTTTTTTTAAATCATTTTTATTGTTATCTCAGGGAATGTAAATATCCCCTATGATAGCAATAGGTAGTGACAGGTACTCTTTTTTGCAAAAATTGGGGTCTATTAGACCCTAGATTTCTCCTCTGCCCTCAAAGCATCTGATCACACCAAGATCGGTGTGATAAAATGCTTTCCCAATTTCCCAATGGCGCTGTTTACATCCGGCGAAATCTACGTCATAAAATGCTCGTAGCTTCCGGTTTCTTAGGTCATAGAGATGTTTGGAGCCACTCTGGTCTCTGATCAGCTCTATGGTCAGCTGGCTGAATCACCGGCTGCATTTTCAGGTTCCCTGTTGAGACAGGAGAGCCAGAGAAAAACACGGAAGATGTTGGGGGGGGGGGGGCATTCCCTCCCACTGCTTGTAAAAGCAGTCTAGAGGCTAATTAGCCACTAGGATTGCTTTTACATGAAAGCCGACCGCTGGCTGAAAAGAATGATACCAAGATGATACCTAAACCTGCAGGCATCATTCTGGTATAACCACTCAAAGTCGTGAATGGCATACCTGAAGACAAAAAAATGGTTAACAATAAAGCACAGTAAACGGTAAGGTATAAAAAATTGCATACCTGAAAAGCAAACATGATAAAACATAATAACAATAAAACATTGCAGAATAGAATACAGTAAAAAAGAGCAGAACAATAGAGAGAGAATAGAGAGAGAGAGAACAATAAAACGACAACTATTTTTATTTTATATTTTTGTTTGTGTTTTTTTTTTTTTTACACTTTTTTTTGTAACTAACTATAATAACTGTAACCGGTTCCAGGTTCGGGTCTCTCAAAATGCGATGGCATCTCGGGAGACCCTGTGAAAGTGTGCCTAGTCTGTGCAATGCTGTACCCTACGCTAATACTCAACTAGTGCATGGTAGCGTTCAAAACATTCACCAATGCAAAGACCAGGATTGTCAGGACAGGAGGGACAATAATAGCGGGTGTCACGCCTATATCCGCGCTTGCTGCAGACACGACATCTTTTTTGGGGGGTTCGCTGGGTAGGGGTACTCGGGAGGACATAAAGAAAATGCCTCTCATGCAGCTGACTGAATTTGGTTGGGGATGTGAATGGGGGAAGTACGGGCGCTGCAGAAGCGGTGGGTTCCCAATTAGGATTGGCGAATGCAGCAGGAAGGGCACTATGGGCACGACGGTCCTGTGTTTGTCTTTTTGGTGGCAGCGGGACACTACTTGTGCTTGCCACCTCACCAGCTTGAACTGCACTTATGGGACTCGCCACGTCACCAAGTGTTACTGCAGTGCTGGTTTGACTACGACCGGGGTGTACTAGGCCGCTGGCACTTGCCAGTTCACCAAAACGCTACAAAAAAAACTGTTAGCGATCGCAGGGATCAGGCCTGACTCTGCGAACGCTGCAGTTATGCGTTTAGAGTTTTGTAAGTGACAGTGATCGATCGATACTGCACTTGGGTGGGCTGGGCCGGGCCGGGCGGAGGGGCAAAACGCAGGTGCTAGCAGGTATCTGGGCTGATCCCGCTAACACTGCGTTTTTGGGAACCCTAAACTGCTGGGGACGCTAGTATAGATCTGATCGGATCAGATATTGATCTGTTCAGATACTATACCACTAAGGGAGGTGTACGCTGCGTGCGTGGGTGTTAGCGGTACTGGCGCTAACCTGACGCTGCCTGGGGCTGGTGCTTGCCAGTTCACCAAAATGCTACCAAAAAAACTGTTAGCGATCGCAGGGATCAGGCCTGACTCTGCGAACGCTGCAGTTATGCGTTTAGTGTTTTGTAAGTGACAGTGATCGATCGATACTGCACTTGGGTGGGCTGGGCTGGGCCGGGCGGAGGGGCAAAACGCAGGTGCTAGCAGGTATCTGGGCTGATCCCGCTAACACTGCGTTTTTGGGAACCCTAAACTGCTGGGGACGCTAGTATAGATCTGATCGGATCAGATATTGATCCGATCAGATACTATACCACTAAGGGAGGTGTATGGTGCGTGCGTGGGTGTTCGCGGTACTGGCGCTAATCTGACGCTGCCTGGGGCAACGCATATCACCGCCGGGCGATCAGGGGGCTAAACCTTTATTCGGTAATAAACGGCGGGTGCCCTGACACTATAAAAAATAAACTAACTAACCAGCGTCACCCGTAACAGTTATACGGTGATCAGTGGTGAAAGGGTTAACTAGGGGGCAATCAAGGGGTTAAAACATTTATTAGATAGTATATGGGGGTCCCTGTCGCTATAAAACACTGACGGCGAACCTAAATATTTACGTTCCTAACTAGCGTCACCAGTGACACTAATACAGCGATCAGAAAAATGATCGCTTAGCGACACTGGCGACAGGGGGTGATCAAGGGGTTAAAACTTTATTAGGGGGGGTACTGGCGCTAATCTGACGCTGCCTGGGGCGACGCATATCACCGCCGGGCGATCAGGGGGCTAAACCTTTATTCGGTAATAAATGGCGGGTGCCCTGACACTATAAAAAATAAACTAACTAACCAGCGTCAACCGTAACGGTTATACGGTGATCAGTGGTGAAAGGGTTAACTAGGGGGCAATCAAGGGGTTAAAACATTTATTAGATAGTATATGGGGGTCCCTGTCGCTATAAAACACTGACGGCGAACCTAAATATTTACGTCCCTAACTACCGTCACCAGCGACACTAATACAGCGATCAGAAAAATGATCGCTTAGCGACACTGGTGAGGGGGGGTGATCAAGCTGTTAAAACTTTATTAGGGGGGGTAAGGGGGGTACCCTAGACCTACAGGGGGGTTACAGTAACTGTCCTAACACTGCTAACTGTCACAAACTGACACTATGCAGTAATCAGGAAAAAAAAAAAAAAAAAAAAAAAAAAACCTGCTTGGTGTCAGTTTGTGACGGGGGGGGGTGATTGGGGGGTGATTGGGGGGGGGATCGGGGGTGTAATGTATGCCTGGCATGTTCTACTGTGTGTGTTTGTGTTGTGCACTTACTTACATGTCATCTCTCCTCGGCGCTGGAACGGAAACTGACAGCCGAGGAGAGATGACATCACATCCTCTGCCTCTGTGTACTATACAGAGGCAGGGGATGTCTCTCATTGGCTGGGAGCGATCGCGAGGGGGGGGCCACGATCGGATGGTCTCCCCCTCGTCTCTCATCGCTCCCAACCAAATGCCGACCGCAGCTGGCACAGGGGGGGGGTCCGATCGGACCCCCCACCCGCGGGAAGGCAATCACGTACTAGGTACGTGATTTTGCCTGCCCGTGCCGCTCTGCTCACGTATATAGGCGTGAGGCGGTCGGCAAGTGGTTAAGTGCTTTTTTTACCACTACTATTCCTTTATATTGGCTTTTGGAATTTACAAATGCAGCAATTTAGAAATCAAATGACAGGTTTAGCTCTAGAAAACACTTTTTGATAGATAAAAAGTAACTTTTATATACATCTATATAGATCAGACCAAAATGAGGGACAGAGGGACATTGCTACAAATCAGGGACAGTCCCTCAAAATCAGGGACAGTTGGGAGATATGTACTGTAAATGCCTTTAACATGGGGAAGGCACCTTGCCTGAGGGATCTCCACCTGGCAAAGGGTCTTGCCCCCATGTTGATGAGGGCAAGGGACTCTTCCCCATAATCCTGGCCTTGTGGTTGTAGGGTTGTTTGGAGGGGAACTTATCAGAATCTGGTAAAATAAGGAGGCCCCTAGATATCTGCCCCCCATGTGAATGAGAAGGAAGCACATAATTAGCCTGGACACGCATTCACTCCCTAGGGGATCTCACTCTCCAATGCTTTCTCCTTTGGGGTAACGTGTGTTAGAACACAGTTCCCTATATGATCTTGTCTCTTCCCAAGGACCCATTTGAAGCCTCCTACCAAGCCCTGTTATCTCCTCCTATGGAGCAGGGTTGAACAACATAAGGGCTACCTAGCAACCCCTCTCAGGGACTACTTATAAAAGGAACCTCATATAATCTCACAAGGACAAAATCAGGGCACCGTAACATCCAGTGATGCCTACATAAATTACAATGGTCACCCTCCCTTATAACACCCTGTTACACCATCTATCTCTCTTTCTCTCCCAGACCCACTCTCTCTGCTTCCCTTTCTCACTCTCCCCCTTCCTGTCCCCCACTCTCAGTCTCTCCCTACCTTTTTTTCAAACTCACTTTATCTCACCCTCCTAGCATCTCTCTGCCTTTCTCTCCCCAGCTCCCTCTCCTTCCCGACACCTCTCTCCCTCAGTGTTCCCCTCTATCTCCCACCCTGCCCCATCTCTTTCCCTCTCCCTGGTCTGATCTCTCTGGCTTCCTATTTCTCCCTCCTACTCTCTCTCTATCCCCCTGTTTACTTTGCTTTCTTTTCATCCCTGTTCTTCTCTCTCTCTCTCTCTCTCTCTCTCTGTTCCTCTCTTTCTGTCCCCCTCTCTCTCTGTGTCTCCCTCTATGTGTGTGTGTCTCTCTCTCTCTCCCTGTTTCCATCTCTCTGCCTCCCTCTCTCTATTATTTACTGCCTCTCTCTTATCCTTCCTCCCTCTCTCCCCCCACACCTCCTTCCTTCTCTCCCCCATCCCCAATTATCTGCCCTCCTCTCTCTCTCCCTCCCTGTTCCTATCTGTCTGGCTCCCTTTCTCTCCCCCTGCCCCCTCTCCCCCTCCCTGTTCCCATATCTCTACCTCTCTTTCCCTCCTTCCCCTGATTCTTTTTCTCTGTCTCCTTCTCTCTCTCTCTCCTGTTTCTTTCTCTCTGTATCCCTCTCTCTCCTTCTTTATCCTCCTTTCTTTCTCTCCTTCACCGACTCTCCTCTCTCCCTCCCTGTTCCAATCTATCTACTTCCCTGTCCCTCTCTTTCCCTACTTTGCTCTCCCTGTCCCCATCTCTCTGCCCCCTTATCTCTCCCTGTCCCCCCTTATTCCTCCTTGTCCCCCTCTCCCTCCCTCCTTGCCCCTCTCTCTTTCCCTACTTTCCTCTCCCTGTTTTCTTCTCTCTGTCCCTGTGCCCCCCCTTATTCCTCTTTTCTCTTCCACCCTCTGCCTGTCCCATCCGTCCCTCTCCCTCTTTCCCCTGCTCCCTCCTTCCTGGCCAACCCTCTCTTTCCCTCCTTGCCCCCCCCTCTTTCCCTCCTTGCCACACTCTCTTTCCCTCCTTGCCCCCCCTCTTTCCCTCCTTGCCACACTCTCTTTCCCTGCTTGCCCTCCTCTCTTTCCCTCCTTGCCCTCCTCTCTTTCCCTCCTTGCCCTCCACTCTTTCCCTCCTTGCCCCCCTCTCTTTCCCTCCTTGCCCCCCCTCTCCATCCCTCCTTGCCCCCCCTCTCTTTCCCTCCTTGCCCCCCCCCTCCATCCCTCCTTGCCCCCCCTCTCCATCTCTCCTTCTCCCCTCTCTTTCCCTCCTTGCCCTCCTCCCTTTCCCTCCTTGCCCCCCTCTCTTTCCCTCCTTGCCCTCCTCTCTTTCCCTCCTTGCCCCCCTCTCTTTCCCTCCTTGCCCTCCTCTCTTTCCCTCCTTGCCCCCCCTCTCTTTCCCTCCTTGCCCCCCTCTCCATTCCTCCTTGCCCCCCCTCTCCATCCCTCCTTGCCCCCTCTCTTTCCCTTCTTGCCCCCCTCTCTTTCCCTCCTTGTCGCCCCCCCCCCTCTCTTTCCCTTCTTGCCCCCCTCCCTTTCCCTCCCTGTCCCTCTCTTCCTTTCTCCCTCCCTTTTTCCTCTCTCGCTGACCTGTGGCTCTGGCAAAACTTTAATTTTCTAGTAAAGGTTGAAAATCTTCAATTCCTCAAGAGTCGTGTTTACCTTCTAAATGTTCAAACTGAATCTTGCCCGTATATAATTAGTGAAGTAGAAAGTTGAGGTGAAGATTTGTCTGAAGCACTTAATAAACATCTGATACAAATTATAATTACAGTATTTCTCTGCCATTTCCTTAAAGTGTCTTTAATTCCAGGCTGATAAGTGCTGCTGATTTTCCTCTCTGCCGTCAGACAGATGCGCCATCTTTTCCTTCTCAAGAGTTCTGATGATCGGGCGCTCAGCACACATATTTCGCTTTTCTTCCATTGAGGGTTTGTCGCTGTCAGCTTTCCTTCTTCGTAGTTATTGTTTTAAAAGAAAAAAAAAATTAAGAAGTCTTACCAATGGGAACCGGGAATTCAGAATCGATGTTTTCTTTGAGTGCTCCAGATGGCAGAGATATTGGTAGGGTTGATGGGCACCACCGTACCAGATCAGCTATAGGCTCAATTCACGAAACCATAAGCAAGGATTAGGATCTTTATTTGTAATTTTCATTCTCATTGGAATCAGTGATAAATAGGTGTCATTCTTTTGAAAAGAAGTATCCTTCCCTTCAGTCCTTCGCAGTAGTACGGGCTCCTCTCCTGTACAGAAATTGCTTGTTCTGACTTCACTGCAAACTGTGAGCCGCAGCAATTCAGATAGAGCTTGACTCATTTCCTTGCTGGAGGATGTCTAGCATCATCTAGCCCTTTCCTCACCAGACTTACTGTCCCTGGCCTACCCCTTTCAGTTATTGGATTTCAGTGAATCATGGAGGCTCACCATCTCACACAGGCATTACTTAGGACAGTCCACTTAGAAATACAGCCTGCTTAAGAACTCTCACTCCTTCAGACTGACATCTATGCTTAAGGCATTTTGATATTTGCATAATCCTCCAAAGAGCAAGCACATTGTTAGTATCAGGGCTGAGGGCCCTTGAGCGGAGTGCTGTGATGTTTGCAGTAAACCATGTACAGCACTCTGCTGGACCCTTCCATTAGCAATGATCTGCCTGCACTGCATAGAGAAGCACAGAGATCCACTGATGATTTCACTGGGCCTAAAGTAAGGTATTTATGAAAAATGGAAATATTTATAAAATGTAATTAGCATGCTGATGAGGTGGGGGGGCTAAATATACTGTAACTAGATTAAAGTGATACTAAAGTCTTGTTTTTTCCTCTTAAAAATAACAAACATGTTATTTATACCTCCTCTGTGTAGTAGGTTTGGACAGAGCAGCTCAGATCCTCCTCTTCTCGGGTCCCTCATCGGCACTCCTGGCTCCTCCCTCCTGTTGAGAGCCCCCACAGCAAGCAGCTTGCTATGGGGGCACCCGAGCCGCAGCTCCCTGTGTCCAATCAGACATGGAGCCACTGCTGGGCCCTGTCCCCTCTCTCTTCTCATTGGCTCACTGACTTTGAAAGCAGCGGGAGCCAATGGCACTGCGTTGCTGTCTCAGCCAATGAGGAGAGGGAGTCCCGGACAGCCGAGTCTCTCGTGCAACATCGCTGGATAGAAATGGGGCTCAGGTAAGTATTAGGGGGGCTGATGCACAGAAAAGGCTTTTTATCTTAATGCATATAATGCATTTAGGGTAAAAAAAACCTTCTCCCTTTACAACCACTTTAAATTTCAGCTTTTTGCCTAAAGCAATGTATGATAATGACACTTTATGGCCCGATACTAACATTTTCTGCTACTGCATACACCGATCAGCCCTAACATTATGACCCACCTACGATTGAGTAGGTCTCCCCTTTGCCCTCAAAATAGCCCTGACCTGTTGTGGCATGGATGGATGCCACTGGACCTCTGAAGGTATGCTGTGCTCTCTGCCACCAAGCCATCAGAAGCAGATCCTGTAAGTTGCAAGATGGGGTCTCCATGTATCGGACTTGTTTTCCCAGCATATCCCACAGATGCTTGATGGCTTGAGATCTGGAGAATTTGGAGGCCAAGTCAACATCTAAAACTTGTGGTTGTGTTCCTAAAACCATTCTTGAACCATTTTTGCAGTGTGGCAGGGTGCATTATTCTGCTAAAAGAGGCCACTGCCTTCCGGGAATACGGTTTCCTTATAGGGGTGTACTTGGTCAGCATCAATGTTTAAGTAGGTGGTACATGTCAAAGTAACATCTACATGAATGGCAAGACCATGGTTTCTTAGCAGATTTCCCAAAGCACTGCATTTCCGCTACCAGCTTGCCTTCTTCCCATACTGCACTCTGGTGCCATCTCTTCCCCAGGTAAGTGATGCACACACACCCAGCCATCCACATGATGTAAAAGAAAACGTCATTCATCAGACCAGGCCATCTTCTTCCATTGCTCTGTGGTCCAGTTCTGATGCTCTTGTGCCCATAGTAGGCACTTTTGGCTGTGGGCACGGGTCAGCATGGGAACCGTGACCAGTCTGCGCCTACATTGCCCCATATACAACAAACTGCGATGCTCATTTTTTCTGCTTTGAACACATCAACTTCATTGACAACATGTTTACTTGCTGCCTAATACATCCCACTGACTTTAGGATACCATTGTAACAAAATAATCAATGTTATTCACTTTATCTGTCAGTGAACTTAAAGTAGAACTATAGGCAAAACTTTACTGCAGATGCAGTAAAGGTTCAGTATAATGTGATATAGGTTTGGAATAAGTGCTGTACAGAATGCAGTATGGGTGGATAGGGTACACTTGGTGTCCTGCTCTGAGTGTCTCAGTCCTTGCTAGCAGTATCAGCAATGGGTGAAAAGCCCTCTCACCAGACCCCGGTATGCTGTGGTGACCTTTCATTGTAGAAAGGAGGGGCCCCTGCAGTCTCTCCACAGAATGCCTCTGGAGATTCAGTAGTGGGAAGTGGAGGGTGAGAGGATGCTCTGGTCTCTCTGTGGCAACAGTGCAATTGCGGTCACTAAGGACTGTGCTGCACTGCCCCTGGTTTCTCTGTCTCATGGTCACTTGCCCCATGGATAATCAGTGTGCACCAGGACCCGTATCCCCCCACCCCCTGTACTGCAAAGAGAAAGGTTTCCAGGTTTCCATGAGGTTTAAGAAAAACGTCCTTTTTGCTTAAACCTCATGCAGTAAAGGAAGCATGGCATTAGAGCTCCATCATTTCTTCAAACTGGTCTTGGAAGCATAAGTCTTATCCCTATGGTCCTATAGAAAATAAAGTAATCCACAAACAGAATCAACCATAACAAACCACCTGACACAGTGACCTTCCGGCTGATGATTCTCCTCTGCGCCATCCACATCAAGCCTGGGACACCGGAAACCACCGGCGCCACCGAGCTCGACAGGACCGCGCTGCGCCAAGATTCCCTGGACTCCTGTGATGCTCCCTGGTTGCTAATGATGTACCTACAAACAACTGCTATCTAGTTAGTGCAACTATTTGTGAATAAAATGTGCTTATAAAATTACTACACTCAGATTGGCGCTGCTCTTTTGTCTTTTATTGTAAAAATCCTTATGTCTCACTCTGTGATTGATGTTTAAGACTACATTTCCCATGATCCTCAGCATTCTGCATAGAAGTCCATAGGCTGTTCTGGCAATAGTTCTCCCTCTGCTGACTGGAGAGGATAGTGCAACACAACATTCAGCATAATGGCAGAAAGTGAAAGTAAACTGATTGTAAAGAGGGAAATGTCTTCTTCATGTTTCTGTAGTCCAGAACCTGGCTACACATTCAGTCAGTATTCCTCTTACTTACCACCACTTGCAATAGAAATGACAGTTGGAATTTGATGCTATGGGAAATACAGACATTTGACCTCATTTTGATACAATGTATCTGTGTTGCTGTCAGAGAATCCTCTGCTGTCATCGAGGCTCATGTGGCTAAAATTGTACAGCTTGTGAAGGTCACCTGACATCCACCACACAGTCGCGCTCTGGGTCCAGGAAACAAGGGGAATGTGAATGGCTAGATTTAATTATCTGGGGCCGGAGGTGGGAATAATTGATCGATAATCTCCCTGGCTTTGTACATTGATGAATGAACTCCTAGAGGTGATGCAATTCAATTAGAGCTCCTCCGTTCCTTATGTCCTGCTACTAATAGCAGAAATACACAACACAGTGATGACATTGGCAGTGCTGGCATTATCACTTCCTTTACCCCATATTACAGCAGTGCTCTTTGTTTAGGTTGTTACACCTTTGTTAGAAGGATGGAAGCAGCCCTTGCCTGACTGAATTGACCCATACCAGTTGCAGGGTCATGACACAAAGAATAAGTTCAGCTGCACTGCTCCAAAACTAGCATGAGATAGATAAATCAGGAAATTAAAGCTTTTATTAGGACCCTATCACACAGTGTTTGACTTTTTCCTCAAGTAAAGAAGTCTCTCATAGGACAGCTTATGCTTACTTGGCAGGGTCACCACCTTGAAATTCCACCAATGAGCTGTTTCAAGGCGATTCAGCATGCTGATGACAGGATATGTGGCTGTCTCCTGGGGAGAAGTTGGGTGTTGGAAGAGAGGATAGTGATGCCTGACCTTTGGCTAGAGTTATCTTGGGGGATGTGGGTTGGTTGTGGCGACTCCACTCCCTATATCTGGGGTTGCATAAGTGTGTGTGTAGGGAGGTGGAGGGGGGTTGTGCCCTATTTCCTGACCTCTGGCTAGGGTTAATATAGGAGGTATTGTGGTGGTAGTATTGGAGTTTTAACCACACATCCTAACTTCTCTCTGGGGTATTTCATTGGAAGGGGAGGGAGAGGATGACCCTACTCGCTAACTTCTGACTGGGGGTTTCTCCGTGAAAGGGGTATGGTGACTCTTTACCTTGACTGGGGTAATTTGGGTGGCGTGGGCATTGTGGAGGGCACTGACTCCACACTGTGACGTTTGGCTGGGGTAATTTTGGAGGACATTGTGGTGGGGGGTGACACCACCTCATTACCTCTGGTTGGGTGTATCTTAGTGGGAGGGTTGGAGGGGCATGCCATTCCCTGAAAGCTGACTTGTGGTTTAAAAGTGGCAGGGAGCAGTGACCCTATGCCCTGACCTCTGGCTCGAGTTATTTTGGGGAGACTGTGGTAGTTGGTGACCCCAAACTCTGACTTCTGTCTGGGGTTATTTTGAAGTGAATTGTAGTGAGTAGTGACAGCACTCCCTGACCTCTGGCTGGGTGCAGCTGTCTGGTTAAAAATACCCCTGAGGATGGTACCAGAAATGCCCAGGTCCATTCTCTTTGCAGTTGTTTATGATGACAATTATGCTGAAGCTGTAGAAATCTAATTTGGTCTCCCCAGGTGTTGTCGGCAGGTGCTGAAGAGCGATGATTACACACTCTTCATCGTACTGGAGCTCCATCACCGCGTGCTGCTGCAGTCTCTCTTGCCAATTTCCCCCCATTTGCTCATTTCCAATTCAGTCCCTAATGATCAGAGACTGGAGTGCCATCCTCATGGCAGTAATTCAGGTAAAGCATTAACAAGTCCTCTTCCGCTCCAGGCAGAGAATCGTCAATCAATGGCTCACAGTCGGAAGCTCTTCTGGAAACACAAAATGTTTTCTCAAGTAACTCTTCTGGTGAGCGTAAAATTCCCATCGCCTGTAAATGGCCTTCTGCCTTCTGGCTAGTCCAATTCCATTTCTTTGTCCTGGATACAATTCATAATCTGCAGCACTCCACCCATGCAGCATGCCTTCAGGGACAGATTGGCTGAGTTGGAGTGCAGTGCCAGGAAAACATAACCTGATCACACAATCAACAAATATGCAATAATTCTGCTACCAGGTGGTTGGTTCCTTCCCATTCGAAAAGAATGTATATCAGAATGCTCCTTTACCTTTCACCACAGAGATATCAAAAAATGAGTGCAATGTTTCCAGATTGCACAGGACCTCATCATCATCCAGGCAAGCGTACACGCTGTTGGAAACCAAGATTTTGCCATGTCACCGGTGTTATAATTTCCCTAGTAAAACACATACAAAACATACAAAACATGATAAGTATATACAGTGCCTTGCAAAAGTATTCACCCCCCCCCCCCTTGGCATTTTTCGTGTTTTGCTGCCTCACAACCTGGAATTAGCATGGATTGTTTGAGGATTTGCATCATTTAATTTACAGAACATACCCACAACTTTGAGGATGTTTTTTTATTGTGAAGCAAACAACAAATAGGACAAAATAACAGAAAAAGTCAATGTGGATAGCATGCTTGAGGGCATAAAGACAACACTGGTGCACTCACACTTAACTGGAGAGAAACATAGAGTTTAGGATGAACCAGTAGTGGAAGTCGAACCGCACTCTCTTTTTCTGGTCTCACTGGAGACTCTGAGAGCAGCGGGGGCCATAGGCTCCTACTTGTTGTCATTAAAATCCTGTAAGGATGGAGTGGGGAGCATGGTGAAGCCACACTGTGTGTGTCTATGGATGCACACAGCCAAGCTTGGGAGTGCACCTGCATGGGTGCTCCCTCAGCACAAGGCTTGCTGAGGGGGCACCCACAAAGGAGGAATAGACAGTGCCAGCAGGGGACTCCAGAGGAAGAGGTAAGGGACCGCTCTGTGCAATGCAATTGCACAGAGCAGGTACTGTAAGTATAGCATCTTTTTTATTTTAAAGCGGGATTCCAGCCTTAAAAAAAAAATGTAAAAGTCAGCAGCTACAAACACTGTAGCTGCTGACTTTAAATAAGTACCTACCTGTCCTGGGTGCCCGCGATGTCGGCCACCCGAGGCCGACCCATCCCTCGGCTCTCGGGTCCCGGCACCGCCATCCTAGGTAAGGGAAACAGGCAGTGGAGCCATGAGGCTTCACTGCCAGTTTCCTACTGCGCACGCGCGAGCGGCACAACGCTCTGTGAATGGCCCCGTGGTGTTCTGGGAACACACACAGTTCCCAGAAGACAACGGGGCCGCTCACCAAGGAGCAGAACACGCCACGGAAAAGGAAAAGGCAGATTAGGAAGACTGCCTAGCAACAAGGGTTTAGGTAAGTTTAACATTTTTTTTTCAAATGTTTTTTTTTAATTTTTTTTAGGATTTTTGGTGATTTATTTTTTTTCAGGGTAACCCTCCACTTTAATTTAAAAAAAAAATTGCCTTTACAATCACTTGAACTCCCAATCTGTTCAAATACTCTGTGAACATGTTTTATCCCCCTGTGTTGGTGTATCTGCTGTTATTTTCATTTCCATGAAAATCAATAAAAAAGAACTGGACAGAAATTCTGCCAGTCCCTGCTGAACTGGCTACATTTTGATCATTGTATCAGCCTGGAAAAAAAATATATGTAAACCTCTCTAATTTTTGTCTGTTATCAGTGATCCAAACTTTTTTACATTGTTCTTTATTTGGTTGGAATTGTAGGGTACCTTTGCTTATTTTGGCTTAAGATATTTCAAGCAAATATTTCTAACACATACAAACCTTTGTACTTTAAAGTTTACTGAATTATTGAATCAGTGCATGTTACAATACCCACTTCCAAAGCCAGGAACTCCAAAAGTACCACTACACAATATTACCATATTTAGAAGGTCTGACAGCTCTCTTGTTGCTGTATATAGGCAGACTATACACATGTGGGGAGGTGCAGCGTGGTGCGGCGGTGACGGCAGTAAACACCTAGAGTCCAGTTGCAGGGAACAGAACTTGTATTAATGATAAGGTTTGGGAATTCACAACAAGCTCACTGGGAAGGCACTCGAACGTGAACACTTACAGAATGCAACAGCGATGTGTAACAGATCTGGTCTTGCGGCAAATTGGGAGGTCTCCAGGAAGGATGGCAGACCATATGCTTTCCCTACTCGTCTGGAACCTCTTCCTGCTACTAATCACTGTCTCTGTCAGACCGGTGATCTGTCCCTACAGTAACCACATGCTAAATGCTCACCAAGCCTGGGAGCCAGGGCCTTAACTAGGCTCTGCCTGACCAAAGATGGGTGCCAGAGTCACATTGGGCAGCATAATCCAATCGAATAGCTGCCCCAGTGACCCAGGAAACCATAGAGGAACCATGTTCCTCTTGACTTCCACGCCAACTGCAATGCTGCTACGAATGTGCGCCACCTGGAGTAAGGAAAATAGACTGCACCTTCCTACACTCTCCTCCCTCCCTCTTTGACAGATGCTGTACTCGGTATTATAGCACAATAAAGAACAACATGAGAAATGCAATGAACATGGTTAAAGCACAATAGGAAAAAGTCCAAAAACATAACCAGAGTACTTTGCAGGGAGATGCTCGCTGTTAGACTGCAAAGGACAGTAGTATCCTCAGTGGAGTCTCGACGTCAAGTAATCATCTTCAGATTGCGACTCGGGGGCTGTAGGTGGACTGGGGTCAACAGGATCCTCCTTACTACCTTCACCTGACCCCAGACTGACTTCTTGGACAGTCTGTGGGACTCGCAGGAGTGGCTGGACTGTCCTTAGTCGCTATACTGAGGCTTCCTGCTTCAAAATCAGGAGAGGCTGGGAGCTCAAGCAAGATAGGAGGCAGGTACCATTTAATGGGGACTTCATGCACAAGTGGGACATCCACAGGATCAAACATTTCACTATCTCCTGCTGGTTTGGTGGAACAGTCCCAGGAGATCCTGGGCAGCTGGCCATAGCGCTCAAACATCAGGAGGAAGCGCATGTGCCCTATAGCCCAATGGACTGTGTTATTATGGGCCCATACCACAGCCCCACGTGTTGATGCCAATTTTTTGGTAATATAGTTTTTCTCAGTGCCCCTGTTTAAGAGTGCATAGCATGCCCACCGCCCACTTCAAGGCCAGGAACTCAAGTTTGTGCATGGGATAGTTCTTCTCGGCGGGGGCAAAGTTCCGACTCACGTAGGCAACAGGCCGTAGATGGCAGTCATGCTCTTGATATAGCACCCCACCTAACCCATCTCGACTGGCGTCAAAGTGTAGCTCGTATGGCTTGGTTGGATCTGCATAGGCCACGACTGGAGCGGTTGTTAGGCTTCACTTTAGCTGCCTAAAACCTCTTCACACTTCAGAGTCCATTGTTCCTGAATGGACTCTCGGGGCTTTCTGGGCCCTCCAGCTGGTCTGACATGCTTTGCCAGATCAGGGTCAGCGTCTTAGCGAATCCCTTGACAAATCTTCTGTAATAAGAGCAGAATCCCAGAAATGACCAAAGCTCAGTCACATTGGTAGGCCTCGGCCAGGAGGTGACAGCTTCCAGCTTCTGGAGGTCAGTGGCCACTTCATCAGCAGACACAATGTGACCAAGGTAGTTGACCGAGGGTTGATAAAACTGGCACTTTTCCAGAGACAGCTTCAACCCCCTCATTATGGAGTCTCTTCAGGACCTTCTACAGAAACTCTTCGTGCTCTTCCAGGGTTTTGCCGAAAACGATGATGTTGTCTAAGTGCACCAACACCTCGATCAGTTTCATGTCACCCACGGTCTTCTCCATTTGGAAGGTGGCTGGGGCACCAGACAGGCCTTGATGCATACGGTCAAATCCAAAGATCCCCTCTGGGGTAATGAAAATGGTCTTCTCCCGATCCTCAGAGTACATGGGGATTTGGTAATACCCACTTTTCAAATCCAGCATGCTGAACCACTTCACTCCTGACAGGCTCTGCAAGGCATCTTCTATCCTTGGGGTGGAATATTGGCCGGGAATGGTCCTTCGGTTCAGCGTCCGGTAGTCAATACCCAGCCTTAGTGACCCATTCTTCTTCCGTACCACTATTGGTGAAGCGTATAGACTCTGGGACTCTCGGATGATACCTGCCCTCTTCAACTCTGCCAGTTGTTCATGCAGATCCTCCAAGTCCCCTAAAGGAATCCATCAAACTCTATCCAATGAACGGCTTATGCACTCGAAGAGATGGATCCGGTATTGGGCACTTTTTGCACACCCCACATCAAATTCACTCTTGGAGAATGCAGCCTGCTATCTCAGGAGCTGAGTCTTGGCCCTTTCTTTCCATTCAGGCAAAAGGGGAGTATTCTTTGGATAGTGCTCCTCCACAGAGATCCCATCCTTTGCTCCCCCCACCAAATCAGACGGTGGGACTGGGGTGCCAGATTCACTTGTCCTAGCGCCATCTGAGCCGGCATCTTCACTGACGAGGCTGTTATGTTGCGGACACTAACCAAGATCTTACCGTGACTTCTTTGCAACCCTTTGGTTGAATCCACCTCGGGAATTATCTCCACTCCCATGTCTTCTCTCTGTCCGTCTGATTCAAGGAAAATGAAGGGGCCTGCTTTCTTCCAATTTAGCTTGACAGATGCTCGTAAATAGACCACTTTACCAGGCTGTAACACCTTCTCACACTGGTCCAAACGCCAGATATTTCCCTTCTGTTTTTGTACTAGGTGCTGGAAGGCTTGTCTCAGCATGGGGTGCACACTTGTAGTTGAAGTGCCCGGCTCCAGAACAAGTGGTGTCAACAGCCTTCTGACAAGATCAGTATTGGTCCCTGTGATGAGAGAACTCTTACTGGCCACTGGGGGGCGAGGACAGACCACTGCCTAAGTTTCAAAAGTCTCGGCTTTCCCAGCCATGGATGAATCGAAGGTCAGCTTGACCGGTAGATAGCCATCATAGGGGAAGTTCTGAGTCACAATGCCCCATATCTGCAGCTCTTCCAACTTCTGCAAAGGCAGGTGCTTGAGGTGCCTGTCATAGAAGTCTCTGTAGAGAAGGGTCACCTAAGCTCCAGTATCCAGAAGGGCCTTGGTGTAGACTCCCTTTACTTGGATGGGAACAACAGGAGAAGGTCCCATCAGCTTCTCAAGGAGCATGGAGGAAGTGGTGGCCCTGGCCTGTTCGGTGGTTTGTATCCGCGCTTCTCTGCTCGGTTCTGATCGGGCTTAATTCTGCGTTAAGTTCTGGGAGTCTGGTGTGCATTGACTCTCCGACACCAGGCAGCATTTGTCAAAAGAAACAGGACACTGGGTTGCTTGGAGGCAACAAAGGGGGGCCCTCTGCAAGGGTTTGGACTTTCGCTGCTGTCTCTTCATGTCATTGGTTTTGAGCCAGGTACCGTAAATGGGCACCCGGTTGGCTCCTTCACCAGAGCCCTCCGAAGTTTCCCTCTGGCTTCTGGCACTGTGCTTCAGGCTTCACTGGGCTTGGACACACCTGTCGATTAATGACCCACATAATTATACCTCGCTATGCTCAATGGCACTCCTCACTGGATATAGACGTGCATCGCTACCAAATATCCATAATATCCCTGTAATTATGGATAATCAAACATTAAAAGCACTTGATCTTACCGGATCTAATGAATATCAATTAGCCGGGGTGATTTTTTGGGCAGAAAATTTGATAAGAGGGGGCCAGCCCCCCTCATTAATCACTTAATAAGTCTCTAATTATGTGAGATCTAATCACATCCTTATGTACTACCACCTAATATCTCTAACGTTAAAACCACTTGATCTTACCGGATCTAACGAATATCTATTAGCCTAGATTATTTTTGGCCAGAAAATTGCATGTAGGGGGGCCATCCCGTCCTTATGTACCACCTAATATCTCTATTTTTATGTGCAATATCTCTGAAATTATGTGAGATCTAACGTTAAAACCACTTGATCTTACCGGATCTAACAAATAACTATTAGCCTGAATGATTTTTAGTCAGAAAATTGCATGTGGGGGGCTAACCCGTCCTTATGTACCACCTAATATCTCTATGTTTATGTGGAATATCTCTGAAATGATGTGAGATCTAACGTTAAAACCACATGATCTTACCTGATCTAATGAATATCTATTAGCCTGAATGATTTTTGGCCAGAAAATTTGATAAGAGGGGCTAACCAGTATATATGTACCAGCTAATACCTCTATTTTGATGTGGAATATCTCTGAAATGATGTGAGATCTAACGTTAAAACCACTTGATCTTACCGGATCTAACGAATAGCTATTAGCCTGAATGATTTTTGGCCAGATAATTTGATAAGGGGGGCTAACCCTTCCATATGTACCACCTAATACCTCTATTTTGATGTGGAATATCTCTGAAATGATGTGAGATCTAACGTTAAAACCACTTGATCTTACCGGATCTAACGAATATCTATTAGCCTGAATGATTTTTGGCCAGAAAATTTGATAAGGGGGGTTAACCCGTCCTTATGTACGACCTAATATCTCTATTTTCATGTGGAATATCTCTGAAATGATGTGAGATCTAACGTTAAAACCACTTGATCTTACCGGATCTAACAAATATCTATTAGCCTGAATGATTTTTGACCAGAAAATTAGATAAGGGGGGGCTAACTCGTCCATATGTACCACCTAATATCTCTATTTTGATGTGGAATATCTCTGAAATGATGTGAGATCTAACGTTAAAACCACTTGATCTTACCAGATCTAACGAGAATCTATTAGCCTGAATGATTTTTGGCTAGATAATTTGATAAGGGGGGGCTAACCCGTCCATATGTACCACCTAACATCTCTATTTTGATGTGGAATACCTCTGAAATGATGTGAGATCTAACGTTAAAACCACTTGATCTTACCGGATCTAACGCATATCTATTAGCCCGAATGATTTTTGGCCGCAAATTTTGAAAAGGGGGGCTAACCCATCCTTATCTACCACCTAATATCTCTATTTTGATGTGGAATATCTCTGAAATGATGTGAGATCTAACGTTAAAACCACTTGATCTTAGTGGATCCAACGAATATCTATTAGCCTGAATGATTTTTAGCAAGAAAATTTGATAAGGGGAGGCTGACCCATCCTTATGTACCACCTAATATCTCTATTTTGATGTGGACTATCTCTGAAATGATGTGAGATCTAATGTTAAAACCACTTGATCTTACAGGATCTAAGGAATATCTATTAGCCTTAATGATTTTTGGCCAGAAAATTTGATATTGCCCCTCATTAATCACTTAATAAGTCTCTAATTATGTGAGATCTAACGTTAAAATCACTTGATCTTACCGGATCTAACAAATAGCTTCCAAAATACCTAATTGTTTGGTCAATTTTTTTATAAGGGGGGCTGATGATGGGTTAGCCCCCCAGCAAATAACTGTTAATATTGCTTCTTCTGTGTGAGATCTAACGCAAACATCGGTTGATCTAACTTGATCTAACAAAGATCTAACAAACTGCATAAGATTTTTTTAAAAATTTTGATATGGGGGGGCTAACACGGCAGAGGTTTTTTTTACTTGTATATAGAATCCCCAGGTTTTCCCGCACTACACTCCAGGCTCTCCGGCCTCTCCCCTTGTAAAGAATATATTATATATATTTTCCACTCCACTCCTTGGCTTGCTTACTCCTCCTCCTCGGCTCAAGCTGCCTGTTCTCCGGTTCTCCTGGGCTGGGCTGCCGCTGCACAGCACAGTACCTCCCAGACAGTCCCTCCAACAGATCACACCGCACGCAGGACTTCACCACCACTCCACATGAGTGGGTGGCGGTGGCCAGATCTACATCTCTACAGTACAAAGTGACAGGAGGGACTGGAGCTGAGCGGAGGACTGCTCACGGACACCAGTGTGCACCCAAGCCCCAAATCACCCCCCCAGACTAGGGGGCGCCCTCAAGGGCCACCGACAGCCTCCTTAGCACTCCATCTCCATCTTCCACCCAACTGCCCCTGCTGGCATGACTCATGGCTATTTATGAAGTTACCTGCCCCCTTCCAGCCCCTTTCTGCTGGGGATTGGGTAGGGCCCTCAAAATATTCCAAACAGCCCCTCCTAGCTTCCACCCACTGCATCAGGAAGCTTCTCAAAGGTTCCAGAAAGCAGGGGGAAGCACCAGAAAAGCTGTCTGCTGAGTCATCCAGCCTCCCTGAGTCACTCAACCCTGACCCAGAATCAACCCAGGCCTGGCTCTCAGGCAAACCAATTTTCCTACACTAACAAACCTATTTACATCTAGACGGTGCTACACAGCTATCAGCACATCATTTATTATTGTATCAAATAATTCCATGTGATTTACCACAGACAGAATAATCCCATGTAGACACCAATTTAATAAGGTAATTATTAAATAATTGATTTCAATAATAGTGCAGAGAATTCTCTTTCTGCTTAGTTAGGCCCCTTTCACACTTATACGACTTGTCCCACAATTCTGTACTGCAAAATCGCATGACAAGTCATTCTCCATGATTTTCAATGACTACCATTCATATTGGCACGACTTTAAGTCGTGCCGAATTCAAAGTAGTCCCTGCACAACTTTGGTCCAACTTCCATGCGAGTTGATGTCTATAGACCTCAATGTTAAACCCTCAAGTAGCATGCAAATCGTACCTGAATAATATAGACACAATTTCAGCACAAGCTGAGGGTCAAAGCATTTGTAAAGCCCAACCCTGTAAAGTCGTACAAAGTAGTACTGATCCCAAATCGCGGCAAAATCGTGCAAAATCGCGGCCACAAAATCGAGGTAAAATTGCGCGACTTTGAAGTCGCACAAGTGTGAAAAGGGGCTTAGGGTATCTCATTGCATTTCTTCATCTAAGAACAAACAATGAACACTACATTTAATCTCCGAAAAGCACACCTCTCCTAAAATCTGGTGCAGCGCTGCATAAAAACCCACACAGATGTCTGTCAAATCACCCCCGAAGTCAGGCTGAAATGCTGGGTTGAAATCGTGCGAGTTCAGCACTCTCAGACCAGAGCTGTTAGGGGGAAAAACTGTACTGCAAAAATCCTGCACACTGCCTTTGATAACCTTCATCTGTCTGGCTTCATTACTTTCTAAGTTACTGACTGCAAGGGTAGTTGTTTGTAATTCCTTGGAGCTGGGCTTTAACCTACCCCAAAAGTCTGAGTCTGACCGGTGTCTGTAATTCCAGATTTTAGCATGAATAAGTAGATCTATTAGAGAGAGTGACCCAAGAATATAGGGACCATCCTCTGACAACAATATCCGCCATCTTCCTCGAGTCAGGAGACACTAGACAGTCACAGCCGAACACAGCAAATCGATGTGTAATATCTCTCTGGACTCTGTCCGTATGGAGCATGTCACTGATAAGAGGAATAATTTCATCCCTGGCAGCATTTTGCTGGCCTAGTTCTCAGGATTTATCATTTTCAGAGCAGAGAGAAGGTGGTGAGGCCTGGTTATATATGGCGGAACAAATCTTCCTAATGTTATTGATCTTGTAGCTTGTCTGAACATTAGCTTCTTCCACTAAAACAAAGGTTAAAGAGTCTGAGAACTGTAGGTCTGCTCAGGTCCTCTTCATGTCCCCCTAATTCCTCTGTTACACGTGGAAAGAAATAAAAACGCTTTATTGTCCCCAGGAGATTTGGCCATTTCATGCTCCAGTAAAAATGACAACCAGCTTAAATTGATGGCGGCTCTTTAATGAAAGAGGGAAAAAAATAGACAGTAAAAAAAATGTGATACAAGCTACAGCTGTACTCCATATACACGTGTGATTAGTTTGTACCCTCTATAGACACAGCTGTGCTCCATACACGTGTGATCAGTTTGTATCCTCCATACACACAGCTGTACTCCATACATGCGTGTCATCAGTTTATACCCTCCATACACACAGCCTGTACTCCATACACATGTGTGATCAATTTGTACCCTCCATAGACAAAGCTGTGCTCCATACATGTGTGATAAATTTGTACCCTCCATACCCACAGCTGTACTCCATATGCAGGTGTGATTAGTTTGTACCCTCCATAGACACAGCTGTGCTCCATACACATGTGTGATCAGTTTGTACCCTCCATACACACAGCTGTGCTCCATACACGTGTGATCAGTTTGTACCCTCCATACACACATGTGATCAGTTTGTACCCTCCATACACACAGCTGTACTCCATACACATGTGTGATCCGTTTTTACCCTCCATACTCACAACTGTACTCCATACATATGTGTGATCAGTTTGTACCCTCCATAGACACAGATGTGCTCCATACACATGTGATCAGTTTGTACCCTCCATACACACAGCTGTGCTCCATACACGTATGATCAGTTTGTACCCTCCATACACACGTGTGATCAATTTGTAACCTCCATAGACAAAGCTGTGCTCCATACACATGTGTGATTAGTCTGTACCCTCCATAAACAAATCTGTACTCCATACCTGTGTGATTAGTCTTTACCCTCCAAAAACAAGTCTGTACTCCATACACATGTGTGATTAGTCTTTACCCTCCATAAACAAATCTGTACTCCATACCTGTGTGATTAGTTTGTACCCTCCATAAACATAATTGTATCCCATACGAAGGCGTGATCGGTCTGTACCCTCCATAAACACATCTGTATTCCAAACAAATGTGTGATTAGTCTGTACTCTCTGTATATGCAGCTGTACTCCATACACACCTGTGATCATTTTGTACACTCCATAAACACAGCTGTACTCCATACACAACAGTGGTCTGCAGGCCTGGACCGGGACAAAAAATAGGCCCGGGCACTTTAGATTGAGCAGCCCATGACATGTTAACTAGCCCCTTCCCCGGTCTCCACCCTGATGGATCCCCCAGGAGAGGGGAGGGGGGAACCCAGCAGAGGTGTGCGGGGGTGTGGGCGAGAGGGGACCAGGAAAGAGCATTGGGGGGGTGGAGTGCACAGGGAGGAACCTTGAGAACATGGGATGGGATGAGAGCACAGGGAGGAAGAGGAGAGCACAGGGGAGAGGCAGGGAACACAGGGAGGAAGAGGAGAGCACAGGGAGGAAGCGGAGAGCATGGGGGTATGTGGAGAGCACAGCGGGAAGCGGAGAGCATGGGGGTATGTGGAGACCATAGAGGGGAAGCAGAGCTCATGGGGGGGATGTGGAGAGCACAGGGGGGCGGTGGAGAGCATGGGGGATGTGGAAAGCACAGGGGGGCGGCGAAGAGCAGGGGGGGATGTGGAGAGCACAGGGGGGCAGCGGAGAGCATGGGGGATGGGGAGAGCACAGGGGGCAGCGGAGTGCACAGGGGGGCAGCAAAGAGCATGGGGGGATGTGGAGAGCACAGGGGGGCAGCGGAGAGCATGGGGGGAGGTGGAGAGCATGGGGGAAGGTGGAGAGCACAGGGCAGAGCATGATCCCCTCTCTTCCAAGACTGGGCGCAGGGCAGTATTCCAATATGATAATGACCCCAAACACACCTCCAAGACGACCACTGCCTTGCTACAGAAGCTGAGGGTAAAGGTGATGGACTGGCAAAAAATGTCTCCAGACCTAAACCCTATTGAGCATCTGTGGGGCATCCTCAAACAGAAGGTCTCTAACATCCACCAGCTCCGTGATGTCATCATGGTGGAGTGGAAGAGGACTCCAGTGGCAACCTGTGAAGCTCTGATGAACTCCATGCCCAAGAGGGTTAAGGCAGTGCTGGAAAATAATGGTGGCCACACAAAACACTTTAGGCCCAATTTGGACATTTTCACTTAGGGATGTACTCACCAGGGGCGGACTGACCATTGAGCCACTCGGGCACTGCCTGAGGGCCCTGGACCACTAGGGGGCCCCATTAGGGTTGCCAGCCTCAGTAAAACCAGGGGCAGTATGGACCAGGGACAGCAATTAGACAGTATGGACCAGGGACACTGTGTATACTGTGTGTACATGTATGTGTATACTGTGTGATTGTATACTGTGTGTGTGTATACTATGTGGCCCCATAATCTCTGATTGCCTGGGGGCCCCATAATCTCTGATTGCCCAGGGGCCCCATGAGTTGTCAGTCCGCCCCTGGTACTCACTTTTGTTGCCAGCAGTTTAGACATTAACGGGTGTGTGTTGAGTTATTTTGAGGGGACAGCAAATTTACACTGTTATACAAGCTGTACACGCACTACTTTACATTGTAGCAAAGTGTAATTTTTTTCAATGTTGTCACATGAAAAGATATAATAAAATATTTACAAAAATGTGAGGGGTGTACTCACTTTTGTGAGATACTGTATATATGAGCTGCATACAGAGTGCAGGGTTCTGGGATGAGCTGCGTACAGAGTGCAGGGTTCTGGGATGAGCTGAGTACAGAGTGCAGGGTTCTGGGATGAGCTGCATACAGAGTGCAGGGTTCTGGGATGAGCTATGTACAGAGTGCAAGGTTCTGGGATGAGCTGCATACAGAGTGCAGGGTTCTGGGATGAGCTATGTACAGAGTGCAGGGTTCTGGGATGAGCTATGTACAGAATGCAGGGTTCTGGGATGAGCTACATACAGAGTGCAGGGTTCAGGGATTAGCTACGTACAGAGTGCAGGGTTTTGGGATGAGCTATGTACAGGGTGAAGGTTTCTGGGATGAGCTATATACAGAGTGCAGGGTTCTGGGATCAGCTATATGAGATATATATGAGCTGCATACAGAGTGCAGGGTTCTGGGATGAGCTATGCACAGAGTGCAGGGTATTGGAAAGAGCTGTATACAGGGTGCAGGGTTCTGAGATGAGCTATATACAGGGTGCAGGGTTCTGGGATGAACTATATAAAGGGGGCAGGGTTCTAGGATGAGCTATATACAGGGTGCAGGGTTCTGAGATGAGCTATATACAGGGCGCAGGGTTCTGAAATGAGCTATATACAGGGTGCAGGGTTCTGGGATGAGCTATATACAGGGTTCTGAGATGAGCTATATACAGGGTGCAGGGTTCTTGGATGAGCTATATACAGGGTGCAGGGTTCTGAGATTAGCTATATACAAGGGTGCATGGTTCTGAGATGAGCTATATACAGGGTGCAGGGTTCTGAGATGATCTATATACAGGGTGCAGGGTTCTGGGATAAGCTATAGACAGGGTGCAGCAGAGGCGTAACTAGAACCTTCAGTTCCCTGGTGCAAGAAACCATGAAGGGACCCCCGACCTCCGGCCTGGGCCATTCCCCCAGAGCCCTTCCCACTGATCCCACAGCAGATCCCTTTCACATGTGCAGTCCTGCAGTCTTGGGTCCAGCCATGGTGGCAGAAGGTCAGGGCCCAGTCGCAAGTGCGACCTTTGCTGGTAGTTCCGCCAGTGATGTCAGTGTGGACTGTGAAAGGTGTCAGTCAATAGGGCAGTGGACATGGTCAGTAGGGCAGTGGACGTGGTCAGTAGAGCAGTGGACAGGGTCAGTAGAGCAGTGGACATAATCAGTAGGGCAGTGGACGGGATCAGTATTTTTAAATTTTTGTTATTTTATTTTTTTATTATTTTTTACCATTTTATTTTAGTTTACAATTTTATTTTTTATAGTTTTGTTTTACAATTTTTGATGGGAAGTTCTGGCAGTGGAGGGCAGTATGATGGGAGGGGTGGCAGTGGAGGGCAGTATGATGGGAGGGTAGTAGTGGGGGGCAGTATGATGGGAGGGGGCAGTGGAGGGAAGTATGATAGGAGGGGGGTAGTGGAGGGCAGTATGATGGGAGGGGGGCAGTGGAGGGCAATAAGATGGGAGGGGTAGTGGAGGACAGTATGATGGATGGGGGCAGTAGAGGGCAGTATGATATGAGGGGTAGTGGAGGGTAGTATGATGGGAGGGGTCGCAGTGGAGGGCAGTATGATGGGACGGGTGGCAGTGGAGGGCAGTATGATGGGAGGGGTGGTAGTAGAGGGCAGTATGATGGAAGGGGGGGTAGTGGACGGCAGTATGATGGGAGGGGGGTAGTGGAGGGCAGCATGATGGGAGGGGGAGCTGTGGAGGGCAGTATGGGGGGACAGCATGACTAGAGGGGGCAGTATGGGAAGAAGCAGAGTGACCATGAGCATCCTCGGGGCAGGGAGCATTTCTCCTACCTTTCTAGCGGCAGAAACAGCCTTCAGACGAGACCCGGAATCTGGGGAGGAGCTGGCGGTCCTACGTACAGATGACTGTTTGCTCTAGACTGTCTATGCAGCTAGCACCAGGCTGGATAGGAGGGCCAGCGGGGTGGCATATAGTAGAACTGATCCTTCTCCTGCAGCCGCTGAAATTCATCCCTGTACCTAGGATCGCCAGCTCCGCCTCCCGACTCCGCCCCCCGCTCTGACTCAACAAGTGCACTCCGCTGTGAATGCTGGGCCTCTGCCTCTCTCCTCCTGACGTCACTGATTGCTAGACGCCAGGCATGCCGCGACTAGCAACCTGTTTGGGCAGGGAGCCAGGGGCCCTAGAATAATGTATAAGGGGTCTCAGTCAGCCAGGGGCCCACCACAATAAGTGACAGCGGCGATGCAAGGGCTATTTTAGTAGCATCAGATCGGCCCAGGGCCAGGAGGCAATTCCGGGACACTGTATTGTCCCGGAACGAAGGTGCCCGGGACCCGGAACAGAACTGCCAATTATGGGACTGTCCCAGGCAATCTGGGACTGTTGGGAGGTATGCATATATGTGCAATCACACTGCACCCTTTGGACACAGCTGTGCTCCATACACAGGTGTGATTGCTCTTTATCCTCCATAAAGGCATCTGTATTCAATACTCTGTACTCCCCATAAACACAGCTGTACTCCATACACACTTGTGATTGACCTGTACCCACAATAACCACAGCTGTGCCCCATACACATGTGTGATCAGATTGTACCCTCCATAAAAACAGCAGTACTCCATACACGTATAGGCAGGTAAAGTTTTATGCTGCCCAAGTTAGAGGGGTTAGTGTTAATTATGTTTCCCGTTTTTTAATTGGCGGGCTTTCCCGGGTTGGACCCACTGGTTCTGTGCATTATACAGTAAAAGAGACAGGGGTCTGGACCTGATGGAGTGAGCATGCAAGAAAAGGTTACTGAAAGCCTGTGGTTGCTGCTGTTATCATTGTCAGAATCCGTCCTGTTAGATAGCTGGCTATGCCGAGACTGGAGTGCCAGTTATAACACATCTGTCCTCAGGATCCTTCTACAGCCTAGGGGGATTGCTAAGATCTGCAGTCCACCCTGAAGATGCCAATCCTGGATACTGCCATCATGGGCTCAGCTAGATATGGACTCTTTCCTGTGCAGGTATGCTGGGGCTCAGGGATGTGTTTTGGCCTAGGCCAACAAGGCCTAGGCCTAGGGCGGCACTTTGCGGGGGGCGGCAAAAAGGGCCGCCCCCCGCATGAGAGGAAGCCCCTTCCACCCGTCTTGCCGATTCCCGGCTCCCGATGCCGCATCCCGCACACATGCAGCCCACGGCGGCCGGCTTTCTATAGCGGCGCCGCAGTGTATGGGCGTGCTTGGCAGAGGGTGGGGGCGTGTACCCCCCACCCACGCCGCCCCCCCTCTCATGCGGGGGGGCGGCGTGTGTCACTCGCGCCCCCATAAGCAGCAGGTGACAGGCGGAGCCTTAAGCTCCGCCTACCCTCCCCTGCAGTGAATCTTCTCCTCGGCCCTGGGGCGGGATCTGGCTGTGACGTCAGATGGAGGAGAGAGGAGCACGAGGGAAACCTCCAGGACAGCAGGTATAATGATTAAATAAATTATATCAGTGTTATGGGCACTGGCAGTGGCAGCATTTGATGGGCACAGTGTTAGCATTTGATGGGCACAGTGTTAGCATTTGATGGGCACAGTGGCTACGTTTGATGGGCACAGTGGCAGCATTTGATGGGCACAGTGTTAGCATTTGATGGGCACAGTGGTAGCATTAGATGGGCACAGTGGCTGAGTTTGATGGCGCAATGGCTGCGTTTGATGGCACAATGGCTACATTTGATGGCACAGTGGCTGCATTTGATGGGCACAGTGGCTGCAATTGATGGGCACAGTGGCTGCAATTGATGGGCACAGTGGCTACGTTTGATGGGCACAGTGGCAGCATTTGATGGGCACAGTGTTAGCATTTGATGGGCACAGTGTTAGCATTTGATGGGCACAGTGGCTACGTTTGATGGGCACAGTGGCTGCGTTTGATGGCACAATGGCTGCGTTTGATGGCACAATGGCTACATTTGATGGCACAGTGGATGCGTTTGATGGGCACAGTGGCTGCATTTGATGGGCACAGTGGCTGCGCTTGATGGGGCACAGTGGCTGCAATTGATGGGCACAGTGGCTGCAATTGATGGGCACAGTGGCTGCGTTTGGCACAGTGACTGCGTTTGATAGCACAGTGGCAGCATTTGATGGGTACAGTGGCTGCGTTTGAGGGCACAGTGGCTGCAATTAATGGGCACAGTGGCTGTGTTTGATGGGCACAGTGGCTGTGTTTGATGGGCACAGTGCCTGCATTTGATGGGGCACAGTGGCTGCATTTGATGGCACAGTGGCTGCATTTGATGGGGCACAGTGAGGCTGCAATTGATGGGCACAGTGAGACCCCCCCCCCATGATAGCATTAAAACTCAGCAGCTACAAATACTGTAGCTGCTTACGTTTAATATTAGGACACTTACCTGTCCAGGGATCCAGCGATGTCGACACCTCAGCCGATTTTCGGATTGGCTCTTGGGTTTTACCACTATCATTCATGGTAAGGGAAACCGACCGGTTCCCTTCTTGCACATGTGCGAAGCGTGTTGCACTTTCTGAATCGCCCAGTGGAAGAAGGAGGAGGGGGGGCAAACTTCAGAGGGGACAGCGCAGTCTCACGGAAGTGGGGAAGGGTACCTGTCAGAAACAGGTACCCGTTCCCCCCTGAAAGGTGCCAAATAAGCCTAAAGAGGAAGGGGCGTGGTTTACAGATGATAGGGTGGGTCTTAAACAGGAAGGGGTGTGGCCTCAGCAGGATGGGGTGGGTCGTATTTAAATTAGGGGGGTGCATGCGTTTAGTCAGGCCTAGGGCAGCACAAAACCTAAATACACCACTGCTGGGGCTACCACAAGCTTGAATTAGGGATTCATTTAGGAAAGGACTGTTACTTTTGTTTAACTGTCCTGCCAGGATGATCAAGTAAAGCTTTTGAAACTTTTGCCTTTGCCTGGTCTGAAGTTATTGAAGGGGTGTAATGCAAGTAACCAGCACACATAGTCTACAGTTTGGGTCAGCTAAACACATTGGGGTATGAAGATAACGGTACAAGAGTTAATGTGGAGATAAAAGTGGTTACAAAAACTAACAAAGATTTCTTTAGCACCCTGTCGTAATGTGTACATGTGACAGGTGGGATAGCTTCTAGCAGGAGGGCTTGTTGTCGGCACTCTCTCCATGAGCAAGTCCATCTCTCATAACAACGGGAGCAGATTAGCACTGCAGAGGTCCCTAACCCGTACACAAGTATGGAAGAGGAAACGAGTGCATACATGGAGTCAGTGCTAGGTGCACGCCAGGGCTCCATACCCTTGCTGGGAGTGAGGTAGAGGTAATACGCTGGACAGGTGAAGAGGGCATTAGCTCTGTGTGTCCCTCCTAAATGCATCAGTGACTATGGTGGTGTATATTACATCAACAGAGTTTACTAAAGTTCTGTTGTCTGTCCAAGCAAAGGTACCCCATGTGTAACGCAGTGACCCTAACCAAAGTGCCCAGTGCTACCCCAGAAGAGCCCACTCTGGGGCAGACCTCTCATGTGACCCTTGCTTGGCACCCAACGAGAAGGGAAACATTGTGGATGTGACTACCACCCCATGATCCCTGCCCAGCCTACACACGTGTGTGATCAGTCTGTACCCTCCATGAATGAAATTCAGCTTTACTCCATACATGTATGTGATTGGCCTGTATCTTCCATAAACACAGCTATACACTGAACATGTGTGATTGGTCAGTACCCCCCTGCACAGGAGTGTGATCTTTCTGTAACCCCCTATAAACACAGCTGTACCATGAACATGTCTGATTGTTCAGTACCCTCCATCAACACAGCTGTACTTCATAAACATGTGTGATCGGTATGTACCCTCTATAAACACAGTTTACCATAATACTCAGGTGTAATTGCTCTGTATACCACAGGTAGGCTGGCTGGGACCAAAAAGCCCAAGAACTGATTACACATAACTTAACCCTTTACCCCCAGCCAGGGCCAGCCTCTAACACACTAAGGAAAACACATTACAACCTGCCTACATGTACCCTATGTAGCGGCATCCCTGACCTCCAAAGGCCTAATGGTGACCTCCAGAGTCAGGGAGAGCTGGCATCCTTCCTAGTGTGGGTTATTAGGCATGATGGGTGTATTGCAAGTTGAATGATTGGGCGCCAGTCACTTTTTGAATGCAAAAAAAAGATTTATTGTCTCTTAACAGAACTTATATAGGGAGGGTTAGGGCCAGGACACCCTTAGGCAGATGCAATATTAATTGTCACACTCTGAGACAAAAATAATAGGCAGATAGCTCTACAGGTAGAGGGCCTTTAAGCTGGATGCAGCAACTATATTTGTAGAACTGCTGTCTCCTATGGCAACTGAACTTTGAACAGTCAATAGAGATCCATACACGTTACTCACAGTAACCTCTTTTAGATCTTCTCTCACATCTCGCAGTATACTTCTGTAGGTCTTCACTCACTGAGCTCCCAGTCTCTCACTAGACTTCAAGATCCCAGACGTCACTGGATCCCATGAGCTCTTCCACAGCTAAACCCACTGTATTCTCCTCAAGCGTCACCCCTGCTAACCCACTGGGTCCTTGGCTTGGCACTCTGCTGCAGCTTTCCCACTTGTTCACCATCCCTGGCTAGTGAATAAGGCTGCTCTTAAGGTACTTCTTTAAAATTCCATAACTGGCCTCTGATAACTAGAGTGGTTGCCCCTTGATGGCGACTGTGTCTCCTTTATCTCTGACCTTGATCCTCACTTGCCTCTGGTAACAGGAGTGGTCATCCCATGTGGCAACTGCTTCTCCCTCACTGCTGGCAACCCCATCTTGTGGAACCTCTGCAACTTGGTTGGGCTTCCAGCCGAAAGCCCCAAACCCACGCTGCTTTTCTCAAACCTGAATAGGCCTCAGACAGCCTAGCAGCCAGGTGCTCCCAGGATAGGCTTCAGGCTTCTGGCCTAGCAACCTGGAGCCTTGTGACACACGTCCAGCCAAACAGCCGTCTAGGTGGCACAGAACCCCGATCACCTGACCCCTCCTGAATAAATAGGCTCTCCCAGCAGGCCAAGGGACTAAAGAAACCCCTGCCAATTTGCTGAGACAACCCATCCACTCCTAGTCTGGATTCTCTATGCCCTTATCATGCTAATGCCACAGGCAACAGTGCCACCAAGTGACAGAAGAGAGGGGTGCATCAAATCCAGCGTTAGGGAAAAGTCAGGGAATCCCCCCTAACAATTAGCCAAGCTAGTTACTACCTAGCAAACTAAATTTGTACAACCAGGGTGCTACACCTACATAAACCCAGCTGTACTCTACACATCTATGAAAGATCTGTAGCCTACAAAAACTGCTTTGATCCATACACATGTATGATCTGTCAGTACTTTCCATATATACAGATTTACCCCATCCACATTTGTGATTGGTCTGTATCCTTTATAAACACAGCTGTGCTCTCTACTTGTGTGACTAATCTGTACCTTTTTAGAAATACCCTTTTCCCATATAAGGACCCTTTTTAAATGATTGGTCTGTATTTTCTGTGAATACAGCTGTACTCCATACACAAGGTGAAAGCACCAGGCACTTCTTAACACAAAGTATGAATACAAAGCCATTTAGTGATGTCCAGTTATCTGTTCCTCTGTCACCTGTGGTCACAAGTCAATTTGGATTTTTTTTTTTTTTTGCAATGGTTAGTATAAGACCTCCATATTTCCAGTGTTCCCTCCCTGCCTTCACCTGACCCAATATCATTCTGCAAGTCATCAATCCCATTTTCCTGCTCATTTACTTCTCATCAACAGAGCATTCGGCTGTGTTTGGCTAAGTTGTCCATCACAGTCTCACAATAACCTTTCTGCCATACATATTACATACCCAATTCCTTCCCGAATTTGCATGTAAAAAATGAAAAGAGAATGAAACAGCCGCCGGTCACAGAGAAGTAATTATATAATTTGTATTGCAAAGTGGGGCTACTGCACAAAATACTTCAAGATTAATGCCAGAACCACTACTTCAACGTAGACAAATGACAGCCGAATTTTAGACAAAGCTGTAGAGAAGTATACCACCTTTATTCTACCTTTAATAAAAAAATTAAAAAAAGCATTATCAACCGGATTAAATGCACTTCAATATTGCCAATGCCAGTTGGGAACGATTATAAGTTGGACAGAGGGTGGCAATGTATGGGCATATAGAACATATAAGGAATGAGACCAGGGACATTATCAGTGTAAGGGATAATATTAAGTGTATGGGTGGTGAGTCCAGGGATGTTATCAGGGAAAAGGGATAATATAAAGGAGATAGGAGATCAGTCCAGGAACATTAGCTGGGGTAAGGGATTATATAAAAGGGGTCTGTAGGTGAGTCCAAGTACATTATCAGGCGGCGAGGGATAATATATAAAGGATAGAAGGAAAGCCAAGGAAAATTATCAGAAGTAGGGGATAACATAATTGGATGGGAGGTGAGTCAAGAAACATTACAGTGGGTAAGATAAAATATAATGGGGATAGGAGGTGAGCCCAGAGACATTATCAGGGGTAAGGTGTAAGAAAAAGGGGATAGGAGGCATTTGCAGTCTCAGTTAAAGTGGATGTAAACACATTCTGTAGGTTTGTACCTACAGGTAAGCCTAAAATAAGGCGTACCTGTAGGTAGTATGAATATCTCCTAAACTTTCAGGGTTTAGGAGATATTCACACTTCATGCAGCCGGTGATGTCACTGGCGCATGCGCTCTGAAGGGACCGTATACTTGTGCCATCCCTTCAGAGCTTCATGCCGTAGTACGTGACTCCCATGCGCATGCACGGGAGTGACGTCATCGCAGCGCAGCCAATCATCGGCCGGAGGATGCAAATCCAGAAGGAAGACCGGGTTAAGATGAAAGCGTCTTTTCAGAGCTCACAGCACGATGGTGCAGGGCTTCGTTCTAAGTTAAGTATTTCATAATGTGCTAGTATGCGATGCATACTAGCACATTATGCCTTTACTTTGCAGGGTTTTTTTTAAATATATATAAATAAAAATTGGCGTGGTTTACTTCCGCTTTAAGCGGGGGAAGTCCCTTATCTGGAGTAGGTTAATGTTATTGTTTTACTGAAGAATTTAGTGGCATGTTGTGTAATGGTTATATATAGTAGTAAAGCATGGCGTTGCAGACAGATTTCATATCTGATTTCGAGGGACTGTCCCTGATTTGGAGCAATGTCCCTCTGTCCCTCATTCCTCCTCATTTGTCCCTCGGTTTGGTCTGATCTATAGAGATGTATATAAATTACACTTTTTATCTATCAAAAAGTGTTTAGCAGCACTAAACTTTTCATCTGAATTCTAAATTGCTGCATTCGTAAATTCCAAACGCCAATATTAAGGAATAGTAGTGGTAAAAAAGCACTAGTGCATTTAACCAATCTTGTTTTTTTTTTGCAATTCTCCTTTAAGGCGGCGTGGCCAGGGGTGTGTCCTATGCCTGCATACTTTTGCTGATAGGTGTCCCTCGTTCCGATCTCAGAAAGTTGGGAGGTATGCCATCAGTACATTTTTGTTTTGTCTGTGGTCCTTCTTAGCTTGAGGCTCTGTTCTTCGGACCTCGACACAGAGAAAGAGCCAGCAGCTTTTCCTTTAAATGTACCTGTTTTCCCCGTTTACCTATACACTGTCTGCTGATTTCTGCGGAAAAGTGATGAGATGTACAATCATTTATCCAGCAGCTGATGAACATATTTTGCTGAATATGTCTCCTCCTGAGCGTCTTCACCAAGATCCTTACAGGTTCATCGATAACTTGGAGTTATTTTATTTTTTTTTTTATTATTACTTTATTTAATATTTTATCCATGAAAAACCAAACCAATACAAAAAACAAGAACTTACAAAGTTCATTGACCAAGTCAAACATATTACTATCATTCAACCCCCCCCAATCCCCCCGCCCACCCACCCCGATCCTGCAGAAGGTTATAGAGGGGACATCTTACACCTCTGACCCCCACATTATTATCTAGTTCGCCCATCCTTTATGCTACGTTAATAACCTCCTCCAAATAGCTCCAGGTCTTTTTATACTTTTGCCATCCTGCCCATTTGCCCGCCCGAGCCTCTCCCTCCTCAGGTGCCCCTCCCCCACCACCCATACTTTCCACATTGTACACCTCGTTAATACAGAAGAGCCAATCACGGATGTTTGGACTAGCCGGGTCCCGCCCTTTCATTGCTATCTGCTTCTTGGCTGCATCCAGCAATATAGGAACAATTGAAGATCGGTAACCCTTCAACGACTTTGCCGTACCATGGAATAAACACACCCACGGATCTACTGCGATGGCTTCCCCTGTAATTTCTTTAACCAATATTATGATTTTTTCCCAGAAGATTTTTATATGGGGACACTCCCACCATATGTGGCCCATTGTTCCCACACTAATACACCCCCTCCAGCATGATTCAGATTTAGTACCATCAATTTTGTTTAACTTGTCTGGAGTGGCATACCATCTTGCAAGATACTTGTAATGAGTTTCAATTCTCCTAGTATCGAGTGCTGCAAAGTGTACCAGCTTCAATATCTTATCCAACGTGGATTTACTGCATAGTGACCCCAATTCCCGCTCCCACTTTTTGATGTAAGGAGGCACCTCCAGCTCCGACCCCTCGCCCAGGATCCTATAAATTTGTGCTATAGCACTACCCGCATGCTCCCTCCCACAGAGCCGCTCGAATGGTCTATAGTCCTCCTCGCTTCTGAGTGATTTCGGTAATTTTTCAATAAAATGCGAAAGCTGGAGATACCTCCATACATCAATCACCCACCGCCCTGGTTCTGCCCTTAACTCTGCAAACATGCGTAGTCTCCCTTTATTTAAAAAGTCTTTAATTGGATTCCTTCCTCTTTTAACCAATTCCCTCCCACCTCCCTCATCCCTGGCTCAAAAAATAAATTATCTTTCATATAAATCTGAGGTGAATTATGTGTCCATTTATTCTGAATGTGTAGCATATCCCAATGTTTGAGCGTGTTCCGTGTCAATTCTGCTGTGTTTGTGCTCAGTGCTCTATACTTAGGAGGGTTCCAAATACTCCGTCCTAACTCAGTGTTGCTCAAATAGTGTTCTATGTTAACCCATCTTTTTTCTGAATCCTTTTTTGACCACTCAATCACGCGTGATAAAATAACTGCTAAATAATACTTATTAAAGTCGGGTAGGGCTAATCCCCCTTTTTTTTTCCCCCTGCTCAGAACTGCATATGAAATACGTGGTTTTTTGCCACCCCAGACAAATCTTGATATCAAGCTCCTTAACGCTCTAAGATAATACTGAGGAAGGGGGATTGGCAACATCTGAAATTTAAACAATATTTTGGGGGCCAGTATCATTTTATCCACGTTCACACGTCCAAGCCATGAAAGAGGCCTCGCTGCCAATCTTCTAGCTTCCTGCATAATCTCGTCCAGCAGTGGGATGTAGTTATTTAGGTACAGTTTTTTGAAAGTATTGGATAGTTTTATCCCTAAATACTTAATTTCCTTTTTCCAAGGGAAAGGGAAGACCTGAGCAAGGTGGACTTCCTCTTGTTTACCCACACTAATGTTCAGGATCTCCGACTTCTTTAAATTTATTTTGAAGTTAGAAGTTTCCCCCATATCTTCTTAGGGTTCGTAGCACATTCGGGAGGGTGATTCTGGGATTTGTGATAAAAAAAATTACATCGTCGGCAAAAGCCGCCAATTTATGTTCCTCTGCTCCTATCTTCACCCCACTACAGTCTGGGTTATTACGGATAGTGGCTAGGAGAGGCTCCAGGGAAAGGACAAACAACAGGGGGGACAAAGGACACCCCTGCCTAGTACCATTTGTCATGCTAAAGGGTTTTGAGAGGGCCCCATTCACCCTAACTGAAGCCGTGGGATTGTTGTATAGGGCCTTGACCCATGAAATATACCTTGGGCCCACCCCCATAACTTCCAATGTTTTCATCATGAACCCCCAGTCTACCCTGTCAAACGCTTTTTCCGCGTCCACTGACAGGAATAGAACTGGGGGTCCATCCCGTTTGCTAGCTTCCAACAGGAGCGCTGCTCGTACCCCATTATCCCTGCTCTGTCGCCCGGGCACAAAACCAGCCTGATCGGCATGCACAAGAGTGGACATTTTGTCTTTCAATCTGCTAGCCAACACTTTTGCGTAAAGTTTTACGTCTGCATTCAGCAGCGAAATAGGTCTATAACTAGAACAGAGCTGGGCATTTTTCCCTTCTTTTAATATCAGGGTGACTGAGGCTGATAGGGCCTCTCTCCCCATTGCACAATTGGCATCCAACTCGTTCCAGAACTGACAGAGTCTAGGAACTAGAATATGTTTCAACTTTTCCAGGTACAGAGTAGTAAAGCTGTCAGGCCCTGGACTCTTACCCTTTGGGGAAGTTTTCAGCGCTGCCAAAATTTCTTCTTCACCTATCGGTCTATCAAGGGTGGTTCTCTCTTCCTCGGTAAGCTCCGCAACTCCTGCCCCCTTCAAAAATTCCTCGGCCCTGCCCATCTGTGTTGGGTTGCCTGCTCTATCTTGTCCAATAGAATATAGTGTCTCATAAAACTTTTTGAACTCATTCGCTATGCCTTTACTAGTCGCTATTAATTCCCCTTTGTTGTTTTGTACTTTTTCAATGAAATTTCTGTCTCTTTTCTTTCTCACTAAATTGGCCAGGTGCTTACTTGTCTTATTTGCCCATAGATAGTTATCCTTGGTTATCCTATTGAGAGTCCGCTTAGATTCCTGTTCCATAGCGTCCCTCAACTCATCCCTTTTGGCAGCCAGTTGACAGAAGACTTCCTGGTTCGGTCCCTTAGACTTCTTATGGGTCTGTTCCAATAAATAAATTTCCTCCATCTTCCTTTCCCTTTCTTCCTTTCTCTTTTTTTTTATCCCAGCTCCTATGGAGATGAAGACCCCTCTAATGTACGCCTTGTGCGCTTTCCATACAACCGAGGGGGAAACCTCTCCTGTGTCATTAGATTTAAAGAAAAACTCCACCTCTTCCTGTACCTTTTCTGGTTCCCTTAACAGAGACTCATTCAGCTTCCACGAGAAGGGCCGCTCCTCCCTATTCGGGAGCCTCATCCTCATCGTGACTGGCGAATGATCCGACAGAGACATAGTTTCTATTCTAGTGTCCTCCACCCATTCCAGGAGACCATGGTCCACGAAGATATAGTCCAGTCTCGAATACGTCCCGTGCACAGGGGAAAAGAAGGTGTAATCTTTATCCTTGGCATGTTGCAGCCTCCATGCGTCCATCAGTCGGCAGCCAAACAGCCGTCGCCTGATTGCGCTCATTGAGGCCTTCCCTATCCCCTGGGCCCGGGACGTACTATCGAGACTGGGGTCGAGGCAAAAGTTGAGGTCCCCCGCCAGAACTTGGAGTTATTAAATAATCTTCTCTGAACCCCCCCAAAATTACATTGTCATTATGAAACAGGTAACGGCATTTCCCATATGATAAGACAGAAGGTAGATTTATCTTTCTAAACAGGTGCTTAGTAAGATTAATAATGCAAACAGAGTCAAAATATCAAAAGGCTGAGCACATAGTGGAGAAGGAGTTCTATACAGTTTAGCTATGAGTAAGAGCTCCGTAAGAGCGTGAAACGCGTTAGCTGATTGCCTGTACATTCTATCCATGGTGCTTTGTACATGATTTGTTCCTGATTTTACAATAAAGAAATCTCGTTGGATTATATTCTCCTGGTGTGCGGCTGTCCGGACTTTTTTCTCCACTCACAACATGGCTCCATAGTGTAGTATTAAAATTTATTTTGCGACAAAAAACAAGCAGTAACTTACATTAAAAAATGATATTAGCAGCAGTTGAAAATAGATGCTTCCGGGTTCGACTGTACCCGGAAACAGCGGCACCTGGCTCCTCCCCCTCCTGCCCTGAGGGAGGAGCCAGGTGCCGCTGTTTGTGGACAGATTCTCCCAGCTAAGCTGTGAATCTCTGCAGCTCCTCCAGAGTTACCATGGACCTCTTGGATGCTTCTCTGAATAATGCTCTCCTTGCTCAGCTTGTCAGTTTAGGTGGATGACCATGTCTTGGTAGGTTTGCAGTTGTGCCATAAGCTTTCCATTTTTGGATGATTGAACAGTGCTCCGTGAGATGTTCAAAGCTTGGGATACTTTTTTTATCACCTAACCCTGCTTTAAATTTCTTCACAACTTTATCCCTGACCTGTCTGGTGTGTTCATTGGCCTTCATTATGCTATTTTTCACCAAGGTTCTCTAACAAACCTCTGAGGGCTTCACAGAATAGCTGTATTTATACTGAGATAAAACTTACACACTGGTGGACACTATTTACTAATTAGGTGACTTCTAAAGGCAATTGGTTCCACTAGATTTTAGTTAGGGGTATCACAGTAAAGGGGGCTGAATACAAATGCACGCCACACTTTTCAGATATTTATTTGTAAAAAAATTTTTAAACCATTTATCATTTCCCTTCCACTTCGCAATTTTGTCCCATTTTGTGTTGGTCTATCACATACATTTGTAATAAAATACACTTACGTTTTTGGTTATAACATGACAAAATGTGTAAAATTTCAAGGGGTATGAATACTTTTTTAAAGCACTGTATGTTCGGGATCTTTTCAGAGCCTGGACTGGCTCTGTGAAATCAGCCTACTGCAGGCTTTTGCCCACTGTCAGCTGAAAATGGGTTACAAGAGTGCAGAATGAACTGCAATCTTGAGATCCATAGGATAAATACAGCCAAAAAAAAGCTTTGGCTATACTTCTCCTTAAATTACTAAAACCTTCATCCTATAGTTTAAAGGGTTAGTTCACATTTACCAGATACATCAGATATATAAATGAAAACAAGCCGTGCAGCTTGGCCTAAAATTGAATAATGCCCTTGCTATAGGTGTAGGTCATTTACATACCTCTTGAAGCCTGACCTGAAAACTACCAGGATGTTGCTAGGGCTTTGCTAAGTGAAGCCCAGCTATTACTTTTCACCTTCACCATCATAGGAGTGAGCTCCTTCTCTGATTCAAACCTCCTAACATGCGCTTTCTTTCCCCTGATGTAGTATCTCTGAGCTCAGTTTGAGAGCTCACTCCCGTGATGGTGAAGGTGAACCGTAATAACTGAGTCTTGCTTAGCAACATCCTAATAATGTCCTAGGAGTATTCAGGTCACTATAGCAAAGGAATTATTCAACTTTAGTCAAAGCTGCACAGTTTGTTTTTCTCTACAAAGCCCCCTATCTGCATAGGCAGTTTATTGGTAAAGATGAACTAACCCTTTATTTGTCTAGTTTCCTATTCTTTAAAGGTAGTATAATGGAAAAATAATGTAAGAAAGAATGAATTCTGGGTTTGGCCAATAATTTTTGGCATATAAATAATTAATGGTTTGCATAATGGTAGAGGTATGTCCATTATCTCAGAAAGTTGGGAGGTATGGCAATATGGGTCTGGTAACCTCCTGCAGCAAAAAAATTATTAGACATGGATGTCACAAAAGTCACATCTGTTTGGTTCTGCACTGATTCGGCAAGGGATCTGTTAACAGATCCCCTAATGATCAGACAGGACAAGGACCCCGTTAAAGGGGCCTATAAGTTTCATTCCACACATAGTGGTAAGTCACCCAATCCCCCTTACTCTGGATAGTAAGGACAGGGAAATTTGAGTTACAGCCAGACTGATCAGGTGACCTTTCTCCTTGTTAAATGATCTTTGTCCTGGACTTTGCCGCCCGGGACTCTCCTTCTGATTGGCTGAGACACAGCAGTGGCGCCATTGGCTCCCGCTGCTGTCAGTTAGCCAACCAGGAGAGTGGGGGGCGGGCCGGACGGGGGCTCCTTGTCTGAATGGACACAGGGAGCTGCGACTCGGCTCGGGTGCGCCCATAGCAAGCTGCCTGCTGAGGGGGCACTCAACAGGAGGGAGGGGCCAGGTAAGCCGAAGAGGGACCTGAGAAGAGGAGAATCTGGGCTGCTCTGTGCAAATACACTGCACAGGGCAAGTAAGTATAATATGTTTGTTACTTTTAGAGAAAAAAAACAAGACTTTACAATAACTTTAAGTACTTAACGTGTTTACAATGACTTGCTATGTCAATGAAATACACATTAGTGGTACTACACAAGTATGTTAAAATGTTACTAAACCCAGGACCCTGCATTCACTATATCTGGTCTCCCACAGTATACTGAACATGGAAATGCAATTATTTTAGTAAATATAAACTGCTAAATATCTTTTCTCAGCAACAGTATATAGCAGTCTTGTGACATCAATCAGTGTCTTGCTGAGCACTGGTTAAAGCTTGTAGGAGGAGTTTTCATACTCTTCTAACTGTCCCATGAGGCTATATGACTCCTGATCCTCTGTCTGGAGAGTGTTGATTGTCCCTGAGTATGGACTGAGCATGTGCAGAGTGCCCCCAAGGCTCTGTACTATCAGAAAATGGATTGGGAACAGTGGAAGAAGAGGAGGGTCAGAGAAGACAGGATCAAACAGCCTTTTTACACAATGCGCAAGCTTAACCCCTAGGTTCCACAGTGAGTATAAACATGCTTTACTGCATATACAGACTGTTTTTACTGTTGTGGGTTTAGTAACACTTAGGAAGTGAAGGCAATTTTCCCAATGGGACACAGATGGCAAAACAAAAATGAAAAGGTTATTTACCTATTTCTTAACATAACCCTACAAAATGAAAGAAAAAAGTTTTGACCTTATCTATACCCTAAAATTTTCCATGTTGCATATGAATATTTTTTACTTACATTTCTAACCAACAGACCTCTAGGCCCCTCCTCACTTTACACAGTTACTGTAAAAGTTTTTTTTTCACACATAGTAGCTCAGCCTCAGATTACACACACAGCTGAATCAGTAACCACTCCCCTTCATGCCTGCTGTGTTTAGATATCAGATGGGGAGGCAATCCAGAAATTGAACATCATGCTTGTGCTCTCTTTTTAGAAAATCTAGCAGGATCACCAAGTTTTTTTTTGCACTTACCTACAAAATTTCCAGTTTTTCTTTTCTTTCGTTACCCAATAACAATCTGTAAGGTGCATGAAGTAATTAGGAGGCATTTATCACTTGTGGGTTGCCGTCACATGTCATTTTTCTTTGCTACTAACAATACAGCTAAAGCCAACCTACACACGAGTGGAATGTCCGACAGAAAAAGTCAGATGGAAGCTTTTCATCGTCTATTCCAATCGTGTGTATGCCTCATCGGACTTTTTTTTTCGAAAATTCTGATGGTCCTAGAAATGGAACATGTTCTAAATATTTCCGACGGAACCAAATCCTATTGGGAAAACCGCTCGTCTGTATGCTGTTCCGACGGACCAAAAACGACGCATGCTCTGAAGCAAGTACGAGATGGAAGCTATTGGCTATTGAACTTCCTTTTTCTAGTCGCATCGTACGTGTTGTACGTCACCTCGTTCTGGACGGTCGGACTTTGGTGTGACCGTGTGTATGCAAGACCGCTTGAGCGGAATTCCGTTGGAGACCCGTCGGAGGAACCTTCGGAGTTTATTCCGACGGCAAAACCGGTCGTGTGTACGTTACATTAGGGTCCTGTTCTCCTGTATGGTTTGGTCTGCTTCAGCTCCCGGACAGAGCGGACATGCGGGAGAAGATGGAGGAAGACCGGAGGAAGAAGCGGAGAAGAAGAAGAAGATTTTTAATAAAAGACTTGTCAAAAACTGTCTACTGTATTTTTTAGCACTACACTACTTTTTTTTTTAGTGAATGGGTAGGAGTACAATGTACCCCATACACATTCACATGGAGGGGCGGAATCTGGGGGCCCCCTTGTTAAAGGGGGACTCTAGATTCCGATAAGCCCCCCGCCCGCAGACCCCGACAACCACCGGCAAGGGTTGTCGGGAAGAGGCCCTTGTCCCCATCAACATGGGGGCAAGGGGCTTTGGGGTGGGGGGCGCGGAGCCCCCACGCAATTTAAAAAAAAATTTTGGTGTGTGGGGGGGTCCCCTCCGAATCCATACTAGACCAAAGGGCCTGGTATGGCCCGGGGAGGACTCCGCGCTGTTTTTTCTCTCAAATTTTTCTTTAGCCGGCAATTCTTTTTTTTTTTACATTGAGAGGGAAGCTTGCTGACAACTGATGACTTATCGGTTGTTAAGGACGCGGCAGCCAGCTTCCCAGCCCCCTCCTTAGCAATATACCATATACAGTGTAAAAAAAAAACCAGCAAATTGCGGCAAAAACGCGTGTTCAAAAATGCCGCAAGCACCGCAAAAAGCACTGCAGAAACGCTCAAAAGCAACATGTATAGATGTGAATCAAGCCTTAGTAGTGCTATGTCAAAAAAAAAAAAAACGGGCACCAGGTAGAAAAGGAAAACTTACTATATTGTCACCCAATATGGTTGGTATGTCTAGGCAAGCATAAAATGGATTAAAAATGGTAATAACACACAAAGTGATTAACAGTAATGTCTAGGCATAAGATGACCTTTGACATTTAAATCAGCATAAACAGTAGCAAGGCTACCTTAAGTGCAGCAGTGAGTAGTAGTAAAGTTTAATCTACTGAGTTTTGGAACTATATTGCCAGAGCGCATTTATGGTGCTGATGCAAGTCCTAGACCGACTGGGTATGCACTGTCCAAAGAAAAAGAGGATGGTAGAGAAGGGGGCAGGGAACAAAGGGGACTTGCAAAATAATAATTATGGGAGGTGCAGTCCTTTGAGATGTTCTAGTGTTGGGGCTCTTTAAGAGCATTGTGCACTTAACAACAGTCCCAGTTAACCTGCATAGGTATGGTATAGTCTCAGCACAGGTTCCTGGTAAATGTCGTTCAGATGCAGTAAAAGTTCAGTATTATGCAGTATAGTTGCAGTCTAAGGTTGGAAAATTTTGGTATAGAGTGCAGTATGGGTGCCAAATGGATTAGTTATACTTGATGTCCTGCTCTCAGTGGCTCAGTCCCTGTCTGCAGTATCAGCAATGGCTGAATAACAGCCCTCTTACCAGTCTCCAGGATCCTGCAGTGACCACTCTCTGTAGAAGGAGGGGAGGCTCTCAGTCACTGCACAGAATGCCTTCGGTGATTAGGAAAAGAAAGATGAGGGGATGCTCGGTTCTCCCTGCGGCAACAATGCAGACATGATTGTTATGGTCTGGGTTGCACTTCCCCAGGTGTCTCAGCCACCAGGTTTCAGTCTCTGGTCACTTGCCCTGTGGATAATCCATGTGCACCAGGATCGATGTGCACACCCTGGCACCCACGGTGCAAAGAGAAAGAGGTTTCCAGTGCAGTTTGGTAAAAGCTATTCCACCACTCTACTGCCTCCTCAATGTCCTATGGGAGCTGTATTGTAAAGGTCCATAAGTCCCATTCAGTGACTGATGTTTCAATCTCCAATTCCTGTGATCTTCAGCGCTCTGCATAGAAGTCTATAGGCCTTCCTGGCTGTAGTTCTCCCTCTGCTGACTGGAGGGAATAGTGAAACACAACATTCAGCATAACTGCAGAAAGTGAAAGTAAATTGATTGAAAAAAGGGAAATGTCTCTTTCTCTATGTTTCTGTAGTCCAGCACCTGGCTTTACATAGAGCAAATAAAAATAATCCAATTTGATACAGTAGCATTGGCGAGTTGCTGGACAGAGACAGAGACATGGAACAGGGTAAGATCAGGTGATGTCTTTAAATCAAACATCTCATTAAAGAGACAGAAGGAACATTCTGTGTAATAATCTCCCTAATCTGCTTCTATTCCACCAATAAAGTCCCATCCGGATTCAACACAAACTGTTATTACATCTCCACACACAATGAGCTGCTTAATTATCGTCCTTTAAAAAGGCAATTCCCTGTAATTGGTTTTATTTTTTAGTTCTATAAATTAATTTGAACTACCGATATCAGACTTCTGGCGGCTCAAAGCTTCTGCTCATCCCAGCAACATTACGGTAGCTAATTCAATTAGGTGAAAATTGTTTAATAGAAAATATAATTGCTGATTCGCACAGAATTCCCATTAAGGCCGAGAGACGGTGACGGCGATGTCTGCGACTATTTGGGGTGGAATTGTGAGCGCCGATCGTTCACACATAACAACAAAGTATTATGATGCCGCAAACGAGCACTCATTAGACGTTTCAATTTGGTGGCTGGACTCGGTCAGCAGATGCTGATGGGGGAAGATTGAGCCGCTGATTTCCATAAGCAATTTACATCTTATTGATCGTCTCTCCTGAAAGTGGTAATTGAGCGAAGGCTCGGCAGCAGGCCGCCCTCCGGCCTGAATTGTGTCCTGGCCGGATTACGTGGCCGATCGATACACAGGCGGTCAAATTAACGATGGAAGAGAATATTAACGTTCAGCATGTGGGAGGAGTGTCAGTTCATCTCAGTGCTAAATCATCAGCCTTACCTGCGTAAAGAGAATATCAGTGCTAAAACATCAGCTGCCCCTGTGTACAGAGAAAATCAGTGCAACCCCCTCATCCATTTACCTGGGTACAGTAAAAAATATCATTGCTAATCAATCAGCCATACCTGTGTAGTACAGAGAGTGTGTACAGAGAATGTCAGGGCTAAACCATCATTCTTACCTGTGCACTGTACTGTACATGGAATATCAGTGCTAAACCATCAGCCATACCTGTATACAGAGAATATCAGTGCTAAACCATCAGCCATACCTGTGCACAGAGCATATTCGTGCTAAACCATCAGCTGCACCTGCGTACAGAGAATACTGGTGCTAAACCATCAGCCGTACCTTTGTACAGAGAATATGCATGCTTTTACCTCTGCCCCATCCCCAAAAATTGTACAAAGATTATCATTTCCAAATCAACAGCTGTACCTGTGTACAGAGATTATCAGTGCTAAACCATCAGTCATGCCTGTGTACAACGGGCAACAATGCTATGCTATACCCCACCCTCTCCCACTGTACAAATATTATCATTGCCAAATCATTAGCTGTATCTGTGTACAGAGAATATTAATGAAGCACTACGTTGGCAAGGGACGCTGATTTTAACTGGTTCTTCCCCAAACAGCACAGAGGCCACCAGTCACCCAAGCAACAGTCCATTCATACAGGCTCCAATAAACTTTCTAGGGGTTATCTTTTTTGTAGTTTATTGCTGGTAGAACGTGGGACAGGATAGGGATTAGGGCAAGGGATACTCCAAAACGTGGAACACATAGAAATTGGTGGACATTCTTCACCTTAGCAAGTACAGAAGTTCAACAGTCTAGGGCCCCCCCACAGCTGAAGACCATAGAGTGTCTGAGTAGGCTAACACTTCACAGCTAGAGACCATGAAGAAAAGTTCTTTGGCATATAATAGTGGACAGTTCAAGCCCTCATGGCTGAAGGTCATGAGGTAAATTGTTAAAAGGTTAGGGCCTCACATCTAGGGACCATAAGGAAAATCTCCTTGGCATAAGTGCTTCTTCTTGGTACTGGTAAAATACTGGGAGTCTATGGCCTCACAGCTGAAGGCCATAAGGCAAGTCTTTTGAACGTCTAGGTACTTTGCGCCAAGCACAGTAATCGATTCCCAACACACTCTCAAGGATCAACTTAGGGTCAATACTCACAAGTCCCCAGAACAGCTTCCAGATTCCATACATGTTTACAGATAATATCAGTGTCCATTCTTTCCCTTACTGCACTTGTGTACAGAGAATGTAATTTCTAAATCATTATCCGTACCTGTTTGTGGGCTGGCCTACTCGTCCTGCATGTGGTGGTACCTTTTTCCTGTGTGCACATTTATTAATACCCGGGATCAGTGAAAGTTCATGCGAAAGTCAATTATTATGATGGTACCCCGACTTAGAAATAAACCACACTGTATGCAGTAGGAAAACATACAAAGTTCCTCTGTGAAGTGTCTTGTCCCATGTCACTGCACACCTTGCTGTCAATTGTTTGTATTTAGGAGGGTCACCGCTGAGCCTTTGCCGACTCCACCAGACCAGTGTACCTCTTCCACCTCACTCCCAGTGACAGAATAGCACGAACCTCATCAGTGCTCCAGTTAACTGCTTCTCACCTGTACCATGCAGCTAGGTTCATGGGGTCTCCATACCGTGGGTTCAGTCCCAGATGCCTTAGGTGGAACCAACTGCTAAGGAGGGAGCCAAATCACCTCCCTCCTCGCTATCGGAGGAAATGTCACCTTCACCAAGTTCCACACTTCTTGACCGGCTACTATACACTTCCCACCAGTTCCTGGTTACCTATAGCATCTGCTCTCCAACTGCAACTCTCCTGCCGAATTAACCTGCAGAATATAGAAGTCTTTGGCTTAGTGCAGCAAACCTGAGGAAAGCCACAGGTGCACAGCACTGTACCTGCAGATCAGTGTGAAAGCAGCCTAATAACCCTTTTTTATAAGTGCTAATATGCCCATTGCAGAAGTGCAGTGTATGTGATGTTTAATGCACTAACTTTCTTCTCCTTTTCCAGCTTCTGCTGGCATCGCTATCCAAGCTGCTAGAAAGGTCCCAGGTGAAATGCTTCACTCTGGTATCACTCTGCCAAGAACAGGAACTGGCGCTACAGAGGAAGCATCGCTTATGTGGCTTCTGCTTCCTCCACGGCCACCTGTTTCCTCTGCTGTGCCAGCTCCATGCATTCTCTGATGCTCTGCAATGGCGGATCGGCAACCCGTTGATCGCAATCTGGGCTTGCCAACCTGACATCCCAGAGCATGGGAATGGGCTTCCCTGGTTTGAGGTCGTGGGCTACTTCAGAAAGCTTGTCTCATGAGCAGCCCTGCCCTACTCACTACTCTAACCTCTAGCAGCCTAGGTACTTACATTGCCTTCTCTTCACTACAGGGTTCCCATCCCTAACTATGACACCTAGTGGTCAGTTTGAGGAACTACACTGGGCACACCTGTGCCCCTACCCTACACTTGTGTACAGAGAATATCAGTGCTTAGCCCCACCAGTCCTGTGTACAGAGAATCAGCTTTATATATGCATATGCGTTTAGAAAATACCAGTGCTAAAACCATATTTTATAATTATGTATACATAATGTCAGTGTTATATCAACCAGAGTAATATGGGCAATGTTTTTCTTCTCTTTTTATAAAGTATCATTTGGAAAATATGCTGTGTAAAAATAAGGAAATTGATGTAACTGCTTACCTTGCTGGGAATGTTGCACTGTTTAGTCAGTCAGTGCTCCCCACCTATATAGTTGACACACGTGCTTACCTGAGTGGTGCTCTGGCCATTGAGAATAACAGCTGATTGATCAATGCATTTGCCAAAGTGAGACAGGAATGGTACAGGAAAGGTAACTGAGTGGGTGAACTGAGAGGCCAGAAATCCCTTCAGATGAGTGGATAGAGAAAGACCAAAAAGCTTGGAGCACAATCTCTCTTAGCATAGAAGATGATCAAATCATACATATATGTAAGTGTGAAACTAATAAAGAAATGTGGCAAGGATTACAAAAGGTGAATGAAAGAGCTAATCTCAGAAATAAACTGTATTTGATTAGAAAGCTGTACCAAACCAAGCTGATGAAAGGCCAGGATATGCAGGATTACATAAGGCACAGATTGGTTGTGTCAGAAACCATGAATCAGACCAAGACAGAAGTACAGTTAAATCACACTTGTTTAATAATAAAAGTAAATAGAACAAGGGTAGTCAAAACATAGCCAAAGTTCGGTAACCGGAACAGATAGTCAGCCAAGCCAGAAGGTCAGGGATCAGTGTAGTGGAACAGCAAGCAGGATCTGGAGCCAGAAGGGATGTCAGCCAAGCAAGTCTTTAAACAGAAACAAAACCACTTACAAAAACCAGATTTATAGAACTGAGATCCAAAATGGCACTAATATAAGGAGCAGTTGTTGGGTGGGGGTGTTGGAATAGAGAATTGTATTTTACTACATAAATATCAATATTCAGTTGAGATATATTCTTCAACCAGTAAATGGAAGTGTGTTTATAAGTTTCTAGCTGCTTCTATGATTATACTCTATGTTAGTGGTCTCTAAACTGTGGCTCGGGGGCTGGATGCAGCCCTTTGCTTGCCTTTATCTGGCTCTTGAGGTACTATTTCTACAACGGACATTAAAAATGGGGCATAATTCCTTTTAATGGCACCAGGAGCATTATTGCTCCCACTGACACCAATGATGGAACACTATTCCTCCCACTTGGACCAATAATGGGACAACATTCCTCCCACTGACTCCTACTGACTCCAATAATAGGGTACTATTCATCTCTAGGTATCGATGCCAGGTGTCATGAAAGACATCCTGGTAATCCAGCTGCTTGTGGAAGATCGGGTGCACCTGACTACTCCTGTTTGCTGCCAGTCCCCGACCCCGGCTTGTCTTGACTACTCTCCTGCCACTTCCTTCGGTTTGTTCACTGCCTGCCTTTTGCCGACCTGGTCTGTATCCCGACTACTCTCCTGCCTCTGTCTGGTACCTGCTCTGCCCACCAGTGGTGACCCGGCCTGTCTGACCTTGCCAGTATTCCTGCCGAACTACAGAACACCTCCTTACTGTCTGCTGTTCCAGAGTTCCTGTTAAGCTGCAGTGCTCCTCCTTGCAGCCAGCTGTTCCAGTGTTCCTGCCAAGTTCCAGTGCATCTCCTCGCAGTCTGCTGTGCCAGTATTCCTGCCGAACTACAGAACACTTCCTTACTGTCTGCTGTTCCAGAGTTCCTGCTATGCTACAGTGCTCCTCCTTGCAGCCAGCTGTTCCAGTGTTCCTGCCAAGTTCCAGTGCATCTCCTTGCAGTCTGCTGTGCCAGTGCTCCTGCCGAACTACAGAACACCTCCTCGCTGCCTGCTGTTCCAATGTACCTGCTAGCTCTCCTTCAGCCACATCAGAGGTCCGGATCAGCCCCTATACCTGCCACCTGCCAGGCACTTGTGGCCCTCTGCGCTCTTGAGTCCCTGTTTCCTCTATCAGGGGTTCCTGAGCCAGAGGCATACGAGAGGCCGCTCCCTGCATTCTGGGCTCCACCATCAGGTACGTGACACCAGGACATTTTTTACTTCTACTGGTCAAAGTCCAGCCCCTCTAAAATCTGAAAGATAGTAAACTGGCCCCTTGTTTAGAAAGTTTGGAGACTCCTGCTCTATATCCTCTTCCTGAATAAAGTTTCCTGTCTGCAGTTAAGCAGCAAAGCCCATGTGGACTGTGCACTGTTTGTTATATAGGGCTATATACAGAATTTTCAATATTGAGTCCTTGTGGACTACTTAAAGAACAGTTCCTGTCCCCCCCCCCCGAAAGGTGTCAAATGTGGCAACGGAGGGGGGGGAGGAAACGGATAAGCGGAAGTTCCACTTTTGAGTGGAACTCCACTTTAATGACAATTCCTTGTCAAGTACCTATAAACCAGTGCTTCTGAAGTGCCTATGAATGAGTGAGTGTTGGGTATCTATAGATGTATTCCTGTTACGTTCTTATAGATGACAAATAATACACAAAGTGATTGAAAAAATATCCAGGAAATGGTTAATAAAAACACAGTCTTTGCATATAACCATAGTTGCCCATAAAATGTCTAGCAGGTGACCAAAAAGATGCCAGTGCTTCACTCTAATATAATTACTGCAATGCTCCACCACCAATCCACACTTTAGCTCCTTACCAGAAAGTTAGACCCCTGAAAACAGAAGGTCTAATAGCGCATATATGGATCAAGATATTTCCATAGGGATCAGTCTCTTCCACTAAAGGTTTCTCCACCAGTTAACACAACATCTAATATAGAGGAAGCACAAAGACGCTCCATAGTGTAGTATCTAAAATGCCCACATTTATTAGGGAAGAAAGGTATTCGCAATTATAATGTGTAAGACAGCATGTAGATCAGCTCTGCTTGGCAGAAAGGGCATGCGTGCTGACGTAGCACTGGCTGGTTATATGCTTTGCACATCACAATGTCTTTTTATTTTTCACTTTCATTAATTGATTATTTGTTATGCGTGTTTGATTTATGATTATGTGATATAGTTTTAAAGGGCCAGTGCAACATTTTTTTTATTTCAAGTGCACTTATATTCTGTGTTTGGATCTACATTAGTGCTGCTGTTCAGTTTTGATAGATATGTGCACTGAGCACAAAATTCCTTATATTTCAATCTCATAGATGGGTCCCTGTTAGGTGATTATAGACAAGCCCGTTAGTTATTTACAAGTCTCTGGTGGGTAATTACAGACAAGTCCCTGCTAGGTACACTATAAGTTAAAAACAAGCAAGAAAAATGCTTATAATAGCATTTTTGTGTCAGCTTTTAGCAGTGTTTTAGCAGAAGTTAGTAGCAGTTAGGAGTGTTCAGCTTTTTTTTTCAACCAGGAAATCGCTCCCAAAAACGCAAAAAAAGGGTTTTTTATGCCCCTAGAAGCTGAAGCTTCAAAAATGCTTCTAGACTAAAATAGTGTGCATGGATCTGCTTTTAGAAGCAGAAAAAAATACTCAAAAGCTGCTAGGAACGTTTTTTAAAGCTAGAGCCTTAGGCCTTAAGCCTCGTATACACGATTGGATTTTCTGCAGACAAAACGTCAGACTTTTGTGCGAAGGGCATGTGCTTTGATTTTGTCTTGCATACAAACGGTACACAGTTGTCGGCCAACAAACACGAACGTAATGACGTACTACGTGCCGATAAAGAGGAAGTTAAATTGTCAGGCGCCACCCTTGGGCTCCTTCTGCTAATTTCGCGTTAGTAGAAGTTTGGTGAGTGTTGATTCGCGCTTTTCATTTGGCGCTTTTCACTTTGTGCTTTTCATTTCAGGCTTTTCTTGTGCTTTTCAGTTCGTTTCTGAACAGCTGTTCGTCAACCAGCCATGTTGAATCGGAGGAGATAACGTGTTATTTATTATTGGCCTTGGAGTTATTGCTTTGACCCAAGTCCAGTCCAGGAACAGGAGGAGGAGGATTTCATGGACCAAAAATTGGTTTCTTTATTAATCGTGACCAATTATTTCATATGCCTTTGTTGCAGGAGCTCCAGGAGAATAATCCAGATGATTTTTAGAATTATCTCCGGATGACGGACCCCTGCTTTCACCAACTCTTGGCACTGTTAACCCCCTATATTAAGAAGCAGGACACATGCATGAGGCTTTTATTTTATTTTTTTGGTTGAATAATGATTTGATTTGGTATATTTTCTATATTTTTGAATGCATAGAATGTACTTTTTGGTTAAGTTCTATAGGCAGATAGCATGTCTAATTTTATTTGTTTTCTTTTTATAATGCATAATAAAAAATTGTGGAGAATAATACTTAGCTATGTGTTTTACTTCAAATGACAGTTTGGGAGTAGGAAGTTACATTTTAAAAAATACAATGTAAAATTAACAAGGGACAACAACATAGTTGTATCGTTGATCTTAAAAATGATGGGATAATGGTGTTGTGGTAACTTGCACCAAAAATAAATAACAAACATAATAATATTATTCTTGATATCACTAGAAAAAAAAAAGCCTTTGAAAATTTGTTTGCCATAACTCCATCATTATCACCAGCAAAGCAGCTTCATTATTATCCCATTAAAGAAGAGAATGTGCGCTGCATTTCGAGATTTCATAATTTGCCGCCTCACGAATGTTAATTCTCCATTACGAATGCCAGTTTACAAGACCGACTGCTTTCATCTCGTCCTTGCTTCCGAGCATGCGTGTTTGTAATTTGGACTTTTGTATGACGGACTCGTTGTCTGCGGAAAATTTATAAGCCTGCCATCCAACATTTGTCCGTTGAAAATACGACAACAATTGTCCGATGGAGCATACAAACGGTCGGATTTTAGGCCAACAGTCTCTCAACACACAATTCCTGTCGGAAAATCCGATTAGGTGTACCAGGATTTAGACTGCATGCACACTAGCATTTTTTTAAGCTCCTAGAAGATATTATGAGCATTTTTTTTTTCTGCTCCTAGAAGCTAATAGTGTTATCCTATGTGTCCATGCACACTATTTTATGCTAGAAGCCTTTTTCAAGCTTCAGCGTTTAGGAGCAGAAAAAAAAGCTTTTGAGAGTGTTTTCCCTGCAGAAAAAACACTACTAAAAGCACCTAACAGCTTTTTTTTAGCTTTTTTTAAATTCATGTACTGTAAAGACACTAATAAAGCACCTAACAGCTTTTTTTGAGCTTTTTTTTTATTCATGTACTGTAAAGACACTAATAAAGCACTCGTAAAAGCTTCTAAAAGCTACTAAAACGCTACCACAAGCTGGGACAAAAATGCTATTATCAGCATTTTTCATCCAGCATTTTATTCTAGTGTTTTTTGAGCTTGTAAAACATTGATAGTGTGCATGGAGCCTTAAAACAAAGTATCTGTTGGCTACTTATAGACAAGTCCCTGTCTGGTCTGTTGGCTTATATCCTTCTATTGCCAGCACCAGTGACCTGCCAGATTCAGCTTTCACCCTGGGACAATGTAATTATAAAAATAGAAGAGACATCCCCGGAGGGGACGATACACAGCAGCCAAACCCCCGCAGAGTTTAAGTGTAACATTGCAACAGAGTATGATAGGGGAGACCCTGCACACCTCTCTTCAAGCAGACTGGAAACTTTTGTCAGCTCCCCATAGTTTTGCATTGTGCAAAGCATCTGCCTTCTCTGTAAATCTGATGTCAGGGTATCTTCCATCTGCCCAGACTCTTAAGAACATTCTCCACACTGTTCAATGAGGTTACAAAGATGCTTCCACCATTTATCTCCTCTATCATTCACTGCTGGTGACAACAAAGACAAAGAGGCACATTGATGTTCAATACCGATATAAATTATTGAATGACAATCTCACCATTCACATCCTTTTCTATTTTCTTAAAGCCAGGTAAACACTTGACAAGATTTTTCTGAGGAAGTTTGTCTTTTGAAGCATATTCTGCCGTTGCTGACAATCAGTTCTCTGGAAAGTTCTTTTATTTTTCTGTCATAACCATGTTTATTAAATTTTATTCCATTTTTTTTTGTTATAGTTGTGTGATATTCCGCCACCTTATTCTAAAAAATATAACCTATTTTGCTACAGATTCTACAACTGATATTTGCTATAGTGTTTATTTTCTTATTGTATTGCTCCTTTATATTTTTCTTCCAAGCCTTTGGAAGATTCCTGATGACATTGTGGTGGAGAGTCTACAGAGTAAATATAAACCAACTATACACAAAGAAACACAGAACGAGGAGAGGACATTAGACTAACAAATTGTGAAACTTCAAAATATTGGAAAAATACCTACATACTGCCAGTGATGTCATACTAAACTTTCAGAGATGTCACACTATGCTTCCTTTGTTGTCATATCATGCCTCTTTGATGCCATACTAAAATTTTAAAGGTGTCACACTGCGCTTCCTGTGATGTCATACCATACCTTTACTTCCAGAATAGTCACACTATGCTTCCTTTGTTGGCATATCATGCCTCTAGTCATGTCATACTAAACTTCCAGAAAAGTCACACTATGCTTCCTCTTTTGGCATATCATGCCTCTAGTCATGTCATACTAAACTTCCAGAAAAGTCACACTATGCTTCCTATTTTGGCATATCATGCCTCTAGTCATGTCATACTAAACTTCCAAAATGGTCACACTATGCCTTCTTTGTTCACATTATGCCTCTTGTGATACCATATTAAATTATAGATATGTCACACTATGCTTCCTGTGATGTCATACTATACCTCGAGTGATGTCATACTAAACACCTAGAGATGTCACACTATGCTTCCTCTCATGTCATACCATACCCCTTGTAATGCCATCAGGGGTAAATGCATCCTTACTTTGGTGGCAAACTGTGAATTGCCCTTTAAATTTGTGGTTGGTAGTAACGTACAACCTTATGTCGGTGGGACATGTCTCCTTTTGTTAGTGGTCAGGGGGTAAATGCCCCCTACATGGTTACTGGTGGGAACCTTTTTTGTTGCACAAAAAATTAGCATGGACAGTCTTAGGCTCCTGACACCCTGAAAGATGTTGGTTTCACTGCACCCCAACCAGAATAAGAGGTGAGAAGAAGTGCTGTGCCTGCCAAGCGGTTCCTGTGCTAAGTTTGCTGGATACTGCTACATATAAGAGCCAAGAGGCTGGACTGGATAGGGTCTGCTGTACCTGAAACACTTGCTGTGATCCATGCTGTCACCGTCCAGAGTTGCTGAGGAGAACGCCATCCCGCCTGCTTCTACCTTCAGCCAGTTACAAAAAAGCCCCCCCCCCCCCATTCATCCAATCAACCACCCTAAGGGTGTAGCAAAGAAAGAAACTGGCAAGGTACCCACAGACCCACTGTTAAGCTGCATCCATTCTTGATGCAGTCACAGACCCCACACTTGCTGCCATGGTAATCGACTGTGCTGTTCTAGACAGAGTCTAAAGTAGCACAGTTATCTGTCCTGGTCCCCAGAGTGCTGGAGTGGTGCATACCATTACATTTAGCTACTGCAATTGTGTCCATCATTACAGTCAACGATTACAATTGTGCAAATCCTTGAATCTGGTGGCTGCCATTGGGCCTACCTTCTTCTAAGGATTCTTCCACATGAAAGAGTCCCCTAATTTATTATGTGTAGCCTCCTAGTAGAGCTGCACGATTCTGGCTAAAATAAGAATCACGATTTTTTGGCTTAGAATAAAGAATACGATTCTCACGGCGTAACATCATCTTTCACATTATACAAAAAAATGGGCTAACTTTACTGTTTATTTTTTTTTTAATTCCTTAAAGTGTATTTTTTCCAAAAAAATTGCATTTGAAAGACCGCTGCACAAATAGTGTGACATAAAATATTGCAACAACCGCCATTTTATTCTCTAGGGTCTCTGCTAAAAAATATATATATATATAATGTTTGGGGGTTCCAAGTAATTTTCTAGCAAAAACTACTAATTTTAACTTGTAAGCAACAAATGACAGAAAAAATTTAGTCTTTAAGTGGTTAAACTGACCTTATTTACAGACCGAAGTTCTTTTCTTTGATGCAAGAATGAAATGTTTACAATATTTCTCTTTATCTGATGTTGAGATAAACTTGGCAGGCTGCCTGGATTTTTCTTTTTTTTGTCAGCTGTTAGAAGTGAGCAGAGAACTTTCTGCACTTGTTACAGATGTAGCACCCTGAAGTATAGGCAGGGTTTCTCCTAAATTTAATAAGAAAAAAAGTTGCGCTAGTAAAGTGTGAAACAAAACACAGATAAGTGCCACAAACTTAAATTATATAAATACTGAAAAGACCCAAATGGTGCTATAGTACACCTATGAGTCAAACACACAAACACATATAATATTTAGAACAATGTCCATTCAATTGGTCCACAGCAAAGTGACATAAATTTCAAAAATCATACTAGTCCATAAATTGAAAAAACATGAAAAAAATATCCCCAAAGGTGATAAGTGATGAAAGTTGCAGTGAACAAAAAGTGCATAGATGGGACCTCCACCTTGAAAAAAAAGCTGCCGCTTACCAGAGGGAGTTGGTCCCTGATTACAGGGGACCGCACTGAGCAGACGGCTGTAACCCCAGCCCGGGATCTTACAGACAGGCACTAGATGGCATCACGTCCAACAGGCTCCACGTCATATATCCCAGCAGAGTAATGCAGAGTACCGTGTTTATCATAAGAAACAATGTTCTCATCCCCGGCCCACTGTGCTTTGTAGCGCTGAGGACACCTGTCTTACGAATTCCTGTCTGCTGCCTGCAATCCCAGCGTCACGTGACCCCCGGGTCGGGGTTTTTTACATTGATTCTTCTCTCGCTAGGACTGAGCTCCAACATTATTTTTATTTACATTGTTAGCGCAGTATTTTATTTACATTTATTGCTCCTAAATTTACCTGTCAGGTATAGTTGCCTTGGCCAATTGTTAGGGATCAATTGATTTCACCCTAAGTCTGGAATTGCTGCACTTCTTCTGTCGCTGGGTGGCCGTGTACCTTGTGACATTAGATAAGACAAAGGCAATCTGGGTGGACATGTTGTTGGCTGCCCGGGCTGCTAGGTCAGAGTTTGGGCCTATCCCGGGTACATCGGGCTGCTATGCTGTCTGAGGGCCTATCCAGAAGCAAGAGAGCAGCGTAGGGTTGGGACGGCGGCTTGCAGTCCAACCAGAAGTGACGGAGAACCTGTCGTGGTCAGCAGTAGAGGGGAAGCTGTTGCCACTAAAGGACCAACCACCTTATTACCAGGGACCACAGTGAGTAGCTGAAGCAAGTACCGGAGCAGTATTCTTACCAACCGGGGGACAGTGAGGAATCGGAAAACCTCAGCAGGTGCCATACCAGGCACCCAACCAGTGGGTTGACGCTTGAGGAGTATCTGGAGTGCCAAGCCAGGGACCGAGCAGGAAAGCGGGGGTGACACTGGAGGAAGATACTGAGTAAGAATATAGGAAGAGCTCACGGGATTCAGTGGCAGTGAATCAGCAAGTCTAGTGAGAGAGACTGAGAGGTCAGTGGGCGTTGTAGGAGGAGTAAAGGCATTCGTTACAACTAGTGTTAGGAATTGTTATAAGACTATTGCCATGAGACAGCACTCTTACATATGCAGATTTGGTGTCTTGCTGGATGCCTTTCCCTGCATGACTGTCTACCTGTAGAAGACTCGGAGTCTGCCAATTAACATTGCAATTACCTAAGGGTGTCCTTGCCCTAACCCTCTCTCCCACAGTTCTGTTAGAAAAATAAATCTCTTTGCATTCAAGAAGTGTCTGGCGCCCATGAATCTATCTTGCACTAACCCACCATGCCTGGTAACCCCATCACTATATAGAAGGATGTCAGCTGTCCCTGGCTCTGCAGGTTCTCATTAGACCAAAGGAGGCATGGGACACATAGATTTGGGAAATTCTGTTTTAAGATTGAGAGGGGGGTAGAATTGCAATTTTGATTTTTTAACGATTAATCATGCAGCTCTACCTCCTGGATATATTGCTTCAACTCTCATTTCTTAGACATATTCTTAATTTCCTGTGCATCAATGTTTTTAAAGGGCCCCAACGTAGCCGGCAGAAGATCTATTACAAAGAATTACTTATTCCAACCACTTTGTCTTCAGGGTAGTTCTGTGTTTAACTTTGACGTTTCATCTTGCAGGCCTAAACCTAGCTCCTGTTTGAGAGCTCTCGAATGGCATAGTTGGTCTACATTATTTATTCGTTTGGCCACTCAGGGCGTTTCATCTTATAGAGAGAGAGCTACTGTTAATGCCCTTTGGAGCCACAGTATAAGCTGGAGTCTGAATCTCTTACTAGAGGACCTGCGAGGTCAGTTACACCATCATCAACATTGTGCTCATACTGATTGACTTTCATGTGTCAATATATTTTGTTATACTTTATGATTTTAACTTGCCAACTCAGTCTGCTTATCCTTTTTATATTTTTTATGGCCTTAACCTGCTTATACAGTCTGTTTATCCCTGTGCTGTGAGTCTAATTCTTGTATGCCTGATAAAGTTTACGGAAAGGTAAACCGGTAGTGTCAGTGTGGGTAAGGCCTCACATAGGGCTGGGCGAGAGCAAGACCCAAATTATCAGCGGCTCCTGCAGGGGCAGCACTACATAATGGTGGGTGCTCAAATATGTGGGCCTCAATGACAAAAATTGATTAATTCATTGAAATAGCCATTTAAAATGTTAGTGAAGAGAACCTGTTCTTACCCAGAACATGTCATCATAGTCATGTCAGAAGAACTAAAACAGCAGGAACTTGTTTACAAAATTGGAGGAAACACTCACAGGTCTTCTTCATAGAGAATGAAAACTCTTCTTAGTTCATCACAGGACAGAGACAATGATGGTACATAAACACAACAAATTCTCATTAAGACATTGAGCTTAGCAATAAGGTCAGTCAATGGTAGAAACTGCTCTCTGCTTGGCTGCCTTGGGACATGAAACTTTTGGAATGGTGCGTATGGTGGCAGCTGGGAGGAAAGATAAGGCTTTTCTCTGGAACTAATCCCTTTGTGAGGAGCATAGAGGCTTTGTTATGTGAAGTGTGAAGATTTCAATGCCCCGCACAAATAAAATATCGATGGCCAACACATCAACCAACTTCCTTATTGCATTACAGCAGTAGAGGACCAGAACTGCAGACAACAACAATCGATGAGACTGGATGAGAGGGCCGACAGTGAAAGAGAGAGAACATGACTGAGAAGAGACATCACACTCCTTTGAGGAGTCCTTCAGAGACATCGCAAAATGACCAGAGATGATCCAAAATTACAAATAATGGCTAGCCATAACTGGGTTATAGAGGGGAAGGCATCTGGGCAGCAGCAGGGGGATCATGCCTGTATTAACAAGAATCATGTCAGGAAAAATATAATTATTTTCTGCCGATCTTCTTCTGAAAGCGCTAATTGTCTGGCTGTTATGCTGATTCTCTGGCTTCATTACTGTTTGGTTGGTAAAAACCATTTAAAGGATTTATAACGGTGACCATCCATTCCTGTGGCACCCACAACTCTGCTTTGTCAAAGGATCATGCCCTAACTGGTGCAAGATCCTTGTTTAGTGAAGGAGAGGGAGATGCTTCTAAAATCTAACTGGATGGATACACTGGCAGATGCAAATCTTGCATTCAATCTGAAGATAGTGAAGCAGCCACATGAACTTCCACACATTGGCATTATGCTCTGTACAAACGATTGGACATTGATTGGACATTCCAACAACAAAATCCATCGGATTTTTTCCGACGGATGTTGGCTCAAACTTGTCTTGCATACACACGGTCACACAAAGTTGTCAGAAAATCAGATCGTTCTGAACGCGGTGACGTAAAACACCTACGTCGGGACTATAAACGGGGCATTAGCCAATAGCTTTCCTCTCTTAATTATTCTTCTGAGCATGCATGGCACTTTGTGCGTCGGATTTGTGTACACACGATCGGAATTTAAACGATTGGATTTTGTTGTTGGAAAATTTTATAGCCTGCTCTCAAACTTTGTGTGTCGGAAATTCGGATGGAAAAAGTCCGATGGAGCCCACACATGATCAGAATTTCCAACAACACAATCCGATCGCACTTTTTCCGTCGGAAAATCCGACCGTGTGTACAGGGCATTAATCTGCGTGCAATCAGCAGCCAGGCACTAGCAATATAATGCATATAGGCACAAGTAACATAATGCAACGATCTTTCTATGAATGTAAATTCTTAGGTTAGTACACAGAAGGCTGATTTGTTACATATTATATTTAATATACTTAGATGGGCAGTGCATATAAATATGTACACAAGTGAAAATTACAAAAAGACAAGAAAATTAAATACAGCAATTTGCTATAAAATAAACAAGTAATATGTTTTTTCCTGTTCAGAAATAATCGTTTGTCCACTTGGATGAAATAGGAACATATTTGTAACATTATACCACTTTGTATTTCTAATGTTACATGCTCCTTCAAGGGTCAGCCCCCCTGGTTATTGGGCAGGAGGTGATGATGCTGGTTTTCTTCTTCAATGAGGAGCTTGGAGGTGAATAGGTGACACAGGAGGGTCAATTATTAATTTGGAGATTGGCCTATAGAATTACATGTCCTTTATCAAACAAGACAGTAAATACTGTTAATGTGTTTCAGCTGTGTATTTAGCAGTTTTTCGAGAGTTTCAAGTTAATATTGCAAAAAAGAAAGACCACCTTTCCCTGCTGACCGTAGGCATGCACACAGGGTGTGCCCGGGCACATCCTAATCATCCCATGTGGTGCAGAGTCCCCCTGTTTAGAGCCCTGATATTTCAACAAAGCTCCCTGATGGGGCTCCTAAAAACATTGTAAAAACAAATAATAAAAAAAATAAAATTGTAAAAAATAATAAAAAATAAAAACGACTGACACCAATCTTTGCCCTATTGAGATCGTCCACTGCTCTACTAACACCGTCAGTATATATACACATGCACACACACGCCTATGTGTTTGAGCTTTGGGGTGCACACCCTAATGCAATAGGCTGTGCACACCTATGCTGCTGATGCTGCATATTCCTACACATACCCAGTGTATGGAAACCCCCTGCAATTCGCTCTGTGGTTTTCCTCCGTTGAAGTGAGGGTTTCCAAAAGAATCTTCGCTGTTGCAGAAAAAGATACAAATAAATGGAGAACACCACTAACCCAAAAGCCATACACTAACTTCCACTCCTCTGCCCCCGAGGGGTCTTCATGTACTCCCCATGTCTACTCCCAGCCCAAGACACAACAAACACATACGCCGATCAGCCATAACTTTGTGACCACCAACCTAATATTGAGCAGCTCCAACTTTAGACGCTATAACATCCTCTTTTGCCACCAAAACAGCCCTGACCCATTGAGACAGGGATGCCAACAGACCTCTAAAGCTATGCTGTGGATTTGCCAACAAGCCAACAGTAGCACAACCTTTACATCCTGTAAGTTGCAAGGTAGGCCTTTATGGATAGGACTTATTTTTCCAGCACATCCCACAGATGCACAATTGGTGGATTGAGATCTAGTGAATTTGGAGGCCAAGTCAACACCTCAAATTGGTTGTTTTGTTCCTCTTGAACTATTTTTGCAGTGTGGCAGGCTGTATTATCCTGTTGAATGAGGCCTCTGGCATCAGGGAATACCATTTCCATGAAGGGGTGTACTTGATCAGCAACATTGTTTAGGTAGATGGTACGTGTCAAAGTAACATCCTCATGAATTTTCAGGACCCAAGCTTTCCTAGTAGAACATTGCCCAAAGCATCAAACTGCCTCTACCGGCTTGGCTTCTTTCCATACTCCTTCCTGGTGCCATCTCTTCCCCAGGTAAATGACACACACACACCCAGCCATCCACATCATAAAAGAAGACGTGATTCATCAGACCAGGTCACCATTTTCCATTGCTCCGTGATCCATTTCTGATGATCACATGTCCAATATAGACACTTCTGGCTGTGGATGGCCAGCATGGGCAGCCTGGCCATTCTGCAGCTACGTAGACCAATATACAACAAACTGCAATGCCCATTTTTTTCTGCTTCAGTACATTAGTTTAGGTACAACATGTTTACTTTCTGACTAATTATGCCACGACTTTCAGATGCCATTGTAATGCGACAGTCAATGTTATTCACTTAACCTGTTAGTGGTCATAAGGTTATGGCTGATCGATGCATCTGGGCACCCCTGCAACATTTTTCCGTGCTGTCCCTCAAAGAGGACCTGTAATATAGAATAGAATACTGCTGTGTAGTGCTTACCCCCCCGAACAAGCCACTGTTTCTCTGGTCCCCTTTCTTGTGCTCGCAACTCTGCAAATAGCAGCATCATGCACTCTGACACACCTGGCTGGGTGGGAAATATTTTTTGCAGATGTTTATGCAGTACCCCAGTAACAAAAGAAATATGAACAGCGGTAGTAACACAGCAAACAATTAAACAATAGCAGGAAATATACTGTAAACTGGATTCTGGGTAAGGCTCTGTATGTAGATAGGGGTTCCGTGTATGGCTCTGTATGTAGCTGAGGGTTCTTGGTAAAGCTGTGTATGTTGATAAGAGATTTGGGTACAGCTTTGTACAGTACGTTGGTAAGACTCAAGGTTCTTGGTATGGCACTGTATATTGGTGAGGGCTCTGGGTATGATTCTGTACAGTGATAAGGATTCAGGGTACATCTCTGTATATTGGTGAAAGTGCTGGGTAGGTCTCTGCATTTAGGTGGGAGTGATGGGTACAGCTCTATATGTAGGCAAGGGTTCTTAGAGTAGCAAGGTCCCGGGCCTCCAGAGGCCTAATGGTGACCTCAAGAGTTAGGGATAGCTGACATCCTTCCTTGCAAAGTGGGTTAACAGGCATGGTGGGTCTAATGCAAGATGAAATGATGGGTGCCAGTCACTTTTTGAATGCGAACAAGAGCTTTATTGTCTCTTAACAAGAACTGTGGGAGAGCAGGTTAGGGCCAGGACATCCTTGATTAGATGCAATGATAATTGGCAGACTTCGAGACTCTATAGGTAGACAGCTATACAGGGAATAGCCTCCAGCCAGATGCCACTTCCTCATAGAGATGACCACTGTCTCCTATGGCAACTGAACTTGTAACAGTCACTAAAGGTATTTGCACATAACTTTTGGTAACACAGAATAGTTCTTCTCTTATCTCACTGCATCCCACTGTAGATCTTTACTCACTGAGATCCCAGTCTCTCACTAGATTTCCAGATCCAATCGTCACTGGATCCCCTTAGCGCTTCCACTGCTATTCCGCTCTACACTCCTCAAGCGTCACTCCTGCTAACCTGCTGGGTCCCTGGCTTGGCACTCGGTGAAGCTTTCCTACTTCTTCACCATCCCTGGCTGGTAAGAAGACTGCTCTGGTACTTGCTCAAGCTTACTCACAGTGGTCTCCGGTAACAAAGTGGGTGGTCCCTTGGTGGCGACTGCTTCCCTTTTACCTCCGACCACAACTGGTCCCCCATCTGACTGAACCTTCGCAACTCGGTTGGACTCCAATCCTGCAGTCCCAACCCTATGCTGCTTCTCCTGCTCCTGGACAGGCCTCAGGCAGCCTAGCAGCCAGGTGTCCCTGGGATAGGCCTCAGGCTTCCAGCTTAACATAACACACATCCACCCAGACAGCCATCCAGGTGGCAAAGAACCCCGATCACATGACTCCACCCAAATAAATAGGCTCTCCCAGCAGGCCAAGGGACTAAAGAAACCCCTGAAAAAATTGGCTGAGATGCCCATCCATTTATAATCTGACCTTGCAAAGCCCTTGTCAATCTAATGTCACCAGCTACAGTGCCACCTAGTGGCAGAAGAGAAAAGGTGCAGCAATTCCAGAATTAGAGAGGAATCATCTACTAACAATTAACCAGGACAATTACTACCTGGCAAACTAAATTTGTTAGCAATCCTGTCTAAACACCAGGGTGCTACATCAGTATGGCTCTGTACGTTGGTGGGAGTACTAGATACAACAGCTCTTTATGTTGGTGAGGGATCTTGGTACAGCTCTTTATACTGATGAGGGTTCTGGGTATGTTTCCGTATATTGGTCTGGGTTCTGGGTGCAGATCTGTATGTCAGTAAGAGTCCTGGGTAAAAAAGCACTGTATTTTGGTGAGGGTTCTGGTACAGCTATGCATGCCGGCGATGGTTTGGGGTACAGCAATGTATATTGTTGAGGGTTCTGAATACAGCAATGTATATTGTTGAGGGTTCTGGGTACAGTTCTGTAGGTTAGTGTGGGTTCTGGGTACAGATCTGTATGTCAGTGAGATTTCTGGGTACAGCTCTGTTTGTTGGTTAGGGTTCTGAGTACGGCTCTGCATGCTGGTGAAGGTTTTGGGGACAGCTCTATATATTGTCACGGCTTCTGGGTACTGCTCTGTATGTTGGTGAGGGTTTGGGGCAAGGCTGTGTATGTTGTTGAATGTTCTGGGTACAGCTCTATATGTTGGTCAGGTTTCTGGATATGGCTGTGTTAATTGGTGAAGGTGGTTGATATGACTCTGTATGTTGATGAGGGGTCTGGGTACTGCTCAGTAAGTTGCTGAGGGTTCTAGTTACAGTTCTGTATGTTGGTAAGGGTTTCAATGGAAAAAATCTAAAGTGCCCATTTTGAAGGATTATATGCAAGTTATTGGCCTTAAAAAGGTTATGGGGCCCAGGTACTGCCCCGGGGGACATGAATCAATGCAAATAAAAAAAAATATTGTTTTTACAGGTGCAGTAATTTTTAATGATGCTTAAAGTGAAACAATAAAAATGAAACATTCCTTTAAATATAGTGCCTATAGTCCTCTTAGTCTGCCTGTAAAGTGGCACATCTGTACTGTGTATAGAACCCGCTGCAGGAAAACTAACACTTATAAAGAAAAAAAATGACATTTAAATTTCCGGCAATACAATACCATTGCCGGCAATACAAAAATGTTTTTAAAACGGCTTAGGGGTCCTCCCCAATCCATACCAGGCCCTTTGGGAACCCCATGTCAAAATTGGAAAAAAAAACGCATGGGGTCCCGCCAAAATCCATACCAGACTTATCCAAGCATGCAGCCCGGCAGGTCAGAAAAGGGAGGGAGACGAGCGAGCGCCCCCTCCCTCCTGTACTATAACAGGCCACATGCCTTCAACATGGGGGGATGCTTTGGGACGAGGGCTCTGCCCCCCTTACACTAAAGCATCTTGTCCCCATGTTGATGGGGACAAGGGCCTCTTCCCGACAACCCTGGGTGGTGGTTATGGGGGTCTGTGGGCAGGGGCTTATCGGAATCTGAAAGCCCCCTTTAACAGGGGGACACCAGATCCAGGCCCCCTCCCTATGTGAATGAGTATGGGGTACATTGTACCCCTACTCATTCACCAAAAAAAGTGTCAAAAATAAATAAAGACAGAGGCAGTTTTTGACAATTAAAAAAATAAAAAAACAATGTCCCTGATGTAGATCCATCATCAATCACGATGCCCACAGCACCGCCGTCTGTAACGTCACAAGAAGCGGTGCCACCAGGTGATGTCACTAGGTGGCCCCGCCCCTTACCCATTAAAGAACTGAAAAATGGTGAGCAGGCATTCAGCGGTTAGCCTTTGTTGTGGGCAGAGCTTTTTTTCTGTTTTCGGGTCAGGTGGTGTGGCAGGCTCCGTGATTGACGATAGATCTACATTGGCGATATTGTGTTTTTATTTTTTTGATAAATGAATTGTCAAAAATTGTCTCCTGTATTTATTATTTTTGACACATTTTTTGGTGAATGAGTAGGGATACAATGTACTCCTACTCATTCACATAGGCAGGGCCGGGATCTAGGGGCACCCTTGATATAATTTGCAAACTGCATAAATACACAGTAAAGGATCAAATTATGCAGCTCATGCGTAAACGTCCCTACTTTGACTTTTGATGGAGCCCGCTTGTTTTTTCACCAGGACTTATCCCGTCGCACTTTGATGCAGCGCAGAGCACTACAACCTCTCCTGGAATCACTATGCACAGCAGACATCACCTATAGGTGGGGGTTCCCTTTCTGCCTCCATGCGGGAAGAGATGGGAAATCTGCCACCCTGTGCACTAAGGATGACCTACCACGTTTCCTGTTGCAAGTGAACCTGGAACCTGTGGACTTCCCTGACTGGAGACTTTCCACGGGTATCCAGACGGTGCCAACACCTCAGCCTTGGCAACAGGCCATATCCAACTGAAAACTACAAGACCGCAAACGCTCATCTTCTACAGCTGCGAGGCAGGAGCCCCTTACAGGGAACTAAAAGCACCACTATATTCTCAGAGATGCACCTTTGACAGCCTCTAGTTGTACTCAATGACTAAAAATGGTCTCTCCAGCTGTATGCATATCAGGGACGTCGAACCCAGTTACTTAATTCGAAGCCCCCCCCCTCCTCTTTCCCCATTTTTCCCATTTTTCCCATTTTTTCTTTGTCCCTGGTAGACCATTGCAATCAAAGCCAGCAGACAAATAGCCATTGAGGTTGTCAAATTATAACACCACCTTAGAGCGTTACTAAACATTCTGTTTTATTTTTTTTGGATCCAGTTGAATGTTGATCCCCCGGACAATTACCGCTTTTACCTTAGTGGGGAGCAGGAACTTCCTGCCTTCCCATGTCCGATCACGACCCCCTCATAGGATTACCCGTATTGGGTATTAGCCCAGGCATGGGCACTTTGCCACACTCAGGTGGTTCCCCTATATTAGGGGAGCTGCATGAGTCGGGCAAACAGGTTAGGGTAAATCCACGCAGAGCCTTAGAGGCATTAGTGGACCCGTACTGCAAAATGCTATGTGTATTTTATGTTATGCTAACTCTCTCTCTTTCTTTCTTTCCCACCCCATTTCTATTTTCCCTCTCCCTATCTTACCTCTATGTTTATTACCTAGATGGAGGAACCATACTTACTCTCACCGGATTTTACAGATCCCGGAAGGTCGCCTGGACGAACCCCTCTGATGCAACATGGCTACAATTAAGGTAGTGTCATACAATGTACGTGGTATGTACTCTCCCAACAAATGAAATAGGCTGTGGTTAGAATTAAGAAGACTAGGGGCGCAGGTGTTGTTCTTGCAGGAGACCCATTTCACGGACACTTCACTCCCCAAGCTACCCACCCACTTATTTTCACAATGGTACCTGAGTAACTCCAAAAAACCCAAATCCAGAGGTACGCCCATAGCCATACACAGAAATTGTCAATTGCAACCCTCAGATCACAGAATAGACCCACAAGGCCGCTACGTGTTGCTGAAGGGTACTATAATGGGACAATCATACACATTTTCTACATTATATGCCCCTAATACCCAACAACTCACATTTATAGACCAAGTTCTCTCTAAGCTGGCAGACTTTCGGGAGGGTAGATTGATTCTAGGAGGGGACTTCAACGTCAGCCCTGACCCTGTGTTAGATACCTCGGTAAAAAGATCAACACACTCTCATGCTTTTTTGCAACACTTCCGGAGGTCCCTCCAGGATTGTACCCTGGTGGACTGCTGGAGAGCACTACATGCGTCTGAAAGAGATTATAGCTACTACTCTAGTGTGCACAAGGTATACACTAGAATTGATCTACTACTGGTGGATCAAGGCTCCCTTGACCTGCTATTGGGATCAACTATAGACCAGATAATGATTTCCGATCACGCCCCAGTGACACTCACACTATCTCAAGCCCTGATGACCTGGGAGTAGTGACAGGGGTACAGGAGACTCTGACACACTATTTCGCAGAGAATGCCAATGGAGAGGTCAGTGATGGCGTTCTATGGGAAGGCCACAAAGCAGTGGTCCGTGGCACCTTCATTGCCCTGGGAACAAAACTTAACAAAAGAGAGGCAGGCGGATTTCCAGAGGGTACTGCAGGCTTTACAGCATGCCGAGCGCGGTCATAAACAAACGTCAGACCCTGAGGAATTTCGACGCCTGTCTGAGCTACGACAGCTTTTCCCTAAATTGCTAGATCGCAAAATATACCACAAATTACGCTACCTGGCCCATACCTATTATGAAAAGGGTAACAAATGCGGTAGGTTACTGGTGCGTGCTCTCTGTAAAAAAAGACTCCGTGTGCATAAGCTACACTCCCCTACGGGAGAACCTGCACAACACACATCAAAAATAGCATCTATGTTTCACGAATACTATGCTACCTTGTACAATCTGGACTCCGCCTCCTCTCCAGCAGATATAGCTCGTAAATAGTCTTGTATAAAAACCTACCTCTCTTCCATAGGGCTCCCCACCATGTCCTCGGAACAGGCGACTGACTTGGAATGCCCAATCACTACAGCTGAGTTACTAGCCACAATTAAGTCTCTGCCTACTGGCAAAAGCCCTGGGCCTGACGGCTTCACTAGGGCATACTACCTAAATTTTTTTGACAAACTACCGGCCCCTCTATGTACCCTCCTTAACTCCCTGGCGACCTCTGGATTTCTACCACAGGAATCTTGCTGGCACACATTACAGTGCTCCCAAAGGAAGGGAAGGACCCCACCCAACCGCAAAGTTATCGCCCAATTTCCCTACTGAACACGGACCTTAACATCTTTTCTAAAATCATCGCTAACCGCTTGAAACATTTATTACCTGCATTGATACACGCAGATCAGACTGGCTTTATAGTGGTAAGAGAAGCTAGAGACAACTCCAACAGGGCCCTCCAGCTTATTCACTGGGCACGTACACGCGATCGGATGCCTCCATACTTGATTCTATCCACGGACGCAGAGAAGGCATTCGATCGCATGGACTGGGACTTCCTGAAAGCTGTGCTTGAGGGCACCGGTTTGGGCCCACACATGCTGAGATGGATTTCGGCACTTTACATGTCTCCCACTACCCAGGTCAAGGTGAATGGCGGCCTCTCCTCAACGTTCCCTATCCGAAACAGCACGAGACAGGGATGTCCGCTCTCGCCCCTTTTGTTTGCGCTGGTCCTTGAACCATTATTGCAGAGGGTTAGAGCAAATCAGAGCATCAGGGGGGTGCAGGCAGGCTCCCTAGAGCACAAACTCTTTGCATATACAGATGACATACTGTTCCACATAGTAGACCCCCAGGTCTCTTTTCCGAATCTGATGGGAGAACTGACTGCTTATGGAGAGGTATCCAATTTTCGGATAAATTACACCATGTCAGAAATATTGCCAATCACTATTCCACCAACCATGGCGGCCTCCCTGAGGGGATCTTTCCCTTTCACATGGGCTAACCCTTCCATGAAATATCTAGGCGTTCAGCTCACGGATCGACTGGATTCCCTGTATACACACAACTATATACCACTACTCAAGAAGATTTCTCATAATTTATTGTCTTGGGACAAGGCAATTTTCACTTGAGTCGACGGACAAATATCTTAAAAATGACCATACTGCCCCGTATCTTTTTCCTCCTACAAATGATACCGATACAAATACCAAAAAGATTCTTCACTGACCTACGTAGCATCTTTATTAGGTTTGTGTGGGGTGGCAAGAAACCACGTCTCGCTATGGCAATACTACAAAGAACTAAGTTGAAAGGGGGACTAGGCATACCCAACATATCCCAATATTACCAGGCAATTGCCCTGCAGCGCATATTGAACTGGAAATTCCATACACCCTTTAAGCTATGGGTTCCCCTGGAGAAAACGATGGCGGGCAGAGACTTATCCTATGCACCCTGGGTCCCCAAAGGAGACAAGGGGCTCTCTGATTGGGTCTCCCCACTGACAGTTCACTCCCTGAAAATATGGGACAGGGTGAACGCATGTTTAGCTCTGGCACCACAGACATCCCCACTGTCACCAGTGAGCGGATACTCGTGGTTTCCTCCGGGGGAACGGGTAGCCTCGCTCGGAGCATGGACGAGCGATGGAATTGTTAGCCTGGCAAGATTCGTGGAGGGAGGCTCGGTGACGTCACTCTCCACCCTGCTGGAGCAATACGGTAGCTACCCCTTTGATTTTTGGCGACACCGCCAACAAGAGACCTTTGTAGCCAAACACCACAAACAATCGCAAATTAGAACCACGCTGACAGAGTTTGAAAATATGTGGGCATCTACAGACCCACTACCCCATATGATCTCGGCACTATACGGCACTATACGGGATACTAGAGACAGCTACACCCAGCCCCAAACCCCTCTATATTAAAGAGTGGGAAAAAGACCTCCAGCACGAATTCACAGAAGATCAGCTCCATCACCTGTACCGCCTGACTCACTCGCGCTCAATAGACTCTAAGACCCAAGAAAACAATTATAAAATCTTATCAAGATGGTACAGGGTGCCCACAACCTTGGCTAGAATTTTCCTCACCGCTTCTGATAGATGCTGGAGGGGGTGTGGTATAGAAGGCACATTCCTCCACATTTGGTGGGAGTGCCCTGTGTTAACACCTTTTTGGGTCATGGTAGGCAAACATATTACAGACAGCATGGGAATAGAATAAATAAATCCCGACCCTACCAAAACATTTTCTGCTACACATCCCCCCATGCGCCTGTCTCGCTATAAACAAAGTACTCTCCCCCACCTCCTCAATGCAGCAAAGCGCCTAATACCAATACATTGGAAGAGCTTGTGTATCCCAAGCGAGCAGGACTGGTTGGGGAAGGTGGGGGAGATCATGGAGGCAGAGAGTTGGCTGGCCACTTGTCGAGACACCCGTGAACGCTTTGAGCTTACATGGGCAGCCTGGAGAGCTCACATACATGACACAACAATGGCCTCATCTAGTCTAAATGTTGCACTCCTTGCTTTAGTAGATCCATCATTTGGGAGACTTGTCCAGGCGAACCTTCTGTCAACAACTACAGGATCAACTTAAGTGTAGACATCAGCAAATCCGGTGAGACTCATTACACATGCTTCTTCCTACCCCTCTAGCCTTCCTTTCCCTCTACCCCTTTTCTTTCCTCTTTCTTATTTGTTATATGTATATTGTTGTGTTACAACCCCAGGATACTCAAGGGTCACTAGGTTTTGGACTGACCCAGGTTCTCCGAGTTCACCCATAATGTTTGTAATGTTTTGTTTTACAGCTTATGCACACCTTACCCCCTTCCAGTTTGGAGGGGAGGCCTGCTCATATAGACTGAATGTATGGGGCAGGACTCAGACCATGTTAAATGTACCCCCTCCCTTATGCTCTCCCCCTCCCCCTACCTCCTCCCCTCTCCCTCTCCCTATATCCTCCCATTAATGTTACCTTATTGTTATGTTAATCTGTTTAAAAATTGAAAATGAAAATAAAGATTATACAAAAAAAAAATTCCAATAAGCCCCCTGCATGCAGACCCCCACAACCATAGCCCAGGGTTGTCAGGAAGAGACCCTTGTCCCCATGTTGAGGGGATGTGGCCTATAATAGTTCAGGCGCTCGCTTGTCCCCCCCACTTTCCTGACCTGCTGGGCTGCATGCTCGGATAAGGGTCTGGTATGGATTTTGGGGGGACCCCACGTCGTTTTTGTTTTTTTTTTTTACATTTTGGCGTGGAAGCCCGTTGACAGCTGATGACTCATTCATTGTTAAGGACGCAGGGGCCGGCTTCCCGGCCTGCTCCTTAACATCCAGCTATGTGCAATGCAGTACGGATGTTGTCTCCGCACTGGGGTGAATCTGTCCAGGTATGAACTGAAAGTTGCTCTCCAGAAACAAAGAGCCCCAGGTGCTGGCTAATGCTAGTAGAAGCTGTGTGCAATCAGCTGATTGCCTGTACACTCTGTCTATGATGTACTGTATGACATGTTCCTGATTTTAAAATAAAGAAGTTTGGATTATAATCTCCTGGAGTGCGGCTGTCTGGATTTTCCCAATTGCACACAGCTATGTGCAATGCAGCACGCAGCGCAATGTGGGGCGTTCGGTGCACGAACATCCTCTAGTTCTGAGTACTTTTCTGTTTGTCAGTGAGGGTTTTGGGTACAACTTTGTACTTTGCTGAGGGTTCTGGGTAAAGCTTTGTAGGTTGGTGAGTGCTCTGTGAACAGCTTTCTATGTTGGTGAGGATTTAGGTTATTGCTTTGTATGTTGGTGAGGGTTCTGGATATGGCTCTGTATGTTGGTGAGGGATCTGGATACAGCTCTGTATTTTGCTGTAGGTGACATTATTAATGTCTAGTGAAAACGAAAATCAGAGCTTCTGAAGTTAGAGAAACCTACAATCAGAAACCTGCTGAGATCTCCCCATAATGTGCCCCTGCATTTTCTCTTTCATTATTTTATTTTCTTTTATTAGCAGTTGGATAAAAGTTTCAAAGATTCCCAATCATCCATGCACAGGGAGCTTCTCTGTGAAGCGTGGATATCTGTGCAAGATAGAGGACTTTCTCCCCATGGATGGACATCAGTCTATCATGAAGAGATTAGAAAACAACTCAGGTGTCACATCTGCCACCCAACCATCTTTAAAGTTCTTTTATGTTCTCAGAAATCAGCTTAAAATCCTCAAATAAAATATTTCTGAGGTGGGGACTGTGCAGATCTGTCTCAAAGTTTTGGAGAAGTTATTTTCTTATTTGATGTCTTGCGCAGTAAAGCATACCTCCCAACTTTAGAACTTGGGAATGAGGGACACTTAAAGTGATATTAAAGGTTGTATTTTTTTAAAATAACAAACATTTCATACTTGCCTGCTCTGTACATTGGTTTTGCACAGAGCAGCCCCAATCTTCCTCTTCTTGGATCCTTCGCGGGCGCTCCTGGCTTCTCCCCCTTGACCAGTGCCCCCAATAGTACGTCCATTAGACACACAGGGCCACGGCTCAGCCCTACCGTCACGCCCTTTCCTCATTGGCTAATTGGCTTTGAGCCAATGGCTCCTGCTGCGGAGGCTCCCATGCGCATCACTGGATCGAGAGGGGGCTCAGGTATTAGGGGGGCTGTGGGGGGAGCAGAGCACAGAAGGTTTTTTTTACCTTCATGCATAGACTGCATGAAGGTAAAAAACCTTTAGCCTTTACAACCACTTTAAGTTAAACTGCAAGAAATGGGTGTGGGTAAATTACGCCATATATCGGGAATGGATTAATAGAGTCTGATTAGAAACAACAAATTAACACCACCCAAGAATAAGCCCCAATTAAATTCTGTATTGTACACACTTCCCTCTATATACGTTGCCCCCTCCCCCCCCTGTGCACAATGACCCCTCTCTGAACACACTCCCCCCCCTAAACACTGCTCCCTGTAGGCACCCTGTACACATTGCTCATCTTCCTGTATACACTGCCTCCCTGTACACATGACCCCTCTCTGTACACACCCCCCCCCCCTCTCCTCAGTCACAGTGAGACAGCATCCGATTGGGTGCTGCCATCCCATGTGACTTTTGGTGGCCATCTTGGGTCAGACAGAGTCTTTTTAAGACCCTGGCTCCCGGGTTTGGCACGCATTTTGTGTGTAGATAGAGTAGGGACAGGTCATCTGTTTGTCAGGGACAGCGCTTAGCATCAGGAAAAGGTTCCGGACAAGTAGAGAAAGTGCAAGGACTCTTTCCTGGAAGCCTGCCCACTTGAGTATGAACCGGCCAGGCAACATTCTGCCCCTCAAAACAGACGCTGTTGGCACACCTGGGATGGGACCTACTGCTGCTCCTCATCGCTGAACATCCTGTGAGTGCGTCTGGACAGATTTTCTTCCTACCAGGCTTAGTATGCATTACTGAACTTTAATTTCAATACAGTTCTGTTTCTGCAACTGGGCTCTAAGTGTTTACTAATGTTTGATGTGTTGTTCTCACGCTAATGAAAAAATATGGGTATTTAAAAATTGACTGTTGCTGTGGTAAATTGAACTAATTGTTCTGAGCATTAACAGGTGTATGTAATCTCAGAGCTGTCTGTACCCCAACCAAAAATAATTAAAATACGTTAAAGTGATATGTGCTTACATGACCCCTGTAATTCACATATGCAAAAATTGATAAAAATAAACCACATTATAAAAAAAGACTATAAAACATTGTGCAAAAAGAGTACATATGTAGAAAAGAGTTCATATCTAAAAAAAATGTGTTCAAAATCTTCATAAAGTGCAGTCTGTGCTGTTGTGATCTTGATGAATAAAAAGTGCAAATCCATGCTCCCCTTTCCTTATGTGCCCTCACTCACCGATTCCTAGTGAGATGTGCGCTTGTAGTATTTATTTGAGGGTAATTACCCTAATGAAACTATGCGAGCATGAAAAGATTAAAATAGAATGAAAATAAAAATGACAATAGAAAAATGCATATATGAATAAAATAAGGAACTACACCAAAAAGAGCAAAAATCTGAATAAAAATAAATGAAAATGAAAATGTGAAAATGAAAATAAAATGAAAATAAAAATAAAAATAAATTTAAACAAAATTAATTAAAATTAATTAAGATTATTAACTTCCTTCTACCTCGATAAGACCCCCCTAAGACAGTAACCATGCCCCCCTGTCTTACTTATGTGTGTGTATATATATATATATATATATATATATATATATATACAGTATCTCACAAAAGTGAGTACACTCCTCACATTTTTGAAAATATTTTATTACATCCAGGGCCGATCCTAGAGTCACAGACGCCTGGGTGCCAGAAATATTTCTGGCGCCCCCACATGGGCGTGGTCATCTTACCAACTCCTCCCCTTTACAAATGTTTCTATGGCAACGACTCAAACACAGAGATGCTCCCCTAAGAAGTCTTTGTTACCCTGGGATCCTCCCATGATCTCTTAACAATAAAGAAAATACAGGAAGAGAGTACGCTAATGAGACCTGGAGGGGAGTCTCTCTGATGCACACACATCATTTCTGTTAGAAAGAGCCCCCAGACATAATGCAGGATACGGTCAAAGACTGCAGACGTGATACAAGAGACAGTCAGACACTGCAATCATAGTACAGGAGATGGTCAGAGACTGTAGACATGATACAGGAGACAATCAGAGACTGCAATCATAGTACAGGAGATGGTCAGAGACTGCAGACATAGTACAGGAGATGGTCAGAGACTGCAGACATGATACAAGAGACGGTCAGAGAATGTGGACATGATACGAGACGTCAGAGACTGCAATCATAGTACAGGAGATGGTCGGAGACTGTAGACATGATACAAGAGACAGTCAGAGACTGCAATCATAGTACAGGAGATGGTTAGAGACTGCAGACATGATACAAGAGATGGTCAGAGACTGGGGACGTGTACAGGAGATGGTCAGAGACAGCAGACATAATACAGGAGATGGTCAGAGACTGCAGACAAAATAAAATAGATGGTCAGAGACTGTAGACATGATAAAAGAGACAGTCAGAGACTGCAGACATGGTACAGAAGCTGGTCAGAGACTGCAGACATGATACAAGAGATGGTCAGAGACTGCAGACATGATACAAGAGATGGTCAGAGACTGCAGACATACTACAAGAGATTGTCAGAGACTGCAGACATGATACAAGAGATGGTCAGAGACTGCAGACATGATACAAGAGATGGTCAGAGACTGCAGACATGATACAAGAGATGGTCAACGCATGAGCAATGGTTCCTCTGATCATGAGTCAGCTCACTCTGATTTGCCCGTGGCGACTTCGCTGGGTAGCACCCAGATCTGTATCCTGGCAATGACTCCATTCCTTTCTCCTCCAGGGATGGCGCTAGGCTGTGTGTCTTTCCCTCTGGTGGCGCAGGGCAGTGAGGTTCTCTCTCTGATGGTGTTCTCTCAGCACTGTCCTCTCCCTCTGGAGTCCTGGGTGCACTTCCCTGAAAGCTTTTCTGGGCTCCTGTCTCTCTCTCTCTCTCTCTCTCTCTCTCTCATTCAGCTGAGCATGCTGTGTAGGCTGCAGTTTCCGTGTTACAGTGGGGCTGCGGTATAACATGGTGTCACCCCCCCTTCCACAAACTTTAGTCGCCCCTCAGTACAGACCCCCCTCCACTAAGTATAGACCCCCCTTCGTCAGTGGAGACCCCCCACTAGGTATAAACCCCTCCCTCAGTACAGATTCCCCCTTCATGAATATAGACCCCCCAGGACAAACCACCAACCCTCCATTAGTACAGACCCCCACCAGGACAAACCCCCCTCCATTAGTACAAATCCCCCCAGGACAAACCCCCCTCCATTAGTACAGCCCCCCCGGACAAACCCCCCTTTATTCGTACAGACCCCCCCAGGACAAACCCCCCTCCATTAGTACAGACCCCCCAGGACAAATCCCCCATCCATTAGTACAGACCCCCCCAGGACAAACCCCCCTTCCATTAGTACAGACCCCCAGGACAAACCCCCCTTTATTAGTACAGACCCCCAGGACAACCCCCCTCCATTAGTACAGACCCCCCAGGACAAACCCCCCTCCATTAGTACAGACCCTCAGGACAAACTCTCTCCATTAGTACAGACCCCCCCAGGACAAACCCCCCTCCATTAGTCTACCCCCCCAGGACAAATTCTCCCTCCATTAGTACAGAACCCCCCTCCACTAGTACAGACCCCCCCAGGACAAATCCCCCCTTCATTAGTACAGACCCCCCACCAGGACAAACCCCCCCATCCATTAGTACAGGCCCCCCAAGACAACCCCCCTCCATTAGTATAGACCTCCCAGGACAACCCCCCTCCATTAGTACAGACCCCTCTCCATTAGTACAGAACCCCCTCCATTAGTACAGGCCCCCCCAGGACAAACCACCCTCCATTAGTAGAGACCCCCCAGGACAAACCCCCCTCCATTAGTACAGACCCCCCCAGGACAACCCCCCTCAATTAGTACAGACCCCCCCAGGACAAACCACCCTCTATTAGTAGAGACCCCCCAGGACAAACCCCCCCTCCATTAGTACAGACCCCCGAGGACAAACCTCCCTCCATTAGTACAGACCCCCACCAGGACAACCCCCCTTCATTAGTACAGACCCCCCCAGGACAAACCCCCCTCCATTAGTACAGACCCCCCCAGGACAAACCCCCCCTTCATTAGTACAGACCCCCCCAGGACAAACCCCCCTCCATTAGTACAGACCCTCCCAGGACAAACCCCCCTCCATGAGTACAGACCCCCCCAGAACAAACCCCCCTCCATTAGTACAGACCCCCCAGGACAACCCCTCTACATTAGTACAGACCCCCCAGGACAAACCCCCCCTTAATTAGTACAGACCCCCAGGACAAACCCCCCTCCGTTAGTACAGACCCCCCAGGACAACCCCCCTCCATTAGTACAGACCCCCCCAGGACAAACCCCCCTCTATTAGTAGAGACCCCCAGGACAAACCCCCCCTTCATTAGTACAGAACCCCCCAGGACAAACCCCTCTCCATTAGTACAGACCCTCCCAGGACAAACCCCCCCTACATTACTACACACCCCCCCAGGACAAACCCACCACCATTGGTACAGACCCCCCAGGACAAACACCCTCTATTAGTACAGACCCCCAGGACAAACCCCCCTTAATTAGTACAGACCCCCCAGGACAAAGCCCCCCTCCATTAGTACAGACCCCCCCCCAGGACAAACCACCCTCCATTAGTACAGACCCCCCCGGACAAATCCCCCCTCCATTAGTACAGACCCCCCAAGGACAAACTCCACTCCATAATTTCAGACCCCCCCAGGACAAATCCCTCCTCCATTAGTACAGACCCCCCAAGACAAACCCCCCTCCATTAATACAGACCCCCCAGGACAAATCCCCCCTTCATGAGTACAGACCCCCCAGGACAAACCCCACCTCCATTAGTACAGACCCCCCCAGGACAACCTCCCTCCATTAGTACAGACCCCCCCAGGACAAACCCCCCCTCCATTAGTCAGACCCCCCAGGACAACCCCCCTCCATTAGTACAGACCCCCAGGACAAACCCCCCCTTAATTAGTACAGACACCCCAGGACAAACCCCCCTCCATTAGTACAGACCCCCCCAGGACAAACCCCCCCTCCATTAGTACAGACCCCCGCAGGACAAACCCCCCTCCATTAGTACAGACCCCCCCAGGACAAACCCCCCCTCCATTAGTACAGAACCCCCCAGGACAAACCCCCCTCCATTAGTACAGACCCCCCAGGACAAACCCCCCCTCGATTAGTACAGACCCCCAGGACGAATCCCCCTTCCATTAGTACAGACCCCCGAGGACAAATCCCCCCTTCCATTAGTACAGACCCCCCCAGGACAAATCCCCCCTTCATTAGTACAGACCCCCCCAGGACAACCCCCCCTCCATTAGTACAGACCCCCCACCAGGACAAACCCCCCTTCATTAGTACAGACCCCCCCAGGACAAACCCCCCCTCCATTAGTACAGATCCCCCCCAGGACAAACTCCCCACTATTAGTAGAGACCCCCCAGGACAAATCTCCCCCGTCCATTAGTACAGACCCCCAGGACAAACCCCCTCCATTAGTAAAGACCCCCCCAGGACAACCCCCCCATTAGTACAGACCCCCCAGGACAAACCCCCCTCTATTAGTAGAGACCCATTAACACCCGGGCGGCAGCTAGAGAGGAGAGGACAGTGTGCAGCCGCGCCGCCCGGGTGAAGAGCAGATCTAGACAGGCTTGGGCAGGAGTGAGAGACAGAAAAGGAGAACCTGTGTCAGGCTGCAGGCACGGACCGCCCTCCCCCCAGCGAAGTCACTGCACGGTTGGTCTCTCTCCACACAGAGACCAGCCGCTCCGATCTCTGGCGGCTGCTCTCCTTCTCTGACAGGAGGAGGGAGGGGTTGATGGGCTCTAGCAGCGAAAAACACAGCGGCCGCGCCGCGACGGTGATCTGCAGAGAGAGCCACCTCTGAACACGGAGAGGAGGAGGGAGGGGAGCACTCTGGCGCTTTAGCGCCCACACCTCTCTGGCGCCCGGGTGCACTGCCCCCCCGTGCACACACCTGGGATCGGCCCTGATTACATCTTTTCATGTTGCAACACTGAAGAAATGACACTTTGCTACAATGTAAAATAGTAAGTGTACAGCTTACAGCTTGCATAACAGTGTACATTTGCTGTCCCCAGGGCTGTCTTAATGAGAGGGCACACCTGGGCATTGCCCAGGGGCCCCAGCTGCATGGGGGCCCCTGCACTTTCCTCAAAGCAGCTGGTCATTGAGCCCACGCTTCCCTGAAATTGGGGGCCCCATGATGGCACTGAGAGTGATGGATACACAGGGGAGGCAGGCTGGCAGCGGTGCGCCGTGCTGTGCAGAACAATACCTATTATTTCACAGCCAGCAGGGAGGGGCGGGGCCGGAGTGCCATTGATGCTCTGACCCCGCCCCATGCAGCTTGAATGCACGGGACTCGAAGGCTGCGGGGTAGGAGCTGGAGTGGGAGCTGCTGAGTCGGCAGCACTGAGAGCCCACCTGCAGAAGTAGCATTGTGGATGGTGTCACGGTAAACCCAGCTGTCCAGCACTGTTTGCACCGAAGGGCTTGAAATGCCCGGAGGGATGCTTTCTACTCTGCCCCTCCTTCCACCCGCTTAATTGTTATAGGTGAGTGCAGTGCTGGAGGTCGGCAAAGAGCCAAAAGTTTACAAGCACTGTATCTCCACTGGAAAATGGGGCTACTACATGGATGGAATAATGGTGCTGGGGGATATCAAGGGTGTATGGGGGAAAACAATGCTGAGGGTGGATCTGGGGTGTATAGGAAGTAGCAATGCTTGGGGTAGCTTGGGTGGCTATAGTGCTAGAGGTATCAGGGATGTAGAGAGGCCACAGTGTAGGGGGTATCGGGGATGTATTGGGGTCACAATACAAGGGGCATCTTATGGTATATGGTTACAGTGCTGGGGGGAATATCTAGGGTGTAGAGGGGTCAGAGTGCTGGGGGGATATCTAGGGTGTAGAGGGGTCAGAGTGCTGGGGGGATATCTGGGGTGTAGAGGGGTCAGAGTGCTGGGGGGATATCTGGGGTGTAGAGGGGTCAGAGTGCTGGGGGGATATCTGAGTTGTAGTGGCGTCAGAGTGCTGGGGGGATATCTGGGGTGTAGATGGGTCAGAGTGCTGGGGGGATATCTGGGGTGTAGAGGGGGTCAGAGTGTTGGGGGGATACCTGGGGTGTAGAGGGGTCAGAGTACTGGGGGGATATCTGGGGTGTAGAGGGGTCAGAGTGCTGTGGAGGCATCAATCTAGCAGATATATTATATGCACAGGACAGCTTAGTTACTTTATGTATGTAGTATTTTTTTCTTTGCTGTGCAGAATGAGTTCATGTAGTTAAAGCAGAGCTCCACCCAAAAGGGGAAGCTCCGTTTGTCTGCCTCCTACCTACTTTTACCTGTTTACCTGCTTTGGGAAGTTATACTGAGACCACTGTCACTTTTTATTCAAGCGCTTTTTTACTACATAAACGTGAGTGTATTTCCTTTGTTTTTATACATTAAAAAAAAACGGAATTACGCTATATGCCTTCCTTCTTCTTTTAATGGTGGGGCTGAATACCCGATTCAACTGAGCCAGCTTACATTCAACATCCAGCTGGAGGTTATATCCGGATTGTGAACCTGATATTTCCTTTGTATACTATACCATAAAGTTTGATTGACTCACTAGGTGCACACCTACTTGAGTTAAATCCCTCCGGTAAGCATTTGTTTCTGGTGGTGGATCTACTATCAAACTATCAAATTAGTACTGTATTTGATGTTCACATATCAAGTTGAAGATTGTCACTGATCTTTTTGGACATTGCACTTTGAAGTTTCCTTTTCTTTTTAAAGACATTTTGTGTTTCAATTACAAATTGTTGGAGACCTTTTCACTAAATTTATATGACTAGTTCACCTATATTAATTGTAGTGGTTTAAATGACCTTTCACTTGTTAGCGCTGCACTTTTTCACCTTTTTTGTTACTTTTTGCAACTTGATCTACCGCTGTGCTGGTTGCTATTTTCATTGTTCCTTAGACAGCGCGGTATATGTGCATTTATAGTTCACAATAAGGATCAAACCATATTCAGTATATTTATTTACCCGTAATTATTTTTATTCATTTTTAGATTTTTATTTTATTTTTATATTTATTTTTTTTTTTAATTTATTTTTATTACATTTTATTTTAATTTTAATTTATTTTTATTTATTTTCCATTTATTTTGATTAACATATTTACATTTTCATTTTCATTTAGTTTTATTCAGATTTTTGCTCTTTTTGGTGTAGTTCCTTATTTTATTTATTTATTTTATTCATATATGCATTTTTCTATTGTAATTTTAATTCTAATTCTTTTTTAATCTTTTCATGCTTGCATAGTTTCAGTAGGGTAATTTCATGTAGGTTAATCCATAGAGCGGTGGTGAAACTAAAATGGCTCTTATATATGATTCTTATAATGTTTGGATTGTCTTTTGTTGGAAGCCTTGTATGTAAGTAATAGGTGGTGGGAATTCCAGGTAGGGAGACCCGCGGAGTAGTTCCGGTTCCCTGATACTTTACTAAAAACTTGGTATATGCTACTGACTTCATGGTATAGTGGGAGAGGCCACGGATGTAGTGGGAGGAGAGAAGGCATGTAAAAAACTAGCACGTCACTGGAGCTCGTCACCTCTGATGACGCTTCTGGGGAGGAGCGAAATGCATAAGGTGGAACTTCTGGGGACGTCATATCTGCTTGTTGGAACACAAGCCGCGAGACAAGGACCACTGAGTCGTTTCTTATGCGTGTTAAACTATTTTAAATGTGAGTATAATGATTTTTTACATTTTTATTCTAAATAAACAGAGTTACACTATGAATATTCTCTCATCTCCTCCATGTATAACCTGCCTGAGACATTAAGGGGCTGCCTAACCTTAAGGATATAGCAGATGGGTGACAGACATCTGGAGCACCCTCAAATAAATACTACAAGCACACATCTCACTAGTAGTCGGTGAGTGAGGGCACATAAGGAAAGGGGAGCATGGATTTGCACTTTTTATTCTTCTTTATCAAGATCACAACAGCACGGACTGCACTTTATGAAGATTTTGAACACAATTTTTTATATATGAAATCTTTTCTATATATGTACTCTTTTTGCACAAATTTTTATAATGTGGTTTATACATATCAATTTTTTCACATGTGAATTGCAGGGTCATGTAAGCACATATCATATTTAATTATTTTTGTTTGGGGTATAGACAACGCTGGGGTTACATACACCTGTCTAATGCCGCGTACACACGGTCGGACTTTTCAGCTACAAAAGTCCGACAGCCTGTCCGACAGACTTTCGACGGACTTTTGGCGGACTTTCGACGGACTTGCGGCGGACTTTCTAATGCCGCGTACACACGGTCGGACTTTTCGTCTACAAAAGTCCAACGGACGCTGACGGACTAAAGCTGGCTGGTAATCCGATCGTGTGTGGGCTTCTCCGGACTTTCAACTGACTTTTTTAGCCTCAAATCCGACGTACTTTAGATTTGAAACATGCTTCAAATCTTTCCGACGGACTCGAGTCCGGTCGAAAAATCCGCTCCTCTGTATGCTAGTCCGACGGACAAAAACCCACGCTAGGGCAGCTATTGGCTACTGGCTATGAACTTCCTTATTTTAGTCCGGTGTACGTCATCACGTAAGAATTCGACGGACTTTTGTGTGATCGTGTGTAGGCAAGTCTGTTCGTTATGCCACGTACACACGGTCGGACTTTTCATCTACAAAAGTCCGACAGCCTGTCCGACAGACTTTCGGCGGACTTGCGGCGGACTTGCGGCGGACTTGTTGCAGACTTTCTAACAAACGGACTTGCCTACACACGACCACACAAAAGTCCGACGGATTCGTACGTGATGACGTACACCGGACTAAAATAAGGAAGTTGATAGCCAGTAGCCAATAGCTGCCCTAGCGTGGGTTTTTGTCCGTAGAACTAGCATACAGACGAGCGGACTTCGGGGTCCGTCGTAGTTACGACGTAAAGATTTGAAGCATGTTTCAAATCTAAAGTACGTCGGATTTGAGGCTAAAAAAGTACGTTGAAAGTCCGGAGAAGCCCACACACGATCGGATTATCAGCCAGCTTTAGTCCGTCAGCGTCCGTTGGACTTTTGTAGCTGAAAAGTCCGACCGTGTGTACGCGGCATTAGTGTTTACTGCCACTGCACCTACCTATGCTTGGCAGCAGTCGGCAGGATAAGTTCCTTCTGGCAGAGGGAGGAGTGGGAACCATCATGGCCCCGTTAGGATCACCCTTGGCCCTAGGGCCTCCAACATTCCTCTGGCTGAGTGGGAGGAGAAACTAGAGAGTACTGCACACCTATATCAGGTTCCCACCCTGGCTGATTTTGGAGCTGGCTATCAACTCTTTCAAGGATGACGCCCACCGAGCTTTGATGGCGCTACCGGAAGAGAACCATGCCAGCCTGAAACAGATTGTAGCATGCCTACAGGGCCTGTTTGGGGTTTCAGAGTTGAGGCAGAGGTTCTTTGTTCCAAGGCAGCAGGTGGAGGAAAACCTTACCCACTTTGTGGTAACACTCCAGAATCTCTGGAAATAGCTGGAGAAGAGGGATGTGCACAGCTGTGCTGATAAAATGGCCTCAAACTACCTACTGAGGAACAAATTTGTGGTGGGAATGAAGGCTGGCCCAGTCAGGAGAGCTCCATAGAAGCAAATCAAAGCACAACCCGCCGTCTCCTTCCATTAAACTGTGGTGGACGTGGTTACGTGGTATGAACCCCTACACTTGAAAGAGAAAGCCTTAGCCCCCTCACCTCTGTCGGCTATACATATGGCATTAAGGGAACTAGCTCAAAACATGGCCTCCTTAAAACAAGAAATGTCCACATTCAAACGTGATTCGGCCCACCCCTCTAAGGGCAAGAATTAGTTACGGAGAGACCAGTGGCGTATCATCCATACTTTGCAGGGTGCAGAGTGCTCACTGCACACAGGCCCCCCAGGGGGGCTGTGCTATCTAACACACTGCACCCATGCCACTGAACCATTCCTTAGGGCGCCAAGATGGGGGAGCGCTAACTGTCACCTGTGTACAGGGATCCCCATCACATCCGACCAACGGCACAGTGAGAGGCCCGTCCCATCAGTGGGGAGCCCAGTACGCAGGTGGATGGCTCCATGCAGATTGCCCACCCTGCTGCCTGGACGGAACAGGGATCAGACAGGAGGCAATGGGGAGGAGAAGGGGGGAGTTGGGCATCGGAGGTAAGCAGAGGGCAGAGGGTGAGAAGATCTGGCTGGGAAAAGATCAGTAGAAGGAGCTGGACACCTGTATGAAACCTTCCGGCTCCTGACCCCCGCCATCCCCATGGTGACCTCGCACCCCAGGCTTATGAGCACCTCTTCGCCCCTCCCTCACGCTCACCCTGCCAAACTGGGACTGTACAAGTCCCTCCACTTACGGCTGCCTGATGACCTGATGCTGGAGAGGTTATCCTCTGTCCTGTAACACTGCCCCCTCCTATTGCACTGTTCCCCTCCTGTCTCTCTGCCCCCTTTTGTAACACTGCCCCCCTCCTGTCCCCCTCCTGTCTCTCTGCCCCTCTCCTGTCTCTCTGCCCCCCTCCTGTTCTGCTGGCCCCCACCAGTAACACTGGCCCCCTCTTGTCTTTCTGCCCCCTTCCTGTCCCTTTGCCTCTCCTCCTGTAACACTGCCCCTCCTCGCCCACTGCCCTCCTCCTGTCCCTCTGTCCCCCTCCTATAACACTGCCCCCTCCTGTTTCTCTGCCCTCCTTCTGTCCCACTGCCCCCCTCCTGTCTCTCTGCCCCTCTCCTGTAACATTGCCCACCTCCTGTCCTGCCGCCCCTGTCCTGGCTATCTGTCCCCCTCCTGTAACACTGCCCCTCTCCTGTCCCGCTGCCTCCATCCTGTAACACTGCTCCCCTCCTGTAACACTGCCCCCTCCCTGTCCCACTGCCCCCCTCCTGTAATGCTGCTTTCCTCCAGTATCACTGCCCCCCATCCTGTCCCGCTGCCCCCATCTTGTCTCACTACCCCCTTCTGTCTCTCTGTTCCCTTCCTGTCTTGCTGTTCTCTTCCTGTAATGCTGTCCCCCTCCTGTAACACTAGCCCCTTCCTGTCTCACTGCCCCCTTTTTGCCCAATGCACCTCCCCTCCTGTAACGCTGCCCCCCCTCTTGTCTCACTGCCCCCCTCCTGTCTCACTTCCCCCTCCTGTCCTACTGCCCACATCCTGTCTCACTGTCCCCTCCTGTAACACTGCCTTCTTCCTGTCTCGCTGCCCCCCTCCTGTCCCACTGCCCACTCCTGTAATGCTACCCCAATCCTGTCTAACTTCCCCCTCCTGTCCTACTGCCCACATCCTGTCTCACTGTCCCCTCCTGTAACACTGCCTCCTTCCTGTCTCGCTGCCCCCCTCCTGTCCCACTGCCCACTCCTGTAATGCTACCCCAATCCTGTCTTGCTGCCCCCCTCCTGTCCCACTGCCCCCTCCTGTCTTTTTGCCCCCCTCCTGTCTTGCTGCCCCCCTCTTGTCCTACTGCCTCCCTCCTGTCTTGCTGTCCCCTCCTGTCTCGCTGCCCCCCACTTGTCCCTCTCCCCCCCGCGATTGATCAGGAAACCAATGAGCCACAGACTGCCATGTTGATTGGCAGGGGCAGGCCCACCCCTCACATGTTTTGTGTTTTCACCCTGGCAGTGCAGAGGCTGCTAAGGGTTCTGGTGGTGATGTCTGTACAAGGAGTCCAGGGATGAGGGAGGATCCATCTGCATGAGGAGTCGGAAAATCCGGTGAGTCCGACAATGGGGAGGATCTGTCTGTCTGCACATATTACAATCTGCACAGGGTCACATGACCACTCTGTCCATCACTAAGCCGCACACAACTAATTTTTCATGTGCCCAGACTGGCTCCTGGAGCCCGCACACACCTGGACACATTACACCTTTAGGGGGGATCAAACATACATACACACACTGATACACACATTCACACAAACATGTACACATGCATACATAAACACGCACACACATGCCCCTACATACATACATACACACATATATATATGCACATACACTATATTACCAAAAGTATTGGGACACCTGCCTTTACACGTACATGAACTTTAATGGCATCCCAGTTTTTTAGGGTTCATTACTGAGTTGGCCCATCCTTTGCAGCTATAACATCTTCAACTCCTCTGGGAAGGCTGTCCACAAGGTTTAGGAGTGTGTCTATGGGAATGTTTGGCCATTCTTCCAGAAGCGCATTTGTGAGGTCAGGCACTGTAGACACGAAGGCCTGGCTCGCAGTCTCTGCTCTAATTCATCCCAAAGTTGTTCTATCGGGTTGAGGACAGGACTCTGAGCAGGTTAGTCAAGTTTTTCCACCCCAGACTCACTTATCCATGTCTTTATGGACCTTGTTTGTGCAATGGTGTGCAGTCATGTTGGAACAGGAAGGGGCCATCCCCAAACTGTTCCCACAAAGTTGGGAGCATGAAATTGTCCAAAATGGAGGTGGACTGGGATAATTACCCAAGGCTCACCCGTTATGTTAGCAAGAACACGGACCAGGCAGGACCCGATATTAGATACTTCAGTTTACAGTTAGTTGATGATGTAACTCCGGTATATAAGTCATTATATTGCAAAACATACCACTGTGAATATGATTTGTACTTCTCCCTTCTACCCTGCTTTAAAATGTGACATGTAACGGAAGCTTGTACTTACAATTTGTTTTTCTGACAAAATCTAATAAAAACCATTTAAACTCGAAATTGTCCAAAATGTCTTGGCATGCTGACGCCTAAGTGTTCCGTTCACTGGAACTAAGGGACCAACCCCAACCCCTGAAAAACAACCCCACTCCATAATCCCCCCTCCACCAAATGATTTAGACCAGTGCATAAAGCAAGGCCTAAAAAGACATGGATAAGTGAGTTTGGGGTGGAGGAATTTGACTGGCCTGCACAGAGTCCTGACCTCAACAAGACAGAACACTTTTGGGATGAATTAGAGTGGAGACTGCGAGCCAGGCCTTTTCGTCCAACATCAGTGCCTGACCTCACAAATGCGCTTCTGGAAGAATGGTCAAACATTCCCATAGGCACACTCTTAAACCTTGTGGACAGCCTTCCCAGAAGAGTTGACGCTGTTGTAGCTGCAAAGGGTGGGCCAACTCAATGTTAAACCCTAAGACTGCGGTGCCTTTACAGTTCATGTGCCTGTAAAGACAGGCATCCCAATACTTTTGGTAATATAGTGTGTGTACAGGGCCAGTGGCAGCATAAGGTTGCTTAGGCAACTGCCTTAGAGCGCCAGGATTGGGACATTCTTCTCCCTGTACATACTACCTGCCTCCATACACTTCGCACCCCTCTCCTACAGTGGCGTCTCTAGTTTTAATATTTAGGGGGGGCACATAGGAGGACAGGGACAAAAGTAGGGGGGCCAACCATAAAACGCAAATATATATTTGTAGTCAGAGTCTTCACTTGGAAATGTTATAGCCTAACTACCAAGGCCTGAGGTGTGCCTTAGCCAAGCTGGTCAGTTCGCCTGAAAAAGAGGGCATACCCTGAATGTATGAATATGAAAAATGTATGATGTGTAAGAATATATGAAGGTTTGGGGGAAACGGGTGAGTGGGAACCCTGAATACGAGCCGACGCAGGATCAGGCAGAGGAGGAGGGATATGTACCCCTCAGACTCCTCCCACAAATACAGGCTAGCCTTCGGCCATCCTTCTAACTTGTAGTCAGAGTCTTCACTTGGAAATGCGATACCCTAACTACCAAGGCCTGAGGCGTCCCTTGGCCTAGCTGGTCAGTGCGCCTGAAAAAGAGGGCAAAAAGACACGAAAGTAGGTGTGATAATAAACCTAGATGAAAGGTAGGTAACAAGCCATCTAAATAGGGTAGCGCACACCCGGATGGCTTCAGTATACGGATCTGGTAAGTATCAGCTATAACAGGATGAACACCAACGCCCCATGGATTGATGATAAGAAGAGACCCCCTGTTTGTAACCTGCAACTGCCCAGAACCCAAATAAGTAACCCGTGAATGATTTGGAATAAGCCCAATTTCCACAAAAACCCAGACATGAGAACGAACTGCTTGTAACGAGAGGATGCGTTAGGGGGGAAAGGGAGTAAGGGCTGACCCGAGGATCCCTTGTGAAATAATAGCATAACGCTTCAAACAGACACCAGTTAAGTAGCTCCGTAAAATTCCCACGAACCCCTGGCCTGTCTATACTTGGTATGGGGAAGTTTAAGAGAGTGAGCCGCAAAAATGGATGACCTGACAGGAGTTTGCAGGGGTCTGAAGTGCTAGATACCTAATGGATATGTTTGATAGTGTTGCGGATAAGGCCAATACGCTGTGGCAATGTGCACCGTTAAACATGTAGAAACCATACCAGACACCCAAAACTGGTCCCGCACTATATAAATCGGGTCGTGCTTCTGCTTGTAACCTGACAACCGAGTCTGAGTCCTGAACAGGGGAAGGAGGGCCAGACTCCATCTGGGGAATTAGAGCCGAGAGTGGAACCCAGAATAATGATGACGTTTGGCCCGAACCTACCACTTTTTGGGCCGTCAAGGGGTCGTTGGCTGAGCACACACCCTAAGAGAGACTATAAATCCCTGGGTGGTAACCAGGGTCTCCATGCAACAGGACATCAACTGAATGAATTAACCCCTGACCCCCCTGCAGGTACCGAAGACCCAATGGAGTGCTTGGCAAGGTTTCAAAGCAAGGACTGCTTTTGACCCAAGGGTAAGCCCAGTGGTGGAACAACATCTTCAACATTTATCTTATCCTACCAACGGGCAGGTCTAATGGAAGTAAGTTCAAGCATTGTTGATATCAGCTTGGATGCTGAATCGTCAAATCCATGGACGAGTACCTTGATGAGAAATGTTCCCACAAGAAAGAGAGCAGCCAAAATGTAACAACCGATATTGGACACTTGCTGCTGGTGGTCCGGCCCCCACCTGCAGAACGAAGGTAAAGAACCAGTCCAAGCACCCCTAGGAAATTACTGCCTCCAGTACATTGATTGGCAAAGAAGCATGACTGTCTGCTGAAGCCAAAATACTACAAACAAAGAATCTGACGAGGTGGTGATGAGTCCCGCGTTTAGGCCTGAAAAATACTTCCAGCAGGGCTGTCTGATGACCGGGGATGGGAGATTCCAACACAGCCCCGACAAGAAGCTTTACTTGGCTCAAACATATTAATCAGAAGGCCCAATAGACCGGACCAAGGGGATCCTGACTTAGCCTGCAGGAATGTAGGAAGAGCAGGAGCTCGGAGTGTGCTGGGAGTGTGCTGACACCCTGCCTCCGACCGCGCGAGCTTCGATCATCTCCATTCTGACTTGCAACCGAACAGGTCGTGGAGAGCATATTTAGCCCATGACCGAAACCCGCCATGTCCGAACATGCTGTGACTGAACGCGCTGTAAATGAACACGCTGTGAGTGAACACACTGTGACAGCACCGGCTATGACTGAAACACGCTGTAACTGAACCCGCTAAGATAGCGACCGCTATGACAGGAACCGCTGTGACGCCCCCCGCTATGACCAAATGCTATGACCGGACTGCTGTGACTGGAGACGTTCCAACCGAACATGCCCCAACTGGAACATGCCGTGACTGGAACACGCCATGACTGGAACATGCCATGACTGGAACATGTCTTGACTGGAACCCGCCATGACTGGAACACTCCAAGCCCAAACATGCTGTGCCTGAAACGCTATGACTGAAAACGATATGACTGAAAACGCTATGACTGGAAACGCTATGACTGAACCCGCTATGACTGAACCCGCTAGAGTGAACCCGCTATGACTGAACCTGCTGTGACAGCCCCCCCACTGTGATGGACCCACTATGGCGGACCCGCCATGACCGAACCACTCTGACTGAACCAGATGTTCTGACTGAACGTGCCCCGGCTGGAACACGCCATGACTAGAACATGCCAGGCCGGAACCCGCCATGACCGGAACCCGCCATGACCGGAACACACCATGATTGGAATGCGCCATGACTAGACACGCTAAGATTGCAACATGTTATGATGAAACATGCTGTGACTGAACACGCAATGACTGGAACATGCTATGGCTGAACCCGCTGTGAGTGGATCACGCTGTGGTAGAACATGCTATGACTGAAACACGCTATGACTGAAACTCGCTATGACTGGCACGCTGTAACTGGAAGTGGAGGATGCCCCCCCATATGCCAGTGTGAGTCCGGGAGGGGAGTGAGAACCGGGAGAAGCAGGTGGGCGACCCCTTCGTTGATGTTGGATTTTGCACAGGGGGAAATGAATGGGCAGACGGCCGATCCCCCCTCCCGGCGTGAGCATCGGGAGAAGCGTGCGGGCGCCCCCTCGTGATGCCGGATTTGCACTGGGAGAAATGAGTGGCGGACAGCCCCCCCGGTATGAGCACCGGGAGAAGTGGGTGGGCAGCCCCCTTGATGATGCCGGATGAGCACTGTGATAAGTGGGTGGACGGTCTCCCCGTGGTGCCCGGTGTGAGCATCATGAGAGGAACCGCCACAACTGCTGCAGCTGACCGCCGCTGTGCAAGGAACCTGGAAGTTATGTGCGTCGGCTGTGACCCTGAACACGAGTCGTCGCAGGATCAGGCAGAGGAGGAGGGATATGTACCCCTCAGACTCCTACCACAAATACAGGCTAGCCTTCGGCTAGCCTTATAACATATATATATTTTTTTTTTTTTCAAGAATAGAATAAACTTCAGGAGGTCTTGTTACAACCTTACCATGGCCCATCTATGCAGCCTCACCAGTGTCCATCTATGCAGCCGCACCAGTGCCCATCTAGGCAGCCTCACCAGTGCCCATCTATGCAGCCTCACCAGTGCCCATCTATGCAGCCTCACCAGTGTCCATCTATGCAGCCTCACCGGTGCCCATCAATGCAGCCAGATTAGTGCCCATCAATGCAGCCTCACCAGTGCCCTTCAATGCAGCCTCATCAGTGTCCATTAATGCAGCCTGATCAGTGCCCATCAATGCAGCCTCACCAGTGCCCATCAATGCAGCCTCACAAGTGCATGGTGGAAAGGGGGGGCAAGCGCCACCAGATTACATAGAGTGGGGACCTCCCACTTACCCGGTGGCCGTGCCGTGTAAGCAGGAGTTTTGTGTAACCCGATGCCACTGGGGACTTCTGGTCACCCTAGGATAGTGGCCAGCAGGCCCCACAGGTCAGTGGCCAGTGGGACCCACAGGCCACTGACCTACTGGCCACTGACCTGTGGGTCCTGCTGGGAGCGGACAATAGCCTATCGGTCCTGGTGGCCTGTGGGTCCTGCTGGTCACTGACCTGTGGGTCCTGCTGGGAGTGTACAATAGCCTATGGGTCCTGCTGGTCACTGACCTGTGGGTCCTGCTGGGAGCGGACAATAGCCTATGGCTCCTGCTGGCCTGTGGGTCCCGCTGGGAGCTGGCCATGGCCTATGGGTCCTCCTGCTGGGAGCTGGCCATGACCTGTGGGTCCTGCTGGCCTGTAAGCCATGGTCAGTGGCTAGCAGGACCCACAGGTGACTGGCCAGCAGAACCCACAGGTCGGCTGCCAGATCCCAGCAGGATTCACAGGCCATGGGCATGGTAAATGAGGTGTATGGGGGAAGATCGATAGGATGATCATGTGGGGGTCAGCTGCGGGTGTCAGGGTCTCTCACCTCAGCTTGTTATGGGCTGAATCAACAGCTGCCAGCTTAGACAGGCTCAGAGCTCAAAAGAGGTCCTCTTCTCCTCTTTGCACCACGGCTTCCTCCAGTCCTGGGGGGGTTGGTGATGTTGCTCCTCTCTCATTGTACTGCAGCCACCAGTCCTGGCAGGCAAATATCTGACCGTGGTGACTGGGAGTTGTAGCATAAGGGCCGGCTCAGGACGGCAGACTTCAACTCCCATAAACAACAGCGGTGGCCGTTACGTGACGTCACCTAGCATCAACTTCCTTGAGGCTCAGAAAAACTGACAGAAAAGTGGTGAGTCATTCAGGCGGACAGCCACGACGCCAGCCGTTAGGCCAAAGATAGCTGACATCCTTCAATATGTAGTGGGTTGTGAGGCATAGTGGGTGCAAAGATGGTAAAAGTCATTGGGCGCCAGACCCTTCTTGGATGTAAAAGAGGTTTTATTTCTTTTGACAGTCCTTTTTGTATTTTTTGGGGAAAGGGGGTTAGGGCCAGGACGCCCTTAAGTAGTTATAGATTCAATTGGCAGACTCCGAGACTTCAATAGGAGGACGGATGTGCAGGGAAAGGCCCCAGCAAGGAGCCACTTCAGGAATGCTGTCTCCTATGGCAATAGTCCTTTAACAGTTCCTAACCCAAACCTAACAGTTCTTTCAGCTCCACTACAACTGCCTTTTGTAGTTCTCCAACACTGAGCTCCCGGTCTGAGCTCACTAGACCCACTGATTCACTGACTCTGCATCCCTTGAGCTCCTCTAACTCCCTCAAGCGTCACCCATGCCTCCCTAGCTTGGCACTCCAGATACTTCTCAAGCTTCAACCCTGCTAACCGCGCATTGTCAACAGGACAACTCAAACTTTTATTCACAGAGGATATAGCAGCATCAATTGTTGGTATACTCCACATCTTAGTACATTTTTCCTCCATAGGTTAAAGTGTTGAAAACTTTTTAGGAGGGAAAAAATGCTTATCTGGGTGATCCCACTCAGAATACATAAGCTTTTCTAGTAATGAATGGACAGGAAAGGCACGCAAGGCTTGAGGAGGCTTTAGTGAACCCAAACAGGAAGTGGGTTCTTCAACCGACTCCGTTAAGGGTAGCTTAAGTGTGGAGCGGACCATTTCAGTAAGAGAAGGCACCAGCAACTTCTCAGCATGTGAAGCTGAAGAAGGTCCTTCCCCACTTGATCCCTCGGAAGAGGAATCATCAGCCTCTTGACAGTCTCCTGATGGGGATTCATCTTCCCCCTCCCACTGTTCCTCTGTTTGAGTATCCTGGGTGGTAGAAGGGGACCTAATGCGTTTTCTTCCACTCTGTGAAGATGCGATTAAAGCCACTAATCTGTCCTCCAATCCACTTATAGCTGAAGAGAAAACCTGCTAAGTTATATAGACACGGGCTGAAGAGTCGGAAGTAATCGCAGCCCCTGATGACCCCGATGGCTCATTCTGACCAACCCCCTAGGTCTTTCGGGGGGATGGTGTTGCCCTTGTTTTTTGTAGTATTTGTACCACTCCCTCTGGTCATGGTGCTAAGCACAAATGCAGAGGTACTGCCAAAAAAATGCACTTACTGCTGAACAATAATCCAGCAACTGCCGCTGCTATTAAGCTCAGCCTGATGCAAAGTAAACGTGTCCTGGGAATGCTTGTGTCAACCAACTGTAGCGCTGGTAGATTTGCGATCTACCATCTGATAGGTAAATTTAGTAACTTGTTCGTTAGAAAGGTTAGATTTGCCTCTGTTCCAGCTTGGCTGACGTTGCGTGTGTTTCCATACTGAGCCGTGGGTGTCGCTCTTACCGCTGGCTAGTGTTGGAAAGGCAGCGTGTCTAAGCATATGGATGCTCTTCTGTCCCGGAGACAACTCGGTGGAGGTGGTGCTTTGAGTTGCATTCTGGGCGAGGGTATTTGTGGGACAGACGCCATATTTTTGGGTTCGTTTTTACAGCCACCTGCTGGCCCTCTTGGCTGACAGGTATGCGTTAGAGAGCTATCTCGTGGTCCTATGTTCCGGAGGCCCACGTTGCTGCGGCGCAGGGGTGGGCCAAGAAGCTTGTCTGGGGCTTACCACAGCGGCCGAGGAATGGTCCTGAGCTGTCTATCCAGAGTGAAGAAGCTGGACAACCGAGGAGATCCCAGGGGAGGACCCGTCATGGAAGGATCATGCAACGTGCTGGTCTGGAGAGGGGCCTGGTGACTCGGTTGGAGGACGTATCCTAAAGTAATTGTACAGCATAGTGTTGCCGGGTTTGGCCTAAAGGTTCAAGCACTGTGACTGACATTCATCGCAAAAAAACAATACATCCTGTGGCAGAGGATCGTACGGGTTTATCCGAAACAAGTCTGTGGCAGAGACTTTTGTTCTTGCTACGTACTGGCTGCTAGGCTAGTGAGAGAGGCCTATCCAGGCATGCAAGGAGTGTGTCCCACCAAGGGAGTGCATTCTACTGAAATATCCAACCCCAAAGGACATTTGTCAAGAATCTTACTAAAAAGGTATTTGAGTTTTCCTCTGCAGTTTCCCTTCTGTCTCTTTCCTGCTACTTCCTTTGTTGATGGTTTAACCGGTTCAATATCGGGCATTTTCACCCCCTTCCTTCCCAGACCAATTTTTAGTTTTCAGTGCTGTCGCACTTTAAACTGCGCGGTCGTGCGACGTTGTACCCAAACAAAATTGACGTCCTTTTTTCCCCACAAATATAGCTTTCTTTTGGAGGTATTTGATCACCTCTGCGGTTTTTATTTTTTGCGCTATAAACAAAAGAAGAGCGACAATTTTGAAAAAAAAACACAATATTTTTTACTTTTTGCTATAATAATCCCAATTTAAAAAAAAAAAACACATTTTTTCCTCAGTTTCGGCCGATACGTATTCTTCTACATATTTTTGGTAAAAAAATCGCAATAAGCGTATATTGATTGGTTTGCGCGAAAGTTATAGCGTCTATGAAATACAGGATAGATTTATGGCATTTAAAAAAAAAAATTATTTATTTATTTTTTTTACTAGTAATAGCGGCGATTGCGATTTTTTTTCGTGACTGCGACATTATGGCGGACACATCAGACACTTTTGACACATTTTTGGGACCATTCACATTTATACAGCGATCAATGCTATAAAATTGCATTGATTACTGTGTAAATGCGACAGGCAGTGAAGGGGTTAACCACTAGGGGGCGGGGAGGGGTTAAATGTGTTTCCTAGGGAATGCTTCTAACTGTAGGGGGAGGAGGGGCACAAGGGGAGGAGACCGATCAGTGTTCCGCTGTTCTGGGAACACAGATCGCTCTCCTCTGAGCTGACAGGACGTGGATCTGTGTGTTTACAGTTACGGTTTACGGTTAACGGGCAATCGCGGGTGCCCAGGGGACATCGCGGCCGCCGGGCACACGCACCGGGTCCCGAGCAACGCGGCGGGCGCGCGCCCCGTAGGTGGCCGGGAACCCGAGGCCGTCATATGACGTCCACCCAGGATGGGAGATCCCATCTGTGGACGTCATATGCCTATACGCGGGTAGGGAAGTGGTTATTAAAGCATTGAAAACGTACTCCAGTGTTGGTGCGTGTGTCGTCCAGAGGTAAACTCAACGGAACCCTAGACCCGGTGCCGGTGAAACAGAGGGAAGAAGAGTGAAGGTAACAAGCCCGCTTAAACCAGCAGCTCCACCGGGAGTTAGTGCTATACAACACTCACATGTGTCTGCTCTGTGTCCCTCTTTCAGCTGTATGCACCTGAAAAAAGGTGCACTTTATAGCTACACAGCCCCTGTTGTGGACGCTGAAGCACGCCAATGCCGCTAAGCACCCCCCCCTGATCTTTTTAAAGATACAGCTTTCCCGCGCGAGCGGGCTCCGATCTGACCAGATCGTATGTGGGGAGGGCTGGGGTGGAGGAGAGGAGGAGAGCTTCCGGATGGAGACCATCCGAGTGCTTGCTACAGTGTGATTGGGCGCCTCTGGCGGAGGCGGTGTCTGAGCATGTTGTGTGATGTCATGGTGCAATGCAGCCAAGCAGAGTGGCCAGAGCCTTATGTGCAGGTCTGTGGTATGGGAACAAGGCAGGCTGGGACCAGGACCGTCAGTACTGTTTAGACTGGAGTGGACTGGAGGGACTGCTAGGCTTGGCGAGAGACTGTCACTGTGACTCAGGAGGGGACGTGTTGTGTCAGTGAGGAGTCCTCAACATCTGTACTGCTGCACACTGCTGTCAGTGTCACTGTGAGAATCAATTTAATGTGTGTGTGCGCCCATTCTAATTTCTTGCACTCCTGAGTCCTGTCCCTGAGCCACTTACTTACTATATCGAAAAAAAAAAAAAAAAATTGTTTTGCCTTATTATCTACCCTAAATTATATTGCTAATTGCATATTGTACTTGTTTGTAGCCTAAATACTCTTTTGCACTTAAAACTGTAATTTTGTAACTTTTGGAAATGCCAGTAAAAACGTGGCTGTGCCAGTAAATTTTGGGTGTTGTGTCAGTAAATTTCAATCTGGTAGGTTGGCAACACTGGGGGGAACATTCCCAAGAGGAAAAAACCCTACCCTGCATCTTACCCGGGGCTTGGGCTGGAAGAAGCATGCAGCTTGTGACACAGAGGCGAGACTGACAAGCATGGAATCAGGTAGGTGCTCTTGACAGCCCCCGGTGGTGACTATAGGCATGACAACATTTACGTTAAAGGAGAAATATCCACAAGAATTAGAAAAATTCCTTAGGAATCTCCCTTACCTTTTCCAGCTGCAGGGTTCTGGTAAAACCCAGACCCAATCCTCACCCTTCACGGTGGGCTCCGTTAAAAAACCTTCAGGAACCGGTGCCCCTTTTTATCTGCGGATCCACACTCCTGGGCCTGTAAAGCACCTCGCCAGGAATATGGCTGAAAAAAACAAATACTGGATCCGGGGTCCAGCTCTCTAAAAAGAGAAGCATTACAGGCATAACCTTGTTTCTTCGGACACAAGGCCCGGGTACCATTCAATTTGGCCTGGAAAAGACACTTTGAATGGATCCGGTTGCATAGCTTGCCCCAGCAAGGGAATATTCCAGTGGAGCTCAGCGTAGCACATCTTTACTCGTGACCACACCTAAGACACTGGCGAAAAAACTGAGGTACTCCCGGCAAGGGGAGGGGTTATATGGGGAATTTAACTTCCTCTTTAGGGTGTGCCAGTGCCCATTACCTGAAGGTGCCATATAACCCATACAGTTATTACTGTGGCTGTGTGTCCCGTGATGTACAATAAAGAAACACATTTATTGATAGGGTTACATACTGTATACAAATTACACACCAGGCAGTATTTACAACACAATGTACAGTGTAGGTCCCCTGGCTTATATGATATTTACAAATTACCCACAGCAACTATATTTACAATACAATATAAGATGCGAGTATAGCGTTAGATTACCTGTTAACTACAGGTCGGCCCATGGTGGCTACTGTCTGTTCCCACACCAAAGAGGGACTTAGCTTGGTCACAAAGCATTATATCCCCCCTCCTTTGTGTACTGTGGCTAATATGATTCTTCCTAATTGGTCACTGTACCTAGTAAATGTATATTGGGCACTGCCTGATTGGATAAGTCAAAGAAGGTTGTTGTCTACTACCCAGGTGAGATGTGATCAGGGAAAACAAAAGGCCAACCTTTGAAGTTGAACTAATTACCATAACACCAACACAACACTCAATACTTTAAATATATTTTCTTCTAACTGAAATATATTTCTAATTGCAATATTATTTACAGCTGTTAATGGAGATTTCACATAAACCCATTATGTAACACTGCCCTGCAAGCATCTCCTCCACTGGCTGGGTCCCTGGCTTGATCACTGCCTGAAGTTTACCGATTCTCCACTGTACCCGTTCGGTGAGAATATGGTCCGGTACTTTCTTCAGTTACTCACTGTGGTCCCTGGTAAAGGTGGTTGGTCCCTTTGTGGTGACAGCTTGCCTTCTACCTCTGACCACTGACAGGTTCTCCGGCCAACAGAACCGTCACTTTCGGTTTGACTGAAAGCCGCAGTCCCAACCCAGTGCTGCCCTCTTACTTATGGATAAGCCCTCACACAGCCTGGCAGTAAGATGCCCATGGGATAGGCCTAATATCTGGCACATGTCCACCCATCCAGGTGGCACAGAACACAGATCACCTGACCTTACCTGAATATATAGGTTCTCCTAGCAGGCCAAGAATTCAAGAAAACCCCTGCCCATTGGCTGAGACGCCCCAGATACTCATAACCTGACCTTGGGTTTCCCTTCTCATATCTAGTACCACCAAGTTCCCGGCCACTTAGTGGTAGAAAAGAAAAGTGCAACAAGGCCAGAATTAGGGAGAAATCAATAGATTTCTATCAATCGACCAAGACGACTACTTTTGGCAAGTAAATTTGTGAGGAGCTCCCTGACAAAACCCCAGGGTGCTACATGTACATACTACCCACTGCCATACACTCTGCACTCCTCTCCCTGCACATACTACCCACCATCATACACTCCGCACTCCTCTCCTGCACATACTATCCACTGCCATAGATTCCGTACTCCTCTCCCTGCACATACCACCCACCGCCACAAATGCCACACCCCTCTCTTGCACATACCACCTTCTGCCATATACTCCCCACTCCTCTCCTGAACATACTACCCACCCAATACACTCAGCACTCCTCTCCTCCACATACCACCTACCACCATACACTCCACACTCCTCTCCTGCACATACCACCCACTGTCATACACTCTGCACCCCTCTCCTGCACATACTACCCACCGCCATACACTCTGCACTCCTCTCCCTGCACATACTACTGCACTGCTTTTACTTCTACTTTTTTTGAAGGTTTGGTTTATTGACCTTTTTGTGCTAGCTGCTGCCCTTTTTTTTTGTTTCCCGCTGAGCGCTGACTTTATACATTCAGTCTGTTTGCTGTTTCTTTGCCGATGTGGCCTGACTCCAATATGGCACCATCTCCTTCCTCCTTGCTAAAAGTAGGAACGCAGCATCTTGGTGGAGGAGAGGACTGACCCTGAAGTGCACCACTCCCAGGTCTAGATGATTGGGTGGACACACCTTTCCCCACTCCAACTCTGAGCGCTCTGCAGTCTCTGGCCCTTTCTGAATGCTCAGGAGCCTTCATCACTGAATTGCTGCTGCTACAGGCCCTCCAGGACATCCAGGCTTCACTTGCCACATTTCCTACTAGGTTGAGGAAATGTGGCAATGGGTGGACACACCTTTCCCCACTCCAACTCTGAGCGCTCTGCAGTCTCTGGCCCTTTCTGAATGCTCAGGAGCCTTCATCACTGAATTGCTGCTGCTACAGGCCCTCCAGGACATCCAGGCTTCACTTGCCACATTTCCTACCAGGTTGAAGCTAAATCAATGGGCCTCCCACATTGAAATTTTCCTAAAGAGGGGAGGTAGAGGCCATCAATTGACCGTTAATGAAACCAAACGAACAGCATCAAGACTCCCACCTTGTGGCCTTGTAAGACGCCATCAAGCGTGTGCTTGGGAGTCTTACTCATCTGAGAGCAGACCTCAAACCCACACTTATAAGGATCCTAAAAAAATACCTGGTTTAGGACTCTGAGATGGAGTTGGAACTGGACTGCGTGCACCGATGGGATTTTTCAATAGATGTACTATGAAGAGTGCATTTTTTCACGATAAAGGAGGAAATAATGAGGAGTGCCTGGCACGACAGGCTGCTTGAATGTGATGGAGCTACCGTGCAACGAATACTAGACATTTCTCGAATTACTCTGGCTATGTGCAGAAGCCTCTCCTGGATCGTCTAAAGGACATAGGAGCATCTTACAGATGGGGTCACCCCTTCCCCATTTTTGTGAAAGACAACAACCAATTTGCGTTAAACACACCGGATCAGCTTCCCGAGCTCCTCCATTTTCTTGATATTGTTTCAAACCCTGTTTCAAATTCATTGGAAGCTGCCGACGAGGCAGCGGGCCCAGCTACGCCACAACCACCGTTGCCACAAAGTACCCTGTTTGCTCAGCCAGGTCTTCTTCATCATGAGGGTCCCCTTCAGTGAATACACCCTGAACAAGACCACCACACTGGCTGGTTGACTTAGATAGGCTTGGGCCATCCTGTTGGGTGAGTGGCCTGCGTTCTTTTGTCTTTTCTGGCCATTGGGTAATGGAGTTAAAGACTGAACTTTGGTAATGGCCTTATGTGTCCTCTTTCTTGGGGTACTTCTCAGCCACTGCCTTGTGTTTTTTTCTACTGTAGCCTCCAGTGCAGGGAGCCCAGGCCCCCATGCAGGTGAGACTTACAGAAGCTGATTCTGCCATGTTGTCTTTTCACATATGTTGATTTATGGTTACTTAGAACTGTTATTTATTATGGAACTTTCAAATGTTTATCTGATATACTGTGGTCATCTGCTGTCTGGACTTTGGGTACATACTTTTGGCTTGAGCCACCCATAGATGTCTCCACGATCACACAGGCATGGGTTTAACTATTTGTAGCCTAGCATTATGGTACAGGAAACACCCGGTGGTGATCCCCTTCTACTGGTTACTATCTTAACGAACAGATGCAGTGTCCACATTTTATTTTTCTGTGTCCCCTTCTATTTGACTTGGGTATTCCCTCTCAATTCAAAAAACCCCTAGACCTGTTTCCCACCAATGGTGATGTGGCCCTAGTATAGGCTATGCCTGCCAAGCTCACCTTATAGCTTGAGTATTGAAGCTGGGGCCTCCTTTGTCTAACTGAATGTATGTGTTTTCTACATACTCACTTGCTATCAACAGCATGTAATTTTGAGGATGAAGTCTGGAGCAGTTCTGATATAAAGCCTGTGGCTGTCTTTTATCAACTATTATGGTGTTGCGTTTATTGTTCTTTTTGCTTTGCTAAGCAAACCAAGCCCCAGGGGGGATAATACCCCCCCCCCCCCTTCGCTCTTTTCCTAACAGTCAAATAATACCTGCTCATAATTGTCATCCTGAGGACTCTCTCCAATCTTTGGCTGTATCCTCTCCTAAAGCTGGCCCATTGGCAATGCCTCCAGTGATCGGGGCAACTTGACTACCGTCTAGTGCCTCCAATCCTCAATTCAAACCTTTCCTCGCCTCTGACCAATTCTGTCTCAAGGACTTTGGGACGCTAAAAGTCAATTGAAAAGATACAAGCCATGATCTCACCTCCTATTCTATTTCGACAAGCTTCTCAAATCCACCATTTTCTTTGTGCTGTTAAACATTTTTGCACAGATGATTCCCCATGGCATCAGGGTTTATTTGTTATATATAAGTGGATCTTGAGCCTGGATGAGGGCTTTGTCCCTCCCTTTCTGAGGTTTTGTTTTTTGCTCATTATAAGTCAAATATTTTACACACGGTGATACTCTTGCCCACACAAAATTTTCCTGGCCATCTCCCCATTGTGCTGGAGGTGTGAGCAAGAAGGGGGGACCCGAGCCATTTAGGAGAGGGTTCAGGCTAGAGATGGGCCAAACGACCCACTGTTCGGGTAGCGGCATAATTTTCGAACATCGCAAACGTTCGAAACCGAATAACGAACCCCATTGAAGTCTATGGGACCAGAACTGGAAAAATCAAAAGTGCCCATTATGGCATTAGGGAGGCTTATATGCAAATAATTAGGCATACAATAGTTATAGGGGTCCGGGGTACTGCCATGGGGGACATGTATCAATGAAAAAAAAGTTTGTAAAAAAAATCATTTTTAAATGAGCAGTGATTTATCGATGCTTAAAGTGAAACCATAAAAATGAGAAATAACAATAAAAATGGAATATTTCTTTAAATATAGTGCCTGGGGGTCCCCTTAGTCCCCCTGTAATGTGGCACATCTGCACCATGTATAGAGCCTGGTGAAGCAATAATGGCATTTAAAAAAGCCAAAAAAAATTCCAATTTTCATTCAAGCTTTCTTTATTTTATAAACAATGGATTGTGGAGCCAGACTGTATAATGAGGCCACAATTTTGTGCACTTGGAACAAGATTTGAAATTTTTTGGATAAACTCTTTCGCAGACTTTGGATAGAAGTAACAGGTGTGGAAAAATTGGGCTTTTAGTGTCAGTGGTTCCTTCACACCGTAACCCTATAGAGATACTCTGGCCGAAAGCAAGAATTGGCCTTTGTTGTAAAAAAATTTAAAAGATATGCACCTGTCAAACAGGTGTGGAAAAATTGGTCTTTGGGTGTCAGTGGTGCCTTTACACTGTAACCCTATAGAGGTACTCTTAATGAAAGCAAGAATTGGCCTTGCTGTCAAAAATGTAAATGATATGAACCTGTCAAACAGGTGCAAAAAAATTGGGCTTTAGGTGTCAGTGGGGCCTTCATACCATAACCCTATAGAAGTACTCTTGATGAAAACAAGAATTGTCCTTGCTGTCAAAAATTGAAATGATCTGCACCTGTCAAACAGGTCTGGAAAAATTGGTCCTTGTGTGTTAATTGTGCCAATGGAACCTACACCAAAAAATTTCAGATGAAACCAACGTCCACAAAACTAGGCAGCCTAGACAGTCTTTCAGAGATTCCAGATCAAGAAAGCACTTAAAGCGGAGTTCCACACAAAAATGGAACTTCCGCTTTTCGGAACCCTCCCCCCCTCCGGTGTCACATTTGCCACCTTTCAGGGGGGAGGGGGGTGAAGATACCTGTCTAAGACAGGTATTTGCACCCACTTCCGGCATAGACTCCCATGGGAGTCTATGCCTCTTCCAGCCCCGACCGCGCTGTCTGCTGGGAACACACAGCTCCCAGGAGAGAGCGGGGACCACTAGGGACGCGCAGCGCGACTCGCGCATGCGCAGTAGGGAACCGGGAAGTGAAGCCGCAACGCTTCACTTCCTGATTCCCTCACCTAGGATGGCGGCGGCAGCTGCCGAGAACCGAGCGGGTTCTCGGCGTCCCCTGCCAACATTGCTGGACCCTGGGACAGGTAAGTGGCCATGTATTAAAAGTCAGCAGCTGCAGTATTTGTAGCTGCTGGCTTTTAATATTTTTTTTTTTTGGCGGTGTAGGTGAACCCCCGCTTTAATCAGCGACATCAGGGGCTTGGTAGCTGCTGTGTTTGGATTGAGTTCACCTGCTGGTGGCACTCTCCTGTTCTGAGCTGTTTGCTGCAGCTCCAATGTCCACCAGCAGGTGTCTCCCTGGAGCCAGCAGCCTGTGGTAATCAGGCACATTAGTGTTCAGCTGCGGGGGGGGGGGGGGGGGGGGGTCTACTTAAGGCTACTCCCCCCTTTCCCTGACATGTCATGATTCTGATCCATTCCTTGCTACCAGTTTGTTCCTGATTGCCAGATCCAGCCTGCACTTCTCTGCCTTGCCCTTGCCACCCTCTGCCTTGCTCCTGCTTAAGTTTCCAGCCTTGATCTCCTCTACCTCGCATCCCTGCATTCCCTGTACCCTCAGCAGTATATTGTATGTATTTGTAGTATTTCATTAGTAGTTAGGTTTATTAGTTATTTTGGTTCTTGTTTGTCTTTGGGGTTGTTCATGTTTGTTGTGTTCATGGTTTGTTGTTTTTTACTGTAAATGTCACCTTTAAAGATATATACTTTGATTGTTTGGTCTCAGTTCCCTTGTGTGGCTACGTGTCTGGTCTCTTTAGCCGCTGATTCCTGACATAATCGTGACGCCCACTAACGACCAGATCTGTTACACTTGGGAACTGAAAGCCAGTTGCTTGAGTTTTTTTGCCTTTGTCAGAATGCTAGGGGTTAAAGATTTGTGTCGTTCACTTTGGCAGGATCTCATTGAGGAGGAGCTGTTGGGAAGCATTCTGACAGCACATGCTTTAGCTGTTGAGGGTAGATTCTCCCTTAGTAACGTACAACCCTTGATTCAGGTCTGTTCTGAGCTACTATTTCAGTGTATCTGTCAGGGCCATGATGTTTTCACTCCTCCATTTACTATGTACCAGGCTGGATTTTTGGGATGGTTGCTGAAACATTTTTTTACAGCAGTATTTATCCTATTCACAACAGGTGGTGTTGGATTGTATTGCTTGTGTGCACTGTTTTTAATTGAGCAATGAAAAGCTAACTGACTTTAGTTCACCCTCTGCTACAAGCTTGGTCAGAGATCATATCCCCAGTGCTAGATGAGTCACATAAAGTCAGATCTGCTGCTAAATATCAGGAATATTATCCTCTGTAACCCTTAGCAACCTCTGCTGCTACTGAGTGTTCCTTATCTCCTGTAGATCAGTATCCTGCCACCAGTAATCACCCTTCCCCTGTATGCAATCCATTGAAAGCTCCCCCTGCAGTACCGTTGTTCATAGCAACGTCTCAGGCTGCATCCTATATTTCTGGTACTCCTCCCTCTATTCTCCCCATTACTGTTACTACCTCTCCATCGGCAGTACACGCTGGTCAGCACAATGCAACTACGTGCAGGACTCCAGTATCTAAGTCAAAAATAAAAAGAGAGAAACAAAACTTTTCTCCTGCTCTTATAACTCTGCCACTATCCATGTTGCCTGCGGATCCTGTGCCCACTCATCCAGTGCTCGCTGCCCAGTCTGCTGATCCAATGCCCACTCATCCACTGCCCAGTCTGCTGATCCAATGCCCACTGATCCAGTGCTCACTGCCCAGTCTGCTGATCCGGTGCCTGCTGATCTGATTCCCACTGATCCAGTGCCCGCTGCCCAGTCTGCTGATTCAATGGCCACTGATCCAGTGCCCGCTGCCCAGTCTGCTGATCTGGTGCCTACTGACCGATGGACACTGATTCAGTGCCCGCTGCCCAGTCTGCTGATCCGATGGCCACTGATCCACTGCCCAGTCTGCTGATCCGATGGCCACTGATCCGGTGCCCGCTGCCCAGTCTGCTGATCCGGTGCCTGCTGCCCAGCCTGTTGACCCGGTGCCCGCTACCCAGCCTGATGTGCTGATGACTGCTGCCGATGCGATCCATCCTCCTCCATGCTGATGACTGCTGCCGATGCAATCCAGTCCTCCTCCATGCTGATAACTGCTGTTGATGCAATCCAGTCCTCCTCCATGCTGATGACTGCTGTCGATGCGATCCAGTCCTCCCCCATGCTGCCGCCTGCCGATGGTGTCCATTCCTCCCCATGCTGCCGCCTGCCGATGGTGTCCATTCCTCCTCCATGCTGCCGCCTGCCGATGGTGTCCATTCCTCCTCCATGCTGCCGCCTGCCGATGGTGTCCATTCCTCCTCCATGCTGCCGCCTGCCGATGGTGTCCATTCCTCCTCCATGCTGCCGCCTGCCGATGGTGTCCATTCCTCCTCCATGCTGCCGCCTGCCAATGGTGTCCATTCCTCCTCCATGCTGCCGATGGTGTCCATTCCTCCTCCATGCTGCCGATGGTGTCCATTCCTCCTCCAGGCTGCCGCCTGCCGATGGTGTCCATTCCTCCTCCAGGCTGCCGCCTGCCGATGGTGTCCATTCCTCCTCCAGGCTGCCGCCTGCCGATGGTGTCCATTCCTCCTCCAGGCTGCCGCCTGCCGATGGTGTCCATTCCTCCTCCAGGCTGCTGCATGCCGATGTTGTCCATTCCTTCCCCAGGCTGCCACCTGCCGATGGTGTCCATTCCTCCTCCACGCTGCCGATGGTGTCCATTCCTCCTCCACGCTGCCGATGGTGTCCATTCCTCCTCCACGCTGCCGATGGTGTCCATTTCTCAACCATGTTGCTGCCTGCCACGGGTGACCTGCCATCTGTTGCCAAGCTTGCTGCGGCTGGTTCCCGGGCTGCCGCCGCCGCCCTGCTGGACTATGCTGGTCCCTGGGCTGCTGCCACCGCCCCGCTAGACTATGCTGGTTCCTGGGGGGCGCCGCCCATGCTGGACTATGCTGCCTCCCGGGCTGCCACCCAGCTTGACTCTGTTGACTCGGTTAAATTCCCACCTGCTGATGGGTCTGAGGCTTTGGTAATTAGACCTAGCCAGTTTTGGGACCCCGGCGGCAGGGTCCGCACCAAGCTTTCAGACATTAGCAGCGGCGTGCCCAGTTGGCATGCAGACCCCAGTGGTGGAGCATTATGGAGCGTCCGGAAGCCACTCCTTAAGAGGGGGAATGTGTAAGTATTGAGTTTACCTGCTGGTAGCACTATCCTGTTCTGGGCTGTTTGCTGCAGCTCCAGTGTTCACCAGCAGGTGTCTCCCAGGAGCCAGTAGGCTGTGATAATCAGGAACATTAGTGGTGGCACAACAAACTACAGCACTGAGCCCTGTCCTGCATCCTTCTGAGTTGCAAGCAAAGTTACCCAGTGTGCTGTGAACTAAAATTGTCCCAGACTATGCTTGCTGGACCACGTGTCAGCAGTAACGTGGACCTTGTGGCTGACTGCCTTACCCAATGATGCCACAGCATTGCCTTCCACGTGAGAGCTGGAATGGCCTTCTGTGAAAAGAAATAACGACTGGGAACCTGCCATTGTAGTACAGCACATTCTGAAAAATAACGGAAAGGGGCAGAATCCACCAGACAGAAAGGCAGGAGTTGTAAACCCAGCAGCTTTGGCAAGCTTGAATTTAGACGCTGGGCATGTGGGTGGCAGTGACTCTATTTTTTTTTTTTTTGGCTGCAGCAGATGGGGCAGAGAAATTTGCCTGCTATAGTCTACAGCTGGTGGTGTGCTACTGGCAGATGTGCTGCAAAGACCTGGGACACCCTGCGCTATACCATCATCCCTGTCAGTGGAGGCTGCTGAGAGGTCATGGGGTATAGTGGGGGTAGACCAAAAAGGTGAGGAGAAGCAGAATTGCGTCCTCTGTAGCTTTTAGGTGCTCTTGCCAATGGGCTGAGTGGTGGGAGGTTAAATGTCTTGTTAATAATGTGGTACCCAAATGGCTGGTGTTTTTGCCAAGCTTGGTGTGCTTGAGGCAAAGTTTGCAAACTGTAGTAGTGTGATCGGCTGCACATGTGCTAAAAAAGGCCCAAACCACTGAGCTGTGGGAAGTGGGAGCGGGAGATAACAGCTCCACAATCTGGTGGAATAGGGTGGCCGCTTTGTACTCCACCATGATGGCTGCCTCTTTAGGGTTGTGCCTCACCTTCACTTTCCTCCTCTGCCCTATCTGGCACCCAAGTCACGTCAGTGACCTCATCATTCCCTCCATCCTCATTTTCACTGAAAACAACTTGGCGGTATGCTAGGGGAACATGACTGCCAATTTGTTATTTACCAGTGTTCTCCCCTCTCTCTAGGCTCATGTTCCTACCTTCCTCAACCTCAGAATGAAGATCTGAATCAACTAATGGCTGTGTATCATAAAGGAGCAAGTGGCTGACGCTGTGTTCAAATAACTCAGCTGACTCCTCCATGCCTGATACTGGGGCTATGACCAGAGTAGCTGTGAACAAGGAGGCAGAATAAGCCACTCAGCTGAAGTGGACTGTGCACTAGTCTCTGATTGGGTGACGGAGGATGATGATGGTTTAGTAAGCCAGTCCACCACCTCCTCTGCATGCTGTGACTGGATAGCATAGGCAACATCACTAAACAGGGGAAACGATGTTGTGCCTGAGGACGGACCATGTGCCTGTGGACACATACTCTGCTGGCCCCCTTCCATGGGAACGTCTGCCTCTCCTTGTTGGTCTCCCAGACATGATGGGGGGGGTGCTTATTGAAAAATTTAACAAAGATGTGGAAATGTGTACGTGAATGCACTTTAACCAGTGTAAAGTGTTTATTGGTGCACTTTAACTTGAGTACTCGATACACAGACACACTTCACTGACAGACTACAATATACTGCAGTAAAACTGCACTGACGCACTGCATTATACTGTGGTAAACATGCACTAATGCATTGAATTATACTGCACTGAAATATACAGCGTTAAAGGTGCAGGAACGCATTGAAATATACTGCATTAAATGTGCAGTAACACACTAAAATATACTGCGTTAAACATGCAGTAACGCACTGAAATATACTTTGTTAAATGTGGACTGAAGGACTATATTTCTGGTACTCCTCCCTCTATTCTCCCCATTACTGTTACTACCTCTCCATCGGCAGTACACGCTGGTCAGCACAATGCAACTACGTGCAGGACTCCAGTATCTAAGTCAAAAATAAAAAGAGAGAAACAAAACTTTTCTCCTGCTCTTATAACTCTGCCACTATCCATGTTGCCTGCGGATCCTGTGCCCACTCATCCAGTGCTCGCTGCCCAGTCTGCTGATCCAATGCCCACTCATCCACTGCCCAGTCTGCTGATCCAATGCCCACTGATCCAGTGCCCACTGCCCAGTCTGCTGATCCGGTGCCTGCTGATCTGATTCCCACTGATCCAGTGCCCGCTGCCCAGTCTGCTGATTCAATGGCCACTGATCCAGTGCCCGCTGCCCAGTCTGCTGATCTGGTGCCTACTGACCGATGGACACTGATCCAGTGCCCGCTGCCCAGTCTGCTGATCCGATGGCCACTGATCCACTGCCCAGTCTGCTGATCCGATGGCCACTGATCCGCTGCCCAGTCTGCTGATCCGGTGCCTGCTGCCCAGCCTGTTGACCCGGTGCCCGCTACCCAGCCTGATGTGCTGATGACTGCTGCCGATGCGATCCATCCTCCTCCATGCTGATGACTGCTGCCGATGCAATCCAGTCCTCCTCCATGCTGATAACTGCTGTTGATGCAATCCAGTCCTCCTCCATGCTGATGACTGCTGTCGATGCGATCCAGTCCTCCCCCATGCTGCCGCCTGCCGATGGTGTCCATTCCTCCCCATGCTGCCGCCTGCCGATGGTGTCCATTCCTCCTCCATGCTGCCGCCTGCCGATGGTGTCCATTCCTCCTCCATGCTGCCGCCTGCCGATGGTGTCCATTCCTCCTCCATGCTGCCGCCTGCCGATGGTGTCCATTCCTCCTCCATGCTGCCGCCTGCCGATGGTGTCCATTCCTCCTCCATGCTGCCGCCTGCCAATGGTGTCCATTCCTCCTCCATGCTGCCGATGGTGTCCATTCCTCCTCCATGCTGCCGATGGTGTCCATTCCTCCTCCAGGCTGCCGCCTGCCGATGGTGTCCATTCCTCCTCCAGGCTGCCGCCTGCCGATGGTGTCCATTCCTCCTCCAGGCTGCCGCCTGCCGATGGTGTCCATTCCTCCTCCAGGCTGCTGCATGCCGATGTTGTCCATTCCTTCCCCAGGCTGCCACCTGCCGATGGTGTCCATTCCTCCTCCACGCTGCCGATGGTGTCCATTCCTCCTCCACGCTGCCGATGGTGTCCATTCCTCCTCCACGCTGCCGATGGTGTCCATTTCTCAACCATGTTGCTGCCTGCCACGGGTGACCTGCCATCTGTTGCCAAGCTTGCTGCGGCTGGTTCCCGGGCTGCCGCCGCCGCCCTGCTGGACTATGCTGGTCCCTGGGCTGCTGCCACCGCCCCGCTAGACTATGCTGGTTCCTGGGGGGCGCCGCCCATGCTGGACTATGCTGCCTCCCGGGCTGCCACCCAGCTTGACTCTGTTGACTCGGTTAAATTCCCACCTGCTGATGGGTCTGAGGCTTTGGTAATTAGACCTAGCCAGTTTTGGGACCCCGGCGGCAGGGTCCGCACCAAGCTTTCAGACATTAGCAGCGGCGTGCCCAGTTGGCATGCAGACCCCAGTGGTGGAGCATTATGGAGCGTCCGGAAGCCACTCCTTAAGAGGGGGAATGTGTAAGTATTGAGTTTACCTGCTGGTAGCACTATCCTGTTCTGGGCTGTTTGCTGCAGCTCCAGTGTTCACCAGCAGGTGTCTCCCAGGAGCCAGTAGGCTGTGATAATCAGGAACATTAGTGTTCAGCTGCTGGGGGCTACTTAAGCCCTCATTCACACGAGGTGGACTCCGCTTCCACGGAGCCCGCCTCGGTCCGCCGGCTCAGCGGGAGATCTCTCCGTTGATCTCCGCTGAGCCGGCGGATGACAGGTCCCTCTCTGCTCACCGTGCAGGGAGGGGCTTGTCAGGCGCCGCTGCTGCCTATGGAGGGATTGGATGAAAACGGCATGTCTGTTTTCATCAGATCTTACCCGATCCGATCCGCCAACGACGGATCCGGACGTAGGGCCATCCGTCTGCTTTTAGCGGATCGGACGGGGTTGGATGTCAGCGGACATGTCTCCGCTGACCTCCGTCGCTTCATAGGCCAACATGGAGCGCCCATTCAGGTCCGCCGTCAAAACTGACAGGTGGACCTGAACGGTCCGATCGTGTAAAAGGGGCCTTAGGCTGCTCCTCCCTTCCCCCGGCATGTCACGATTCTGATCCCTTCCTTGTTACCAGTTTGTTCCTGATTGCCAGATCCAGCCTGCAATCCTCTGCTTTGCTCTTGCCCCCCTCTGCCTAGCTCCTGCTTAAGTTCACAGTCTTGATCTCCTCTACTTTGCATCCCTGCATTCCCTGTACCTTAGCAGTATATTGTATATATTTGAAGTATTTCATTAATAGTTAGGTTTATTAGTTATTCTAGTTCTTGTGCATTGGGGGTTTGGTTCTTGTTTGTCTTTGGGGTTGTTCATGTTTGTTTGCTGTGTTCATGGTTTGCTGTTTTTTACTGTAAATATCACCTTTAAAGATATATACTTTGTTTGGTCTCAGTTCCCTTGTGTAGTTACGTGTCTGGTCTCCTTAGCCGCTGATTCCTGACATGCTGCAATCCAGGACTGATTCATTTTGATAAATGTCAGCCGGTCTACGGAGTCTGTGGACAGACGTGTTCTCTTATTTGTTACAAAACCTCCGGCAGCACTGCATGCCCATTCAGAAAGCACGCTGGATGCAGGGCAGCCCAGCAGCTCAATTGCATACTGGGCAAGTTCTGGCCAGTGGTCTATTCTCGTGACCCAGTAACCCAGTGGATCGTCAACTGGAAAGCTGTCCATGTCTGTTTTCGCCCCTAGATAATCTCCCACCATATGATGCAGACGCTGCCGATGGGATGTGGAAGCTGACAGCCCTGGGCGCTCAGGACGTAAACTTTTTTGAAAGGCATTACTGCTCCTCTCTTGATCAACAGAAGCCTCAAAACTACATTTTCCACTAGACTGTAACCTACCAGAGTCAGTAAAGGCGTTACATAAACTCCTTTAAGGTGTCATCAAGAGATTTAATCTTCTGCTCCCTCTGTGGGGACGGGATGAGTTCGGAGACTTTCCCCTTGTAACAGTGGTCAAGGAGGGTTGCCAAACAATAGTGATCCTTCTCCTTAATGCCACGTATTCTCGGCTCCTTTTGCAGGCTTTGAAGAATGAGGGAGCCCATGCACCGCAAGTTTGTGGAGGCATGAAAAGCAGACTCCTCTGGGTCACTGAGGATTACAGTATCTGGAACTGCCTCCTCCCAGCCACATACTACTCCCAAGGGTCCTGGGGATAAAAAAAAATGTTAAGTGTTGATGTATGTCTTGCTCTGCTTCAATGCCTCCAAAACTGCCAGAATCCTCCTCCTCCTTCTCCTCTTGTGTGTTCTGTGGCGTGCCAAGAATTGATGGCCCTCTGCTGCATGTGCAGCCGCTGCAGCATTGCCTAAGTTGAGTTCCACCTGGCCATGTCGCAAATCAGGTGGTTTACAGGCAGGTGGAATTCCCTATGAATTTCAGGAAACCGAGCACTGGCTGTGAATGACATATATGAAATGGCTACAGACTCTTCTGGCCTGCTTTAGCAGATCTTCCAACCCTGGGTACCTATTTAAGAAATGCTGAACTACCAAATTAAGGACATGTGCCAAGAATGGCACATGTGTCAACTTTCCCTGTCTAGGGCCAGACAGGAGGTTTGTGCCATTATCACACACCACCATAGCTGGCGTGGTGTGAATCTCTGCTTCGGTGTGGTTCCTGTCCCCTAGACTAACCAACTGAAGCACTGCATGGAACCTTTTAGCCAGACTCATTGAACGCTTAGCAGGTAGTTGTGATTCATAGGACAATTCAGCAGAAGAGGACATGGAGGAGGAGGAGGGGGTAGAGCTGACAAATCTCGCATTATCACCACTATGTGTATGGAGACGTGGTGGCACAACAAACTACAGCACTGAGCCCTGTCCTGCATCCTTCTGAGTTGCAAGCAAAGTTACCCAGTGTGCTGTGAACTAAAATTGTCCCAGACTATGCTTGCTGGACCACGTGTCAGCAGTAACGTGGACCTTGTGGCTGACTGCCTTACCCAATGATGCCACAGCATTGCCTTCCACGTGAGAGCTGGAATGGCCTTCTGTGAAAAGAAATAACGACTGGGAACCTGCCATTGTAGTACAGCACATTCTGAAAAATAACGGAAAGGGGCAGAATCCACCAGACAGAAAGGCAGGAGTTGTAAACCCAGCAGCTTTGGCAAGCTTGAATTTAGACGCTGGGCATGTGGGTGGCAGTGACTCTATTTTTTTTTTTTTTGGCTGCAGCAGATGGGGCAGAGAAATTTGCCTGCTATAGTCTACAGCTGGTGGTGTGCTACTGGCAGATGTGCTGCAAAGACCTGGGACACCCTGCGCTATACCATCATCCCTGTCAGTGGAGGCTGCTGAGAGGTCATGGGGTATAGTGGGGGTAGACCAAAAAGGTGAGGAGAAGCAGAATTGCGTCCTCTGTAGCTTTTAGGTGCTCTTGCCAATGGGCTGAGTGGTGGGAGGTTAAATGTCTTGTTAATAATGTGGTACCCAAATGGCTGGTGTTTTTGCCAAGCTTGGTGTGCTTGAGGCAAAGTTTGCAAACTGTAGTAGTGTGATCGGCTGCACATGTGCTAAAAAAGGCCCAAACCACTGAGCTGTGGGAAGTGGGAGCGGGAGATAACAGCTCCACAATCTGGTGGAATAGGGTGGCCGCTTTGTACTCCACCATGATGGCTGCCTCTTTAGGGTTGTGCCTCACCTTCACTTTCCTCCTCTGCCCTATCTGGCACCCAAGTCACGTCAGTGACCTCATCATTCCCTCCATCCTCATTTTCACTGAAAACAACTTGGCGGTATGCTAGGGGAACATGACTGCCAATTTGTTATTTACCAGTGTTCTCCCCTCTCTCTAGGCTCATGTTCCTACCTTCCTCAACCTCAGAATGAAGATCTGAATCAACTAATGGCTGTGTATCATTAAGGAGCAAGTGGCTGACGCTGTGTTCAAATAACTCAGCTGACTCCTCCATGCCTGATACTGGGGCTATGACCAGAGTAGCTGTGAACAAGGAGGCAGAATAAGCCACTCAGCTGAAGTGGACTGTGCACTAGTCTCTGATTGGGTGACGGAGGATGATGATGGTTTAGTAAGCCAGTCCACCACCTCCTCTGCATGCTGTGACTGGATAGCATAGGCAACATCACTAAACAGGGGAAACGATGTTGTGCCTGAGGACGGACCATGTGCCTGTGGACACATACTCTGCTGGCCCCCTTCCATGGGAACGTCTGCCTCTCCTTGTTGGTCTCCCAGACATGATGGGGGGGGTGCTTATTGAAAAATTTAACAAAGATGTGGAAATGTGTACGTGAATGCACTTTAACCAGTGTAAAGTGTTTATTGGTGCACTTTAACTTGAGTACTCGATACACAGACACACTTCACTGACAGACTACAATATACTGCAGTAAAACTGCACTGACGCACTGCATTATACTGTGGTAAACATGCACTAATGCATTGAATTATACTGCACTGAAATATACAGCGTTAAAGGTGCAGGAACGCATTGAAATATACTGCATTAAATGTGCAGTAACACACTAAAATATACTGCGTTAAACATGCAGTAACGCACTGAAATATACTTTGTTAAATGTGGACTGAAGTATACTGTTTTAAACGTGCAGTAATGCACTGAAATTTATACCGTTAAACGTGCAGTAATGTACTGAAATGTATACTGTTAAACGTGCAGTAATGCATTGAAATGTACAGCGTTAAATGTGCAGTAATGCACTGAAATATGCTGCATTAAACGTGCACTAATGCACTGAAATGTACTTTGTTAAATGTGCACTAACGCACTGGAATATTCTGCATTAAATGCGTAGTATTGCATTGAAATATATAGCCTTAAACGTGCAGTAACGCACTGAACCATACTGCCTCAAACGTGAGGTAACACACTGAGATATACAGCATTAAACGTGCAGTAACGCACTGAAATATACTGCATTAAACGTGCATTAACATACTGAAATATACAGCGTTAAACGTGCAGTAACCTACTGAAATATACAGCGTTAAACGTGCAGTAACGTACTGAAATATACAGCATTAAACGTGCAGTAATGCACTGAAGTATACTACAGGAAACCTCCCCTGACAAAATAAACTGACACAAAAGTAAAAATGAATGGTCAAACCACACTCACACTGCACTAGATTCACACTAAACTGATATTCTACACTGATAATAGAATCACAATAGCACACTATAGCACACTAACTCACAAGTAGCACTGAACAGAGCCCTGTTCTATCCCTCTCAACAACAATAACACAATGCAAATGGCCACTGTGGGGTGAATTTTTTTATAGTGTGGGACGGGACTAAGAGCAATGAGCCATGATTGGATAGTCATCATTACTTTCTCCAATCATGGCTCTGACAGTGCTCTGTGCCCTGATTGGGCAAAGCTTTCATTGCTTCAGCCAATCAGGGCTTCCAATGTAGTGTGTGGTGGCGCAGTGCATTGTGGTCGGCAGGCTAAACAATTGGTCGAACGCCCCAATAATTATGGTATTCGTCAAACAGGCAAACAGCCAATGTTAGACCTGAACTCATGCCCGGGCCGAACCATTCCCTCAACTCTAGTTCAGACAGTCATATTTGAATCTCCTCTACTTTGCATCCCTGCATTCCCTGTACCTTAGCAGTATATTGTATATATTTGAAGTATTTCATTAATAGTTAGGTTTATTAGTTATTCTAGTTCTTGTGCATTGGGGGTTTGGTTCTTGTTTGTCTTTGGGGTTGTTCATGTTTGTTTGCTGTGTTCATGGTTTGCTGTTTTTTACTGTAAATATCACCTTTAAAGATATATACTTTGTTTGGTCTCAGTTCCCTTGTGTAGCTACGTGTCTGGTCTCCTTAGCCGCTGATTCCTGACATGCTGCAATCCAGGACTGATTCATTTTGATAAATGTCAGCCGGTCTACGGAGTCTGTGGACAGACGTGTTCTCTTATTTGTTACAAAACCTCCGGCAGCACTGCATGCCCATTCAGAAAGCACGCTGGATGCAGGGCAGCCCAGCAGCTCAATTGCATACTGGGCAAGTTCTGGCCAGTGGTCTATTCTCGTGACCCAGTAACCCAGTGGATCGTCAACTGGAAAGCTGTCCATGTCTGTTTTCGCCCCTAGATAATCTCCCACCATATGATGCAGACGCTGCCGATGGGATGTGGAAGCTGACAGCCCTGGGCGCTCAGGACGTAAACTTTTTTGAAAGGCATTACTGCTCCTCTCTTGATCAACAGAAGCCTCAAAACTACATTTTCCACTAGACTGTAACCTACCAGAGTCAGTAAAGGCGTTACATAAACTCCTTTAAGGTGTCATCAAGAGATTTAATCTTCTGCTCCCTCTGTGGGGACGGGATGAGTTCGGAGACTTTCCCCTTGTAACAGTGGTCAAGGAGGGTTGCCAAACAATAGTGATCCTTCTCCTTAATGCCACGTATTCTCGGCTCCTTTTGCAGGCTTTGAAGAATGAGGGAGCCCATGCACCGCAAGTTTGTGGAGGCATGAAAAGCAGACTCCTCTGGGTCACTGAGGATTACAGTATCTGGAACTGCCTCCTCCCAGCCACATACTACTCCCAAGGGTCCTGGGGATAAAAAAAAATGTTAAGTGTTGATGTATGTCTTGCTCTGCTTCAATGCCTCCAAAACTGCCAGAATCCTCCTCCTCCTTCTCCTCTTGTGTGTTCTGTGGCGTGCCAAGAATTGATGGCCCTCTGCTGCATGTGCAGCCGCTGCAGCATTGCCTAAGTTGAGTTCCACCTGGCCATGTCGCAAATCAGGTGGTTTACAGGCAGGTGGAATTCCCTATGAATTTCAGGAAACCGAGCACTGGCTGTGAATGACATATATGAAATGGCTACAGACTCTTCTGGCCTGCTTTAGCAGATCTTCCAACCCTGGGTACCTATTTAAGAAATGCTGAACTACCAAATTAAGGACATGTGCCAAGAATGGCACATGTGTCAACTTTCCCTGTCTAGGGCCAGACAGGAGGTTTGTGCCATTATCACACACCACCATAGCTGGCGTGGTGTGAATCTCTGCTTCGGTGTGGTTCCTGTCCCCTAGACTAACCAACTGAAGCACTGCATGGAACCTTTTAGCCAGACTCATTGAACGCTTAGCAGGTAGTTGTGATTCATAGGACAATTCAGCAGAAGAGGACATGGAGGAGGAGGAGGGGGTAGAGCTGACAAATCTCGCATTATCACCACTATGTGTATGGAGACGTGGTGGCACAACAAACTACAGCACTGAGCCCTGTCCTGCATCCTTCTGAGTTGCAAGCAAAGTTACCCAGTGTGCTGTGAACTAAAATTGTCCCAGACTATGCTTGCTGGACCACGTGTCAGCAGTAACGTGGACCTTGTGGCTGACTGCCTTACCCAATGATGCCACAGCATTGCCTTCCACGTGAGAGCTGGAATGGCCTTCTGTGAAAAGAAATAACGACTGGGAACCTGCCATTGTAGTACAGCACATTCTGAAAAATAACGGAAAGGGGCAGAATCCACCAGACAGAAAGGCAGGAGTTGTAAACCCAGCAGCTTTGGCAAGCTTGAATTTAGACGCTGGGCATGTGGGTGGCAGTGACTCTATTTTTTTTTTTTTTTGGCTGCAGCAGATGGGGCAGAGAAATTTGCCTGCTATAGTCTACAGCTGGTGGTGTGCTACTGGCAGATGTGCTGCAAAGACCTGGGACACCCTGCGCTATACCATCATCCCTGTCAGTGGAGGCTGCTGAGAGGTCATGGGGTATAGTGGGGGTAGACCAAAAAGGTGAGGAGAAGCAGAATTGCGTCCTCTGTAGCTTTTAGGTGCTCTTGCCAATGGGCTGAGTGGTGGGAGGTTAAATGTCTTGTTAATAATGTGGTACCCAAATGGCTGGTGTTTTTGCCAAGCTTGGTGTGCTTGAGGCAAAGTTTGCAAACTGTAGTAGTGTGATCGGCTGCACATGTGCTAAAAAAGGCCCAAACCACTGAGCTGTGGGAAGTGGGAGCGGGAGATAACAGCTCCACAATCTGGTGGAATAGGGTGGCCGCTTTGTACTCCACCATGATGGCTGCCTCTTTAGGGTTGTGCCTCACCTTCACTTTCCTCCTCTGCCCTATCTGGCACCCAAGTCACGTCAGTGACCTCATCATTCCCTCCATCCTCATTTTCACTGAAAACAACTTGGCGGTATGCTAGGGGAACATGACTGCCAATTTGTTATTTACCAGTGTTCTCCCCTCTCTCTAGGCTCATGTTCCTACCTTCCTCAACCTCAGAATGAAGATCTGAATCAACTAATGGCTGTGTATCATTAAGGAGCAAGTGGCTGACGCTGTGTTCAAATAACTCAGCTGACTCCTCCATGCCTGATACTGGGGCTATGACCAGAGTAGCTGTGAACAAGGAGGCAGAATAAGCCACTCAGCTGAAGTGGACTGTGCACTAGTCTCTGATTGGGTGACGGAGGATGATGATGGTTTAGTAAGCCAGTCCACCACCTCCTCTGCATGCTGTGACTGGATAGCATAGGCAACATCACTAAACAGGGGAAACGATGTTGTGCCTGAGGACGGACCATGTGCCTGTGGACACATACTCTGCTGGCCCCCTTCCATGGGAACGTCTGCCTCTCCTTGTTGGTCTCCCAGACATGATGGGGGGGGTGCTTATTGAAAAATTTAACAAAGATGTGGAAATGTGTACGTGAATGCACTTTAACCAGTGTAAAGTGTTTATTGGTGCACTTTAACTTGAGTACTCGATACACAGACACACTTCACTGACAGACTACAATATACTGCAGTAAAACTGCACTGACGCACTGCATTATACTGTGGTAAACATGCACTAATGCATTGAATTATACTGCACTGAAATATACAGCGTTAAAGGTGCAGGAACGCATTGAAATATACTGCATTAAATGTGCAGTAACACACTAAAATATACTGCGTTAAACATGCAGTAACGCACTGAAATATACTTTGTTAAATGTGGACTGAAGTATACTGTTTTAAACGTGCAGTAATGCACTGAAATTTATACCGTTAAACGTGCAGTAATGTACTGAAATGTATACTGTTAAACGTGCAGTAATGCATTGAAATGTACAGCGTTAAATGTGCAGTAATGCACTGAAATATGCTGCATTAAACGTGCACTAATGCACTGAAATGTACTTTGTTAAATGTGCACTAACGCACTGGAATATTCTGCATTAAATGCGTAGTATTGCATTGAAATATATAGCCTTAAACGTGCAGTAACGCACTGAACCATACTGCCTCAAACGTGAGGTAACACACTGAGATATACAGCATTAAACGTGCAGTAACGCACTGAAATATACTGCATTAAACGTGCATTAACATACTGAAATATACAGCGTTAAACGTGCAGTAACCTACTGAAATATACAGCGTTAAACGTGCAGTAACGTACTGAAATATACAGCATTAAACGTGCAGTAATGCACTGAAGTATACTACAGGAAACCTCCCCTGACAAAATAAACTGACACAAAAGTAAAAATGAATGGTCAAACCACACTCACACTGCACTAGATTCACACTAAACTGATATTCTACACTGATAATAGAATCACAATAGCACACTATAGCACACTAACTCACAAGTAGCACTGAACAGAGCCCTGTTCTATCCCTCTCAACAACAATAACACAATGCAAATGGCCACTGTGGGGTGAATTTTTTTATAGTGTGGGACGGGACTAAGAGCAATGAGCCATGATTGGATAGTCATCATTACTTTCTCCAATCATGGCTCTGACAGTGCTCTGTGCCCTGATTGGGCAAAGCTTTCATTGCTTCAGCCAATCAGGGCTTCCAATGTAGTGTGTGGTGGCGCAGTGCATTGTGGTCGGCAGGCTAAACAATTGGTCGAACGCCCCAATAATTATGGTATTCGTCAAACAGGCAAACAGCCAATGTTAGACCTGAACTCATGCCCGGGCCGAACCATTCCCTCAACTCTAGTTCAGACAGTCATATTTGAACTGACTGATTTTCAGGTGGAGGACCGTCAATTATCATTTGCATTTTTACACTTGTCTCCTATGCCCAAGAAACAATATAAGAAATCTCCTTAGGTACAATTGATCAATGCGACCAGGGTTTATATACTCTGCCTGTGGAAGCATACAGATCCCCCCTCGATGGGTCAATGGTTTACTGCCATTGAGGACATTAAAACTATGGAGTTGCTATCAAGGGGAAAGAGGAAAGGTTTTATTAAAACAAATTTACTTTTTTTTTTACAGGACTATATGTAGGTCTTATCTCTCTCTATGATTAGTTAGGTCAAAGCATGGCCTGGGGTGTGGACAAAGTGGACTTGTCTTCAACTTTTCTTCTCCTTCCCCCTTTTTTTTTTTTTTTTTTTTTCTTTTTCTCTTCCTTCCTGCTCTCAGTGCTCTGCTTTCTCCCTTCCTTTTCTTCCCAACACTGTTGCAATGTTTTTTTCGTGTTTTATATTGGGTTCATCTTGGTTGAATATTTCAACAAAATGGCCTATTTGCCTGTAATATACATGAAAATCTGGTTCTCTGTCTTAGCTGAATCTAGAGACTCAAATTTAGTTGGTGGAAATCTGCCTAATTTGTGACTGCCCATCATGTTATGCTAATCTCCAACCGGATTGACACTAAAACTGTGTTTCCATGTTGGCTACTGATTGTAAAGACATGTCTACTAACTGACATTATATGTTACTTTTTCAATGTTTTGTATAACGTTCCACTATGTTGAAGAACTCTATGAAAAAAAACTAAAAATTAAAAAATATTTACTGATTGGTGGCCTCTGGGGAAGTGCGTGCTTATTTGAGACAGGTGCTAGTCACAGCCTTCTGATAGTAGCTTGCACAGTATGGTCAGTGCACACGATCACTGTATGGGACCTGCAGCAACTGCCTAGACGTGTCATGCAGTGACACTCAGCAGGAGTGCAGGACACAGCCCAAGTCTGCAGAATGTCAGGATTTTGTTAAAGTCCTAGAACAGTCCCACAGAATCTGGGATGGTTCTTGGGAGGTATGCTAAAGATCTCCAGCGTGCTTTGGACTAAATGAAAGGCCTTGAATACATTTAGTTTCTATCACGTACTTCTACATCCACCATTGTCAGCATTAGAGATGAGTGAAATTGGGAGTTTTTGCTTTGCCGGAATAATGGCGAAAATTGGCACATTTAAGCAAAATTTTGGCATTTTACCAAAATGCATTGAATTCAATTGAAAATGGAAATTAAGGTGGCTTTGGGTGTTTTTTAAGGGTACAGTGGGCTTCCAATGTCTGATGAGGATTACAGAAGCTTCTTTCACCTATCCTGCATCTGTTCTTGTGCCAAAATGCTAACCCTAATGCATAGATGCTAACTGCCATGTCCCGGGAATCATAGCATCAACCTTTTTTGAGATACAGCGCATGCACTGTAATTCGAAAATGTATTAACTGTAAGTTTCAGGGCTGCGAGTGGGCAGTCCCTGTATATTTTGAGGTGGATTCCAGACAGAACCAATCCATAAACTTTATGTGATTTGAGCGTACTCTGCTAAAAAGATGAAATGCAAATTGTGGGCGGGGTTACCAGGGTCCTAAAATAGGCAAAGTAAACTAATGTGGATGTGGATCGGGAAATCCCTCCCACTGAGTTATTGTATCCTTTCCAGCCCTCAGAATACACTGCTAAAGCCAGTGGCTCTGATCATTTGGGAAAAACACAATAGGCTGGTTGTACAGAAGTTGAACGGTAGTCTTAATAGTGTGGCATTGTGCATTGTTACTGTATTGCAGGGGTAGTGAATTAAAATTCAAGGAGGTCCAGTAACGAAATCATTTTTTCGGCCAAGGTCCGAATCACAAGTCTGTGCCATGAAAGATTGTACGCATCTTCTTTCATTTTTCGGTACAAGACGCACTCTCTGGCACTTACTGTTTCCTCCAAATACTCTGGTAATACTCTGTAAATGTCCCCAATAGTTAATCAGGTGCCCCTACCAACATAATTCATTACATTGGGTTCCCCCATCAGACTACCCCCATAAATCAGTTGCCACCATTAGAGTATCCCCTTATATCAGGTATTCCCGTTAGAGTGCCCCCCTTACATCAGATATCCCCATCACATTGCCACCTTACATCAGGTGTCCCCATCAGAGTGCCCCTTTACATTAGGTGTTCCTGTTACAGTGCCACCTTACATCAGGTGTCCCCATCAGTACCCCTTTACATCGGGTGTCCCCATTACAGTGCCACCTTACATCAGGTGTTCTCATTAGAGTGCCCCCTTACATCAGGTGTCCCCGTCACATCAGGTGTCCCCATCAGAGTGCCCCCTTAATATAATATGTGCCCATCAGCGTGCCCCGTTAACATAATATGTGCCCATTAGAGTGAACCTTAACATAAAATAAGGGGAATGCTGATGGGCACATATGTTAGTGCTGGCATACTAATGGGAACATATTATGTTAAGGGGGCACGCTGATGGGCACATTTTATGTTAAGGGGCACTCTGATGGTCACAACAAAACGTGACACATGACGTCAAGCCCGGCCAGGAGTGAGAGCGAGAGCCGCAGTCAAGAGCAGGAGGCGAGGTGCAAACACGCAATGACACTGGTTGCTGGGAATCCCGTGGGAAAATGGGAACACTACTGGTTACTTTACCATCTATAAGAATAATTTGGTTTCTTCATAAAGATACTACATCCCTGTTCTGCACCAACGTATGGGCCCCAACTAGCCAGCAGAAGAATTCATCAGGTGTTTTTTATGGTTCATCGGTGGGAGGATTTCCTGTTTTATTTTTTGAAGGTTAAAGTATAACTAAAGACAAAGCTCTTTTTTTAGATTTGAATAGAGTGGAGAGGGATTAAAATGCTTTTTTTAATTGCTTTTTATTGCTTTCTGTTTCCTTGTTACGTTGTAACATTAACCCCCTCTATTTGTCCTGTTTACTATTATCATTAAAAGTGAAAGTAAAAGAAAATCCAAAATTTTATGTTGTCCCCAGAAAAGTAATAGAGGGAAATCTTCCAATAGTAAAACTATTTCTGGTGACCTGGGGGTCCCCAAGGGATTCCCTTAATTTGCAGGAATTACCTCTCACTTCCTGTTTGGGACAGGAAGTGAAGGAAAATCTCTGCAAAGGGACACAGATGGTGAAAAAAATCAGACAGGGGCTATAACCCTCCCTTGCTCTATCCAAAATGAAGAAAAAGTTTTGCTTATAGTTCTACTTTAAACACTGCCTCTTCTCACTCAGAGCCCACAAGTGAGCTAGCCCTGTGTTTGTTCTTTCCTTTTTGCTCACTTGGGGAAATTCTCTTGGTTTGAGAGCTATAGTTTATATCTTCAGTCCTGCAGGGTGGGTGGGGCTTATAATGGTACTGTACTGTGTTATATTGCCCTTTTCCCTGTATCACTTTGTTATTTGATACATTTAATCGACTGTTCTCCTTCACCTGTCTTACCATTCCATTGCTATTAACACAAGCTAATTATTTATCTCACCAGTGTGTGTGTGTGAGTGCATTTTTCTTTTGTGTGACAGCCAGGGAATCACCTAGCCATGGTATTTCGGTAGTGTCAGCAGGGGTAGTGCTCTGCTCAGGGTTCTACAGGGAACCCAAAATATTCAGCGGCTCCTGCAAATGTAGCGCTATAATAGTTTAAAAACAGCTGCCCATAGTTTCTTGAGTGTATTGCTTAATTCTCATGACAAGCAGAGTATCTCTGTCCTTTTACTATCTCACATGCATGGTGCCAGATAACTGGGACTGCATTCCAGGCTGGTTGGGTAAGGGCTGGAGGGTTTCCTCATCACTGTCAATCTTGTTTTCGGGTCTCCAACACAAAGCCAGATGCTGCATCATCCTCTGGGGTCCCTGCAAAGGGACTTTGTTGCAACATTCATCTGGAGGTATCTTTTTAAAAATAATAAAATAACTATATATACCAGGGTATATGTGCATAATTCCACCAGTACTCCTATTGGGCCCTTTGCACATAATTTTTGTTTGTGCATTGAATGTAGGTACTGTTACTAATTGTTTCTTATATGAAGCTTTTCTATACTGGTGTGCTTCTACTCCATATGCATGTGGTTAATGTTATATGCTGGTTGCAGTAGTTCTTCTGCTTGCAATTACTTTGACTAGAGTACTGGTTAATTTCCCAGGAAGGTGATCCCTGCTCACAGACTTGGATTGAGGCATTGCCAACTTTATTATCATTCCCACGCTTCCATGTAGCAAGGGTTATGGTTCTATTATTTATCTACCGATTTAGTGCAATACCCTGTCTGGGGAGGTCCATTTCTCCTATCCCCTGCAAGGGAGGGCTACATTGGTACAACTGTTTATCATCACAATACACCAATAGCAGGGTGTGGAGGGGCCAGACTTACAGAGTTCGGTTAATAGATGCTTTTAAACTGATAATTTTGTTATCTAAGAACCTGAGGCAGCTGTTTTGTCTATAAAATAGTAGTTCCTATTATTTTGGGTGTTTGGTGTTTTCAATTCAATGGTCAGGTTTCCCACTTTCCCCCCGCCATGGTACTTCCATAGACACTGTGAACCTGCACACAGCTGAAAATCGTGTATGTGTTCTAGCAGTTCAGAAACTCTGACAGAACAACAATCCTGAGGCTGGGTTCACACTGGTGCGACACGACAGCCGTCCTACTTTGGATCCGACTTTGCCCTGCGACATGAAGCCGGCATGTGTCCGACTTTCAATGAACGGGGATCCGACTTGGATCCCCGCCAATGCTCGGCATTGTGTTTGGTATGAATCTTTAGGGGGAACTCCGCGCCAAATTTTAAATAAAAAACCGTCATGGGTTCCCCCTCCAAGAGCATACCAGGCCCTTGGGTCTGGTATGGACCTTAAGGGGAACATCCTACGCCGAAAAAACGGCGTGGGGGGTCGCCCCCAATCCATACCAGACCCTTATCCGAGCACGCAGCCCGGCCGGACAGGAATGGGGTGGGGACGAGCGAGCGCCCCCCCCCCCTCCTGAACCGTACCAGGCCGCATGCCCTCAACATGGGGGGGTTGGTGCCTTGGGGGAGGGGGCGCCCTGCGGCCCCCCACCCCAAAGCACCTTGTCCCCATGTTGATGAGGACAAGGGCCTCTTCCCGACAACCCTGGCCGTTGGTTGTCGGGGTCTGCGGGCGGAGGGCTTATCGGAATCCAGGAGCCCCCTTTAATAAGGGGGCCCCCAGATCCCGGCCCCCCACCCTATGTAAATGAGTATGGGGTACATGGTACCCCTACCCATTCACCTAGGGAAGTGTCAATAAAAAAAAAAAACAGTACACAGGTTTCAAAATTTAATTTATTGGGCAGCTCCGGTATCTTCTTCCGACTTCTCCCGGTGTTCCGCCTCTTCTCCCGGGCCCCGCCGCTATCTTCTTCCAGCTCTATTGCCAGCGAGGGGCCCGGTCTGCTGCCGCTGTCTTGTCGCCGCTGTCTCGCCGCTACTTCTCTTCATCTCTTCTTCCGATGTTGACACGACGCTCTCCCCGGCTGGAATGCTCTCTGTGCGCTCTGCTCTGACTTATATAGGCGGTGACCCCGCCCCCTTATGCCGTCACAGTCCCAGAGAGCGTCGTGTCAACATCAGGAGAAGAGGGCAGAAGGCAGAAGATTGAAGACCGGGCTCCTTCGCTATAGCAAAAGAGCAGAAAATAGCGGAGGAGCCCGGCAGAAGATCCGGAGAGCGCGGAGAAGAACCGGAGAGACCCCCGAAGAGAAGAAGGCAGCAGACCGGGCTCCTCCGCTTTAGCAAAAGAGCGGCAAAAGAGCAGAAGAGAGCGGAGGAGCCCGGCAGAAGACCCGGAGAGCGCGGAGAAGAACCGGAGAGACCCCCGAAGTCGGAAGAAGACCCCCGGAGCTGTCTAATAAATTACTTTAAAAATCTGTGTAGTGTTTTTTTTTAAATTGACACTTTTTCCCTAGGTGAATGGGTAGGGGTTCGATGTACCCCATACTCATTCACATAGGGTGGGGGGCGGGATCTGGGGGCCCCCTTATTAAAGGGGGCTCCCGGATTCCGATAAGCCCCCCGCCCGCAGACCCCGACAACCAACGGCCAGGGTTGTCGGGAAGAGGCCCTTGTCCTCATCAACATGGGGACAAGGTGCTTTGGGGTGGGGGGGGCCGCAGCGCGCCCCCTCCCCCAAGGCACCAACCCCCCCATGTTGAGGGCATGCGGCCTGGTACGGTTCAGGAGGGGGGGGGCGCTCGCTCGTCCCCACCCCCATTCCTGTCCGGCCGGGCTGCGTGCTCGGATAAGGGTCTGGTATGGATTGGGGGGACCCCCCACGCCGCTTTTTCGGCGTAGGGGGTTCCCCTCAAGGTCCATACCAGACCCAAGGGCCTGGTATGCTCTTGGAGGGGGAACCCATGCCGGATTTTTATTTAAAATTTGGCGCGGAGTTCCCCCTCAAGATCATCTGAGCACAAGTCGCGTGCCGAAGTCGGATCATGCAAGACGGCAATCCGACTTTGATCCGACTTCAATGATAGTCAATAGGCTGAAGTAGGATCAAAGTCGGACCAAAGTAGTACAGGGAGCATTTCTAAAGTCGGAACGACTTGTGTCGGACCAGTTAGGACGGCTCCCATAGGGAAACATTAAATTTCACACGTCATGCGACATGAGCTCCCAATGTCGGAGCGTTTGTCGGACCAGTGTGAACCCAGCCTTATACTGCATCTGTCCATACCAGCAGATGCAGCCAATTGATCACTCTCAGTTGGTCAGGCTGGACCATAGCCAGTTCTCCTTGGGCCAAAATCACTATCAGTACAATAAGAGCAAATGTATTAAACAATTATGTGAAAACACAGCAATCACATTGGATGCCAGACCTCCATCTAGATCTGGCGATCCTTTCAGGGCCTGTTTGGGTGATTTGTTTGGCTCACAATTCTGCTTCCTCTGCTTAAGTCTGGTGACATTGACATCAGAATTTAAGAAGAATTTCTACCATGTGAACTTCTAACTCCTTCCTCTGCAGATTACCAGGAAAAAAAGAAGAGCTGAATCATTCTAATCAGTAGATTTCTGGCTGTTCCAGCTCTGCCAGTTGTTATTATTTCACCTATTCTTCTGAGTGCTGAGCTGCACTCTATCGTTATTTTTAACAGAAACTTACAATAAAGAAAAGCTTCTGCTGTATGCAGTTTTGCCTCTAAAAACAATTTCGTTTTGAAACCCTCTTAATTTCTGCTTGTTTTAAGTGCCAACAGAACCATCTGCCATCTGGCGTTTGTTGCGCTGCTACGGCAGGTGGAGATGAAATTTATTTAAAAGTTCTTTGTTTTCCCATCCGTCTCCCGGCTGGATTCCTTCCTAGCTGCGGACCATTTATTGGTGCAAAAAAATGACAAACATTTTATAATACACAAACCCATGTCACCATGGCAAAGCCAATCTAAACGACCCATGTCACCACAGCAGAGCCAATCTGAGCCACCATCCAGGCATTGTACATTGTCATATTAAGATCAATGTTGTTTAAGTGCTGTTTGTACACCAATATGTATTGCACAATCTGTTCAAGGGCAACTGCATACATATAAAGGTGCATCTCAAAAAAATGGAATGTCATCAAAAAGTTTTTTTATTTCAGTAATTCCTTTCAAAAAGTGAAACTCATATATTTTATATAGATGCATTACATACAGAATGATATATTTCAAGCATTTTTTATTTTGATGATTATGGCTTACAGCTAATGAAAACCCAAAATTCAGTATCTCAGAAAATTAGAATATTACATAAGACCAATAAAAAAATTATTTTTAATACAGAAATGTTGGCAAAGTATGTCCATGTACAGTACAGTATGCACTCAATACTTGGTCGGGGCTCCTTTTGCATTAATTATTGCATCAATGCGGCGTGGTATGGAGGTGATCAGCCTGTGGCACTGCTGAGGTGTTATGGAAGCCCAGGTTGCTTTGTTAGCGGCCTTCAGCTCATGTGCATTGTTGGGTCTGGTGTCTCTTGTCTTCCTCTTGACATTAACCCACAGATTCTCTATGTGGTTTAGGTCAGGCAAGTTTGCTGGCCAACAAAGCACAGGAATACCATGATCATTAAACCAGGTATTGGTACTTTTGGCAATGAAATCAGCATCTCCATAAAGCTGGTCACAGTGGACCAACACCAGCAGATGACATGGCTCACCAAACCATCACTTACTGTGGAAACTTCACACTGGACCTCATGCAACTTGGATTCCATCGCTGACCAGCTTTATAGAGATGCTGATTTCATTTTACAGCAGGACTTGGCACCTGCCCACACTGCCAGTACCAATACCTGAATTGATGATCACGGTATCACTGTGCTTGGTTGGCCAGCAAACTCGCCTGACCTAAACCCCTTGGAGAATCTGTTGGGTATTTTCTCAAGAGGAAGATGAGACACCAAACTCAACAATGCAGACGAGCTGAAGGCTGCTAACAAAGCAACCTGGGTTTGCATAACACCTCAGTAGTGTCACAGGCTGATCGCCTCGATGCCACGCCACATTGATGCAGTAATTCAAGCAAAAGGAGCTCCGACCAAGTATTGGTATAGTGCATACTATACTGTACATGGATCTACTTTTCAGCAAGCCAACATTTCTGTATTAAAAATCCCTTTTTTTTATTGGTCTTATGTAATATTCTAATTTTCTGGGATACTAAATTTTGGGTTTTCACTAGCTGTAAGCCATAAACATCAAAATAAAAAAAGAAATTAAAAATGCTTGAAATATATCACTCTGTGTGTAATGCATCTATATAAAATATATACGTTTCACTTTTTGAATTGAATTACTTAAATAAATAAACTTTTTGATAATATTCTAATTTTTTGAAATGCACCTGTACTACTGTGTACAAAGACTTCAGCGTATAAAGACACCTATGTACAAGGGAAACTGTATACAAGGACTCCTGCATACAAGAACTTCTGTTTACAAGGACACCAGCATACAAGGGCTAAAGCTTACAAGTACTCCTGTGTACAAGCACACTTGTGTACAAGGAATCCTGCATACTGTACAAGGACACCTAGATACAAGGATTCTTGCACATAAGTACACAAGCTTACCAGGGCCCCTATATACAAGAAACTTTACTTTACAAGGTCTCTTGTGAATGAGAACTCCTGCAAACAAGGACTCCAGTGTACAAGGGCAACTGTATACAAAAACACTGGCATGCAAGCACCTTGGCATACAAGGACGCCTGCGTACATGGTCTCCTGCATACAAGGACACATATGTACAAGGAAACCAGAATACAAGCACTCTAGTGTATGATGATACCTGTGTACAAGGACACAGACATACAAGGACTCAAGTGTACAAGAATACCAGCATAGAACGCCAGTGTAAAAGCAGTGCAGCTTAGAAATTCTCCCATGTACAGTATCTCACAAAAGTGAGTACATCCCTCACATTTTTCTAAATATTTATTACTACAATGTAAAGTAGTGAGTGTACAGCTTGTATGACAGTGTAAATTTGCTGTCCCCTCAAAATAACTCAACACACAGCCATTAATGTCTAAACTGCTGGCAAGTGAGTACACCCCTAAGAGAAAATGTCCACATTGGGCCTCAAGTGTCAATATTTTGTGTGGCTATCATTATTTTCCAGCACTGCCTTAACCCTCTTGGGCATGAAGTTCACCAGAGCTTCACAGGTTGCCACTGGAGTCCTCTTCCACTCCTCCATGATGACATCACAGAGCTGGTGGATGTTAGAGACCTTGCGCTCCTCCACCTTCCGTTTGAGGATGCCCTACAGATGTTCAATAGGGTTTAGGTCTGGAGACATGCTTGGCCAGTCCAGCACCTTTACCCTCAGCTTCTTTAGCAAGGCAGTGGTCATCTTGGAGGTGTGTTTGGGGTCATTATCATGGTGGAATACTGCTCAGTCTCCAAAGGGAGGGATCATGCTCGACTTCAGTATGTCACAGTACATGCTGGCATTCAAGGTTCCCTCATTTAACTGTAGCTCCCCAGTGGCGGCAGCACTCATGCAGCCCCAGACCATGACATTTCCACCACTACGCTTGACTGTAGACAAGACACACTTATCTTTGTACTCCTCATCTGGTTGCCTCCACACACGCTTGACACCACCTGAACCAAATAAGTTTATGTTGGACTCATCAGACCACAAGCCATGTCCTTAGTCTGCTTGTCTTCAGCAAACTGTTTGCAGGCTTTCTTGTGCATCATCTTTAGAAGAGGCTTCCTTCTGGGACGGCAGCCATGCAGACCAATGTGATGCAGTGTGCGGCATATGGTCTGAGCATTGACAGGCTGACCCCCACTCCTTCAACCTCTGCAGCAATGCTGGCAGCACTTATACATCTACTTCCCAAAAACAACCTCTGGATATGACGCTGAGCACGTGCACTCAACTTCTTTGGTCGACAATGGCGAAGCCTGTTCTGAGTGGAACTGTCCTGTTAAACCGCTGTATGGTCTTGGCCATCCTGCTGCAGCTCAATTTCAGGGTCTTGACAATCTTCTTATAGCCTATAGGCCATCTTTATGTACAGCAACAATTCTTTTTTTCAGATCCTCAGAGAGTTCTTTGCCATGAGGTGCCATGTTGAACTTCCACTGACCACTATGAGAGAGGGAGAGTGATAACACCAAATTTAACACACTTGCTCCCCATTCACACCTGAGACCTTGTAACACTAACGAGTCACATGACACCAGGGAGGGAAAATGGCTAATTGGGCCCAATTTGGACATTTTCACTTAGGGTTGTACTCTCTTTTGATAACAGTTTAGACATTAATGGCTGTGTGTTGAGTTATTTTGATGGGACAGCAAATTTCCACTGTTATATAAGCTGTACACTCACTACTTTACATTGTAGCAAAGTGTCATTTCTTCAGTGTTGTCACATGAAAAGATATAATAAAATATTTACAAAAATCTGAGGGGTGTACTCACTTTTGTGAGATACTGTACATCGACACCTTCGTACAAGGACATCTGCATACAAGGACACCTTTGTACAAGGATTCCTGCATACAAAGACACATCTATACAAGGACTACAGTGTACAAGGACACCTGTGTGCAAGGACATTTATAAGGACTCTAGTACACAGGGACACCCACATACAAGGATACATGGACTACAGCTTACAAATACTCCTATGTGAAAGGACATCTGCTTACAAGGACTCCTGTGTACAAAGATGACCGCATACAATAACTCCAGTGTACAAGGAGTGCAGCTTACAAGTACTCCTATCTAAAAGGACACCTGCGTCCAAGGACACCAGCTGCAAGGATTCCAGTGTTACAGGATCACAGGCCACAGGGGTGCTTGCCCTGGACGCAAAATTTCAAAGGAGCAAAGTTATACAGCAACAGGTGGATCGAAATTCAGCAGCAGCTGCAGAGTGGACAGCTCCCAGCAGTGAGGGCTATGTGTGCCTTGTGGAGGTGATCTGTGACCGGCGTGTCACCCAGGGGGTGCAGTGCATATTGGCATACTGTTACACAGGGGTACCACTACACTCATAGGCTGGCAGAGGGACCTTTCCCAGGGAGTGTACATCTTTGAGTATATGTGGACAGGAGGATGATGACAGTGCTGGAATATTGTGGCATAGTAGGCTAGTTCCATTGCATAGATAATAGCTGGAACCTGTGTACCAGTGCTCATCTTGTACAGGGTGGAGACAGGCGTTGGGTGGTCGGCTGAGCAGATAAAGCAGTCTAGAAGATGAGCAGGAGGATGTGGTGGACCCAGGGCCCCTAATGGTACAGGCTCTCAAAGTATTGACTGCAGCTTACAAGCATAGCTCCCAACTGTCCCTGATTTGGAGGGACTGTCCCTGATTTGGAGCAATGTCCCTCTGTCCCTCTTCCCTACTCATTTGTCCCTCATTTTGGTCTGATCCATATAGTTGTATATAAAATGCACTTTTTATCTTTCAAATAGTGTTTTAGTGCTAAACCTTCCATCCAAATTCGAAATTGCTGCATTTGTCAATTTTAAAAGCCAATATAAAGGAATAGTAGTGGTAAAAAAAAAGTCCTTATGGATTTAATGAACCTTTTAATTGGTTAATTCTCCTTTAAGGGGGTGTGGCAGGGGGTGTGTCCTATGCCTACATACGTTTGCAAGTAGGTGTCCCTCATTCCCATCTCAAAATGTTGGGAGGTATGTACAAGTACTCTTGTGTAAATGACACCTACATGCAAGGTTTCTTGTGTACATGGACATGTGTACAAGGACTCCTGTGTACAATGACACCTGCCTATAAGGACTCCTCCAGTGTATAATGACACCGGTATACAAAGACTCTAGTGTACAGGGAAACCTGTGTACAAAGATGCCAATGTACAAGAACTGCAGCTTAAAAATACTCCTGTGTAAATGATACGTGCATACAAGGTATCCTATGTAAATGGACATCTGTGTACAAGGACTCCAGTGTACAATGACACCTGTAAATAAGGACACCGGCATACCAAGACTGCAGCTTACAAGTACTCCAGACAAAGGCTTCTATGTACATGGACACCAGCATAGAAGGACATCTGTGTACAAGAATTCCAGTGCAGTGTACAAGGACAGCTGTGTAAAAGGGTGTGAATGGGCCCACACAGGGTTTTTTTTTTTTCCAGAGAAAAAAAATTGACTAAATTGTGTTTTTTTAAATCTGTCAGTTTCAGTTTCAGATTTAAAAAAAAAAACTGTTCTCATCTTAAAAAAAATGCATTCTAATTAAATGTTGAATTTGATTCTACATTGAGGAGTTGCTGAAATATGTAAATACAACAAATTACTTTTTCACCTCACAATGGTATAAAAGCTAACATGCTATTTGGAAACTGACACCTTCCCAAACTATGTGTTTGTACCTCACATTCCACTGCTATGCTGACTGACAGCATGGCCTGTACAGGAGAAGAACAAAGAAAGAGCCACTGCATCATGGGATGAGTGGTAGGGGCAACATATGGGAAATGGTATGCAAGAAGATGTCAGGTCCCCAAAGAACAAGCCTGTCATCAATGTGCCCAAAATGCTGCATGTAGACTGGACCACATTTACTATAGAGAAGTTATGTAAATGCTCCAAAGCCTCAAACATCCAATAGTATGCTGGAAAAGTTCATGACTCAATTCCATGAGTGGGACTGGACGAACACAAGTTGATTTTAGTACGGTAGATGTCTTGGTTCTCTTGCTACATCACATAAAACACGAAAAATTATTGTTTAAAAAAAATAAAACACGAAAAATGCCCCATTATCTCCTCAGCACCAACACACATAATCAGCTCCGGAAATCTATAAAGTGTTTCACACTCTACGAACAATCGCAAACAGCCGGTGATAAATCTGATTATATTTAATGTGATCTCTAACAAAAGAAATCCAACAATCTCCTCCAGGGAGACAAATTCGGATTATTATATTTCATTTTGAAGTGAAGCTAATTCCAAACGTTTTGCCCCCTCCAGATGAGAGCCGTCCATCGGCTCTTCTACAGATTTGTGGGCCATTCTGCGGACGGTGTGGGAGAGGAGTTGAGCGGCGGCGCACTAAGCGGAGGCCTCGTGAGTTAATAACACCTCTGGGGGATTATGCAGCATCTGGCTGTGACTCACAAAATCCCAGAGGAGTGCGTTTTGTGTTCCTATTATCCCGCCCCCCCACCATGTTTTTGTCTCGCTAAAATTACCATAATGTGCAGAAATCTGTCCGTGCTGTTCTGTACTAAGCTACCAAAATGTTAAACAATTTCAGCCTCTTAGTTATACTGTATCCAACCAATAAGATGATTTGGAGTGGACGAAAGGAAACTGTGCATATGTCTAATGGCTCCCTTCCGGGACTGGTGCCATAAGTAGGCAAACTTCAAAGCCATCAGAGTGGATGCAGCAGCAAAGAGGTTAAAGATATCCGTATTGCCTAACACCAGGTGACCATTTGTCACGGTCCAAACAGCGGCCATCCCTGCATAAGGACATTTGAATAATAGAATGATAAGAACCTGTAGGGATAGGGGGGGCAGGCGCCACAATAGCCCAGCTCTGTTCATTCACCATTCTTTACATTAATATTAAAGGAAATTACCATAGAAAGTGGTGCTTGCAGCAACAACTTTTGTGTGTATGAATTTTTAAATCTTTTTCTTGACCACATGATAAGCTCCCTCAGCTAACACCAAATTTCTCTCAATTTCTAGGCCTGTCATAGTCATATTTTGTGTATTTCATCCTCTTCCTAATCTTCTTGGTGTTGCTCTCTCCCCTCTTCTCATCCCTTTCTATCATTCTCTCCCTTTCCAACTCCTGCCCCCCCATTCTTCTTATGACCTCTTTCTCCCTTTCCTTTCTACCAGCCCTGGTCCCCTCCCATCTGATCTCTCTCTTCCTGCCCTCTCTAATGTCCACCCACCTCCTGTTCTCCCCATCTAGCTCTCCCTTTCTTTCCCTTTTCCACTTTTTCCCTCCTCTCTCTCAAACCCACTCTACTTCCTCTCTCCTCCTCTTCCCCCTTTCCCTCTTTCACTGCTGTTTCATACTCTATCCTCCGCTCCTGTCACCCCACCCTCTCCCTTCCACCTCAATTTCTCTCTACCATGCCTTTCTCTTCTTTTCCTACTCATTCCCTCTTTCCCATACCCGCTTTACCTCATCTCTCCTCCTTTCCCCCCTTCCCCTCTATTCCCTACTTCAGCCCCCTTTCCTGTTGCTTACCCCTCCTGCCCCCCACTCTCTCTCTCCCTTGCCATCTTTCTCTACTTTTCCTACTCCACCCCTCTGCAGTGCTACCCCTGCAGGGGCTGTTGATTTTAACGGGCTCTCCCCCAAACAGCACAGAGGCTACCAGACACCCAAGTGCCAATAAACATTCTAGGGGATGTCTTTTTTGTGGTTTATTGCCGATAAAACTTGTAACAGGAGAGGGGTTGGGGGCATGAGATTCTAAAATGCTCAGCAGTAGATAGTAAACAGAGGACAGTCTTTCTTACCAAAGCTAAAGAGCATGGCGCAAGTCTTTGGGCTACCTTGCGCCAGTGCACAACTATCAGCACCCAGTGCAGCATCCAGCACGCAGTGTCACGGATCGGTTTAAGGTCTCTATTCACAAGTCCCCAGGACAGCTGCCCCCTTCCAGGCACAACCCAGTGAGATGGCACCTCTCAGGACCAGATCCCTTGTGGTGTGGTTCTACAGTCACCTCTAAACAAAGTCCTTTTGAGCCTTTGATCCTGGCACATCTGAGGTCTCCTAGAGCAGCTGTTCAGTCTATGGGCTACCTGGCAAAAGCAGCCCCTGCACCTCTGGAACCCTCCTGGAGAGAAGAAACCCTGCTCTTCAATGTCTCAGACTATTTATCTTCACTCTGGCCCCCTTCTGGACGCTTTCCCTCCAGGGATTGACCGGATACTGATAAATATTCAGGCTGGTCAATTTGAATCTCCCGTCCTAAGCTCTGGAAGCATCTTTCAGAGGCGGGGGAAGCAATCAGAGTCTCAACCTGTGTGACACTAAACAGGCCAGAACAAACAATCACTGCTCTCTTGATTACAGAAGGAGCGAGCAAAAGTGAAATGTACCTAGTCACCTACACTAGGAGGGTGCTACACCTCTTTTCCCTTATACCTGCTGTAGTGGGGTGCCTGTGAAACAGGTTAAAATTACAGGAAAAGTGATTGATGGGATATATGTTCCTCCACGGATTCTTAGATTTGCAATCTAAGATAATACAAGCAAAGACTAAAGGGTAAAGAAGGATAGTTCTTTACCCTGTATTGGTCCATTTCGGGGGGCTGGGTTTATTGGGAGTCTGATAGAGATCTGGGTGGGACAGACTCCCAAGTCCATGGACCCCAGTTTAATGTTTTCTTTTCAGGTCGTCATTAAGGCAGCTGGTCCTAGCTCTCAGAGAGAGAGTGTGTCTCCATGTGTGGAGGCAAATAGGAGCATGGCTGCTTATTCCCCGACTTTGGATACAAAGTATTTGCGTTTGTAAGGACACTTACTACAAAACCAAGGACTGGTCAGACTACGGACACAGTAAGGCTCGGTAGAGCAGAAGTTTATTTTTGTATGATTGATGGCAAGATGCCCTTTTTCTTCTGTTTGGTTTGTCTGATTCCCTACACTGCTCTACCTTCTCTCTCCTTCTCTTCCCTCTTCCCTTTCCCTTTCTTACTTCCTCATATCATTCTATTCCTTGCCTTCTTTCTCTCATTTTCCTACTCCCTCCCTCCCTTCTCTCTCTTGTACCTACTTTACCTCCTCTCTCCTCCTCTTCCTCTCCTGTTGCTTCCCCCCTCCTGCCCCTCCAATCTCTCTTCCCCTTGCCCTCTTTCTCTCCCTTTCGCAATCATTCCCTCCCTTCTCCTATACTCCCTCTACTTCACTCTCTCCTTTCCCATTCCCTCCATCTCTCTCTTATGTTTCTTCTGTCTATGCCTCCTCTGATGTCTTCCAGAACTATAAATATATAGAGATGCATGCAGTACCCCTGTACCGGACCCCATCGGGTCAGCAGGGGAGCCCAGGTCTGGCAGGGGCTGCCTGTAGGCCAAGTGCAGCAACATCACTGAGTGACGCAGACTCCCCTCTCTCCACTACCCATTGCCTGCTGGCTCTGTGCACTCCTTCCCTTACACTGCGCATGATCCTCATATATCACATACCTACACCCACCTGATTCTGTGTATATTCATTCCAAGTCTAGTAAACATGCTTCAACTTTCAACGTCATTGGGTACACAAGATCTACTCAAGATCCTTAGGAGCTGCGCTTTGAAGTTTGCTGTAAGCATGTCCACTTTGTTTCCAGTGCTCTGTAGCAGCTATTATGAGTGACTGGGCAACCAGAACTCTCCATAGAGCCTAGCACTTAGGCTGTACAGGTCTCCATGATTTCTACTAGCAGTCCTGCTCTCTCCAGTCTCACAACCCCCCCCCCCCCCCAATTCCCCTGTCTCCCTGCTCTCTCTCCAACTCTATTTCATAGATCTCCCAGGTATTTTAAACATAAGATGGCAGCAGATTGATTAGAGCTACCAAATCAGTCAGTCTATGGGGATATTCGTGACTGGGGGTCCTGCAATTACTTTCCAGGCTTTGAATATTGAGCAGCAGATGATGGAAGTCCCTCTTTGTACAATGGGTTCATATTAGCTCGTATGAATTATAACAAGTGCATTAATAAAAGGAACCAATCAGCCATCAACTCGCTAGAACCAGAGAGGATCTAACCAGATGGATGATGTTTATTACCAGATCTCTCAAATGGAGTCACAGACGATCACCTGCAAAAAGTGTGCAGAGGTTTTTTTGCAGATGAGACAGAAAGGGGTTAAGACGAGAAAACAAAGTTTAGAGCACTGTATTCTGCCTAGGATATGCTCAGAAACTGGTAAATACTCACAGTATGAGGAGATGCTCAGCAACTGGTTAATACCCACCTTATGAGGTGAACCAAGTATTCTGAAAGGGAGAGTACCAAGAGACACCTTTGGAGCTGATTCCCCCTTTGGTCTCACTCCAGGAAGGCCTTGCGCCTCTCCAAGTACACTGCCAACTTCTGAATATGTTCTCCCAATTATTTTTGGAAAGTATTGATTCCAATTTAATTTAGTGATCCTAGCATGAGTGGCGTCTCAGAGGAAGCCGTAATCAGGGCCTGGCCTGGAGGTGAAGAGCCGACACCAAGGCGCCGTCTATCAGTGCTGGCGGACCAGAGCAGAGGTCATTCGCAGACAGATTAATTTTTGACGCAAGAATCGATGGAAAATGTTTCTCCTCTCCACACTGAATTGTGTAATTTGCTGTTTATCTTTGGCTTATTGAGTTGGGAGAATTGTTAAATCATACCTTTCAGCTCTTTAATTTAAAATGTGAGTTTTAGCGCTCCCTCTTGTCGCCACGCATAAGTCTTCAGGCTGCGGCGATCAGCCAGATGGGCTTCGCGCTGACACTGAGCCTGTGTCGAGGCCTCCAGGGTGATGTTAGCGCACTTTGGAGCACTTGCTCGCTGCTTGTGGCTGTAGATCAGCTGATCTCTGGGGAAATCAGAACTCGTCATCGTTAGTTGTATCGTTAGCTGTGGTGTCTCCTGCCGTGTCCAGCCCATGACAAGCACTGAGGCGCGAATTCTGCTCTCTGAAGCTACTGCGGCTCCAATAGGCGATTATTAATGTGAAAGCGCAGGAAGAAGAGACGCAATGTTCCTATCCAGGCACAACAGGCTACCAGATAATGGCAGCACAATGAGGCCTTAGTCTTTAGAGAAAAACGCATGTTGTCAGGGAACAGAATAATTTTTATAATGGCCAGTATTAATTTAGGCTTTAATTTAGATTTGTTAGTAGGATTGGATGACTTAGGCAAAATGTTTGTGTGTAGATAGATAGATAGATAGATAGATAGATAGATAGATAGATAGATAGATAGATAGATAGATAGATAGATAGATAGATAGATAGATAAAGATGTGTATGGAGAGGTGGGAGTGGAGACTGCAAGAGGGCATGTCAGCAGGAGGCAGAGAAACAGGAGTACACTGATCTACTCACTGAATGGCTGTTCAGGAAGGTGTGTCAGCACAAGTCTGATCATTAGAGCACAGCCAGAAAACTGATATTTATATTGTCAGATTTGAAGTAATAAAATTGTTTCTTTAAAGGGTAAGGAAACTATGCCATTAAGCTTTCTTACTCTCTAGCTCCCCAACTACCCCAATCGCTGTACCACAGCATTGTTTCTATCGCTCTCCTGGCTTCTCAATCTGATTTTTTGCGTGCGTGCAGTTCAGCCCCATTGAATTCATTGGGAGAGATAGACGGATCGCCTCCTATCCGTCTACAAACCCCAAAGAAGTCTTCCCAGTGGAGGGATGTAAACAATGCCATGCCAAGGATTTAGGGGGTGGGCTAGACCTATTTGTGCGGGTGGGGGCAAAAGGGTAGTGAAACTTTGTGGAAAAGATTCCTTACTCTTTAAAGTAGTATTAAACATAAGCAAACATTTACTGTATTGCAGTTTACCAATTCTTAGATTTGACGGCTGTATTCGTTTTCTTTTTTAGGTTTTCACTGCATTCACTCATGTTGTATATAATACTCATAATCCCTGCACTGCATTAACTAATGTTGTGCAATATATTCCTGACCCCTGTACTGTATATATTATGTTGTACATTATACTCCTGACTCCGACAATGTTTAAGCAATTTTTTACATTATACTCCTGAATCTGCACCGTATATGCAGTGTTAGACTTTATACTCCTGACCACTGTACTGCATTTTCTATGTTGCACTTTATAATCATAATCCCTGCACTGCATTACCTATGTTGTACATTATACTCCTGACCCCTGCACTATATATGCTATACTGTACTCTATACTCCTGACCCCTGTACGCTAGGTTATGTTGTACATTATACCTCTAACCCCAACACTGTAGATGTTTTGTCTTACATTATACTTCTAACCCATGCACTGTATACACTATGTTGTGCTTTTTACTCTTCACCCCTGCACTGTATACGCTATGTTATACTCCTGACCCCTGTATTGTATACACTTCATTGTACATGCATTACCTACAGTATCTCACAAAAGTGAGTACACCCCTCACATTTTTGTAAATATTTTATTATATCTTTTCATGTGGCAACACTGAAGAAATTACACTTTACTACAATGTAAAGTAGTGAATGTACAGCTTGTATAGCAGTGTAAATTTGCTGTCCCCTCAAAATAACTCAACACACAGCCATTAATGTCTAAACCGCTGGCAACAAAAGTGAGTACACCCCTAAGTGAAAATGTCCAAATTGGGCCCAAAGTGTCAATATATTGTGTGGTCGCCTTAATTTTCCAGCACTGCCTTAACCCTCTTGGGCATGGAGTTCACCAGAGCTTCACAGGTTGCCACTGGAGTCCTCTTCCACTCCTCCATGACGACATCACAGAGCTGGTGGATGCTCCATTTGAGGATGCCCCACAGATGCTCAATAGGGTTTAGGTCTGGAGACTTGCTTGGCCAGTCCAGCACCTTTACCCTCAGCTTCTTTAGCAAGGCAGTGGTCGTCTTGGAGGTGTGTTTGGGGTCGTTATCATGTTGAAATACTGCCCTGTGGCCCAGTCTCTGAAGGGAGGGGATCATGCTCTGCTTCAGTATGTCACAGTACATGTTGGCATTCATGGTTCCCTCAATGAACTGTAGCTCCCCAGTGCCGGAAGCAGCCCCAGACCATGACACTCCCACCACAATGCTTGACTGTAGGCAAGACACACTTGTCTTTGGACTTCTCACCTGGTTGCCGCCACACACGCTTGACACCATCTGAACCAAATAAGTTTATCTTGGTCTCATCAGAACACAGGACATGGTTCCAGTAATCCATGTCCTTAGTCTGCTTGTCTTCAGAAAACTGTTTGCGGGCTTTCTTGTGCATCATCTTTAGAAGAGGCTTTCTTCTGGGACGATAGCCATGCAGACCAATATGGTTTGAACACTGACAGGCTGACCCCCCACCCCTTTAACCTCTGCAGCAATGCTGGCAGTACTCATATGTCTATTTTCCAAAAACAACCTCTGGATATGGCGCTGAGCACGTGCACTCAGCTTCTTTGGTCGACCATGATGAGGCCTGTTCTGAGTGGAGCTTGTCCTGTTAAAATGCTGTATGGTCTTGGCCACCATGCTGCAGCTCAATTTTAGGGTCTTGGCAATCTTCTTATAGCCTAGGCCATCTCTATATAGAGCATCAATTCTTTTTTTCAGATCCTCAGAGAGTTCTTTGACATGAGGTGCCATGTTGAACTTCCAGTGACCAGTATGAGAGAGTGAGAGTAAAAACACCAAATTTAACACACCTGCTCCCCAGTCACACCTGAGACCTTGTAACACTAACAAGTCACATGACACCGGGAAGGGAAATGGCTAATTGGGCCCAATTTGGACATTTTCACTTAGTGGTGTACTCACTTTTGTTGCCAGCGGTTTAGACATTAATGACTGTGTGTTGAGTTATTTTCAGGGGATAACAAAGGTACATCGTTATACAAACTGTACACTCACTACTTTGCATTGTAGCAAAGTGTCATTTCTTCAGTGTTGTCACATGAAAATATATAATAAAATATGCACAAAAATGTGAGGGGTGTACTCACTTTTGTGAGATACTATATGTTGTACATTATACTCCTGACCCCTGCACTATATATGCTGTACTCTATACTCCTGACCCCTGTACGCTATGTTATGTTGTACATTATACCTCTAACCCCAACACTGTATATGTTTTGTTTTACATTATACTTCTAACCCATGCACTGTATGCACTATGTTGTGCTTTTTACTCTTCACCCTAGCACTGTATATGCTATGTTATACTCCTGACCCCTGTATTGTATACACTACATTGTACATTATACTCCTGACCCCTGCAGTGTATACGCAATGTTGTACATTATACTCCTGATCCCTGCATTCTATATATATGCTGTGTTGTATGTTATAATCTTGATTCCTGCATTGCATTTTCTATGTTGTACAGTATACTGATAAACCTCTTCACTGCAATAACTACATGGTAACCATACTACCTGACCTGGTACTTTATTCTTTGACCCCTGCAGTGTATACACTATGTTGTACTTTATACTCCTAATCATTGCACTATACACTTTGTTGGATGATATACTCATGAACTTTGCACTGTCTGTGCTATACTGTACATTATACTCCCAACTCCTGCACTATATATGCTATATTGTACCTTATACTTTTGATCTCTGCACTGTATATGCCCTATTTTACATTATACTCTTGACTGCTGCACTATATACACTACGTTGTGCATTATACTCCTGACCACTGCACTTTATACACGATCCACTTACGGACCGCCCACCATGGAAATACGACGCTTTTTTGATGTTAAATACCGGGGTTATGGCAGCAGATAGCTAATCCGGTTACCTGATGGGCAGGAAGTCAAGTGAGGGCAAGATAGCCCCCACTCAAATCTATGCCCTTGAAGGACCGGAGCGACGTCAAAAAGTCACTTCTGCCCTCCGACCTTAAAGCGCCCCCTTTTTTTTTTTTTTTACTGCTTTTAAGTGTAAATGTGAGATCTGAGGTCTTTTTGACACCAAATCTCACAAGAAAGGCCCTGCCCTGCTTATTTCTATTACAAGGGAGGTGATAAAAAAAAGGGACAGTGTAAAAATAAAAAATAAAAGTAAAATAAATAGGAAAAAAAAAATTGAAAGAGCCCCGTCCCTCCGAGCATGCGTGCAGAAACGAACGCATACGCAAGTCGCGCCACATATGTAAACGGTGTTCAAACCACACATGTGAGGTATCGCCACGATCATTAGAGTCAGAGCAATAATTTTAGCGCTAGATCTCCTCTGTACCTCTAAACTGGTAACCTGTAGAAATTTGTAAAGCATCACCTATGGAGATTTTTAAATATCAAAGTTTGTCGCCATTCCAGGAGCGTACGCAATTTTAAAGCGTGACATGTTAGGTATCAATTTGCTCGGCGTAACATTATCTTTTACATTATAAAAAAAATTGGGCTAACTTCAGTTTTCTTATTTGTTTATTTAAAAAAGTGTATTTTTCCAAAAAATTTGCATTTGTAAGACTGCTGCACAAATACGGTGTGACATAAAGTATTGCAACAATCTTCATTTTATTCTCTAGGGTCTCTGCTAAAAATATATATATAATGTTTGGGGGTTCTAAGTAAATTTCTAACAAAAAACTTGTAAACAAGAAGTGCCAGAAATAGGCTTGGTCCTAAACCACTTCTTGACCGCCCACTGTATGTATACGTCGGCACTTTAAAGATGGATATCTCGGTAACTGCAGCAGCTGCTGCCATAACCGAGATATCCATCTCTTCAGTGGGTGGCCTGGTTTACGATAATGTTGGTCTGTGTGGTGGATTCACAGCGAGATCACAGTTATTGGCGGCAGGAGAGGGGCGATCGGGTCCTCTTCCTAGCTGGCTATGGATACGAGTGAGGGCAAGATGGCCCTCACCTATCTCCATACCATAGCAGGGCGGAAGCAACGTCAAAACATCACTTCCGCCCATACGTCTTAAAGGGACTTTTTTTTGTTGTCATTTTTTCAAATGACAATTTTTTTTATTTTTTTTTATTGCATATAAGTCCAAATATGAGATCTGAGGTCTTTTTGACCCCAGATCTCATATTTAAGAGGACATCTAATGCTTTTTTCTATTACAAGGGATGTTTACATTCCTTGTAATAGGAATAAAAGTGACCCAATAAAAAACAAAAAACAAAAAAAAAAAACAGTTTTAAAATCAATAAAATGAAGTAAAATAAATAAGAAATTTTTTTTTTCTTAAAGCGCCCCGTCCCGACGAGCTAACGCACAGAAGCGAACGCATACGTAAGCAGCTCCCGCATATGAAATGGTGTTCAAACCACGCATGTGAGATATCGCCGCGATCGTTAGAGCGAGAGCAATAATTCTAGCCCTAGACCTTCTCTGTAGCTCAAAACATGCAACCTGTAGAATTTTTTAAACGTTGCCTATGGAGATTTTTAAGGGTAAAAGTTTGATGCCATTGCGGGCGCAGTTTTGAAGCGTGACATGTTGGGTATCAATTTACTCGGCGTAACATTATCTTTCACAATATAAAAAAAAAATTGGGCTAACTACTGTCGTCTTATTTTTTTTAACTCAAAAAAGTGGATTTTTTCCAAAAAAAGTGCACTTGTAAGACTGTAGCGCAAATACGGTGTGACAAAAAGTAATGCAATGACCGCCATTTTATTCTCTAGGGTGTTAGGAAAAAAATGTATGTTTGGGGGTTCCAAGTATTTTTTTAGCGAAAAAAACTTGTTTTTAACGTGTAAACATCGAGTCTGAAAAACAGGCTCAGTCCTTAAGTGGTTAAGTGGTCTATTTTGTGCATTATACTCCTGAACCTAGCATTGTATATGCTTTGCTGTTTATGCTATGTTGTATATTTTTCTCCTTCCCTGTGTTGCATTCGCTTCACTGTACATCATACACCTGAACCATGCACTGTATACACTATGTCGTGCATTATATTCCTGACCCCTGCACTGTATACACAATGTTACATGTTATACTCCTGACCCATGCACTGTGTTTGCTGTATTTTACTCCTGACCTCTGTATACACTGTGTTGTACATTATACAGTACTCCTGACCTCTGTAGTGTCTATGCTATGTTGTACATTATACTCCCTGACCCCTGTAGTGTATATGCTATATTGTTAGGGTTGCCACCTTTTCTTCAAGTCAAACCCGAACACTTTGTTGTAGTAGGATTATAAAAGACCTGGGACACCTTTGGGTACACCATGAGGAGTAGTAATGTGGCGCAGCATACAGTGGGTGTGGCCAAACTGCGGTATCAGATGTTCACAGATTTGTGTGCTACTGTCTCGGTTATTAAGGGAGCCACAGTCTGGACTGAATAAGGTATCTGGGTTTCAGGAAGAATAAAACTCAGGCATATGACTCAAAACCCGGACTGTCCAGGTGAATCCAGGTCAGATGGCGACCCTAGATGTCATCCCCCTCCTCAGAGGTCAGTTTCACCCCCCTTCTTCATATTACAGAGGTCAGTGTCACCCCCTTCTTCATATTACAGAGGTCAGTGTCACCCCCTTCTTCATAATACAGAGGTCAGTGTCACCCCCCTTCTTCATATTACAGAGGTCAGTGTTACCCCCTTGTTCATAATACAGAGGTCAGTGTCACCCCCCTTCTTCATATTACAGAGGTCAGTGTCACCCCCTTCTTCATATTACAGTGGTCAGTGTCACCCCCTTGTTCATAATACAGAGGTCAGTGTCACCCCCCTTCTTCATATTACAGAGGTCAGTGTCACCCCCTTCTTCATATTACAGTGGTCAGTGTCACCCCCTTGTTCATAATACAGAGGTCAGTGTCACCCCTTTCTTCATATTACAGAGGTCAGTGTCACCCCTTTTCTTCATATTACAGAGGTCAGTGTCACCCCCTTCTTGATATTACAGAGGTCAGTGTCACCCCCTTCTTGATATTACAGAGGTCAGTGTCACCCCCTTCTTGATATTACAGAGGTCAGTGTCACCCCCTTCTTGATATTACAGAGGTCAGTGTCACCCCCCTTCTTGATATTACAGAGGTCAGTGTCACCCCCCTTCTTGATATTACAGAGGTCAGTGTCACCCCCCTTCTTCATATTACAGAGGTCAGTGTCACCCCCCTTCTTCATAATACAGAGGTCAGTGCCATCCCCCTTCTTCATAATACAGAGTTCAGTGTCACCCCCCTTCTTCATTTTACAGAGGTCAGTGTCACCCCCTTCTTCATAATACAGAGGTCAGTGTCATCCCCCCTCTTGTAATAAAGGGGTCAATGTCAAGCCCTCTGTAATACAGGGGCTCCCCATAAAGATCCCTATTAGATCAATTTGGCTGGAGGTATTTGTGTCTGGGTTTCAGGTGGACAGAAACCCAGACGGATTTGTCAAAACCAGAACTGTCTGGGTCAAAATCGGAACAGGTGGCAACCCTATATGTTGTACATTTTACTCCTGACCCCTGCACTGTATGTGCTAATCTATTTTGTACATTATAGTAAGCTAGGTGACAGAGTCCTAACTAGCTTTATTACAAATGATTTTTCCCATCTACAATAGCCTTCAGTCTATAGTATGAGCAGCCACAACAGGTGTTGTGGTACTCATCAGATGGTCAGTGTCTAATGCAAGTATGATTGCATTGTAACTTATCAATGTATTCTCTGCTAGAGCTGTCGGGATGCTGTACTTTACATAGACTGTACAGTCTAAAAGCTGAGGCTAACTAAACAAATACATAAATCATTTTACAATTGAGCAATATCCTCTTGGCTATGTTTCCGTCCTTATTATGGTAAATCGTCCTGTACTGTATATACAGTGGGGACGGAAAGTATTTAGACCCCCTTAAATTTTTCACTCTTTGTTATGTTGCAGCCATTTGCTAAAATCATTTAAGTTCATTTTTTCCCTCATTATTGTACACACAGCACCCCATATTGACAGAAAAACACAGAATTGTTGACATTTTTGCAGATTTATTTTTTAAAAAGAAAAACTGAAATATCACATGGTCCTAAGTATTCAGACCCTTTGCTCGATATTTAGTAGAAGCACCCTTTTGATCGAATACAGCCATGAGTCTTTTTGGGAAAGATGCAACAAGATTTTCACACCTGGATTTGGGGATCCTCTGCCATTCCTCCTTGCAGATCCTCTTCAGTTCTGTCAGGTTGGATGGTAAACGTTGGTGGACAGCCATTTTTAGGTCTCTCCAGAGATGCTCAATTGGGTTTAAGTCAGGGCTCTGGCTGGGCCATTCAAGAACAGTCACGGAGTTGTTGTGAAGCCACTCCTTCGTTATTTTAGCTGTGTGCTTAGGGTCATTGTCTTGTTGGAAGGTAAACCTTCAGCCCAGTCTAAGGTCCTGAGCATTCTGGAGAAGATTTTCGTCCAGGATATCCCTGTACTTGGCCTTAACATGGTACTTTCCCTTAATTGCAACCAATCGTCCTGTCCCTGCAGCTGAAAAACTCCCCCACAGCATGATGCTGCCACCACCATGCTTCACTGTTGGGACTGTATTGGACAGGTGATGAGCAATGCCTGGTTTTCTCCACACATACCGCTTAGAATTAAGGCCAAAAAGTTCTATCTCGGTCTCATCAGACCAGAGAAACTTATTTCTTACCATCTTAGAGTCCTTCAGGTGTTTTTTTAGCAAACTCCATGCGGGCTTTCATGTGTCTTGCACTGAGGAGAGGCTTCCTTCGGGCCACTCTGCCATAAAGCCCCAACTGGTGGAGGGCTGAAGTGATGGTTGACTTTCTACAACTTTCTCCCATCTCCCGACTGCATCTCTGGAGCTCAGCCACAGTGATCTTTGGGTTCTTCTTTACCTCTCTCACCAAGGCTCTTCTCCCCCGATAGCTCAGTTTGGCCAGATGGCCAGCTCTAAGAAGGGTTCTGGTCGTACTAAACGTCTTCCATTCAAGGATTATGGAGGCCACTGTGCTCTTAGGAACCTTAAGTGCAGCAGAAATTTTTTTGTAACCTTGGCCAGATCTGTGCCTTGCCACAATTCTGTCTCTGAGCTCTTCAGGCAGTACCTTTGACCTCATGATTCTCATTTGCTCTGACATGCACTGTGAGCTGTAAGGTCTTATATAGACAGGTGTGTGGCTTTCCTAATCAAGTCTAATCAGTATAATCAAACACAGCTGGACTCAAATGAAGGCGTAGAACCATCTCAAGGATGATCAGAAGAAATGGACAGAACATGAGTTAAATGTATGAGTGTCACAGCAATGGGTCTGAATACTTAATGTGATATTTCAGTTTTTCTTTTTTAATAAATCTGCAAAAATGTCAACAATTCTTTGTTTTTCTGTCAATATGTGGTGCTGTGTATACATTAATGAGGAAAAAAAATGAACTTAAATGATTTTGGCAAATGGCTGCAATATAACAAAGAGTGAAAAATTTAAGGGGGTCTGAATACTTTCCGTCCCCACTGTACAATAAATTGTATAGTAGAATAATGAATGTTTTAAATGAATGCCCTGTCCCTAATAAAGTATATTTTTCTCCTACACACAGAGCTGTATATACCATCCTGGCATGGCAGGGAGGGGGGTAGATATTGTGCTGGTGGGGTGTATATACTGTTCTGGAAAAAAAAGTATATAATGTATTAAAGTTTTGGAGAAGGGGGTGTATATTTTGTGTTGGTGGTATATACTGTATATTGTGTTGATAAAAGTGTATATAATGTTTTGAAGGGAAGGGGTATATACAGTTTATATTAGGCTGGTTATGGGGGATTTATGTTTTGGTTTGGGAAGGGGATATAGGGGGTTTATATAATGAACATATATTCCTCAATTGGTTTAGGTTTCCCTAGCATGGCGAGTGGGATCCTAAAATGTAAATTGTGACTTTTATTTCCAAGTCAGAGCTCCAGCCATCCCCTACTTCTCACTTACCTGACCTTTACAGATATGGACATGTGGAGTAAAAGCAGCACTTATATAGAATTGGAGAGTTTGGTGGTTTCTGGGGCCCCAGAGGATGTCTGAGAGAGTGACTTTCAGTGCTTCCCACCTATTACATTGACATTGCAGGTGAGGTGAGGCTGTCGCCATACCTGTTGTTGGCATGCAGCTGGGTCCATGTTGTAAGTGTCCCAGCGCAATAGATGCCTTTACCTTGGTAGAAAATTCTGTGTAGTAACAGTTACCATATGGCTTTGTGCTCCCCAACACTCACTGCTGGCAGATCAGAGTGAGCACAACGCCTTCTCAGCTCCACCCATCCTGGCTCCGTGCACCCCAACCATCACTACTTGCAGAGTATGCAAAAGTTCATAAACCCTTTCGAATTCTGTCAGGGTGCAAACCTGAAAGTGATGGTGCTTAGAGCCCCATTGGAGCCCCATTCAAGTACCTGTCAGAGAAAGGTACCTTAACCACTTGCAGACCGCCGCACACACATATACGTGTATATGTTCCTTTTAATTTGCCGCCTTGTGGGCGCGCGCTCGCCGTGGGAGCGTGCCTGCGGATCCCGCGATCGTGAGACGGAGAGGCAGAATGGGGAGATGCCTATGTAAACAAGGCGTTTCCCTGTTCTGCCTAGTGACATGACAGGGATCTACTGCTCCTTGTCATCGGGAGCTGTGATCACTGTCATGTCAGTGGTTGCCCATCCCCCCCACAGTTAGAATCACTCCCTAGGACACACTTAACCCCTTGATCGCCCCCAGTGTTTAACCCCTTCCCTGCCATTGACATTTATACAGTAATCAGTGGCTATTTATAGCACTGATCGCTGTATAACTGACAATGGTCCCAAAATAGTGTCAAAAGTGTCCGCCATAATGTCGCAGTCCCGATAAAAATCGCAGATCGCCGCCATTACTAGTAAAAAAAAAACAAAAAAAAAATGAATAATAAAAATGCCATAAATCTATCCACTATTTTGTAGACACTATAACTTTTGCGCAAACCAATCAATATACGCTTATTGCACTTTTTTTTTTTTTTTTTTACCAAAAATATGTAGAAGAATACATATCAGCCTAAACTGAGGAAAAAATTGGTTTATTTTTATATATTTTTGGTGGATATTTATTACTGCAAAAAGTAAAAAATATAGCTTTATTTTCAAAATTGTCGCTCTTTTTTTGTTTATAGCGCAATAAATAAAAACCACAGAGGTGATCAACTACCACCAAAAGAAAGCTCTATTTGTGGGAAAAAAAGGACGTCAATTTTGTTAGGGTAAAACGTTGCACGGCCGCGCAATTGTCAGCTAAAGCGACTCAGTGCCAAATCGCAAAAAATGCTCTTGTCAGGAAGGGGGTAAATCCCTCTGGGGCTGAAGTGATTAATCTGTCAAAGCCGGCACTGAGGGAGGAGTGTCCATATTAGACACTCCTTCCTCAGTGTGCATACTTTGCCCATCACACTGGCAGGGGCATGGCCAAGGAGTTTTAAATTAGAGGTGCATGGAGCCTAATGAGGAACTGAGAGCTTAGTTCCTTTTACTTTTGATTGACAGCACATGGCACTGAGCAGATCCATAGCTGCTATTTAGTCCAGTAGTGGCCTTGGAATCCGCCCACTGCTGTACGCAGTCAATCACAGGCAAGGCGATCTGATGGGGAACCACTATAAAAAAACATATTTGAGGGGCACACCCTAAAATGCATTTAAATTCAAGATGGTGCTGCTATAAGACTAGAGTTGCCACCTCATCCCTTTAAATCCGAACACCTTTGAATTACACAGGTTCTGAGGCTAATTAAATGCAGATAAGGCACCGAGTGAGTTTAATTACCACCTTAATCAGCAGAACCTGTGTAATTACTATGTGTTCGGGTTTAAAGGGATGAGGTTGCAACCATATATAAGACCCCCGTATTTTTTTGAATATGTTCAGGTGTTTTTATCTAGCCTTGCAGGAAATGTAATTCTTGAATGTGTGCGCTGTAATATGTTTTGTACTGTTTATTGGTCTTATAGCAGCACCATCTTGAATTTAAACGCATTTTAGGGTGTGCCCCCCAAATATGTTCTTGTATATTGTAATAGACCCTGACCAGGTTTTTTTGAGCTGGAGCACCCCTCCCCCTCACCTCTTATTTAGTGGCCACCAGTGCAAAGGATGTATCCCCTTCAGTTCTCCCACATAGAGGAGTTTAGCTCCCATGGTTGAGACAAAGTGTCTTCCATTCTATTACTAGTGTAGGACCCACTAATTCGGGGTACTTTGTCGCAGTAAGTGGGCTTAGCACTATATGACCATATAGTGTGACCAAACCCCTGTATTTTTTTGAATATGTTCAGGTGTTTTTAACTAGCCTTGCAGGAAATGTCATTCCTGAATGTGTGCGCTGTAATATGTTTTGTACTGATGGGGAACCAGTCTCAAAGTTCACCATCAGGCTCACCATCAGGTGCAGTAGCTGTGAATTTGAGTTGATAGGTGGGCAGGCAGGGTACGATGAACTCTGGCACTAGTTCCCTATAAGGTCTGCTTTGCCTGTGATTGATAGCAGATGTCAGTGGGTGTGTTCCAAAGCTGCTATTAAACTGAATTGACTATGGAATCGGCCCACTGCCATCTGCTGTCAATCACAGGCAAAGCCGACCTGATAGGGAACTCTGAGAGACTAGTTCCCCATCAGGCTCTGCCCACTCTCAGTTTAGTGTGACTTGCCTAATTGGTTGCTATGACACAGGTAGCCTTATGCAGGCCATACACGGTCGAATTTCGAACAAATTTTCTTTTCAAAATCAGAATGTTCGTTTTTTTGTGATCCGATGATGCCATCATTGATTTTCGAAATTCGGCTGACCAAGCCTTCAATTTCACTGCATGTTGCTACAGAAAAGAATTTTCGTGGCTGGGAATCTTCTTTTCTCTCCGTAAATTTTCTTTTCTTATTACATTTCTCGCACGATTCTCCCATCATTGATTAGAAAATCGTTAGTTTTTCTAAAAATTTCCAACATGTTCGATTCCTAAAATTTGATTGCCGCACGAAAATCGGCCGTTGTTGCAGGCCACTAATGGTGCGAAATTCATACGAAAATTCTTTCATACGATTTTCGAAAGAAAATTCTTACGAAATTCGAACCGTGTATGGCCGGCATTAGTCCTAGCAACCAATGCTGTTAATGTGGAACACAAGCATATTAATAAAGTAATGACTACACAACACTCTTCTCCCCCTTGTACACCAACTTTGAGTTGGTCTTAATTAAATTACCACCAGTTTGCTCATCTGTGAATTGGCAATAATTCTTTTAAAATCTGTCACAGGCATAGTAACAGATTCTACAAGTGGCAGTAGTAAAACCGACCTGAATCTTGTGCACATGTGGGTACCTGTACTGAAACTAGTTCAAGTCTTTCATGAATTAGGCACAAGCTATATTAAAGAGGCCATACCACCAGAAAAGTGACAGTACTGCTTTACTGAATTCCCCTGTATGTCTCCTTGGTTCCGCGCACCCAAACATTTAAAGTGATTTTAAACCTCTGACATGAAATATGAACAAAGCATATGCCTCTATAGTGTTTACTTGTCTCAATCCAGAACACTGAGGGGGTTATTTACTAAAGGAAAATCCACTTTGCACTGAAAGTGCACTTGGAAGTAAAGTCACTGTAGATCCGAGGGGGACATGCAAGGAAAATAAAAAACAGCATTTTAGCTTGCACATGATTGGATGATAAAATCAGCAGGGCTTCCCCTCATTTCAGGTCTACCCCTTAGATTTAGAGTGACTGAACTTCCAAGTGCACTTGCAGTGCAAAGTGGATTTTCCTTTCGAAAATAACCCCCTAAGTGTCATTTCTGTCTGCTACACGTTCTTCTGCTATCTGCTATGCACTTCTGACAAGTTTTCCTTACACCAAGAGGTAAAAAGGTGACAGGGAAGGGAGCTTCAGCACACAGCCTGTAATTGGCAACCTCAGCCCTCTTCCTGTATAAGGTGTAAAGGGGGTGTGTCTTCCCTCTAATCAGCTCTCACTGAGCTCTGCAGAGTGTAACTTCAGCTCCCCGCCCCCTGCTTTCTGAAAGCTCAGACAAGCTGTATAAATTCTGCACTTTGAATGGCTGCAGAGAAGAAAATACTGCAGATAAACAGGTAAAACTTATGTAGGAGGATTTGTTTCATCTGTGTATCACCTGAGGCTAGTTATTTCTTAGGGTATATGTACTGTAAGAGTTTACAATCACTTTAACCACTTCCTAACCGGGCCATGGACAAATGATGTCCTTTGTTGGAAGTGGAATACCGGGGTTAGGGCTGCAGCAATATGCCATAACCCCAGTTCAGCCGGTGGTTCTCTAACTGATAAAAGTGATCTAAGCGGCGGATTTGCGACCTCTCTCGCCGCTTTTCGGTGGTTTTCGGGCTTACCGGTCTGGCGTTTGCGGCGGTTGGTAACAGAGATGAGCAGAGGCAAGATGGCCTCCGCTCACCTCTTATGGTCTTGTAGGATCAGAACATCATCTTTCACAAAAAAATGGGATATATATATATATATATATATATATATATATATATATATATATATATATATATATATATACACCTCTCACGTTTTTGTAAATATTTTATTATATCTTTTCCTGTGATAGCACTGAAGAAATAACACTTTGCTACAATGTAAAGTAGTGAGTGTACAGCTTGTATAACAGTGTAAATTTGCTGTCCCCTCAAAATAACTCAACACGCAGCCATTAATGTCTAAACCGCTTTTTACACCCCTAAGTGAAAATGTCCAAATTGGGCCCAAAGTTTCAAAATTTTGTGTGGCCACCATTATTTTCCAGCACTGCCTTAACCCTCTTGGGCATGGAGTTCACCAGAGCTTCACAGGTTGCCACTGGAGTCCTCTTCCACTCCTCCATGACAACATCACGGAGCTGGTGGATGTTAGAGACTTTGCGCTCCTCCACCTTCCGTTTGAGGATGCCCCACAGATTCCCCATGGGGTTTAGGTCTGGAGACATGCTTGGCCAGTCCATCACCTTTACCCTCAGCTTCTCAGCGCAGCTTCTAGTGCTAGGCTATAAGAGGATTGCCAATACTCTGAAACTGAGCAGCATGGTGGCCAAGATCATACAGTGGTTTAACAGGACAAGTTCCACTCAGAACAGGCCTCGCCATGGTTGACCAAAAAAGTAGAGTGCACATGCTCAGTGTCATATCCAGAGGTTGTCTTTGGGAAATAGACAAATAAGTGCTGCCAGCATTGCTGCATAAGTTGAAGGGGGTCAGGCTGTCAGTGCTCAGACCATATGCCACACACTGCATCAAATTGGTCTGCATGGCCATCATCCCAGAAGGAAGCCTCTTTTAAAGATGATGCACAAGAAAGCCTGCAAACAGTTTACCGAAGACAAGCAGACTAAGGACATGGATTACTGGAACCATGTCCTCTGGTCTGATGAGACCAAGATAAACTTATTTGGTTCAGATGGTGTCAAGCGTGTGTGGTGGCAACCAGATGAGGAGTACAAAGACAAGTGTGTCTTGCCTACAGTCAAGCATGGTGGTGGGAGTGTCATGGTCTGCGGCTGCATGAGTGCTGCCTGCACTGGGGAGCTACAGTTCATTGAGGGAACCATGAATGCCCACATGTACTGTGACATTCCGAAGCAGAGCATAATCCCCTCGTTTTAGGGACTGGGCTGCAGGGCAGTATTCCAACATGATAACGACCCAAACACACCTCCAAGACGATGACTGCCTTGCTAAAGAAGCTGAGGGTAAAGGTGATGGACCGGCCAAGCATGTCCCCAGACCTAAACCCTATTGAGCATCTGTGGGGCATCAAACGGAAGATGGAGGAGCGCAAGGTCTCTAATGTCCACCAGCTCCGCAATGTCTTCATGGAGGAGTGGAAGAGGACTCCAGTGGCAATCTGTGAAGCTCTGGTGAACTCCATGCCCAAGAGGGTTAAGGCAGTGCTGGAAAATAATGGTGGCCACACAAGATATGGACACTTTGGGCCCAATTTGGACATTTTCACTTGGGGATGTACTCACTTTTGTTGCCAGCGGTTTAGACATTAATGACTGTGTGTTGAGTTATTTTGAGGGGAAAGCAAATATACACTGTTATACAAGCTGTACGCTCACTACTCTACATTGTAGAAAAGTGTCATTTCTTCAGTGTTGTCACATGAAAAGATATAAAAAAATATTTACAAAAATGTGAGGGGTGTACTCATTTTGGGAGATACTGTGTGTGTGTGTGTATATATATATATATATATATATATATATATATATATATATATATATATATATATATATATAAAATATAATTATTATTTTTTTTATTCATGAAAAAAAAAAATTGCGTTTGAAAAATCGCTGTGCAAATACCGCGTGACATAAAAAATGCAATGACCACTATTTTATTCTCTATGGCCTCTTCTAAAAAAAATGTTAAAAAATTATATAATATATATATATATATATATATATATATATATATATATATATATATATATATATATATATATATATATATATATATATATATATATATATATGTATATATATAACAGTGGGGACAGAAACTATTCAGACCCCCTTAATTTTTCACTCTTTGTTATATTGCAGCCATTTGCTAAAATCATTTAAGTTCATTTTTTTTCCTCATTAATGTACACACAGCACCCCATATTGACAGAAAAACACAGAATTGTTGACATTTTTGCAGATTTATTTAAAAAAGAAAAACTGAAATATCACATGGTCCTAAGTATTCAGTCCCTTTGCTCAGTATTTAGTAGAAGCACCCTTTTGATCTAATACAGCCTTGAGTCTATTTGGGAAGGATGCAACAAGTTTTTCACACCTGGATTTGGGGATCCTCTGCCATTCCTCCTTGCAGATCCTCTCCAGTTCTGTCAGGTTGGATGGTAAACGTTGGTGGACAGCCATTTTTAGGTCTCTCCAGAGATGCTCAATTGGGTTTAAGTCAGGGCTCTGGCTGGGTCATTCAAGAACAGTCACGGAGTTGTTGTGAAGCCACTACTTCATTATTTTAGCTGTGTGCTTAGGGTCATTGTCTTGTTGGAAGCTAAACCTTCGGCCCAGTCTGAGGTCCTGAGCACTCTGGAGAAGGTTTTCGTCCAGGATATCCCTGTACTTGGCCGCATTCATCTTTCCCTCGATTGCAACCAGTCGTCCTGTCCCTGCAGCTGAAAAACACCCCCACAGCATGATGCTGCCACCACCATGCTTCACTGTTGGGACTGTATTGGACAGTTGATGAGCAGTGCCTAGTTTTCTCCACACATACCACTTAGAATTAAGGCCAAAAAGTTCTATCTTGGTCTCATCAGACCAAAGAATCTTATTTCTCACCATCTTGGAGTCCTTCAGGTGTTTTTTAGCAAACTCCATGCGGGCTTTTATGTGTCTTGCACTGAGGAGAGGCTTCCGTCGGGCCACTCTGCCATAAAGCTCCGACTGGTGGAGGGCTGCAGTGATGGTTGACTTTCTACAACTCTCTCCCATCTCCCGACTGCATCTCTGGAGCTCAGCCACAGTGATCTTTGGGTTCTTCTTTACCTCTCTCACCAAGGCTCTTCTCCCCCTATAGCTAAGTTTGGCCGGACGGCCAGCTCTAGGAAGGGTTCTGGTCATCCCAAGTGTCTTTCATTTAAGAATTATGGAGGCCACTGTGCTCTTAGGAACCTTAAGTGCAGCAGATTTTTTTTGTAACCTTGGCCAGATCTGTGCCTTGCCACAATTCTGTCTCTGAGCTCTTCAGGCAGTACCTTTGACCTCATGATTCTCATTTGCTCTGACATGCACTGTGAGCTGTAAGGTCTTATATAGACAGGTGTGTGGCTTTCCTAATCAAGTCCAATCAGTACAATCAAACACAGATGGACTCAAATGAAGGTGTAGAACCATCTAAAGGATGATCAGAAGAAATGGACAGCACCCGAGTTAAATATATGAGTGTCACAGCAAAGGGTCTGAATACTTAGGACCATGTGATGTTTCAGTTTTTCTTTTTTAATAAATCTGCAAAAATGTCAACAATTCTGTGTTTTTCTGTCAATATGGGGTGCTGTGTGTACACTAATGAGGAAAAAAATGAACTTAAATGATTTTAGCAAATGGCTGCAATATAACAAAGAGTGAAAAATTTAAGGGGGTCTGAATACTTTCATACATTATATAATATATATAATAAAGTTTAGGGGATATAAGTAATTTTCTAGCAAAAAAACACAGATTTTTACATGTATGAGAGAAGTGTCAGAATTGGCCCCTCAGGCAAGTGGTTAATGTTGGGAGATCACAGTGTACAGGGCTGGGGTTTATTTCCCATCAGAAGCAATGAGGTTCATATCAGGAAGTGAAGATGCCCTGCCCCTATTCATGCACCATATCATTCATTTTCATGGTGCAGGGGGGCCAATGAAGCAATCATCTGTTGCTAGGGTTCTGACAATCAGCCGCCTGCACCATGGAAACCGGTTACCTTGATTCAGGGCGGTCTTTCAGAAGAGAACAGAAGTCCTGCTTCAATGTCTGCTCTGCCTCCCGCCCTCTGCCATGATTCCTGAAATGTGGTGAAGATTTGAAGGTAGGACTCCATTCGTGATAGAGGGAATGAGGACTGTTTTTTTTGTGGGATGGGGGGACAAATCTGATGTGATTGAGGAATTCTGATGCGATGAGGGGGGTGTTTTGCTTGGTGTCTGATAAAGGTTCTTGCGATAAAACCAAGGAAGCTTTGACTTCTGTACTGTATCAATGTTTTTACTAAACAGAAAAGCTGCACAAACAACTGAACAAAACACAATTAGTTACAAAATATGCCTACAACATGCACAAGCCAATTATAGTTTCTTCGGATAAATATGAATTTACAATATGTATGCAATAAGTAAACTAAACAGTTACTCAACTTAGAGATGGAATCAAGATGTAATATTTTGTAACCAATTGTGCTTTTTTTCAGTTGTATGTGCGGCTTTTTGGTTTAATAAAAGCACTGATACACCACAGAAGTCTAAGCTTTCTTGGCTTTTACCGCAAGAACCTTTAATAGACATAAAGCAAAACATTTGGGGGCTTGTCCGGGATTGCGCTAAAGCTCAACTGTAGCAGACCTGTTTTCTGTGGTGTGTTTGGTTGCTTGTGCTGGAGGGAAAATGCTGCGTACATTGTTTAGGAAGAGTAAGGCTGGCCATACACTATACAATTTTCCTGTTCAACTTTCTTTTAGATTTACCAAAACCATATAATATGAGGTCAAACCTAAACCCTTTCAATTTGTATCTCATCAGGCAGGCACTTGCACTACATAGTTGAAGGTAAATCTAAAGGAAATTGAATAAGAAAATTGTATAGTGTATGGCCAGCCTAAGGCTGCAGAGGTTTCTGGTGTCCCGGGGGAGGGGTGCACTCTGCCTCCCTGGGCCAGAGATAGTCAATGGATGTCTGTTGCAAAGGAGCTGGCTAGATATGCTTCCCTATTGAACAGAGCTTGGGGGGATGGAGTCTCTGATCTTTCCTCAGATTTTAGTCTCAAAAGTTTTGGGTTCAGTAAGGGAGAGATGCAGGCAGTTGTGGTGTTTGGTTTGCACTTTCTGCATGCTCTACATATTGAATCTGAATAGGGGAAAAAGGCAGCGTTAGAAATAGACTTGCTAAAGGAGCAGATTGCAGTGGCATCCAAGTATTTGGAAAACACTGCAAGGAAGGCAAAAGATTTAGAAAGTAGGGTAATCAAAGTAACCCTAACAAAGGACAAAGTCCCTAAGCTTGTCAGCAAAAGTAGGACATGTGCCACTGTTAGTTCCCAAGAGCAGGAAATTGAGGATCTGATCAACTCGTTTATAGATGGGTGAGTTGAGTCAAGGCCTATGGTCTCCAGGAGACTGATTTACTTAAAGCGGAGATCCACCCAAAAAAAAAAAAAAAAAAATTAAAAGCCAGCAGCAACACATACTGCAGCTGCTGGCTTTTAATAATAAGACACTTACCTGTCCTGGAGTCCAGCGATGTCAACACTAGAATTGCCACCTCATCCCTTTAAATCCCAACACATATAAATTACACAGGTTCTGAGGCTAATTTAATGCAGATAAGGCACCAAGTGAGTTTAATTACCACCTTAATCACCCACAGAACCTGTGTAATTAATATGTGTTTTAAAGGGATGAGGTGGCAACCCTAGTCAACACCGCAGCTGATGTTTCCATCAGCTATCGGGTGCTGCCGCCGCCATTGCGGGTAAGGGAACCCGTCAGTGTAGCCTTACGGCTTCACGCTGGGAACCCTCCTGCGCACGCCCGAGGCCCCGCTTCTCTCTCCTACTGGCCTGGCAACAGGGGAAGGAGGAGGGCGCCCCGCGGTGATGTCATGGGCTGCGGCGCAGACTCTCGGAAGTGGGAACAGGTATCCTGTCCCCGCTCCCCTCGAAAGGTGCCAATTGTGGCACCAGTGGGGGAGAGCCTAAGTTCCACTTTTGGGTGGAAATCCACTTTAAGGCAGGGGTCTCTAGATAGGAAATAGATGGCATTCCTACACCAGCATTGCTTAAGAAGTAGAAGCAAGTGGTTGGGAATGATAGATTCAGTCACATTAAGTGTTTTTGTTGTCATAGAAGGGGGCAGTTTGCTAGAATTAAGGTATGTAAAATAATTACATACCACAATAATCGGTGGTAATAGCAAAGTGCAAGAAAATAATTCAATAAAGACTTAAGGCCAGATGTGATAAGTATCTTACTGGAAACACTAAAATCAATATACAATCACTACAAACCTCAATGGATCGTGCAAGTAGGCAAAAAACATTGTGCAAAAAAACAGCAATTAGTAAATTAAATGTGCAATGTGCAATCAATATGGGCAAAAATCGCAAATGCCGTGTATAATAAACATATAACCGAAATAAGTCCACTGTAGAACTTGTGAAAATTCAAACCAAGGCAAACATGTGCATGTGCAAACATGTGTTGGTTTTTATTAAAACAATGGTGAGGGTACTCACTTCACTTACAAGAAAAAACACACAGAAAACTTATCTCTTACGAGCGGCGAGCTCGTTTGCATATATCAGTCTTGGATGCCTATCCCGTCCCTACGCGTGACGTCACGGTCACGTGACTTCTGAATCACATTTTCTGATTAGCCACAGTAGCCTCCCTGGCGGTTTTCCCGAGTGTGGCTCGGGGTTAAAATTCAGGACCATTAGCGGTAACCCCGAGCCACACTCGGGATTACATCGCAGGATCCTGGTGCCTCCTTACTTACCTTGTCCCCGGGATCCTGCGATGTCACCCGCAGTGTCCGAGGGCTCCGTCCTCCTCCGAAGCCTCTCCTTGCCAGGCTCCGTTCCCTGCGAGCGTTGCGACGCACGGGGGCGGAGCCTGGCGGCAAATTAAAAAAAAAGTAAAAATCATAACACATACAGTACTGTAATCTTACAGATTACAGTACTGTATGAAATCATTTCACATCCCTTTTGTCCCCAGTGCTTTGGCCCATGCCCTGCATGCAGTTTTACATGATATACACTGTTCTTTCTGCCTGGGAACTGGAGATTGTCCATAGCAACCAAAAAGTGTCCCTTTACATCAAAAGTGGCTTTAGACCAGCTAGAAAACAGCGATAGTAAATTAGAACACTTGCAGAATTGAGCGATAGTGAATTGTGGGGAAATTTATTTTATTACTATTTATTTTTATTTTTTTTAATTATTTATTTTTATTTATTATATTATAATTTATGTTTTTGTGTTTCAAACTTTATCATACCCGGGATATCTACTAGACTCTTGTTTGGATAGATTTAAGTGTGTTATTGTTAAGATTTACAGACCTACAATATAAAACGCCAAATTTCCATGCAAAATAATTGTACCGCTTTCAGCACCTAAAATCCGAAATAATCATACCGCCAGGGAGGTTAAGAAGATTTAATCGCATTGGACTACATTCCCAGTCCCATTATATATTTTGCACATGTTTGCCTTTGTTTGAATTTTCACAAGTTCTACAGTGGACTTATTTTGATAATATGTTTATTATACATGGCATTTGCGATATTTGCCCATATTGATTGCACGTTGCACATTTAATTTACTATTTGCTGTTTTTTGTACAATGTTTTTTGCCTACTTGCACGATCCATTGAGGTTTTTAGTGATTGTATATTGATTTTTTGGTTATATGTTTATTATACACGGCATTTGCGATTTTTGCACATATTGATTGCACGTTGCACATTTAATTTATTAATTGCTGTATTTTTGCACAATGTTTTTTGCCTACTTGCACGATCCATTGAGGTTTTTAGTGATTGTATATTGATTTTAGTGTTTCCAGTAAGATACTTATCACATCTGGCCTTAAGTCTTTATTGAATGATTTTCTTGCACTTTGCTATTACCACCGATTTATTGTGGAATATCACACTGCACCTATTGGGTATAGAAGTGCTCTATATTGATTGTACTTATTCTTATATTGTTTCTGTTTTTTTATATGTTTATATAATTTACCTTTGTACTACTACCTCTAGCAGCATAGGTTTTTTTTTTTGTTTTTTTTTTAAAGAACAGCGCAGCACCAATTTTTACATACCTTAATTCTATTGCTGTATGTGCTGAGTTTGACCTATATTCGGTGCTTGCAGCAGTTAAACGTTCATTGCCCTTCGTATTAGATTGTAAGCTCTTCTGAGCAGGGCCCTCTAAATCCTCTTGTATTTTATTGTATTATAACTGTATTGTCTCCCTTTTATATTGTAAAGCGCTGCGTAAACTGTTGGCACTATATAAATCCTGTATAATAATAATAATACATGGTAGCGGAGGAATAACTATACATTTCAGTTTGCTAGAATGTACCATGCTGTGAAGACTGGACAACAGCAAGCCTGTGTTCCCAGGACAGCACGGAGAGCCATGAAAGTTTATTCTTTCCATTGAAAATCAATGCCTTTCCGTGAAAGTGTTACAAGGCAACAGTGGGCACTCTACAATCGTTTTGCAGCTAGAACTGGGGAGATAGAGAAATGTGAGCAGTGAGCTATGTTTTTGGCATAGTTGAAAGGAACATATAATCTGCTTTGTTTCTTACTCTTTTCAGGTACTGAGCATCAAGAGGTGGAGCAGGCAGAGCAGATGACCAGGCCAGCTGGGAGGAGGCAGACCAGAAGAGAGCCTGAGGAAGATGCGGATGATTTCCTCATGGTGGCTAAACTAGAGTGGTCTTTCATCTATTTCCTTATGACCAGCAGAACAAGGAAAGGAGGACAAGGGACTTTAACCAAGGAACCATGAAGGACATTTTATCTTGATTCCATCTCTAAGTTGAGGAACTGTTTAGTTTACTTATTGCATACATATTGTACACGCTTATTTTGCTAGATTGCTTTGTGCATGTTGTAACTAATTGTGTTTTGTTCAGTTGTATGTGCAGCTTTTCTGTTTAGTAAAAGCATTGATACACTACAGAAGTCTAATGCTGCGTACACGCGATCGCACATTCCAACAACAAAATCCGTGGATTTTTTCCAACGGATGTTGGCTCAAACTTGTCTTGCATATGCACGGTCACACAAATCTTGTCGGAAATTCTGAACATCAAGAACGTGGTGACGTACAACCCGTACGACGAGCCAAGAAAAATGAAGTTCAATAGCCAGTGCGGCTCTTCTGCTAGATTCCAAGCATGCGTGGAACTTTGTGCATCGGAATTGTGTACACACGATCGGAATTTACGACAACGGATTTTGTTGTCGGAAAATTTGAGATCCACATCTCAAATTTTATGTGACGGAAATTCCGATGGAAAATGTCAGATGGAGCCTACACACGGTCGGAATTTCCGACAACAAGCTCCCATCGAACATTTTCCGGCGGAAAATCCGACCGTGTTTACGGGGCATAAGCTTCATTGGTTTTACCGCAAGAACCTTTATTAGACACCAAGCAAAACAGGGGGACTGATGTGATCGGGAGGATGTGAAGAGGGGGGGAGGGCGTGCGACTTTAAAACAACTTGTAGACCAAGCCTTTTCTTGAACCTTTTATTTATAAGTTTAAATTTGTATTTTTGGCTAGAAAATTATTTAGAACCCCAAAACATGATATTTTTTTTTTTTCAGCAGAGGCCTTAGTAAATAAAAATTGATTGTTGCAATATTTTATGTCACAGTATTTGTGCAGCGGTCTTTAAAACGCAATTGTTTTGGAAAGAATAGATTTTAATAAATTAAAGCAAAACAAAACACAATAGCTACCCCAATTTTTTTGTATAATGTGAAAGATGATGTTACGCCGAGCAAATAGATAACTAACGTGTCATGTTTTAAAATTGCACACGCTCATGGAATGGCGGTAAACTATGGCACTTAAAAGTCTCCATAGGCAACACTTTAAAAATGTTTGCAGGTTACCAGTTTAGAGTTACAGAGGAGGTCTTGAACCAGAATTATTGATCTCACTCTAACGATCGCGGTGATACCTCACATGTGTGGTTTGAACACCGTTCACATATGCTTTCGCAAGTTACGTAAGCGTTTGCTTCTGCGCGCGAGGGATGGGGCGCTTTAAAAAAAAGTCTTATTTATTTCACTTTTTATTTTTACACTGTCCCTTTATTTTTTTTAAATGTTTTTTATTCTTATTACAAGGAATGTAAACATCCCTTGTAACAGAAATAAGGATGACAGGTCCTCTTTATTGAGAAAGCGATTTTTTAAAAACTTTTAATGCAAAAAAAAATATATTATGGCCAGAAGTGACATCAGACATCGCTCTGGTCCTCCAAGAGCATGGAGACAAGTGGCAGCCATCTTGGCCTCACTTGTCTTCCGGCCCACATCAGATCGTTCTCGGGCTTCACCAATGGGTCAGGTAAGCCCAGGAACGACCAGGAAGCGGTGCAAGGGCACTGAAAGTGATCCCGTGGCAAATCCGCCTGTGAGACAACTTTTATCTTGCAGAGAATCGGCCATAGTAAAAAACGATACGGGGGTTATGGCAGCTATCTGCTGCCATTACCTCGGTATTTAATGTCAAAGCAGCAAGTGGTTAATGTGAAAGGGTAAAAGGTGGGATGTTGATGTGAAGAGGGTATTTCTGATGTAAAAGGGGGGGGGATCTCTGATGTGAATGGGGCTACTTTAATGTTATGGGGGGGGACTTTATTATGAAACTGATGTGTTGGGGGGAATCTGTGATGTGAAAGGGGCTGACTCTGATGTAATTTGGGAACTCTGATTAGAAGGTGGAACTCTGGTATGAACGGAGATCTCCCCCATGTGGCGACAAGGAGAGGGTGACATCATCATCCAGTGCAGATGTTAGGTGTCCTTCAGCCCAATAAATACAGTTTGGGATTTGGGTGCCATGAAATTTTGCCATAACTGAAAAAAAAAAGGATAAGAAAACGAATACTCTTTGTACTCTTTGTCACAGTCACGTAGAAATGCAGGGAACTAGCATTTCCGCTTCTCCCCTGCACCTCCTGTGTAATACCCAGACGTAAAGGCAGACATTACTTCAGGACCGTGACCAAGCTGTAAAAAAAGGGAATATGGGCTCCCTGTATCTTTGTCAAACGGAGTGACAGATTTTCAGTGATTCATACACAGCCAGTACTAGCAGAGAGACCTGGAGAGACAGAAAAATAGGGAGAGCTAGCTGTAGACGATAAAAAAGAACAGTGTCGAAAAGTGCTCCCTAACTTTTTTCCCTGCACCTCCAGTTAAGACAAGCTAGATATGGCCCTGACACAAAGTCTCCTTGGAGGACCTTGTGTGCTGTTCCGGTCTGGTTATTATGGCTGGCTAGTCACTGAGTTAGGAGGATGGCCTAGGGCAGTTTGACCAGTGGAGGCAGAAAGAGCCAATCAGACATCCTCACTGTATGTGCCACACCAAGAGACAATGTAGACCTGTCTATACTCTGCCCAAAGTCTGTGGACTCCCTAACTTGCCTCCTGTGAGACCCAACTGCCATACTGTCACACTCTACGCCTATTTCGTTTTTGGTGATTTTCATTGGCAGGAAAGGGGAACTTTTTCACTAAAAAATATGATGTCATCTGTACTATTGTCCTTCCTCCTAATGATTCATGGAAAGTGTGACTTCTAATGACAGGTCCACTTTAAATCAGTGTCTCCCCAGCTATCCTCAGTGCTCAGCACCAGGCCACATTTTCTGTAGTCTGGGGGCACTGATAGGTCCACCCACAAAACCCACAGTAATTCTGGGAGTGGAGAAGAATGGGTCAGGGAAACACACAGGGCTTTGTCAGTGAAAGCAAATATGGGATGGATTACACACTGATAATCCATTTGTTATTCTTATCTGCAGCCTTAACCCATCCACCTCCAACCCATAGCCTGATCACATGTAAAACTGTAAACCTTACGGAGCATTCAGCAGTGCTGATCTATAACCAGTGTGTGAGAGATAACATTGTGACTGGAGTTCTGGTAAGTGGTCTGAGATGTGGCACTGAGAAGGGGGGCTTAGTAACAGTGAGTGATACCATAAAAACCTGCAGAAATAGACACCCATGTCCTCTGATTGCATACTGGTGACAAACATGGGAGGCGGAGGCCCTCTTATATAACCAACATGTTGTGCTCTTTAATTCTTTGTTCTAGAAAGTTCCAGCTCTGTAAAATTGCTGAAAAATCTGTCAGGCGGAATATACATCATCAACACTGATTGTACCAACAGCAACGATACAAAGAAAGCCACGACGGCACAAACGGTAACACAATAAAACTGTATCCCGTTTGTGTCAGGTTCGCTATGTACACATCGTCTCATGCCGATCACACAACGGGCGGAAGCGAAAGAAAACCGCAAACAAGAAAGTCTGTACAGGATTGTGGGTGTAGCACACCCAGCGTCCAATCAGGGCTCTCGCCATTTCTCAGCGCACCTGCGCCACGTAGCCCTCCTTCAGCAGCCCCTCCTCGTAGTCTGTCTGGCACAGAATCATGTTATTCTTTAGAAAAAATTTGTCCCCAACGCAAAACCTGAAAGAGAAGAAAATTTGATGAGTGATAATAAAGAGAGAAGAAATGAATTGACAGAAAATACAGAAAAACGTGAAACTCTGAATATTCCTACAATAAGGAGAACTGCCACATCTTACGCAGAGAAGGGAATGCTGGGAGAGAAGCGGGAGCAGTGCAGATGGGTGAGGACATAACTTCCTCAGAGCTGCACGGTACTACAGTCACATTGCTGACGTGACAGACACATTGCCACATGCAAGGTGCATCTCTGTACCATAAATATATATACACACACACACACACAATCTAAAGCACACATCAATTTCCTAGACCATATAAAGTGCCTGATCCCCTGCGCTACTAAGTGCAAAAAAATATATACTTATAGTGCTGATGAAAGAATAATCATGGGGTCTGCTGCTATGCACCTATAGGTGTTCCCACATAAACTCAAACTGTAAATGGTAAAGCGCTACCCCTATATTAAATTTTAGACACAACAAATAACCCTATATTATATTTTATACAAATAGGAAAATAACTGCAGTTTGGTAACCAAATGATAATGCAGTGTGATATAAATTCAAATATTAATAGATAATGTGAACCATAAAAAATACCAAGTGAGAAAGTGTCATAATAAGTGAATACAAACACATCAAAATAATATCACACCACTTAGTGGTAACACGCCATGTGATAAAGTCCACAGGTCACTGTAAGCCTTCCCTTTCAAGGGGTGTAAAGTCAGGCGGCTAGTTGCTAGGGTCTTAGTCCAGGTACACTCGTTCCAATATATGGTAATCCATATATAAGTTGCTCATAAGAAAATTAGAAAACTGACATAGTGCTGAATCGCTATAAACAGTCTTCTGATAAAAACTAAAATTCACATTTTTAGGTGCACTTCCTCTAGTGCACCTAGGCAATACACTTGACACATTTGTGGTGTGCAGCTCCTTTAAATGTCACTTGGATGTTGCTGTAACTTGGCTCTGGAAAGATAAGGGAAAGCTGCTTCCTGCTCATGCACAATGACATCACTAAGCCCCGCTTGACATGTTTCGTCACTTGACACGTGACTTCCTCAAGGAGGTACTCCTTTTAAAGGATCTCATTTGGCTGTACTTCTCCTGTGGAGCACAGGCGTGCAGTTCCTTCTGCACTCCTGTGACCTGTTTTCAGCAGACAGCGGGCTGCGACAAAGATCGCGACAATGAATTTGAGATCCGCCCACATGCCTGGATGAGCCACAAAGAGCCTGAGCCGGTCGCTCCCACCCCCTCCACAGCCCAGTGCTCCATTGAGCGTGGGGGAGGGGGGGCAGAGTAGAGAGCCAGTGACTGTCAGTCACTGGCTCTCTGCTTGGTGGTTTTCAATCGCTCATTTCTCAGTGTTAGAGCTGCTGGGGGACAGATTATTATTATTAATAAACAGGATTTATATAGCGCCAACAGTTTATGCAGCACTTTACAACATGAGGGCAGACAGTACACTTACAATACAAATCAATACAGGAGGAATCAGAGGGCCCTGCTCGTTAGAGCTTACAATCTAGAAACAGATGCAATATTGGACCGATGCTGCATCCACCGAGGTAAGTGTGATTCTTAAAAAAACAAAAATCCATACAACTCTTTTAATATAGGGGTAGCGCTTTACCATTTTATAATCTCCTACACCATATTGCTGGTCGGTCCTTGTATCACTTACCCTGTTCTTCCCCCGTCTCCCTCATGTTTACAATGCAATAATGCTGCTTTAGTGGGTGGATTGAGATTCCCATTTTCTTCAGCTGAATTATTTATCTCCTGCCTTTCCACTTGTCCCACTAATAGAAAAAATAAATTTGGGACTTTATATGAGGCAAAAGGCAGATACCAATTAAAAAATAGCTTGACACTTTTATTAAACATAGACATGTATCATGTCACAATGCTATAACTATGCATATGTGGAAATAATTTCATATATAAACAGGTCATCAAATGTTAAAGTTCATATATATACATAGATAGATGAACAACAATATTTATATATATATATATATAATGTGAAGTAAAAATTATTAAAAAAATAAACAATTGATGATTTAGTATAAATGAAAATACAACTTTATATATTAAAAGATGGCAGCATCCTAATGCTCTAAGTGTTTCATGGACAAAACCACTTCATCAGGAGCAGATGCATCCAAATGTCTGCAAAAAAACATCAAAAAATATATAGATAGGGGAAGAGAAAAATTCCCAGTCCTAAATACTCACATAGGGCTAGGGTAAAGGAGCATGTGGTACTGCAGTATAGAGGCCGCTGGAAATGTCTGTACCGGGAGCTGAGGTAATAGAGACCCAGGTATGGATCAAATGTATGTGCAGTGTCCCCAAGGGATCGGTACAGATATTTCCAGCTGCCTCTATACTGCAGTACCACATGCACCTTTACCCTAGCCCTATGTGAGTATTTAGGACTGGGAATTTGTCTCTTCCCCTATCTATATATTTTTTTGATGTTTTAGTCAAATACTAGATTATGTTGATATTTATATTTTTTGCAGACATTTGGACGCATCTGCTTCTGTCCTGATTAGGTGGTTTTGTCCACGAAACGCGTTGAGAATTAGGATGCTGCCAACTTTTAATATATAAAGTTGTATTTTCATCTAGACTACATCATCAATGTTTTATTTATTTTTACCAATCAAATTATATGGAGTTCTACCGCTTTGCCCATTGGTTACTGAAATGTACTGTTGATCCATCTATGTATATATATATATATATATATATATATATATATATCTATATACTGGTTACTGCAACGCATTGTCTGTCCATCTACGTATATATATATATATATATATATATATATATGAATTTTGCAACGTGCTGTTCATCTATCTATGTTTATATATATGAACTTTAACATTTGATGACCTGTAAAAATATGAATTTATTTCTACATATGCATAATTATTGCAATGTGGCATGATACATATCTATGTTTAATAAAGGTGTCAAGATATTTTTAATTGGTATCTGCCTTTTTGCCTCATATAAAGTCACAAATCTCTTTTTTTATTTTATCTCAGAAATAGGGATGGATATACATGAGTGCATGTGTCTCATATAAAGTCCAATTTGTCCCTTTTTTTTCCCCCCTTCCCCCTTTTTTTTTTACTATTTCCCCACTAAACTTTGATCTGTGGAATATAATGGTATCAGATAGACACTTGATTTCTTTGACTCACTTGTCCTCCACATCTGCTTTTATATCAGTAGCCAGGGCAGGTGCTCCCCAGAATGTCAGAAAAAAGGCAGTTTTTCTTACTGACAGATTAGGTTGTGATGTGCCATTGGATGTCGGGAGGTTTCTACCAAAGAATTTGAGTATAAGGTGTAATGGAAAGCTGAGGGGATCATCTGTGTGGATCGGACTGCCTGTGTGGTTCAGATAGTCTGGGCACATCTGGGAGGGGGGGGGGTCGGGGCGATAAAGGGTGATGTAGCGAAGCAATCTGCACCATGTTAAGGGGCTCTCTGGATCAGGGACCTATTTAGGGGTTTATGCTCGTTGTGCAAAGCCCTCATAATGGCAGACCCCACAGCAAGCCAGTTTAGCTGCCATTGGATGGAAAAGTATTTTCTGCAAGTAAACCCCAAAGTGAGAGGTGACAAAACTCCGCACAAAAGGTGCTCACAATGCGTGCTGCTCATGGTCAGATAATTAAGTGCAACCACACAAACAATCATTTCACAGCGATTTGGCAGCTTTAAACTTGCAGCATTTACAGTGATTGCTGACACAGACAGAGCTGCATCTGTCTTAATTATAACAGATTAACCTTAGAGTGGCCGCAGCTGACCTGCAGGGAACACACGTAATTGCACTATGTGGACTTTCATGGTGGTGGCTCACTAACGCACAATGGATTGGCGGTGCTGAGGACGCAATCAGGGAATTGTCACGCAGATTACAGAAAGTTTGGAAATGGGCTTTTATGGAGCCTTCAGAGAGAGATTTACATTTCTAAAGGGGTGAACAATGGCGCCATTTACTTTCCAATGGAGCTTCGATGAAGACAGCAGAGAATGGCATGCCGGAAAAGAACTGAAAAGGATTTAAATTGTTCATCTTTATTGTGTGATGTGCAGCTCAGAAACTTGTACTGATTACCTTCAATTGGGCTGCAGAAAATCCCAAATATCGCTACACAAACTGCCAGATGTAACGATGAAATGAGAAGTAAAATCTGCCAACAAATAAAAAAGCCAAATGCCAGAATTCTGTGTGCAGAACAGAGGCATTTCCTGATTTTTCCTGATTCATGAGCCGCCAAATGGTCTACATAAGCTGCCATTTTAAGCTAATAGCTGTTCTGCAGTGACAATTGTTAGTGCTCTTCAATGGGTTTATGAGACAGGTAGACATCCGTGTTCGTAAAATATCTTCCCCCACTATTCCACTTTCACTACAGATCTATACAGAAGAGCCCCACAAACACTTCAAAACTTATCGTATACATAAGGAGTGTTCAAGTAGCTTATGAACAATCTATGTCTATGGTTGAAGACACACACCATGCACCCACTTCATCTACAGAATGGCTTGGGTAGGTTGGTAGTAAATAGGGATGACTTTGGGTAAGGCTGGCCATTGATAGAGATGACAGTTGTTAGGGGTGACACTGAGTAAGGTTTGTCATGGGTAGGGATGATTTTGGTTAGGGATTATACTGGGTACATTTGCTTCTGGGTAGGGATAACATTGGTTACAGCACAGGTGGCACTGGGTAAGGTTGGTGCTGAGTAGAGATGACAGTGTTTAGGGGTGATACTGGGTAGGGATGGCACTAGGTAAGGGTGACATTGGTTAGGGGTGACATTGGGTAAGGTTGGCAGTGGGTAGAGGTGAGATTCTTGTTTCTAAGCTACATGGCCCTTCGAAGGTCATAGTGGAGAAGTGTTCTTAGGCCACTGGCAGACCAATATACAATACAACCCCCCCCATGTCATTATGGGGAGCCTGCTAATGCCAGAAGATATGCTTCTCTGGGGTGCAAAGAATACAACTACCCATACCTGACCATAAAGTTCACGGGGTCTCAGGCAAACAGCAAACCATGCAGTGTATAGCTCACAACATAGTGGAGCCCAACAACAGTTGGCTGTCCAGGGTCCCGTAATGACTTCTGCTCCCCGGATATCAATGGCTGAGCACTGAGTCTTAGATTTTTTTATTGCTCTGCTGTGTCCGGCCACCATTAATGAAACAGACAGACGATGAGGAGATGCTAATTGTGCAGAACCAACAAGAACCTCAGCTCCATTACACAGCGCCAGCAAAGGATTAGTTCTAATGAGAGTCATACATCTCCAGTCCACAATTTAATGCTAGATCTGGAATCTGATTGGACTGTCAGTATTTCCCCAGCAGAGGTGACTGGAGCTCCACATGATGCCTCCTATAAGCTAATCACATTCTCTGAAAATGGGATTCTCTCAGGAGCTGAGAAAGACAATTGTGACTATGGGATGGTTTGTAAATACTTTATGGATTTGCATATGTTCCCCCTGTATAGGATATATGGGTGGATTTACTAAAGGCAACTAGACTGTGCGCGTCACAAAATGCAGTTAGTAAATGAGGTAAACCTTCACTTTGCAAAGAATACCCAATCACATGCAAGGGAAATTAAAAAAAACAGCATTTTTGCTTGCACATAATTGGATGATGGAAGTCAGCAGAGCTTCTTCTCATTTACTAAGATCTGGAGCAACTGCTAGTCTATTTGCCTTTAGTAAAGCCACCCAATTGTGTCTTTCTGTTCTCTGCCATGCTATCTCTCAGTGACCTAACCCCATCCATAAATACATTTTAGATACCATGATCATTGATCATTCCCTGTTATTAGATGAAGTGGAGGGCATGCCTGGTACGTCTGCCCCATCCCTTCAGATTTCCAGGGGCAATTATTGAGAGTTTATCAATGTTTATAAAGAGAACCAACCTCTGATTACACAGCTGACAGGCAAAGCAGTCCAGATGATAGACATTGTCCTTTGCTCGCATCACCATCTCGAACGCTGGAATTAGTTTGCTGCACGCTGCGCAATTTCCCGTCACCCCGAATAACCTGAAGGGGAAAAAGAGGTGGTCAGTAAAGAAGTCCAGATCTGACACAATGCTCCGTTCAAAATATGTCATCAGATTTTTATAACTAGTATGAGAGCAGGGGCTGGGGTGTCATAGAATAAAGTACAATACATTGCAGGATACAGTATATAGCATGAAATTCAGTATAGAGAGCATAGTACTGTATGACATATAACACTGTATATAATGTTTAGTATAACATATAACAATGTATACAGTATATTATGATATAGAACACAGTATAGAGATTATAGTACGATGTGTAACATGGTACAGAGATTATATAACAATATACAGAGAGTATAGTATGATGTAGAACAGTGTTTCTCAACTCCAGTCCTGAAGGCGCCCCAACGGGTCATGTTTTCAGGATTTCCCACAAATGAAACGGCTGTAATAATTACTAAGGCAGCGAAACTGATCAAAATCACTCATGCAAAATAATGGAAAGCATGAAAACATGACCTGTTGGGGCGCCTTGAGGACTGGAGTTGAGAAGCACTGATCTAGAACAGCCTTTTTTCAACCAGGGTGCCTTGAGGTTTCTTCAGGGGTACCTTGGCAAAATGCCTAAAAATGTATCAAAAATTGTATACAAGTCAGCAGGGGGATCAAGCCTACCTTTTAGTTACACAAAGCCACAGGTTTTCATTATGCACCACTACGACTTTCTAGACGCTGGCATCCTAACAAACAGTGACATTATCAGTCGATAAGGAGGATGGCTGTTGCATCCACACCATTCTTGTTTGACCCTCCCGTGCCCCCTTCCTCAGCACTGGGGTGACACTGGCTGACCGATAGAGAGAAATTGAGGGAGAAGAGAAACATTGGAATACTAGTCAGTACCAGTGTGCAAAAGTGTATTTGCTTTGGAAGAATAAATGGCCTCTAACATTGGGTGTCCTATGTGTGGATGTTGCTGCATTGTGTAAAGCTATTAGAATAGATTTTTACATTTTAGAATGGGGTGCCTCGAGACTGTCCTTAATTTTAAAGGGTGCCTTGAGATAGTATATAATTTTAAAGGGTGCCTCGACTGGTAAAAGGTTGAGAAACACTGATCTAGAACACGGTATTAAGAGTATACAACACTGTATAGAGACTATAGTATGACTTAATACACAGTATAGCAGGTAGATAACAATGTATAAAAAGTATAGTATGATATATAACATGATATAACACAATATAGAGAGTATAGTATGATATAGAACACAGTATAGAGAGTATAGTATGGTATGTAATATGGTATAGAGATTATATAACAATGTATAAAGAGTATAGTATGATATGTAACACAGTATTGAGAGTATATAACAATGTATAGAGAGTACTTTATGATATGCGACACAGTACATAGTATGTTGTAGAACACAGTATTGAAAGTATATTTCAAATTATGGAGAGTATTGTATGATATACAGTACTGTGCAAAAGTTTTAGGCAGGTGTGAAGAAATGCTGTAAAGTAAGAATGCTTTAAAAAATATATATTTTAACCTCCTCACCCCCGGAAGAATCTACCCCCTTCCTGATCAGAGCACTTTTTGCAATTCGGCACTGCGTCGCTTTAACTGAAAATTGCGCGGTCGTGCAACGGTGCACCCAAACAAAACTGATGTCTTTTTTTCCCACAAATAGAGCTTTCTTTTAGTGGTATTTGATCGCCTCTGCAGTTTTTATTTTTTGCGCTATAAACAAAAAAAGAGTGACAATTTTGAAAAAAAAACACAATATTTTGTACTTTTTGATATATTAAATATCCCCATTTTTTTTTAAAAAAAAAAAGCTAATTTTTTCTCAGTTTAGGACGATATGTATTCTTCTACATATTTTTGGTAAAAAAAATAGCAATAAGTGTATATTGATTGGTTTGCGCAAAAGTTATAGCGTCTACAAAATAGGGGATAGATTTATAGCATTTTTATTATTATTTTTTTTTACTAGTAATGGCGGCGATCTGCGATTTTTATCGTGACTGCGACATTATGGTGGACACATTGGACAATTTTGACACCATTGGCATTAATACAGTGATCAATGCTGTAAAAATGTCACTGGCAGTGAGCGGGTTAACACTAGGGGGCGATCTAGGGGTTAACTGTGTTCCCCGGCTGGTGATTCTAACTGAAGGGGGAGGGGACTGACTAGAGGAAGTGACGGATCGTGGTTCCTTTCTAATAGGAACACACGATCTGTCACTCCTCTCAGAACAGGGAAGTGTAAGTTTACACACACTCGTCCATGTTCTGTGTCTCCTGCTCACGATCGCTCGTGGCCGGTGGTCATCGCGACCGTCGGCAACGAGCATCGGCACCCCCGCTGTGCAGCGCGCGTGCACGCGCCTGCTATCCCGACTCCGCGAGCCGACGTATAGCTATGATGGCTCACGCAGGGGAGCCAGCCTGCCCCAGTATAACTGCGGCAGCTGGTCGGGAAGTGGTTAATTGTTTATTTTTTTCAGATTAAAAAATGAGCAAACAGATGAAAAATCTAAATCAAATCAATATTTTAAATAGAAATGCTGAGAAATACAAGCAGATACTTATCCATCATGCCATACCATCAGGGAGGCACCTGATTGCCCCAAGATTTATTCTGCAGGACAACAACCCCAAACATACAGCCAATATCATCATTAGTGTAAAGAAGAACACGGAGTCCTGGAAGTGATGGTTTGGCCCCCACAGAGTCCTGATCTCAACATGATCAAGTCTGTCTGGGATTTCACGAGGAGACAAAAGTATATGAAGCAGCCTAAATCCATAGAAGGGTTGTGGTTAGTTCTACAAGATGTTTGGGACAACCTGCCAAGCTCCTACCAAAACTGTGCACATTAATATGATATTCAACATGATATATATGATATTCTACAAAGAGTATATAACAATGTATAGAAAATATAGTAGGATTTAGAACATGGTATAGACTGAGAGTATATAACACTGTACAGTGACTACTACATGACATATAACAGGGTAGGAAGTGGATAACAATGTATAGAGAGTATAGTATGATATATAACATGATATAACACAGTATAGGGAGGATATTAGGATATAGAACTTGGTATATATATATATATTTATAGAGAGTATAGTATGACATATTACACAGTGTAGAGCAGTGATGGCGAAACTTGGCACCTCAGATGTTTTGGAACTACATTTCCCATGATGCTGATGCACTCTGCAGTGCAGTCGAGCATCATGGGAATTGTAGTTCCAAAACATCTGGGGTGCCAAGGTTCGCCATCACTGGTATAGAGTATATAACATTGTATAGAAAATATAGTATGATCTATAATGCAATCAAATATAGTATGATATAGAACACAGTATAGAGTATTTAACACAGTATAGTACAGTATATAGTATGATTTATAACATTATAGAATGCATATAAAGAACACAGTTTACAGAGTATGGTATGATAGAGAACATGGTATAGAGCGTATAGAACACTGTATAGAGAGCATTGTATAATATATAACATAGTAGAATATAGTATAATATATAACAGTGTAGAGAACATAATATGATTTATAATACACTATGGCGAATACTGTATAATATAGAATACAGTATAGAGAATATAGTATGATATAGCCATGGTATAGAGTGTATAGTATTATATGTAACACTGTAGAGAGAGTATAGTATGGCATAGAACACAGAACAGAGAAAGTACCGTATTTATCGGCGTATAACACGCACCGGCGTATAACACGCACCCCAATTTAGTAGGGAATTTTAAGGAAAAAAAAACTTTTAGGAGGGAAGTTGAAGGGAAAAAAACTTACATTTAAATGCTCATCCTTGCAGCCTTCTCAGTGCAGCCTTGCACCAGTGCAGCCATGTCAGTGCAGCCATGTCAGTGCAGCCTTCCCAGTGCAGCCATGTCAGTGCAGCCTTGTCAGTGCAGCCATGTCAGTGCAGCCATGTCAGTGCAGCCTTCCCCAGTGCAGCCTTTCCCAGTGCAGCCTTCCCCAGTGCAGCCTTCCCCAGTGCAGCCTTGCCCCAGTGCAGCCTTCGATCCCCTGTCCTGGGCTTTAAAATCGCCGACCCCGATTTGAAAATGGCGCCGCCGGCGCCGAAATACACAGAGCCGTTCCTCAGCTCTTTTCGGCGGCTCTCGTTCACTTTCGGCTCCACTCGTAGTCCCGAGCGGAGCTATCCGAACCTAGCCGAGTAGGTTCGGATAGCTCCGCTCGGGACTACGAGTGGAGCCGAAAGTAAACGAGAGCTGCCGGAAAGAGCAGAGGACCGGCTCTGTGTATTTCGGCGCCGGCGGCGCCATTTTCAAATCGCGGTCGGCGATTTTGAAATTGTGACAGCTTGGGATCGCAGGGGATCGGCGTATAACACGCACCTGCGACTTTCCCCTGATTTTCAGGGGGAAAAAGTGCGTGTTATACGCCGATAAATACGGTATATAAAACACTGTATAGTATAACATATAACACAGTATAGAGCGTATATAACAATGTGTATAGAGTCTAGAATTATATATAAAACAGTTCAGTATAAAGCTGGCCATAGATGGGTAGGATTTTCAAAAGAAAATTCTTAAGAGAAAAATGTTCTCAGAAAGTTCAATAGTTTTTCTAATTTTTCTACTCATTAGGTCAGATTGACGTACGTTTTCGACTGCAGTGAGAAGAAAATTCGAAGCAGCAGGATGAAATTTTTTCTCTCGAATGAATGAATTTTAACAGTGTAGGTGGCTTTTGTTCAGTAAAGTCCATTCATTCCAACTCAAATTTTAAAAGAAAATGAAATCTTTCAAAAGACATTTGAATGTTCTGAGAATTTTCGGATGAATTTTCCTAAAGCCTAGTGCACATTATTAGGAAATCAGATAAACAATCGTTAAAAGTTTTTTCAGAATAGTCATGCCATGCTAAAACAAGAATGCAATAATGGCACAAAAATTCTTGACACAGGAAAACTCCCCATGTACGTAGCTATGATCCAGCATAGAATCAGAAGTGATGTATTGTGCATGTGACCCTTCTAATCATAGTAACAATAATATCAATAATAATATTATTTAGTAAAAGCAAAAATAATAATAACTATTAATAATAACCCTTAATTTGTAGTCCAAGCGAGACTTTAGTATCACTTTAATTATCCTGTATACAATCATTCTTTCGTGTTTATAAAAATGATTTTGCCATCTTCTTTCAATTTGTACTTTTTTCTGCTCATGCGCGGTCTCGTTTATTCAATTTTTTAAGGACGAATACTGTACTAGTTAAACTAAAAACGTACGTTCTGGTAATCGGTAGAACATTTTTTCAAAACGTCCCATCAGAATTTTTCATCTGAACAGTAGACCTCGGCTCTCGAAAGCAGTATGCCAATGAACAGAAAATTGAACAATCCCTCCGAATATGGATATTTTCATCTGATTTTTTAATAATGTGTACTAGGCTTAAAATAATATCAAAATCTAGTTTTGTTTTCTTTAAAAATAACAAACATGTTATACTTACCTACTCTGTGTAGTGGTTTTGCACAGAGCAGCCCGGATCCTCCTCTCCTCAGGTCCCTCTTCAGCGCTCCTGGCCCCCCCTCCTGTTGAGTGCCCCCACAGCAAGCAGCATACTATGGGGGCACCTGAGCCTCAGCTCCCTGTGTCCATTCAGACATGGAGCCGTGATTCAGCCCCACACCTCTCTCTTCTGATTGGCTAACTGACTTTGATCGACAGCAGTGGGAGCCAATGGTGCCACTGCTGTTTCTAAGCCAATCAGGAGGCAGAGTCCCAGGCGGCCGAGGCACTTGTGCACATCACTGGAGGAAGATCGGGCACAGATAAGTATTAGGGGTGCTGGGGCTGCTACATACAGAAGTCTTTTTATCTTAATCTATAGAATGCATTAGGTTAAAAAAACCTTCTGACTTTACAACCACTTTAAGACTTTTCCTTAGAATTTTAGTTTGAATTACTATTTATCTATGGCCAGCTTTAAGTCAGCCATGCATGGTTCGAATCTCTGCTGGTACAGCAGGGACCATCTGAGATTGAAATCTATAGGCAGGCCGATTGTACCCAAGTTGATCCACCAATTGACTTGGGTCTTGGGTACAACCAGCATGTCTGATTTTTCAGGTGAATATTGCCATTATAGCTGCTAGAAATAATCACTGTGTGTTTTCCCGGCAGTGACAGCTCTCTGCGCCCTGAACACCCCCCCCCCCCCCCCACAGGAGAACACAATGAGTCAATTTACTAAGATAAATACTGCATTAAGTTTTTAGTTAAATGGGTTACGTGTTTTTTCACCTTAAAGCATCCTATGCATTAAGGTGAAAAACACCTGTCAGTAACCGGCCCCCCAGTTTTACTTACCTGAGCCCTCAAACTTGACCGGCGGGGACGCGCTGTCTCTCTGCCCGGGGTTCTCGGCTCTTGATTGAATAGATTGATAGCAGCGCAACCATTGGCTCCCACTGCTATCAATCAAATCCAATGACGCGAGCGCCGGGGAGCGGCGCCCAGTCCTGCATTCAGCCTCTATGCACACCGAATGCTGGACTCGGGAGCGTGCCCGCAACGTAACCCCTTCGGGGAAGCGCTTCTCCGAGGTGGTTATCAGATGTGGGGAGGAGCCGCCGGGGGACCCCAGAAGAATAGGTTCGGGGCCACTCTGTGCAAAACGAGCTGCACAGTGGAGGTAAGTATGACATGTTTATTATTTTAAAAAAAAAATTGTTTTATTTTTGGCGTTTTTTCGCTATTATTTTTTTTTGCAGGCAAACACTGCACCAGAAAGCACACTATGAAACTATGAAAACATTCCAGGGTGCTTTCATTTACAAAACTATCTCCTTCTGATGAACTGTTACAATTTATTTTCATTCCTGAGCTCAGATGAGAACATTTTCACACTGATCCATTGTATACTTTTCATTACCTGACCAGTGCAGAGTTCCTCTAATTGTTATTTTGTACTTTTCTAAAATACCGCCAGCGAACATCAGGTGACAAATACAAAGGCTCCTTTTTTTCCCCATAAAAATATTAAACATGTTATACTTACCTTCTCTGTTGCAGGAGATTTGCACAGAGCAGCCCGGATCCTCCTCTTCTCGAGTCCCTCTTCTGTGATCCTGGCCCTACCTCCTGTTCAGTGTCCACACAGCAAGCAGCTTGCTATGGGGGCACCATTCAACACAGAGCCCCGCCCCTCTCTTCCCTGATTGGCTAGCTGACTTTGATTGACAGCAGCAGGGGTTATTGGTGCCGCTGCTGTGTCTTTGCCAATCAGGAAGGAGTATCTCAGACGGGTGAGACACTCTGGGACTTCGCTGGACAGAGGGACCTCAGGCAAGTGTAAGGGGTCCCTTGTGGGCTGCTGCTCACAGAAGGCTTTTTATCTTAACCACTTGCCGACCGCCGCACGCCCAAAGATTGCCGGCGGATATCATTGTTATGGCAGCAGCTAGCTGCCATAACCCTTGTATCCCCGTTTTCGTCCAGCCGTCGGCTTTCAGATAAAAGTGGTCTGCGGCGGATTCGCTGCAAGATCACTTTTATTGGTGGCGGGAGAGGGGCACGCCACGATCCGGTGCCGCTTACCGGAGCCGTTGGTAGCGGCGGAGGTGATCGTGTCCTTCTCAGTGCTGTGCCTGGAGACGAGTGAGGCTAAGATGGCGCCCACTCGTCTCCATGACACTGCTGGGCGGAAGCGACGTCAAAACGTCACTTCCGCTCATACGTCTTAAAGGCACATTTTTTTCCAATGTCATTTTTTAAAATTATTTTTTTTTTATTATTGCATTTTAGTGTAAATATGAGATCTGAGGTCTTTTTGATGCCAGATCTCATATTTAAGAGGTCCTGTCATGCTTTTTTCTATTACAAGGGATGTTTACATTCCTTGTAATAGGAATAACAGTGACACAATTTTTTTTTTTAAACAGTGTAAAAATAAATAAAATAATGTAAAATAAATAATACAATTTTTTTTTTAAAAACCCTGTCCCGACGAGCCCGTGCGCAGAAGCGAACGCATACGTGAGTAGCGCCGGCATATGAAAACGGTCGTCAAACCACACATGTGAGGTATCGCCGCAATCGTTAGAGTGAGAGCAATAATTCTAGCCCTAGACCTCCTCTGTAATGCAAAACAAGCAACCTGTAGAATTTTTAAAAATGTCGGCTGTGGAGATTTTTGAGGGTAAAAGTTTGACGCCATTCCACGAGCGAGCGCAATTTTGAAGCGTGACTTGTTGGGTATCAATTTACTCGGCGTAACATTATCTTTCACAGAAAAATTGAGCTAATTTTACTGTTGTCTTATTTTTTTATTCAAAAAAGTGTTTTTTTTTCCAAAAAAAAACGCGCTTGTAAGACCGCTGCGCAAATACGGTGTAAAAAAAAGTATTGCAATGACCCCCATTTTATTCTCTAGGGTGTTAGAAAAAAAACAATATATAATGTTTGGGGGTTCTAAGTAATTTTCTAACAAAAAAAAACTGTTTTAAACATGTAAACACCTAAATTCCAAAACGAGGCTGGTCCTTAAGTGGTTAATGCATAGAATGCATTAAGATAAAAAAACTTCTGCCTTTACAACCACTTTATTGATTTATCTCATGTTATTTTTTTATTTATTTTTGCGGTATTTATCTCACTATTTTAACAAATGTTACCGCACATTCAATATTTTACTTTAATCAATTGACTCTTTTATTATCTCATGCGATATTTCTGGAAAATTAGTCATGTGACTATCATATTACATGTGGTAACCTTTTAGTGAATTGACTCCAATGGCACTGCAGGAGGTATTGCCTTATCAACATTGACTCAAGGTTGCAGGAAAGAAAATGGCACCATATATGGTTTTCTTTAAGCCTAGTACACACAGGCCAAATGTTGGGTGGCATTGACCTGTTTAATAGAAACTGGCTGACATTCAGCACATGTGTACTGCTGTCTGACCGAAAAGGTCTGCTGATCTGCTCCCAATCAGCGCTCTCAACCAATGGCTGAGGCCGTGCCCCTGTCAGAACACAATTGCACACCAGGGGAGAATGTTGTACTAACATCCAATTGTTAGTACAGAGGCTCCAACCAGAGCTGTCAGGTTTTTTTTTTTTGTTCAGCCCAAAAAAAACTTGTAGTATACTAGTCTTTATTGTATAGTACATTGTAGTGTACTAGGCTTTAATGATTTTGCTTTGAAGTTGATTCTTATTTAATATTAGGCAATAGTGTATCAGTGTATCCTTGTATAGAATCTCCAAGCCTAAGGCTCCTTTCACACGATCGGCCAGCTCAGATCCTCCTGTCCGTTTTCAGGTGGATCCGAGCGGGCCACTCATTGACTTCTATGGGCAGGCGGATATCAGCGGAGACGTGTCCGCTGACACCCATCTGCCATCTGATCCGACAAGATCAGCTCAAAACAGACGGATGGCGATACGTTCGCCATCTGCCCAGCGGATGAGATTGGATGAAAACGTACAGGCTGTCCATTTTCATTCGATCTCGCCATAGAGGAGCGCAGGGTTCTGACAGGTCCATCTCAGCACAGTGAGCAGAGAGGGACCTGTCATCCACCTGCTCAGCAGGGATCAACAGAGTGATCTCCCGCTGAGCTGGCGGTGTCCGTCCAGCGGATCCGCGCCATGTGAAAGGAGCCTAAAGCTGGGTGCTCTGCAAGGCCATTGCATTGTATTGTCCAACACTGTCATAATGCAAGGACAGTAGAACACACGGGGGGTCATTCACAGGAATATGCTACATTGAGATGTGCTGAGGGGACACTTTGACTTGCTGCATTGTACCAAAATACAATGTATGGCAATGTGTCATTGTGTTCCATATGAAGACACAGAGCATGTTACTTTTTTTTTCTCTAGGTGTGACCTGACAGGAAACACATTCATCCCAAAGAGAGCAGAGATGAAAAATGCACCAATGCAGCACAATACAGGAAGCTGTAACAACATAAGTTAAGTATGAAAAATGTTTCAGATAAGCTGTTAGGCAGATGCGATGCACACAGAACACTGATCTGTAAACACCTAATGTAAGTCAGTAACAGGTGGCAAATAAAATCCACCCAACAACAATAGTGGCTGGCTTATGGGGGAACGCATCAGAAGTATGCTGGAAATGATCATCGTGTAGAGCTTTACAAAACCACAATGATATGTACAGTATCTCACAAATGTGAGTACACCCCTCACATTTTTGTAAATATTTTATTATATCTTTTCATGTGACAACACTGAAGAAATGACACTTTGCTACAATGTAAAGTAGTGAGTGTACAGCTTGTATAACAGTGTAAATTGTCTGCCGCCTCAAGATAACTCAACACACAGCCATTAGTGTCTAAACCGCTGGCAACAAAAGTGAGTACACCCCTAAGTGAAAATGTCCAAATTGGGCCGAATTAGCCATTTTCTCTCCCCGGTGTCATGTGACGCGTTAGTGTTACAAGGTCTCAGGTGTGAATGGGGAGCAGGTGTGTTAAATTTGGTGTTATTGCTCTCACTCTCTCATACTGGTCACTGGAAGTTCTGGTATGGTTGGGCTTTAAGGTGAGGGCTAGGGAGTTATGTTTGTCATAATTTACCCTGTCTGTACTGAGCTGGAAAATCTTCTTAATCAGTTGTAAACTATATGTGAACACGGTCTGTCCTTACAAAAGGTTAAATAGGATTTCAGTGGTTCAGTGAGGATTTCTCAAATTTGACTGCAAAGATGAAAACACACTTTTTAAGGCCTGTTTCACACAAGCTTCAGCTTGTATAAGAGCAGCGTGAACATCAAGCTTTTATGAAACTTTCATCAAGCTTTTACAAAGCCTTTGGCGAGTTTCAAGCAGCTTTCTCTAAGCCTTTAAAGCCCCCTTTAGCTCCCGTTTGTAAATATTGTACACAGATCTTAATAGGAGTGCTGGTTATCACTTTAAACAAGTTGCTGGCAGGCTTCAGCAGGCTTTCAACAAGCTTCAAGTAAAGCTGAAGCCTGCTAGCAGCTTGTTTAAAATGACAATCAGCACTCCTATTAGGATCTTCAACATTTACAACTTTGAGCTGAATGGTACTTTGAAAGCTGGAACAAAGCTTGCTGAAAGCTCTGCAAATGCTATGTAAAAGCTTGCTGTTTACACTGCTTCAATACAGGCTAAAGTTTAGACTGAAACAGGTCTAAATTCAAACGAGATGCAAAGGCAGAAACCAACTGATATTGGTAATTCCCTGCCTACGCCAGAAACACTGGACACAGAACTAAAGTGCTGAAACGATTTTCCAAAATTGCAAATGGACAGGACAAGGATGGACAGAGCCTATAAAACAGAGGGGTTTACTCTAAACCAGAAAGACTGAAAAAAGAAAAAGAAAGGGGGTGGGGTGGAGAAAGGAAGAACAGGGAATGGAAAGTAAATGGTGGTCATGTGGTAAGGGGCTCCACACAGCAGGTGGCTGGCCCAAGTGATACTGTGGGCTGGAAAGGGGTAGGTCCAGTTCTTGTACTTCTAAGTCCTATAAGACCAATGGTGTCCCGCTAGCATTACAGGGATCAGATCAAGTTTAGTAGGGCTGTTTATTCTGAGAAGTAGATAAAAGCATGCCAGTAGAACCATTCTTTTCAAAATGTTATCTATGTTATGCTATTTGTTGCAATTAAAGTGGATGTAAACCCTCATATATATACCCAGTGAAATGAACAGCCTCAGATGATACACAGAGATGACACAAATCTTGAGCTTGAGGTGGCAAGATTTGGACAGTGATTGGACGTGGGGCTTAAAGGAGAGTTTAGAGTCCAGGACTACTCCTAGGACCTTGGCATGTGGGGATGGACTGATAGCTGTGCCATCGATTTTGACAGAGAGATCAGGGGAATAGGCACATGAGGGAGGAAAAATTATAATTTTGGTTTTGGAAAGATTAAGTTTGAGGAAGTGGTGAGACATCCAGACTGATATATCTGATAGTAAAATAGTGATCCGTGAGGAGACTGAAGGAGTGAGCTGAGGGGTAGAGAAATAGATTTGAGTGTCGTCAGATCAGAGATGGTATTGGAAGCCATGGGAGGACCCAGGGAGGAGGTGTAGATTGAAAATAGGAGAGGTCCAAGAACAGAACCTTGGGGGACCCCAACAGAGAAAGGCAGAGGAGAGGAGGAAGTAGAATTGTAATTATACAAATATAAAAGTGCAGTTAAATAAGTAGGTAGAGAACCAGCGAAGTGTACAGTCACAGACCAAAGGCGTGGAGTCTCTTGAGGAAGAGGGGGTGGTTAACCATATCAAAGGCAGCAGAGAGGTCCATCAGTAGGAGTACAGAATACTGCAGTGTTTAAACATCTCGTTAATCTGACTGGCAGTATAGTACCATCTTGTCAAGATTTTAAATCCCAATTCTTAATATTTGGAGCATATGGAGCTTTTGTATGAGAAAAGAAGTATCCTCTCAGTCTGCTTGATGGAGAGCGATAAGATCTCTGTCCCATTTGGAGATGTAAGGTAATTTGAACCCTCCCAGAGGAGAGCTAAGTAATCAATATGTCAGTGAAACCATGTAACATAAAGGAGTTTGGTCATCACAATGCTGTTCAGAAGGGGTGAGATTGCAGGTGAAAAAAAAGGTGCCCTGGGTAAGGATGCCATAAAACGTGAGAGTGGGAGTTTGTTTCAGAAGAGAAATTTGCAAGGGCAGGGTTCGAAAATAGCTGTAACCTAGAGGGCCAGTGACCTGCGGTCACAAAATGTCTTGCCTGGAACAATCCTCTGCGTTTCACTGGCTAAAAATCTGAGCCAGAAAGTCCTGAACTGAAAGAGGGATTTCCCTTTAATGGGAAAGAGTGGAGAAGGGGCAGGCAGCTTGGTAGAGGTCAAAAGATTTTTTTTGATCAGCGAAAGGAGGGGGTGGGGGGAGTTGAGTCCAAAAGTATCCTCTAACAGCCTGGGGAGGTTAGTTCCCAGTTACCTAATATGCCTTTAAAATTAAATGTCCTTTCAAATGAAAAGTTGATCTTGAGAAGTTTAATAAAGGAGTCTGGCAGAAAGATGTTTAGGGCTTCCAATTTCTGGAAGCTGATTAGGGAGTTGGAGCGGGATCCATATTAGCCAGTTCAGCTAGAAAGTTCGGTATGGAGATTATGGAATTTGTGATAAAAAAACAGGAGATCATCCGCATTAGCTGCGACCTTTAAAGGGCTAAAGGGCAAGTAATATCAGAATGATTTCTAATTTTGAGGAAAAGTTTTAATGTTAGTATGAAAATCAACAGAGAGAGGGGCCATCCCTGCTGAGTTCCATTTGTTATAAGGGAAAAGAAGTGACCATTTACTTTCAGTTGGTGCAAGGTCTCTGTCAAGAAGGCCCAACTTACCCTATCAAAAGCCATTTCAGTGTCAGTGGATGGGAGTAAGAGAGGGATCTTCCTGGAGTGAGCTGCATGGATGGTAGCCAGAGTCTTAGTAGTGTTGTCCCTAGCTTCACACGTGAGCACGAATCTGACTTAGTTAACATAAACAATGTCTGGAATGTATATCATCAGCCTTGTGGCAAAGATTTTAAAGAATAACTTAAGATCTATATTTAAGAGTGAAATAGGCCTGTAATTCTGGCATAATAATGGGTCCTTCCCCTCCTTAGCAATCACCGAAATATGTGCTCTGATTGTGTCCACCGGAAACCAGGTTCTGGACCCTACAAGCATTATATGTGTTCAAAAGTGTGACAATAAAAAGTTTTATAGTACAAAAAAAGAGTAGCCGTCTGAGGCTTTACCGGCATGCATTTCTGACAACTAGTTTTAATATCTTCCCGCCAATAAAGACTCTGGTTGTATCGATTGGGAAGCTAAGATTTTGTTTAAGAAGGGATAGAACCGTTGAAAAACAGCAGCAATGCAGTGTGTGTAGTGTGTGTATTTTACATTAGTTTGTATCCATCAACTGGGGAATAAATGAGCGGGCCTGCTGGGCACAAAGTGCCCATGCCAATATCTTGCCACATTTTTTTACACGTTTGTAGAACGTCTTTCTGCATTTGGGAATGATGGCCTTCGCCTTATCCTGAAGACGGGAATTCAGACGATCCCGTAGGGTGGTGTGTATTGGAAGCACTAAACCTGCCATGGATTCTAGGTTCTATATATCGCGGAGGAAGGTTTTATGGGATTCCCACACAACCATAGGGTCACATTCCGGTGTGACATTTGTGGAGAAGAAGAATTGTAATTCCTTAGCTACCTCCTTATAAACTGAAGAGTTTTGTAAAAAGGAATCATTAGGATTCCAAAGCTAAGGTCTGGCCGATGAAAAAGTTAAGTCTATTTTTAAAGAGATGGGAGTATGATCCGAGGTGGCTATCATCCTATGGAGGCCTTCTGAACTTTTGACAGTAGTAATTGGTGGATTAAGAAAAAGTTGATCCTTGTGTAGAATTTGTGTGGGTGGGAAAAAAAGTGTAATCCCTGCAATCAGGATGGAGGATTCGCCACACATTTACCAAAAAAAGAGCACATAGGTTTTTGTTTATGTGTTTAAGAGCCGAGTAGGAAAGATGGGAAGAGGTGTGAAATATGTCCAGTTTTGAGTCAAGGGTCACCACCCATGCTTATTCTGCGAATTTACTTTATTTTTCTGAGAATAGACTTTAGAAAGGTAATTTTGTTTGTATTGGGGAGATACAGGTTTACCAGCGTGTAGACCACATGGCCAATAGCTCCTTTCAGGAACAGGAATCCCGGAAGGCCCATGGAACAAAATTGTGATACACAATACTGTCCCTCTTAGATATGAAGTTGTGCAAGCATCCATGATACACCTTGGAGTAGTACCTATTTTACAGTTTAGGGATCTTATGTGCGCTAAAGTGGGTTTCCTAAAGGAAACAGAGATGGGCCTTCATCCATTTCAAATCCAACAGAATAATAGATGTTTTTTCAGGAGTGTTAAGTGAGACAAGTTGGAGTAACTGTGCTGAAGAGTTAGGCATGCTTGGTCATATGTAAACAGAAAAGAAAAAAGTTTAACCTTGCGCTTACCCAACAAGTCAGCAGCTCACACAACAAATAAGGATTTTGTCTAAAAATGACAAGTGCACAAACAAGTGTAGCGCTAAAGGTTTTTCAAGCTTATGATATTACGTATACATAACAAGAAAAAAGAAAAGAATAAGTCTCTATCAATTCACAATGTGCAAAAATACAGTCTCTGGTAATCTTCAGATGTCACTTCAAATACGGAAAATTATTCATAATCCAATGGTTGCATGCAACTTCCTAATCACCACGTGGATAACTCATGCAGAGAATTGAATGTGATGGACCCTCCACACGGAAGAAATGAAGGCTTACCAGAGGGCCTTGACTCATAGGAACATATGTTCGATGAGTCAACCAAGCTTGTATCACCAACAGGTAATAAAAAGGAAAGGACCTCTCAACTGGATGGCAGCAGAACTCCAAACTTGTACAGAACCGTGAGGGAACCCTCTTTGTAATGGATGGCAACCCGTCCAATGGACCGTCTCAGGGCAATAGCCCATATGAAATAAAAAGGGGCCACATAGCATAATACCGTTTCTAAAACGAATTTATTTAAAACAAGTAAACAACTTACATTTCTGTAGTAAAAAAAGCGCTTCAAGTAAAATTATGGCAGGCAGTGGAGTCTCCCGACGCGTTTCGTCTTACAAGACTTCATCTGGGGTACTCACCCACTGCTGCCATACCCCTTAATATAGATACCATGGCCCCCTTGATGAGAATCCAGATCGTATCCACAATTGACCTGCACTTCCGGGTTCGGCCAAAATGGCGGACCCGCGTGCGTTCCAAGCCTCCTTATGGTGTATCCATGTGCGTTCCAACGTCCTACTAAATTTCATGCAAGTATTCTAATGAATGTAATCTTAAGTGTGAACCACTTCCACAAGATAAAAAGGAATCTAACAGTAAAAATAAACTGATGAAGTTTCAATGTATTTAAAATCACTCGTAGTATAGAGCTTGTGTACGAGAATGGGAAGAACATGTGACCCGACATACGTCACCTCGTCTTTGAGACGGGCGCGTGTTGCTTCCCATCTCCTGGAGCGCTAAACATAAACAAAGACTCGGGCGTGTGACAGCGCAACAAGGGGGTAAGCCTCGGTGTGGCGATCAACTATGCGCGGTAACGTCAGCTGAAATCTGCGCAACAAGGGGATAATCCGATCATGATGTTGAGATCTAAATACAAATGGACAAATGTATACAACCACAGATGATGAGATATTCGGTGGTGTATCAATGTCGAATCTTCCTACGTGTCTCCGCTATGAAATAGTATAATAGGAGATATAAAGGGGGAAAAGAAGGTTAATAAATAAAGAATGAATAGAAAGAAGCAGTGTCCCGATAATGTGATGATGAAACCATAGCGCTATTGAGGGAATAACGAAGAATGAATAAAATATTAAAGATAAAATAAAAAGTTGAAAATAGAATAGAAAATAAAAATAAATATAAATATGAAAATGAAGATAAATAAAAATAAAGATAGAAATAAAAATAAGAAAAAAATAAAAAAATAAGAAAAATAAAAAATAAAAATAAAATAAAAAATAAAGTGAAAAATAAAATAAAATAAAAAATATAAAATATAATGAAATAAAGTAAAATAAAATAAAATAAAAAATAAAAATAAAAAATATAAATAAAATAAATATGATTAAAATAAAAATAAATCTAAAAAGAAAAATTAAAAGAAAAAAAGAAGAGAAGAAAAAGAAAAAAGTGAAAATTACATTACAGATGAAGTGAAAAAGGTATGATGTGAAAAATTAATGTGAAAATATTAAATTAAGGAGAGGATAATGGACACCACCATAGGGTGTACATATCCTCAAATGAAGACATATAGATCTTTAAAATTAAAAATGTAAAGAGTGAAATTATTAGGTTGAGGAGAACATGATAAACACCACCGTAGGGTGTGCATATCCTCAAATAGAGACATATGAGTCTAAGTGACATGAGTGACTAACCAATAACCTAAAGTGAATGAAATGTGTCTAGAAGGCCAGAGGATATGGGAAATACCCATAATAAAAATATCAGTGGATTAGTCAATATATGAATTAAGTGAATAAATTTACACAAAAGAAAATAACCTAATATAAATCTGAGATGGATTCTCAATGGGTCCACAAAATGATGCATATATTAACGTATACAACATACATTTTTGATGTAGGTGTATAATCTAAGAGTCATTAATAAATGCGTTTATGTCTAATTCCATATTCATACCACGTGGGAAAAGGGACTGTAGCTCATGTATCCAGAATGTTTCTAGACGGGAAACACCCCTGGTCATAGCGCCCCCTCTCCAGGGTGGAGTGTACTGGTCAATCACTAGAAATTGTGAACCTAGTGGGTTACCATTATGGAATTCCTTGAAATGCCTGGGTACACTATGCTTCGACTTCCTCCTTTGATAAGGGCAATATGTTCACCCACTCTTCTGGTGAAGGTTCTCGTTGTGCGGCCAACATATTGTTGGCCACATGGACATGTAATTAAATAAACCACATGCCTGGAGTTACATGTGCAGAAAGGTTTAATGGTATACCTTTTACCTGTAACCGTAGATGTGAATTCTGTTAGTTTACGTCCCACTAATGTATTATGTTGGCATACAACACATTTCCTACATGGAAAGAAGCCAATCCAGTCATGAAAAAATGAAGGACGCACTGGAGGGTTAGTGACATTGGGTGCTACTAAGCCACGTAGGGATGGTGCTCCCTTAAAAATTAGTTTGGCTTGTTCGGGTAGCATTTTTCCTAGGATATTATCTTGCTTCAAAACCCCCCAATGTTTTTTCATAATATTCTTATGATGGGCCTTCATCCGTTTCATATCCAACAGAATAATAGATGTTTTTTCAGGAGTGTTAAGTGAGACAAGTTGGAGTAACTGCGCTGAAGAGTTAGGCATGCTTGGTCATATGGGACAGGGTCGTCAGAGGAACATCGGAGGGGAATCGTGGTAAATAGGAAAGTGGTTTCAGGAGATGGGAACAAAGAAAGACACAGGAACCCCCAGAGTAAGGGGGGGTTGCATCAGAGCAGTATAATGTCATCGCTGTAAGAGTCACAAGCACCATAGCCCTGCATAAACCCTCCTTCGGCACAGAGGCGAGATCAGATTCAGGTCCAGGGCTTGCACCCAAAGGGATAGTAGTAAAAGTACAACTGGAAGTCCGTCAACTAGGAATCTGAACAGCATGAGGTGCATAAAGTAGAACTATTTGGCTTTTTAAAGAGTAAGGTTTAACTCACATAATGTCAGGAGACTGGTCACTCAATCATGATAGTTGTGAGAATGAGCGTTGATCCCACCCAGGAAGAAGCTGCAGGTGGAGGGGTTCCGTCACTAGGAAGGCAAACAAATCCAGAAGGTCTACATGTTGCCAGAAAGAGAAGGAAGAGGTACCTTTTCTAATGACAGGTTGAATGGGAACCCCCAGTGCTATGGGAGACCCAACTGATGAAGCTTTTAAGAAAAGTTTGCATCATTGCTCTTCTTTGTAGAGTAGCTGTGGAGAGGTCCAGTAAGATTTTAATCTCCACTCCGTCAAAATCAACGGAACCTAGTGTCCAGGCCTTTTGCAGATTACGCCAACATATCACATCTTACGTTCTACTTGGGTTGTGGACCCGGTTCACCTTGAGGTAAAGTAGAAAAAAATCCCCAACAAATAAGTTGCACTGCCCTGTGTGTGTCAAGATGCTTCCCAGCTTACTCTTGCTGTTAACACAGTCTTCCTGCTAAGCAGAAACAGAGAGCCTGCCTCCTCTTCAACTCCATTTCTTCAGCACCCCGTCTTAGGCTTGATTCACACTAATAAGTTTTTTTTAACATTGGTTCCTATGGCACAAGTTCACATCAATGCATTTTTGTGCCTCTTAGTTTTTGGAAAGGGTCGGGAATTTTTTTCCTGCAAAATGCAGTGTTTTGCATATAATAGACTTCGATGGACCCGCATCCAAAATGCAAGTACTGCATCTTTTACCGCGATTTATGTTTTGCGATTTGTGTCTTTTTTTTCTTCACATTCACTGTATATACAGTAGCTAGTTGCTAAGGAGCGGGTCGGTAAGCTGTCCGCCGCATCCTTAGCAATGGATGAGTCAACAGCTGTCAGTGGGCTTCCGCTGAATGTAATAAAAACTTTGGCGGCTAAAAAGGTTCACTATTCTCGTATTGCATGGGGTTCCCCCAAAATCCATCCCAGACCCTTACCCGAGCATGCAGCCTGGCAGGTCAGGAAAGGGAGGGGACGAGCGAGCGCCCCCCTCCTGAACCATACCAGACTGCATGCCCTCAACCTGGGGGGTGGGTGCTTTGGGGCAGGAGGGCTCTCTGGGTGACATCACAAGGGGTGAGCTCTCCGGGTGACATCATTGAATGGCCATGCCCCATTGATACATAAGAGATGTCAGACAGCGGGGGACATCACAACAGAGGAAAAAAGCATCAGGACAATAGCAGACTTTTTTGTTTTTAGCTGGTAACCAGTGACGAGGAAGAAGACAGCTCCGGGAGAAGACGACAGCGGGAGAAGACAGCTCGGGGAGAAGACGGCACTGGGAGAGACGACGGCGGGAGAAGACGGCTCGGGGAGAAGACAGAGCTATTTTTTAAAATAAAGGCCTTGTCAAAAACTGGCTCTTGTTTTTTTTCCATTTCACTGCTTTTTTGGTGAATGGGTAGGGGTACCATTTACCCGATACCCATTCACATGGGGGGGGGGATCTGGGGGCCCCCTTGTCAACCTGCTCCTTAGCAACCAGCTATATACATTGAATATTTTAAAAAAGACACAAATTGCAAAACGCAAATCACTTAAAATTCACGGTAAAAACGCGGTTACAAAAATGTAGAAAGCACAGCAAAAAGCATGGCAGAAACGCTCAAAAGCAACATGCATAGATGTGAATCGAGCCTTAGTCCAGCTGTCCATATCAGTCTGGGCTGAAGAGGAATTATCTGTTTTCCTAAATGAACCCTCTCTAAGCCCTGCCCAGGCTGACTCCCTACATTACTCGTAATTCTATGCCAGGAAACTGGACACTCCACGCAAAATGGCAATAATACCCAATAAAGGGTATTAGCATTCCGGTGTACTCTCCCCAGTCAGTGTAAATTTGGAATCCAGTAGTAGGGTGAGAAACCACCTGGTGATCTGTGCATTTCTTTCCTTGTTTTATGCCACCTGGTAAAAAGGAAGGCATGATCTAACACCAGGCTGAAGGGTTGGCCCTACAAGAGGTACAGGAATGACTCCAATGACCACTTTATTGCAAGACACTGAATTTCTACAATTGAATAGTTTTTAGGCTTCTGGCTCAAATACACAACACGGTGTTCATTTCCCCTAAATAGCTTGAACAAGACCAAACCCAGACCCAGTTTGCTCTTGTTCAAGCTAGTACTAAAGAATCTTTCTAAAAGTATGGGGCTACGAAGGCTGGTTCCTGGCCAAAACCCTACTTCAGTTGGCAGACTGCTGCTTCTGCCTCTGAACTCAGTGGATCATCGTGACGGTTTTTACCTTTGTGAACTCTGTCAAAAGCTTTGCCAAGCAGGCAAAGTTGGGTATAAATATCCTATATTATCCCACAATGGCGAGAAAGGAGCATGCCTGCTTTTTTGGAGAGAACAGAGTAATTTTTCGATGGCTTCCACCTTGTTCACTTGTATTTTGACACCTCTGCCTAACACGTACCAGAAATATGGGCCTCCTCTGGTCCAATGAGGCATTCCTCACAGTTCACTGTGAACGCCATCTTCCATAAGGCATCAGGGACTAATTTTACCTTTTTTAAATGTCTTTTCCAGCCCCAGCTAAAGATGATGATATCATCCAAGTAAGCCACTGAAATTTCCTTATGGGATCTCAAGACTTTGTCCATAGCTCTCTCAAATGTGTCCAATGCAACTCAAGTGGCATTCTGGCATCCTGCCACAATCCCTCCAGTGTGAAAAAAAATGCATTTTTTTTTCTTTAGCATGTTTGGGGAATGAGATCTATCAGTAAGCCAGGCTGGACCCAATCTATTACTTAGTTCGTCCACCCAAGGCAATGCATAGGCATCCTTTCAATACAGCTTCACATTCACATTCACATGGGCTCCAGGGTTTGAGACAATATCAAGCTCAATTACATTTGTTAGATCTGGTAAGCTTGAGAAAGTTTATCAATTTCTCTGCAAGAAATCCCAGGTCTCCTTGATCTTGAGAGGGGTAAAGAGTATCTGCTATCCCTATTTTTTAACCTGGGTGTTGGGATCTTCCTGAATTCTCTGGTTCACTGACAAAGCCTCTCTTTCCTTCACGAGTTTGATTAACATGATAGATTTTGTAGGGCTTTCTCTTTGTGGGCTGGTAAACCTTATATATATCTAAAAGGGACCCTGCCATTTTGCTAGGAATTTGCTGTCCACAGTTGGAATCACAAGAGCCCAATCACCAGGTTAAAACTCTCTCACTTTGGTGGACCAGTTGTACAATTGGCTTTGAGCCTCTTGTGCATCCTGCAAATGTTCAATGCTTATGGGCATTCCTTCCTGCATTTGAGCAATGTGTTCCACTGTGCTCCCATTGAGCATAGTATCTTGTCCCCACGTCTCTAACTACATCCAGTAGTCCCTGGGTGTGTCACCCATAAACTAAACAAATAGTGAAAAGCCCATGGATCCCTGGGGAACCTCCTGTATGGCAAACAACGAATGAGGCAGTAAATAATCACAACCATCTTTTTCAGCCATGTTCCATCCCATAAACAAATTATCCATCCTAGGTTATTGTGACTCACCACTTAACACTGTGATCTGGTCCCTGGCAAGGATCAGAGTGGTGTACCCCATCACAGTGCTAAAAAAAAAAAAAAAGCTCAAAATCTAGCAGGTCTGGTTCAAGAAAGGAGGCCTCCATTTGGCCAGTCTCGAAAGGTTCAAATATCTGCTGATGTGTGTTATTTTATTATAGAGTTCCTGATTATCCTGGGAAGCTTTTAGGACATTCAACGTTTGTGCATATAAGAACCAGAATAGGGGGCAGTCTCCACCCAACAGGTCAACCCCAGCATCACCCTGAACCTAGTTATTGCAATAAACCTTGTAGGATTGTCTATCAACCCATGAGTTCTTGGGAGGTTTAGGTGTTGGGGTGCTTTTGGCAGGAGTATTACTCTCCCAGGTAGACATACTGTGGTCATTTGCTCACACCTTTGTCCCAGGGTGTGTCTCCTTCCTCTGTGTGGCTCTCTTATTGATAAAGTGTCCCCTAAGAAGCCCTCCATGCAAGTGTTTGGTTCCACCTCAATGGCCATCTCATCCATGAACTAGGGTTCAGCATGGATCACCTTTATCTGGAAGACCGTACACAAAAGGTTTAAGGATAACAGCCTTAGTGAGGGTCATTTAAGGTTGCAGCCAGTCTGAAACTGATTCATCAGGGTATACAGGTGTGCACAGGCAGGTTAAAGCACGAATACGGCTCACTCTTTGAGGTAAAAGTTACACCCAATATTTCAGCTTGTAGTCAAATGCCATGTCAAAGTATGCCTGTTGTGGCTAGCACATGTGTGCAATCCACTCAAATAGTGTCAGATAGGCATAGCACTGTTCGCCATGGTAATTTTTTGTAGGGCTTGCTGCATGGCTTTTCTGTGGGTCATTTGGGGTATGGAAAGCATCTTGTAGCCTTGCAGCTTGCTGGGTCACTGCATGTTGTGGGAACTCAATCTATCTGGCCAGCAAATGATCTGCCTCTTGTGCAGCATTGGCGAGTGCCAGCTGCTTGACTAACTCTGTCATCCATTTTGTTGCTGATTTTATTGTGTGTGGGTTCCATTCAGGACATGGGACTGACCTGCACTTCTCAATCAGCTTTCTTTACCAACTGTGGAAATCAGGAGTAAGTGAGGGCTCTGCCAGAGATTTCCAGGTTTTACCCCTTAAACTCTCTGTGTCAAAACATTATAAGACAGGTATGTGTGATGATGTCTCTTCTGTCTGCAGTAAGATGACAACGCCCTGATGGTGGATGGGCCTCCAAAACAAAACATGTTTCAGCTACACTGAAGTGTAGGTCAATGTGTGGTCAGATATTGCTGTGAGTGGCTGAGTCATATGCAGACAAATCTCGCTGTGAGCGGAGGTGGCTGAATCTTGTGCAGTCAAGTCTCACTGTGAGTGGAGACTGCCGAGTTGTTTGCTTAATCATCGCTGGGGGGGGGGGGGTTATGGAAAGCAGACTGAATGGTTGGCAAGTGCTGCGGAGAGCAGTGTGCTCGCAGCTGTGGCTGCTGTTCTCTCCACACCTCCCCAGACATTGCCACCTTGTGTAGGAAATGCAGTTAATACTGCATATATCCACAGCCAGCAATCTTCTATTTTAGTGGCATCTTGAACAGTACCGTTCAATTCGGAAATTGTTTTTCTGGAGTGCAGGAAGTCCACAATTGGTCTGTCTAAAGCACAGGTGTCAAACTGGCGGCCCTCCAGCTGTTGCGGAACTACAAATCCCATGAGGCTTTGCAAGGCTGACAGTTATAAGTATGACTCCCACAGGCAGAGGCATGATGGGACTTAGTAGTTCGGCAACAGCTGAAGGGACGTTTGACACCCCTGGTCTAAAGTATAATTTCTCAATATACAAAAAGTATTGACTATGTGTGATCTGCCGCTGCTGGTCACACTTCACAGGTTTGGCTGTGTCAAGAGGCAGTTGTGTCCTGGGTCAGAGGAGATGCTAAGGATTATGGGTAGGGCCGACAATGTGACAAAAACTGTACATGTATCCAATATAGCACTGTAAATTTCTCACTATCGGCAAATGTTGATATCAATCTTTGGATTTGTGCAAATTGATATCTTCACCCAACCCCAAACCTGAACAACCACTGCACTGAAATGCCATGCAATTCTTCAAGACTACCTCGTAACTTTTGGTAGAAATGAACCTTCTGTGTATGGGCCCAAAACACCCCTGCAGAATATCCTGTCACCTAAGCTCACAGAACATTATTTGATCAATCCCTTAAATCACATTTACTACTCTGTGGCTCTTGTCAGTGTCACAGGCCCCATCACCATATTCACATCCAACATAAAAGTAACAGTGCCATAAAGCTTCTTCTATATATAAGGGCCACAAGAGAAGCGCCTAGAGTAGAAAAAAGACACGAGCACTAGAGAAGGGCGAATAAGGGGCTGCAAGATGAGGACACAAATTCATAAAAGGGAATTATTACAAGATAAGAAGAGTGACATATTTACAGAAACATCTGAAGTAAGGGCCTGTTCACACCATGTTTTATTTGCACTACAACACAAGATCACAGCATGCTAAAAGCACATGAAAACAAATGACTATTTTAATATATAAAGCTCAGATTGTTGCAATAGGGAGCAATGTGTTACATTTCTGGAAAATCCTGCTTGCTGCAATTTGTGTGTGTTTTGGAGAAAATGCAAGTGACATTATAGTTACATTATAATCAATAGCAACGCACGGATAATGCACTCAGAATGCACTAGAAAGGCTAGGCATTTTAATAAGTGTATTTTTCAAGTCACTGGTCCAATTTCCCAGGTAGAAAATGAATGTAAAATGCCTGAAAAATGCATTTTGCAATGTGCTACATTTTAATACAACGCGTTAAAATTGCACTAAAAACGTATTATGAGCTTTGAAAACGGGTGTGCATTTTCTAATGGGGTAGTGTGAAAAGAGCTTAAGAATAATATCAGATGAAGAAGCATTAGTGTGAACAGGGCCTAAGAATAATGTCAGGTAAAGAAGTATTAGTATTATTTACAAAGAGCATCATAATTAAAAGAAGAATAAATTCTTAATAAAATAATAATAATATTCACAATAATAATATCATCATCATGTGTTTGGGGTACTGCAGGTCTTCTCCAGGTGAATTCTTCACTCATGAAGCAGAAGACAAAGAGAAATGGCGTCAGAGTGTCAGACAAGCCAGAAGGGGCTGCAGTTTCCATTTGTCCCCCAATTTCGGTTGCTTTTGCTGAGCGCATTTATCAGCTGCCTGATTAGAATTTGTTTCTACACAAACCATTGATCATGGGCCTATTACTAGGCAAATGACAGTTAATTACCCAGTACATTAACCGCTGGGACCTGAGCCCTGCCCGCCTGCCATCACTCACTATGATAAATGAATCGCGCTCAGTAATCCATGTCCAGCTCAGCGCCGGCGGCCGCACAACGCGGCTCCGTCTCACCGGCAGGGCCAGGAAATCTATGGCAATCTGCATAATTACAAGCTGCGGGTTAATAACAGACAAATGATTTGTTGCAGCTAAACAAAGTCCTTGGAATAGGCCGGCGGATGTCAGCAAACAGCGGCCTGCTGGAGGAACGTTCCGGAGTGTGAGACCCTCCGTGGCCTCCAACTTCCTTCTGATGGTTTGTAGATTCTGATCCAGAAACCATTGAGGGAGTCCCAAAGCGACTTTGTGCTAATTATTGTATGCGGCATCCGGGGGATTGCACGGACACAGAAGGTTCTTGCGTGGCACGCTGTCTGCGCCTGGCTGGCGGCTCCATCACTTTTCATCTTGTGATGGACTCTGAAGAGCTAATGATGAATTATTGCCATGCTGCGGGGGGAGGGAGAACTGAACATCTCAGTGAAGTGCCAGGGCTCAGAGTGCGCACATGCGGAAACCTCATTCATCGTCAGACGTTGTGCACATTTCCCTCCTCGGCTGGACATCCATCCCGAGTACTAATCACATCAATCTTATCAATCCCACCATCGTGTATCAGTGTGACGTACTAGACCATCAATTGCACACACCTGCAGCCACCCCAGGACAGAAATATACGTCTCATAGGTAACAGAGTTCACAGAGGACTGGTGGTGCTGGCACAGAGGGGGACTCGGTGCTGCTACCACTGCTATGACTTCTAGTATGAGTGAAACTGATAGAACAAGAGCCAGTTTTAGCAATGAGACAGAAGGGGGAGAGTGGCACTGATAAAACAAGGACCAGCAACTTTTGGAATGGGAGAGAAAGGAAAGAGTGGGGTGAATGACACTGATATAGCAAGGACTGGCTGTGGAGATGAGAAAGCAGTGGACGAACGTGAGTGACACTGATTGAACTAGGACCAGCTGCAGAGATAGAAGAGTGGGAGGTGAGTGACACTGATACACAAATGAAACAGGACACATAATACCCAGAACATCCTATAATGGAAAATACATGTTTTCAGATTGAGGACAGTCTATTAAAAATAAATAAATAAAACTAAAACTAAAGCCCTTGTACAAATTGGCCAGTGGCACTTTAATCATGCCCCCCAACAGTCCCTGAATTTTAACAAAGTACTGGTGCCCTGCAGATCAAGACAGTATCCTGCTCACAACCTGACCTGTGCAAAAAAGGTGTGTAGGTGTGGGATGCATGTTACCCAGGCAGTGGTACAGACACTCAGGGCTCAGGACAGGCGGTAGCAGTGGTAGCTGCTGTATGGATCCATCAGGACCCCAAGGAGAAGAACAAGACACTCAAAACTCTAGATGGGAGGCAACAGAACAAGCTGCTGCATCAACAATTGGGAATGCTTAGGTGTTTGTGAGAGTTTAGCTTGATGTGGTGTGTTAGAGTGCCTGTGTTAGGGTGTATGTGGTTACTGTGTGCTGGTGCATAGGTGTTTAATGTGTATGTGTATGTTTGGTTAGTTTCTGTGTGGTTGTTCCAGTGCTCAACTTCTGTTTCTACCAAGAAACAACAAAACATAAGGCATGGAAAATAATGAAAGTAACCCAAGAGTCCACTCACCTATTGTGTATTTTCACTGTAACCAAAAAAACAGGAGCAAGAAAAAAATAGAACCCCGGTAATAAAATTACCTGGGTAAAAAGCGGTTACTTTAATGATAATAGTCGTGGCTGGGTTTAATCATAAAAAAAGACTTCATTAATTAGAGGACATCACATAAGTTAAAAGGGCACACATAAGGACAGTGCATGACAGACAAACAACCAGGACACACAAATATTAAAAAAATCCTAAAATAATACTGCGCATGTGAAAAGATTATTCAGTCTGGACGCCAAATCTTAAAACACACTGGGGTTATTTACTAAAGGCAAATCCACTTTGCACAACAAGTGCGCTTGCAAGTTCACTGCAAGTGCAGTCGCTGTAGATCTGAGGGGGAATTGCTAGGAAAATAAAAAACAGCATTTTAGCTTGCACATGATTGGATGATAAAATCAGCAGAGCTTCCCCTCATTTCAGATCTTCCACTCAGATCTACAGCGACTGTACTTCCAAGTGCACTTGTAGTGCAGAGTGGATTTGCCTTTAGTAAATCAACCCCACTGAGTCGCACCACAGGAAAAAGCTGTTAATATGAAATTAAATGATTAACCACTTGCCGACCGCCTCACGGCGATGTACGTCGGCAGAATGGCACGGGCAGGCAGAATCACGTACCTGTACCCTGGTGCCCGAGGCGGTTGGCTTGTGTCTGGGAGCGATTAGAGGCGAGGGGGAGACCATCCATTTGTGGCCCCCCCCTCGCGATCGCTTCCAGCCAATGGGATCATTCCTCTGCTGCTGTATGCTAAACAGCAGCAAAGGAAATTATGTCATCTCTCCTCGGCTCGATATTTTCCGTTCCGGCGCCGAGGAGAGAAGACTTCAATGTGAGTGCACAACACACTACACACTCAGTAGAACATGCCAGGCACACAATACACCCCCCTTTACCCCCCCCAATCACCCCTCCCCCCCCCCTGTCACACTGACACCAAGCAGTTTTTTTTCTTCTGATTACGGCATTGGTGTCAGTTTGTGACAGTTAGTGTGGTAGGGCAGTTAGTGTTAGCCCCCTTTAGGTCTAGGGTACCCCCCTAACCCCCCCTAATAAAGTTTTAACCCCTTGATCACCCCCGTTGCCAGTGTCGCTAAGCGATCATTTTTCTGATCGCTGTATTAGCGTTTTATAGTGCCAGGGACCCCCATATACTACCTAATAAAGGTTTTAACCCCTTGATTGCCCCCTAGTTAACCCTTTCACCAGTGATCACCGTATAACTGTCACGGGTGACGCTGGTTAGTTTGTTTATTTTTTATAGTGTCAGGGCACCCGCTGTTTATTAGGTTTAGCCCCCTGATCGCCCGGCGGTGATATGCGTCGCCCCAGGCAGCATCAGATTAGCGCCAGTACCGCTAACACCCACGCACGCAGCATCTGCCTCCCTTAGTGGTATAGTATCTGAAGGGATCAATATCTGATCCGATCAGATCTATACTAGCGTCCCCAGCAGTTTAGGGTTCCCAAAAACGCAGTGTTAGCGGGATCAGCCCAGATACCTGCTAGCACTTGCATTTTGCCCCTTCGCCCGGCCCAGTCCAGCCCACCCAAGTGCAGTATCGATCGATCACTGTCACTTACAAAACACTAAACGCATAACTGCAGCGTTCGCAGAGTCAGGCCTGATCCCTGCGATCGCTAACAGTTTATTTTGGTAGCGTTTTGGTGAACTGGCAAGCGCCAGCGGCCTAGTACACCCCGGTCGTAGTCAAACCAGCACTGCAGTAACACTTGGTGACGTAGCGAGTCCCATAAGTGCAATTCAAGCTGGTGAGGTGGCAAGCACAAGTAGTGTCCCGCTGCCACCAAGAAGAAGACAAACAGGCCCGTCGTGCCCATAATGCCCTTCCTGCTGCATTCGCCAATCCTAATAATTGGGAACCCACCACTTCTGCAGCACCTGTACTTCCCTCATTCACATCCCCAACCAAATGCAGTCGGCTGCATGAGAGGCATTTTCTTTATGTCCTCCCGAGTACCCCTACCCAACGAACGCCCCCAAACAGATGTCGTGTCTGCAGCAAGCGCGGATATAGGCGTGACACCCGCTATTATTGTCCCTCCTGTCCTGACAATCCTGGTCTTTGCATTGGTGAATGTTTTGAACGCTACCATACACTAGTTGAGTATTAGCGTAGGGTACAGCATTGCACAGACTAGGCACACTTTCACAGGGTCTCCCAAGATGCCATCGCATTTTGAGAGACCCGAACCTGGAACCGGTTACAGTTATAAAAGTTACAGTTACAAAAAAAAGTGTAAAAAAAAAAAATAACACACAAAAATATATAAAATAAAAAAAAAATAGTTGTCGTTTTATTGTTCTCTCTCTCTCTATTCTCTCTATTGTTCTGCTCTTTTTTACTGTATTCTATTCTGCAATGTTTTATTGTTATTATGTTTTATCATGTTTGCCTGTCAGATATGCAATTTTTTAAACTTTACCGTTTACTGTGTTTTATTGTTAACCATTATTTTGTCTTTAGGTACGCAATTCACGACTTTGAGTGGTTATACCAGAATGATGCCTGCAGGTTTAGGTATCATCTTGGTATCATTCTTTTCAGCCAGCGGTCGGCTTTCATGTAAAAGCAATCCTAGTGGCTAATTAGCCTCTAGACTGCTTTTACAAGCAGTGGGAGGGAATGCCCCCCCCCCACACCGTCTTCTGTGTTTTTTTCTGGCTCTCCTGTCTCAACAGGGAACCTGAGAATGCAGCCGGTGATTCAGCCAGCTGACCATAGAGCTGATCAGAGACCAGAGTGGCTCCAAACATCTCTATGGCCTAAGAAACAGGAAGCTACGAGCATTTCATGACTTAGATTTCGCCAGATGTAAACAGCGCCATTGGGAAATTGGGAAAGCATTTTATCACACCGATCTTGGTGTGGTCAGATGCTTTGAGGGCAGAGGAGAGATCTAGGATCTAATAGACCACAATTTTTTCAAAAAAGAGTACCTGTCACTACCTATTGCTATCATAGGGGATATTTACATTCCCTGGGATAACAATAAAAATGATTTTAAAAAAAATGAAAGGAACAGTTTAAAAATAAGATAAAAAAGCAAAAAAATAATAAAGGAAAAAAAAAACAAAAAAACCCCCACCCCTGTCCCCCCCTGCTCTCGCGAACGCAAGCGTCGGTCTGGCGTCAAATGTAAACAGCAATTGCACCATGCATGTGAGGTATCACCACGAAGGTCAGATCGAGGGTAGTAATTTTAGCAGTAGACCTCCTCTGTAAATCTAAAGTGGTAACCTGTAAAGGCTTTTAAAGGCTTTTAAAAATGTATTTATTTTGTTGCCACTGCACGTTTGTGCGCAATATTAAAGCATGTCATGTTTGGTATCCATGTACTTGGCCTAAGATCATCTTTTTTATTTCATCAAACATTTGGGCAATATAGTGTGTTTTAGTGCATTAAAATTTAAAAAAGTGTGTTTTTTCCCCAAAAAAATGCGTTTGAAAAATCGCTGTGCAAATACTGTGTGAAAAAAAATGAAACACCCACCATTTTAAGTAGGGCATTTGCTTTAAAAAATATATAATGTTTGGGGGTTCAAAGTAATTTTCTTGCAAAAAAAAAAAATTTTTTTCATGTAAACAAAAAGTGTCATAAAGGGCTTTGTCTTCAAGTAGTTAGACGAGTGGGTAATGTGTGACATAAGCTTCTATGTTGTGCAGTAAAGCCAGGACAGTCCAAAACCACCCCAAATGACCCCATTTTGGGAAGTAGACACCCCAAGCTATTTGCTGAGAGGCATGTCGAGCCCATGGAATATTTTATATTGTGACACAAGTTGCGGGAAAAAGACAAATTTTTTTTTTTTTTTTGCACAAAGTTGTCACTAAATAATATATTGCTCAAACATGCCATGAAAATATGTAAAATTACACCCCAAAATACATTCTATTGCTTCTCCTGCGTACGGGGATACCACATGTGTGAGACTTTTTGGGAGCCTAGCCGCGCACGGGACCCCGAAAACCAATCACCGCCTTCAGGCTTTCTAAGGGCGCAAATTTTTGATTTCACTCTTCACTGCCTATCACAGTTTCGGAGGCCATGGAATGCCCAGGTGGCACAAACCCCCCCCCCCCCAATGACCCTATTTTGGAAAGTAGACACCCCAAGCTATTTGCTGAGAGGTATAGTGAGTATTCTGCAGACCTCACTTTTTGTCACAAAGTTTTGAAAATTGAAAAAAAAAATTTTTTTTCTTGTCCTTCTTCATTTTCAAAAACAAATGAGAGCTGCAAAATACTCACCATGCCTCTCAGCAAATAGCTTGGGGTGTCTACTTTCCAAAATGGGGTCATTTGGGGGGGGGGGGGGGGTTGTGCCACCTGGGCATTCCATGGCCTCCGAAACTGTGATAGGCAGTGAAGAGTGAAATCAAAAATTTACACCCTTAGAAATCCTGAAGGCGGTGATTGGTTTTCGGGGCCCCGTACGCGACTAGGCTCCCAAAAAGTCCCACACATGTGGTATCCCCATACTCAGGAGAATCAGCTAAATGTATTTTGGGGTGCAATTCCACATATGCCCATGGACTGTGTGAGCAATATATCATTTAGTGACAACTTTGTGCAAAAAAAAAAAAAAAAAAGTGTCACTTTCCCGCAACTTGTGTCAAAATATAAAATATTCCATGGACTCAACACGCCTCTCAGCAAATAGCTTGGGGTGTCTACTTTCCAAAATGGGGTCATTTAGGGGGGCTTTGTGCCATCTGGGCATTTTATGGCCTTCAAAACTGTGATAGGTAGTGAGGAGTGAAATCAAAAATTTACGCCCTTAGAAATCCTGAAGGCGGTGATTGGTTTTCGGGGCCCCGTACGCGGCTAGGCTCCCAAAAAGTCCCACACGTGTGGTATCCCCGTACTCAGGAGAAGCAGCTGAATGTATTTTGGGGTGCAATTCCACATATGCCCATGGCCTGTGTGAGCAATATATCATTTAGTGACAACTTTTTGTAATTTTTTTTTGTCATTATTCAATCACTTGGGACAAAAAAATTAATATTCAATGGGCTCAACATGCCTCTTAGCAATTTCCTTGGGGTGTCTACTTTCCAAAATGGGGTCATTTGGGGGGGGGGGTTGTACTGCCCTGCCATTTTAGCACCTCAAGAAATGACACAGGCAGTCATAAACTAAATGCTGTGTAAGTACCCTAGTTTGTAGACGCTATAACTTTTGCGCAAACCAATAAATATACGCTTATTGACATTTTTTTTTACCAAAGACATGTGGCCGAATACATTTTGGCCTAAATGTATGACTAAAATTGAGTTTATTGGATTTTTTTTATAACAAAAAGTAGAAAATGTAATTTTTTTTCAAAATTTTTGGTCTTTTTCCGTTTATAGCGCAAAAAATAAAAACCGCAGAGGTGATCAAACAACATCAAAAGAAAGCTCTATTTGTGGGACAAAAAGGACACAAATTTCGTTTGGGTACAGCATTGCATGACAGCGCAATTAGCAGTTAAAGCGACGCAGTGCCAAATTGTAAAAAGTGCTCTGGCCAGGAAGGGGGTAAATCCTTCCGGGGCTGAAGTGGTTAATAATCAATGGACTGAGGATACATCTCATGTGTGTAAATCCCTTGGGAGCTCGAGCTGGACCTTGCCAATAGAAGCTCTTAAAAATTTCAATACCACACTCAGTAAAACATGACACTACATAGCCAATACTAATGGTATAATCTTTTAATGCTTAAGAGCAAATGGCAAAAGGACATCTGCTCTTTAGCATTAACAGTTTATACCATTAGTATCATACAGTGTATACAGTATGTATGGTCTGACCATGCTCTTTTAAGCCACACCCAATATTTAGCAAAATTTAGCCATGTTCATTTTCAACACAGTGAGCAAAGTGTATGAGCTCTTATTTCCAAACTATCCCTCAGTCTCAAGTTACCGAAGTTGGGAGGTATGGTTTATTAGTAAAGTTTGGTTGATTCTCTTTTTACAGTACCACACTTTAGCATCAGCAACAGGATTTTGCAGTCATTGGCTATCCAAGACTTGTTCAATTTAATAAAAGTGAGTCAGTTTACACTGTCAGGGATGGGCATATTCGATTCTCAGTAACAAAATCACCTGCTCCAGTGCATACTGCACAAGCTCTGGCCAGTGGACACCCAATAGTCAATGAAGTCTTCGATTCTGAGTGTCCTCATCAGCCCTGGATCCAGCGTAGTCAGCAATAATGCACATTCAGTCGTTAGTGGCCTGTTAGTGTTAGTGGCCTGCAACAGGCCTGGTAACTGTGGTGTGAAAAACCTCTCTGACAAACGGAGCTGAGGCAGCCACTGCAATTGCTACACCTTCTTTCAGGGATCAGAGGCACATCAATCATCACAGTGGAACTTGCCACCATCAGAAACTGTGGCAAACAGGTTCTTACACAGCATCTCCTCAAAGTGCTGTATTTTGGGCTACCTGAGATGGTGGCAGTAGATTAGCCAGTTTACCCTTTAACCCAGCGGGGTAGACCTCATTTGCCACAAATTGCTTTTATCAGAGGACCCTGAGTTTTTAGTGTTGTTGATACAGCACTGTCTGCAATAATCTCAACCCACCCATGTACAAGGTTTGGGAGAGGAAAAGCATCCCCTTTAAAGTCTGCCTATTTCTTCTTCACCACCGCCAGCCCCCAAAAAACACCTGACTTAGTAAGGATGCTGCTAGACAGGTTGGGTTTAGGAAAATGCTGCAGAAGTTTAAGTCTTCGTTTTAACCCCGCACAGTGCAGTCCCATGACTCTCTTTCTTGCTTGATGTGGCATACCCTAAGCAACCAAAACCCCTTGCGAGACTTATCTAACTTTCATTAGAGGCCACAGATGTTGCTGCAGAGACACAACACGAGACTTGTGGAGGTGGTGGTGCATAGATCTCTATGGACCAGCACTGGAGATAGCAGTGGCCATACCTGTGGGGCAGTGCCATCAGATGGAGTAGTACAGCTGCTTTTTGCAGTCCTTGGAAAGCTGCCACTGCTCCTGGACAAAACCTACCCTTGCTGCTGTTCCACTTCTCTCTAATATTTCTCTTGTCCAATCGGTGGCACCCACATTCGGTCTGTCACCTCATCATTCCCCCTTCCTTATCACCTGGCAGTAGGCTTCAGCTGCTTGAGCATCACTGCATCTTGCTGCTCCCTGTCGGAAGTTCCCTCCCTCCATGGTCCTGTTGCCATCTGCCTCATCCTCAATATCTGAAAGGAAGAATGCTTGCGCATGATCAAGATAATCCTGCATAAAGTCTGTGATCACCGGCTCCTTGTTGCAAGTTTGTGGGCTGTGGCAGGATTAACAGAAGAGAGGGAAGAAGAAGTTGCATTAACAGCACTTAAAGACAACTGGCTGCACTGATCCTGAAAAAAGTGGAAGGCTTTGTCAGCCACTTGACTACCTCCTGCACATGCTGTAGCTTTATAGCATATCCGGCTCTAACTTTATAGCACATTCAGACGTGCCCAGTTTCTAGATGGTGCGGCAGGATCACCGCTATGTCTTGTAGAACATGCTTGGTACCTGCTACCTCCGTATTCAGAACCACTGCTTCCCCCTTTAAACATTCCTGATATTTTTAAACAGATGATTGTCCAAATTGAAAGGCACCTACAGCAACAGGGGAGTAAGAATGTGGTGCTATGGTGTACACGACCACACAAGTATGCAGTGTTGTGCTGCAAAGAAAGGGCAGTTTTGCCTGTGCCAATAGGGGGGTACAGAAAAATATGTACCCACCACACTGCAAGCCACAGTAATCTGGCACAATAGTACAACTAATGCCGCGTACACACGGTCGGACTTTTCATCTACAAAAGTCCGACAGCCTGTCCGACAGACTTTCGGCGGACTTTCGGCGGACTTGCGGCAGACTTTCTAACGAACAGACTTGCCTACACACGACCACACAAAAGTCCGACGGATTCGTACGTGATGACGTACACCGGACTAAAATAAGGAAGTTGATAGCCAGTAGCCAATAGCTGCCCTAGCGTGGGTTTTTGTCCGTAGGACTAGCATACAGACGAGCGGACTTCGGGGTCCGTCGTAGTTACGACGTAAAGATTTGAAGCATGTTTCAAATCTAAAGTACGTCGGATTTGAGTCTAAAAAAGTACGTTGAAAGTCCGGAGAAGCCCACACACGATCGGATTACCAGCCAGCTTTAGTCCGTCAGCGTCCGTTGGACTTTTGTAGATGAAAAGTCCGACCGTGTGTACGCGGCATAACAGTCCCCATGCACAGGCTGTCAGCTCTCCCTAAGCTACTGCAACACACACACTGACAAATGGCTTTTATAGTGAAGGGCTGGTACATTAAAAGCCCCCCATTATTGATCAACTGACCTAAGTTCAAAGGCCATGCAGTGCATTATGGTTATAAAGAATTTGTCCTGCCAAATTTCACCCAAAATTCTCTGGGACTGTGAAACTCGAACACACAGGATTCGCCTCAAACCCATAGGAGAATGTGAATCTGATTTCTACTGGTGACAACAGCAGTCACTCTTACCTTTCTCTCTCTGTATGTACCTCTGTGTATACAGTGCAGAGCATAGATCTCTGTGTCTACAGTGCGGTGCACTGATCTCTCTACATAGAGTACAGTGAATATATCTCTTTATGTGGTACAACAAATGTATCTCTCTGTTTTCTGTACAGTGTATGGATCTTTGCGTATACAATACAATCTATGGATCTCTCTGTATATAGTACATAGTATAGATCTCTCTATAAACAGTAAAGTGTAAGAATCTCTCTATAAATAGTACAGTGTATGGATCTCTCTGTAGATAGTCCAGTATTTGTCTACACAGTACAATAAATGGATCTCCCTATATACAGTATAATGTATGGATCTCTCTGTATACAGTACAGCATATGGATGTCTATATACTTGGGAGGATGCAGAATTAATATTTGTCCCCAGAAGTCGCTATCAGTGCTGTAACGTCAAAGATATTTGGCTGTAGACTGAATGGCGGCATTGGCTGGTTATTTATATAGGAGGCCACAGTGCTGATAATATAAGAACAAGCAGCAGCCATTACATATATCCAGGGAAGGGACTATCCTCACGTGATACACAGGGTCAAAACAAATCCTCCTATATAGGTTGTATATGTCTATCTGCAGTCTTCTTTTCCCTACATCTGTTCAAAGTGCTAAATTAATACAGCTTGTCAGAGTTCAGAAATAGGGGGCGGAGAGCAGAAGTTACACTCTGCAGGGCTCAGTGAGGAGAGGTCTGCGAGCTGATTTGAGGGAAGAGACAAGCCCCCTTCACACAGCTCACAGGGACAGAGCTGAGGCCTTTAACCTATTGGAGGTCCCTCCCGTTACCATTTTTCTCTTGGTGTCAGGAAAAATTGTCAGAAGTGATTCACGCTGATAACAGAGGAGCAAAGCAGCAGACAGAAATGACACTTATTGCTTTTATTGAGACAAGCACACAATATAGAGGGATATGCTTTGTTCATATTTCATGTCTGAGGTTTACAACCACTTTAATTCATTTGCAAGCCACATGATCTGCATGACATACACGATACCTAGGAAGGGTCCCTGCCAATACAACCACTGACACTCAAATCACACACACACACACTATAATACATTTTTATAGCTCTGACATATATTGTAGTGCTGTACAGCAGCGACATGCGGTGAGGTCAGTGGCTGGTGAGGCACTGGCTAGTATCAGAGCCAGATACACACAGGTTACATACGCCACTAATTTTAGAGCGAGAGCAATAATTCTAGCACTAGACCTCCTCTGTAAATCTAAACAGGTAACCTGTAAAAAAATTTTAAATGTCGCCTATGGAGATTTTTAAGTATCAAAGTTTGGCACCATTCCATGAGTGTGCGCAATTTTAAAGCGTGACATGTTAGGTATCTATTTACTTGGTGTAACATCATCTTTCACATTATACAAAAAAATCGGGCTAATTTTACTGTTTTTTTTTTATTCATGAAACAGTTTTTTCCAAGAAAAAAAAAAATTTGAAAAATTGCTGCCCAAATAAATGACCACCATTTTATTCCCTAGGGTGTCTGCTAAAAAAATTGTTTGGGGGTTCTGAGTAATTTTCTACCAAAAAATTATGGTTTTTACATGTAGGAGAGAAATGGGTGGCAAGTGGTTAATTACCATAAGTAAGTAAAATACAAATAATTATTATATATTGTTTTTAAGGTAATTTACTATATTTTGAAAAACTGTACTCAAACAGGTGGCTTAACGGACAAACTACTGAGGTTTGAAGTTATAACTTCAAACCAGTATTTTCACAGTAAATAGAGAAATAATAACTGATTATATTATAAAATATAGCATAATGAGATATGATTTAGCTTGATTAAAACAGTACCTTTTCAGAAGGCAGCAGATTCTCATTCTCCCTCTTAACTTTGTGAGAAAAACATGGGGTTATGGGTAAATCTTATACCCATAAACCCATGTTTTTTCCCTCTAGTTAAGAGGGCTGGGCTGAAAGGGAGCATGTGTCTTTTAGACACATGCCCCCTTCTATGACACTGTAGTGAGAGGACAGCCTCCACTGCAGCATTTTTATTGGACAGCTTGTTCCAATGGTGCTTTACCATTGGTCCAAGGCTCCAAGCTGTCCATTAAGCTCAGTGACAAGAAGTGAGAGGCACTGTGAGCTCATCCTCAGTCTGCTGTAGAGTGTGCCAGCTTGTATTTAAACTGGCCGCTCTGTATGTAGCTTTTGACAGGCTGCACAGGAAGCCCCGTATCTCCGAACTATAGGTGGCAGGAGCCCCAAATTTTGACCAGTGGTGGGCTAAGACTTCAGCTACCTATCCCTGGTCGCCAAGCTACGACCCTTGATGCTTGATCTTTTTTTTGGGGGGGGGGGTTGTCTTTTTTTTATGTTCATGGCAGGTGAGGCTCTGCCTCACCAGCCTCCCCTGAATGCACGTCCCTGCTGTACAGGGAACACTGAGCTATTCACATCAGTTTCTGCGCCAGAGGCACTTACACTCTAATGTCCCAACCACTGTCATGCACTATTATAATTATACATTTATATAGCTCTGATATAAGGTATTCCGCAGTCCTGTAAAGAGAATACTCAGCCATTCACAGTAGTCTCTACACAAGAGAAGCTTATACTCCAATATCCCAACCACAGTCACACACATTTTATTATTATTATAAATTTATATAGCTCAAACATCTGCAAAGCTGTAAAAAGAACACTGAGCCAGTCACATCACAATCTGTCATCCCACCACAGCCACATACTAGTATTTGGACTGTGAAATCAGGGTAGCGAACGAAAACACAAATGCAGAAAGACTATGCAGATATACGTATGTATCTCTACTAGTGACTGAGTCACTAAGCCCAGAGTTGCAAGGTTAGAATAAGCTGATAGTCAGCAGCTGGAACATACAAGGCCTGAATTTTTCAGGAATTGGATTCAAAGTAAATAATAAAAGCATAAAAACATTAAATGGTGGCTGTAGGGATATTAGTTTGAAAAAGCTCCAGGAGCACATTAGGAAAAAGGCCATATCTAGATAGATGCAATTGGTTCCACCCTTACCTTTCTGTCTTTCATTTACCTGCATACAGTATACATCACCCTACTTTAGTCTACACAACTATGAGGTTCTACAGAGACCCCTACCTTCTAGTCCCTGGGCCTAGTCATCAACAGAGACCTCAATGGTAGAACAGGCAAAGAGAAGGACTATGTATCATCTGATCTGCAAACTACTGTCAAGAATATAAAAAGAAATAATCAAGTTTGGAAAACATGGTGTTGAAGTCTAGGGCCCTAAACTTGACTCGATGGACCACTTTCTTTCTGCTGTCAATACGCCAAATATTAGGTAGCTCCATCACACTGTTATCTACAACTTTCCACCAGAACTACTTTGTCTGATGTCTGTAGTCCTGCATGCTATGATCCTAGCATCATCATTCGTCAGTGGTGGGTGGCCTGTTCTTTCACAAGGTTCAGAAGCTGACCCATTCAGCTATACTTCTGTGTCATTGACTGGGGTACAGAGGGTACAAGGGAGGCAGGATGATGTGCAACATATCGCTGTCCATCACTTGTCCTCAGAAATTGACCATCACACTGGCAATTTATCAGAAAAATTTAAATTCTGGAATTCGGACGCAGGAAACAACTCAAAACAGCATGCACACATGAATATCTAAGCTGTCACCACTCACAACTTATAGAGGCTTATGAGAAACCTTGCATCTGACACCTCCAGTCAGTACAGTCATACGGGTATCACAGACCATCACATTGCACTCACTAGCATTTACAGGTAGGGATAAGCTGAACTTACCTGGGTTCCAAACACAAGACAATCACCAAACTGTGCTAAATCATTAAAATTATTTCTGGCCATTTTCAAGGCTAATAGGCAAGAGATTGGCCAAAAAATGGCATGGGAGCAGGGCACTGCCCTGTGGAACATGTACTAATGCAAAAAAGCTATAAAAAACACCAGTTTTAATAATGCTTGAAGTGAAACAGTAAAAATGCTAATTTCTTTAAATTCAAGTAGATAAGGGACACTGTATACCAGAGGCGTAACTACAACCTTCAGGGCCCCAGTGCAAGAAACCATGAAGGGCCCCCTGACCCCATCCTGGGGCCTTTTATCATGTTCTGCAGGGGGCCACCTCCTCCCATCTTAAGGCCCCCGCATGGTGGTGGAACGCCAGAGCCCTATTACTATCGGGCATTTTGGAGGATGTAAGGGAGCACTCTGGAAGTTATAAGGGGGCACTCTGGAGGTACTAAAACAGTACCTCCAGAGTGCTCCCTTAATGCCTCCAGAGTGCCTCCTAATGCCACCAGAAAGCCCCCTTGGGATCAGTGGCAGTAATGGTGGTGGGGGGGATGGGATCAGTGGCGGTGGTGTGGGATGGGATCAGTGGTGGTGGTGGGGGGGATGGGATCAGGGAAAGAGGGATAGTGGGGGGGTGGGATCAGGGAAAGAGGGATGGGATCAGGGACAGTGGGATTGGATCAGGGACAGAGGGATGGTGAGGGGGGATCAAGGACAGAGGGATGGTGGGGGGGACCAGGGACAGAGGGATGGTGGGGGGTGGGATGTGATCAGGGACAGGGGGATGGTGGGATCAGGGACAGGGGGATAGAATCAGGGGCAGAGTGATGGGATCAGGGGCAGAGGGATGGGGGGGAACCTGGGACAGAGGGGGGAATCAAGGACAGAGGGATGGTGGGATGGGATCAGAGGGATGGTGGGATGGGATCAGGAACAGAGGGATGGTGGGGGGGAGGGAATCAGGGACAGAGGGATGTTTGGGGGGATCAGGGACAGAGGGATGATGGGGGTGGGATGGGATCAGGGACAGTAACATTCATTTACTCCCCCCACCCCCACAGTGTACTGCTATGTGTGGGATGTAATGCCCCGATCATTGCCTAGAATGATCCCCCCACAGTGGCAGGATGCTAGGGTCCAGTCGCTGTGACCCTGGTAGTTTCTCCACTGCTGTATACAGAATTCCAATGAATCACTGGCTCTGGTTAGGCAGCGCACCACAAAACAGGGACACTACTTAGAAATGGAGGAAGAACCCAGAGTTGAGAATCCATACACATACAATCCAATGAGAGTGTCAAACAATTGTTCTAGAGTCCAAAATTTTTAATGATAAACCTGGTTCATAGGAGAACAAATCCAGCACATTTTGGGAGCCAAACAGACCCCTTCAAAACAATATAAAAGTTTTAAAGATAAAAAAGTAAAAAGTCACAAGTATATAAACAAATATGCAAGTAAAACATTGTTAGAAATTTTTTTTTGGACATTTGAGCGGACTTTACCGGTACCAGAAAGGAACACTATATAAATTTACAAAATAAGTTGATTTATTTAATGTTACAAAATGGATAAAAGTATATGTAGAATAAAAACAAGAGAAATAGAGCTCTCATTTATATAACCACAGATATATAAAAATATAGATTCCCTATTACTGCTGAGTCAAACAAGGTCAACGTTTCGCTGTCGTTTCTTCAGGACCTATTTCCATTGACTGCAGCCAAAGGGGTTCTGCATGGGAAAGAAAAGAGTATCAAAACTTCATCAAACGGATGACAAATGCAGACAAATCACATATAATAATGTAAGCCCCATCAGTAATATGGGGACAGTGTATATGAGGTGCCACTCACATACCAAAGAGAGCCCTCCCATGTGCGGCATGGCATGTGCTACCCAGGCACAATCAGACCAGCGGGAGATTCCCTAGATCAAGTTGCTCAAAAAATACACATAATAACCCAATCTATGAGGAGGACAAAAAAATAATAATAAGCCCCCATAAACAGATACGGGGAAAAAATATCATCTTGACATGGTACTCACAAGATCAACAAGTCCAGAGCGTCACTACATCAGGGTGACCATTCTTTTTCCACAGTATCTAGAACCGCCCTCCTATTGGTTTCTATTATTTAATATAGATATACAGACCACAAATAAGTATTTGCGGTAAAATATCATATATTACAGCAATAAAAACAAAACAAAACAAAAAAAACATAATAGTTCAAATATCTAAATCATATGATTCAGGATGAGGTTCAGTGATCGATTGGACTGTATAAAAAAGCTTCCAGGTGACAAACAAAAGATCGACTAGGACCTACATAAACCAGATAATACAACAGTCACCATTAGTTAATATTCAGCTCATAGCAAATTGAACCAAAAGCAAACACATTGTATTAAAACTTACCAATAAACTGGCATGAAATAACATCCAATAATCTGCATTAGCAGGCAATTGATATAGTCCGTGCTAGTGATGACTGCAGGTATAAATCTGAGGAGCAGAGTAACATAGATTACTCCCCAGCCTACTAAATCATTATGGTATCCTCAGTGATGTTTACAGAGAAAGTCCCAATATACAGTATCTCACAAAAGTGAGTACACCCCTCACATTTTTGTAAATATTTTATTATATCTTTTCCTGTGACAACACTGAAGAAATTACACTTTGCTACAATGTAAAGTAGTGAGTGTACTTGTATAACAGTGTAAATTTGCTGTCCCCTCAAAATAACTCAACACACAGTCATTAATGTCTAAACCGCTGACAACAAAAGTGAGTACACCCCTAGGTGAAAATGTCCAAATTCGGCCCAATTAGCCATTTTCACTCCCCAGTGTCATGTGACTCGTTAGTGTTTCAAGGCCTCAGGTGTGAATGGGGAGCAGGTGTGTTAAATTTGGTGTTATTGCTCTCACTCGCTCATACTGGTCACTGGAAGTTCAACATGGCACCTCATGGCAAAGAACTCTGAGGATCTCAAAAAAAGAATTGTTGCTCTACATAAAGATGGCCTAGGCTATAAGAAGATTGCCAAGACCCTGAAACTGAGCTGTAGTGCCAAGACCATACAGCGGTTTAACAGGACAGGTTCCACTCAGAACAGGCCTTTCCATGGTCGACCAAAGAAGTTGAGTGCACGTGCTTATCATTATATCCAGAGTTTGTCTTTGGGAAATAGACGTATGAGTGCTGCAAGCATTGCTGCAGAGGTTGAAGGGGTGGGGGGTCAGCCTGTCAGTGCTCAGACCATACGCCGCACACTACATCAAATTGGTCTGCATGGCTGTCATCCCAGAAAGATGCCTCTTCTAAAGATGATGCAAAAGAAAGCCTGCAAACTGCTGAAGACAAGCAGACTAAGGACATGGATTACTGGAACCATGTCCCGTGGTCTGATGAGACCAAGATAAACTTATTTGGTACAGATGGTGTCAAGCGTGTGTGGCAGCAACCAGGTGAGGAGTACAAAGACAAGTTTGTCTTGCCTACAGTTAAGCATGGTGGCGGGAGTGTCATGGTCTGGGGCTGCATGAGTGCTGCCGGCACTGGGGAGCTACAGTTCATTGAGGGAACCGTGAATGCCAACATGTACTGTGACATACTGAAGCAGAGCATGATCCCCTACTTTTGGAGACTGGGCCCAACTTGGACATTTTCACCTAGGGGTGTACTCACTTTTGTTGCCAGTGGTTTAGACATTATTGACTGTGTGTTGACTTATTTTGCGGGGACAGCAAATTTACACTGTTATGCTCTGTACACACGGTCGGACATTGATCGGACATTCTGACAACAAAATCCATGGATTTTTTCTGACGAATGTTGGCTCAAACTTGTCTTGCATACACACGTTCACACAAAGTTGTCGGAAAATCAGATCGTTCTAAACGCGGTGAAGTAAAACACATGTGTTGGAACTATAAACGGGGCAGTAGCCAATTGCTTTCGTCTCTTAATTTATTCTGAGCATGAGTGACACTTTGTGCGTCGGATTTGTGAATACACAATCGGAATTTCCGACAACGGATTTTGTTGTTGTAAAATTTTATAGCAAGCTCTAAAACTTTGTGTGTCGGAAATTCCGATGGAAAATGTGTGATGGAGCCCACACACGGTCGGAATTTCCAACAACAAGGTCCTATCACACATTTTCCGTCGGAAAATCCGACCGTGTGTACAGGGCATTATACAAGCTGTACACTCACTACTTTACATTGTAGCAAAGTGCAATTTCTTTAGTGTTGTTACATGAAGAGCTATAATAAAATATTTACAAAAATGTGAGGGGGTGTACTCACTTTTGTGAGATACTGTATAGACTAACCTGTTCCTGAGTGTCCTGGATCAACATGCCGCCACAGACAGCTTCTACATGTGACCCTTAAATAGGACTGATGAGCAGCACCACCCCACAACCTAGAACAGCTGACTATAATCAGCTGTAAGGGCTGTACCATCATGTATGAGCATGTGGGCCGTTAACACATCTTCGGGTGGGGAATCCCCCATAAGCGTTGAAGGAATGGTGCCGTTGTATCCCGTGCATGCGCCGTGGAAAACTCAGTAATTACTGATTACCGAGAGTGCGCTCATGCGCACTAGCATCTAATAGATACTTAGAAAATCAACACTACCCAAGATTAACCTCCATAGTGAGCCTCCATTGCAAATCTGGACCACAAGAGGCACATAGCAAGACTAGACCGTACAAAACAGATATGCCATATATAATTAATGTAGTTTGTAGATTTAATATAGGAGTAAAAATAAGGTAAGATGAGAGGGGATACCCCTGGCTCCTACCACCGCAACACCACCACTTGGTACTGCAGGGGCTAATAAAAACCAAACTGCAGCCAGATGTTATCCATGCTGGGGTTCCCCAAAAGAAGAATACATAAATAAATAGATCAGAGATGAAGCCCTGATCCGAGATGCCACAAGGCCACCCATCAGTACATCGCACATATATACATTGAGCTGAACTATAGGGGATTGAGGCAAAGTACACTCTCGATCCTACACTAAGATAATGTTAGAATTGCTGCACGGGTCATCTGAGCTTCCCATGTTTAATACCATACACTAAACAATTTAATATTAATAGAGTCAATTCTCAGTGGTATAGTACATAATCAAACTTCATGATATGATCACAAATCTATTCAGAGCTATATAGCCAGATGGGGGAGAGACAAAGCCATCATTCTGTTGGAATCATTCAACCATATTCTCTCAAAGGAGAGAAAAGCAAGAACATGGGGACTAATCCATATTTTAACCTAGGAATGGTTTGTAGCTTAGGGCTTTGTTGAGGTCGGGAGGAGAGGTGGCATTAAGACTAAAGATCTATCTAGCTTTCCGCTGTAGGAGCTTTTTATCAATATTTCCTCCTCTCAGGTCTTTAACGATCCTTTCTAACACCGTGAATTGTATCATTGAGGTATCATGCTTGTGCTGAAGGGTAACATGTCTCCCAATGGGGGTAAAAAGTAGTTTTTTTTCTGATGTAGCATATATGATCATAAATCCTTCTCCAAAAGTCCCTTAAAGTTTTCCCTATATAGAATGATCCACACTTACATAGGGCGATATATAGATATAACACATTTAGTTTGGCAGTTCACAAAATGTTCAATTCTGTGTACCGTGCCGTTGGGTAATGTGAAAGACCCTCACTCCAAAATCCAGTCACAATAGTCACAGCTTCCACATCTAAACATGCCTATTAGATCTTCATTGGGCCCCATAAATTCTTGGAAATGGCTATGGACCAGACAATCTTTTAACGACCTACATTTTTTGTACGTGATGTGGGGATATTCTTCAATATATTTTCTCAAGATTGGATCCCCAGTGAGGAGATGCCAGTGTTTCTCTAAGGTTTTTTTTTCACCATATAATGGTTATTGTAGTAGGTAGTAATGATCCTGGCCGTATTTTCCTGTTTATTTTTTTTTTGTATCGAACAATAGTTCCTGTCTATTTTTTAAACAAGCTTTATTGTAGGCTTTTTTTAGGGTAGTCTTAGTATAGCCCCTCTGCAGAAGCCTCATTCTCAATAATTTTGATTCCTTCAAGAAATCATCTTCATTAGAACAATTGCGTCTGATACCTAAATATTGTGAATAGGGTATGCTCCTGATTAATGGTTGAGGATGGACACTCGAGGCAACAGGTCATGAAAATGTCATCTATGTATCTGTACCAGCATACAAAGCTGGACAGATACATATACACGTATTCATCAGCAAACAATGTACGTTCCCAGGTACAGGTTGGTATACGATGGGGCACATCACATCCCCATTGCAACCCCCTGCACCTGGAAGTAGTGAGACCCATCAAATGTGAGCACATTCCTTGTCAGTACATGATGCAATAGTTGTAGTACAAAGGCATTGTAGGGATAGATCATCAAATCCATATCGTCCAAAAACGACTTAAGTACCGAGATTCCACGTGCATGTGGGATACTGCAGTATAAAGCCTCTACATCTATGGACACGAGCAGACTATCCATAGGTATAGTGATGTTATGGAGTTTCTTCAATAGATCACTAGTATCCATAATATAGAACAGGAATTTAAAAACATGTGGTCGCATAAAGATGTCAACTAAGTGGCTACCTTTCTCGGTTTTAGCACCCACTCCTGATATTATCGGGCGTCCTTAGGGTTTAACCATATTTTTGTGGGCCTTGGATAAGGAGTAGAATGAGGGGATTCTAGGGAAGGTGCTTTTAAGAGCCTCATAGATCTCCTTGTCAATTATTCCATTTAGAAACGCATTGTTTATCAATGTATCATATTCACCATTAAATTCCTGAATCATATCCCTTGATATGAGAACATACCAATCAGTATTTGACAGAATCTCCAAACACATTTCATGGTAACACCCAGTATTAATTACTACAACATTACCCCCCTTATCCGCCATTTTTATGGTTATATCCCTATTTCTCTGTAACTGATTAATTGCCTGCTGCTGGTTAGAAGTGATATTCTTTTCGCCATCAATATGAAAATTTAATTTCTTAATGTCTGCAGTGACATGGGATAAAAAAGTCCATATATGGGGATTAGTTTTTAGGGGAGGAAATTGTGTGGATTTCTTATGGAATCTAGAATCAATCACTGGAGACTGTGGCGGAGGGGGGACCCCCGGAATCTCCGGGGGACCCACCTCCCCAGTAGCAGCCTCATTTTCATCCACAAGGTCTATAAGGTCTTTGAGAGCCAAAGGTCCCTCACCGTAAATCCCCTCCATTGCTCTCAATCGATTAGTTCTTGTTTTCTCTTTCTCCTTTTCTTGTTGTACATAAATTTGTATGTTAATCTCCTAGCAAAGTGATTCATGTTCTTTACTAAGAAAGGAGAAAGAGAAAAAAGAAACTCCATAACATCACTATACCTATGGATAGTCTGCTCGTGTCCATAGATGTGGAGGCATTATACTGCAGTATCCCACATGCATGTGGAATCTCAGAAGTTAAGTTATGTTCTTGGACGATATGGATGTGATGATCTATCCCTACAATGCCTTTGTACTACAACGATTGCATCATGTACTAACAAGGAATGTGCCCACATTTGATGGGTCCCACTACCTCCAGGTGAAAGGGGTTGCGATGGGGACTTGCTGTGCCCCGTCATATGCCAACCTGTACCTGAGGGTGTGAACGTACATTATTTGCTGATGAATCCCTGTATATGTATCTGTCCAGTACTGTATGCTGGTACAGATACATAGATGACATTTTCATGGTCTGGAATTCAAGTAAAACAGACCTGTTGGGTTTTATGGAGAAACTGGCCAATAATGATTACAATCTCAAATTTACCATGCATAATAATTTACAATCCATACAATTTCTAGATGTGAACATTTTCAAAGAACAGGATGGCACTTTTGGCACTTTGCTGTACAGGAAACCCACTGCGGGGAACACTGTGCTCCATGCCTCGAGTGCCCATCCTCAACCATTAATCAGGAGAGCATACCCTATTCACAATATTTACGTATCAGACAATTGTTCTAATGAAGATGATTTCTTGAAGGAATCAAAATTATTGAGAATGAGGCTTCTGCAGAGGGGCTATACTAAGACTACCCTAAAAAAGCCTACAATAAAGCTTGTTTAAAAAATAGACAAGAACTATTGTTCGATACGAAAATAAAGAAACCAGAAAATACGGTCAGGATCATTACTACCTACTCCAATAGCCATGATATGGTGAAAAAACCTTAGAAAAACACTGGCATCTCCTCACTGGGAATCCAATCTTGAGAAAATATATTGAAAAATATCCCCAAGGCATGTACAAAAAATGTAGGTTGTTAAATGATTGTCTGGTCCATAGCCATTTCCAAGAATTTATGGGGCCCAGTGAAGATCTGAAGGACATGTTTAGATGTGGGAGCTGCGACTATTGTGACTGGATTTTGGAGGGAAGGTCTTTCACATTACCCAATGGCAGGGTACACAGAATTGAACATTTTGTGAACTGCCAAACTAAATGTGTTATCTATATCGCCCTATGTAAGTGTGGATCATTCTATATAGGGAAAACGTTTAGGAACTTTTGAAGAAGGATTTATGATCATATATATTACATCAGAAAAAAACTACTCTTTACCCCATTGAGAGACATGTTGCCCTTCAGCACAAGCATGATACCTCAATGATACAATTCACAGTGTTAGAAAGGATCGTTTAAGATCCGAGAGGAAGAAATATTGATAAAAAGCTCCTACAGCGGGAAGCTAGATGGATCTTTAGTCTTAATGCCACCTCTCCTCCCAACTTCAACGCAGCCCTAAGCTACAAACAATTCCTAGGTTAAAATATTGATAAGTCCCCATGTTCTTGCTTTTCTCTCCTTTGAGAGAATATGGTGGAATGATTCCAACAGAATGATGGCTCTGTCTCTCCCCCATCTGGCTATATAGCTCTGAATAGATTTGTGATCATATCATGAAGTTTGATTATGTACTATACCACTGAGAATTGACTTTATTATTATTAAATTGTTTAGTGAATGGTATTAAACATGGGAAGCTCGGATGACCGGTTCAGCAATTCTAACATTATCTTAGTGTAGGATCGATGGTCTACTTTGCCTCGATCCCCCATAGTTCAGCTCAATGTATATATGTGCGGTGTGCCGATGGGTGGCCTTGGTGCATCTCGGATCAGGGCTTCATCTCTGATCTATTTATTTATGTATTCTTCTTTTGGGGAACCCCGGCATGGATAACATCTGGCTGCAGTTTGGTTTTTATTAGCCCCTGCAGTACCAAGGTGGTGGTGTTGCGGTGTTAGGAGCCAGGGGTATCCCCTCTCATCTTACCTTATTTTTACTCTTATATTAAATCTACAAACTACATTAATTATATATGGCATATCTGTTTTGTATGGTCTAGTCTTGCTATGTGCCTCTTGTGGTCCAGCTCTGCAATGGCGGCTCACTGCGGTGGTTAATCTCGGGTAGTGTTAATTTTCTAAGTATCTACTAGATGATAGTATGCATGAGCGCACTCTCGGTAATCAGTAATTACTGAGTTTTCCACGACGCATGCGCGGGATATGGCAGTACCATTCCTTCAATGCTTATGGGGGTTCCCCACCCGAAGACGTGTTAACGCCCCACATGCTCATACATGATGGTACAGCCCTTACAGCTGATTATAGTCAGCTGTTCTAGGTTGTGAGGTGGTGCTGCTCATCAGCCCTATTTAAGGGTCAGATGTAGGAGCTGTCTGTGGTGGAGTGTTGATCCAGGACACTCAGGAACAGGTTAGTCTATATATTGGGACTCTCTCTGTAAACCTCACTTAGGATACCATAATGATTTTGTAGGCTGGGGAATAATCTATGTTACTCTGCTCCTCAGATTTATACCTGCAATCATCACTAATCCTGAATCATTTGATTTAGGTCTTTGAACTTATGTGTATTTTATTTATTTTTTGTTTTTATTGTTATAATATATGATATTTTACCACAAATACTTATTTGTGGTCTGTATATCTATATTACATAATAGGAAGCAATAGGAGGTTGGCTCTAGATACTGTGGAAAAAGAATGGTCACCCTGATGTAGTGACGCTGTGGACTTGTTAATCTTGTGAGTACCATGTCAAGATGAAATTTTTTCCCCGTATCCGTATATGGGGGCTTATTTTTATTTTATTATTTTTTTGTCCTCCTCATAGATTGGGGTATTAGGTGTATTTTTTGATCGTCATGATCTAGGGAGTCTCGCACTGGTCTGATTGTGCCTGGGTAGCACATGGCATGCCGCACAAGGGAGGGCTTTTCCTGCCCTTTGCCTGCAGTCAATGGAAATAGGTCCTGAAGAAGCGACAGCGAAACGTTGACCTTGTTTGACTCAGCAGTAATAGGGAATCTATATTTTTATATATCTGTGGTTATATAAATGAGAGCTCTATTTCTCTTGTTTTTATTCTACATATACTTTTATCCATTTTGTAACATTAAATAAATCAACTTATTTTGTAAAATTATATAGTGTTCCTTTCTGGTACCGGTAAAGTCGGCTCAAATGTCCAAAAACTATTTTTTAACAGTATATATTGGATGTGGTACCGCCTTAGCTATTTTTCTTTAAGCAAGTAAAAAAATAATAAATATAAAAGTCAACGGGTAAATATCAATTTGCATATAATACCGGATTCCAGTATACAGCCGACTTACGTAAAAACGCTTCACTCGTATCTGCTCACCATTTTATATGTGAATCCGTTAGGTAGCTCTAAAGAGAGGGAGGGTCTGTTTGCCCCCGCCCCCCCCCCCCAAAACCCTTTCGTTTTTTTTTCTGCTATTGATTTTATAATTGAAAACTTTGGTTGTTGGACATTAATTCGGCACTCTCATTGGACTAATGTGCTTTAGGGGTGCCCCAAGGCTTCATGCACACAGGACGTTTGTTTTTTTCCTCTGAACAGCAGAACTCAATGCAGGAAAAAAACTGCTTAAAAAATGTGCCTAAATCCGAGTATTGCACGCGTAAGGGTCTGACCGTTAATGGATTGCACTGGCCAAAGTATTAATTTATTCTAGCCCCTGGAACGCATCTAGAGTTTAGGCATTATCAGCGGCTTTTTTTTGCTCTTCAGCTCCTCTCCTAAATGTGCTTTTAATGTTTACTTGTTTCTTTCAGCCTCTTTTAATAAGCCTGCAAAAGGCTATGTGTGCATGGACACATAGGGTAATATAGAGGTGCTTTTACAGGCATTGTGATCATATTCCCCCTTAACCACTTCCGGGAGGAGTCTATGATCTACCAGAACAGCCAGATGCTTCTCTACCATTGTACTCCTCCTAGTATGTATGATGCATGCATGTTTTTAGCTTCCAAGTGCATAACTTTACATTTATCAACATTAAACCTCATTTGCCACATATTTTCTCAATTAAATAGTGCATTAAGGTCTGCTTGTAAGTTGCAGGCATTCTCTATGAACGCTATTTTACTACATAACTTGGTGACATCTGCAAAGACTGAATGTTACCTTTAATATTTAAAAAAGAAAGGCCCCAACACTGAACCAATGGTGACCCCGTCCATGCTCCAGGGGGCCCATGCAGCCTCCCTGTCAGATTAAGTTTTACGGACCATAGACAGGAGTGAGAGCCTCATTTACAAGAACCGATCCCCTTTCCTCTTGCAGCAGCTGAAAGCCTGCTTTTCCTCCTCTGCCTCCATCCAGCACTCAGCTGCTGTAGGAGGAAAGGGGATCGGTTTCAGTAAATGCAGACCCCCCCGTCCAGGTTCCCCTTCCTTTCGTTGCCTAGGCCCCCCTGTGTGCCCCCCCCCCCCCCCCCAGCAGCTCTGCCGGATTTCCCTCCTCTCCTGCTGGCTGCTGCGGGGAATGTTTCAGGATGGAGAATGGGGAAAGAGCTGGTAAATATTTCAATATGTGGCAAGGAGGCCCCACTCTGAGCTACCAGGTGAAACCAGGTAAAAGCAGTGGGCTTGTATGTGAATCTGGAAGTCAGAAGGCCTGCCCACCCTGGGCAGGGCCCAGACCTGGCCCTCTGAGTTTCCTCAAGCGGTGTGTGTTTCCTCAAGTGGAAGTGGTGGGTGATAGTGGGCAGACCCCAGATCAACTTTTGCATTGGGGTCCACAAGATTCAAGCTATGTCTCTGGGGTACACCAATAATAACCTTGGACCATTCAGCATCTGAATCATTAACCGCTACTCTGTGAACCAGTTTTCTATCCATTTACAAACTGAATTTTCCAAACCTTACACATTAGCGGTATCTGGTAAATGCAAAATCCAAGTATATTAAGTCCACAGCCAATCATTTGTCTAAGATTTTGCTTACTTCCTCATAAAAAGAAAACAGATTTGTTTGACAACTGTCTTTCGAGAATCCATGCTGTCAAAATATTTTTTTCTAGCAAAAACTCTTCTATGTGGCCTTTTATTAAATTCACAAGACTCTTCCCATTTATAGAATTTAAACTAACTGGTCTGTAGTTACGTGGTAAAGACTTTGTTTGCCTTTTAATTAAAGGCACCACATTGTCTTTACTGTACTATGCAAGTAATGAAAGAGTCCCTAAAAATGAGAAACAATGACTTTGAAATAACAGAGCTCGTTTTTTTTTTTAGGACACATGGGTGTATGCCATCTGCTCCAGGTGCTTTATTCACCTTTATTCTGTCTAAATGTTTCTGGACCATATCACTTTTAAGCCATAGTGGTTGATTTGAGGCTATGTCAATACTATCCCAATTAAGGATTTGAGCTCCCCCATTTTCTTTTGTATACACAGAACAGAAGAAGGTATTTCATACATTTGCCTTCTCTTTGTCCCCAGTCACTAACTCTAAATTATCTTGTAAAGGGCCTACATGCTCAGACATGACCTTTTTACGGTTAACACTGTTAAAATGTTTGAAGAATTTTGGGGGGTTATCCTAATCTCTTTTGCAACTTGTCATTCATTTGGAAATTCCTTTTTTTATGCATTCAAATGTGACATTTAGGGAAAAAAATACCTTTTAAATTACCAGTAAATAACATTTCCCTGCCAGCTTGATTTCTCTTTCTAAATAAATGACATAAGAACTCCCCTTTCCATAATACATACCAGTCCCTTAAGGGTCTGGTATGTATTTTGGGGCATTTGGAAGGATTGTCCCAATGCCATTTTTTTTAATAAAAATAAAAAGAAGGGAGGAAAATTTAAATGACCAGCAATTTTTTTTCTCGTCTAAAATGTCAGTTTTGCTGTAGTACACCCTACATCAGGAATGCCATAAAATTGTGGAAGGAAAGTCTTTTATGGATTTTAAGGGGGAACCACACAAACACATCAAACCCACATCTGCGCATGCAGCCTGGCTGTACAGAAAATGGGAGGGTGGCCCCCTCTCCTGAACCATACCCAGGCCCCCTGGGTACTTTGTCAGGGGGTCAGCAACTTTGGCCCAATGATGATGAGGACACGCCCCATCGGTGGTTGCCGTGTTATGTGGAGGGGGCTTATCGGACTCTGGAAGTCCTCATCAAAATGAAGGAGCCCCCAGATACAGCATACTCCCTGTGAGAATTATTTTTGGGCAAATAGTATCCCTACTCATTCACACACACAAAAAAATAGCAAATAAACACACCATACACTTTAAGGCTAGGTTCACACTGGAGAATGCAGTGGCTCACAGCAGGAGTCTGGTGGGTCTCCATTTACCGTTTCAGGTCCGATTTCAGCTCAAATTTTTGGCTGAATTTGGACCTGAAATGGACCAAAAGACGCACAGGGCTCCTGTGCAATTCACACCGGAGCCGCTCCGGAGATGTGTGAACTGGCTCCATAGAGAGCCAGTCACAATCTCCTGCTATGAGAAACCCGCATCCAATTCATAATAGTGTGAACCCAGCCTAAGCCCATTAATATTAATTTTAAAAAAAAATTCTCAGTCATGTCAATCACATCACTGGGCAAAGCAGATCCTTGTTATTTATGCTGAACGACACCCACTGACCCACTAAAAGCAAAAACACCCTGACCCACCAACACGTTTATTGCTGTCACTACTGATTTCTAAATGACAAAGGTGGGTATGGTGGCTGATGACATTCACCAAATATATCAATGGCCACTGACCAAATATGACCATGCCCATATTTGGTCAGTGATGTCCCCCACCATTCCATTCTGTTTGCCTGGCTGACAGCTGAAGGGGCTGGGTGAGGAGGTGTTAATTGCCACGAGCTCCTCTCCCAGCCTGAGTGGGAAGCTTAATGATAAAGTATCATTAAAACTTTATCCTTATAACTTAATGATAAAGTATTTCTACTGCTCTGTGAGTTGGATGGAACAAACAGATCATACCCCCAATATTGATGGGACCCATGAGATATGATTTAATTGTGAAACTCAAATTATTCCAATAAGATCAAAGTGAAGCTACCACTCACCTGGACTATCTAATAGGATGGAAAAAAATGTCCGATTAATTTTTAGCACAGTTAGGATTTTGGTAATAATTTCCAAACAGTAATAACCTTGAAGAGTTATGAATAATATAGCTTAAAAATAAGTATAATGGCCTCGGCTGTTGTTCTGCTAGGGGTAGAGACCAAACATGAAGACTTTACAATTGTGCACTGGACAGTATGAGACTTTTGGGTTAAACTTTTTTCAGAACCTTCAAGGATTGAAATACACACGTGTCTCAGAAACTAGGTAAGAATATTACACCTAGCAGCCGCATAGACTGATGTGTCCAATGTGAGAACACACAGGGTCTAAAATTATAGTACACATTTGTCCTTCCTTCTGCACTGTATTGCTACATGTTATTTATATTCCAAATTAATTATGCCCTGACAAAATCATAACAGACCTGTAGTGTGATCTTCAAAAAGTTTATGAAAATTTGATTAGACAGCACCGTGACTTAGTGGTTAGCACTTCTGCCTTGCAGCAATAAGATCCAGTTGGAACCCTAGTCAGCACTATCTGCATGGAGTTTGCATGTTTTCCGTGTGTTTGTGTGGGTTTCCTCCCACACCCCAAAGACATGCTGGTAGGTTAATTAGCTTGAAAAAAACTCAAAAAAACTCCCAACGACTGGAGGATGCTCCTCAGATAAACTCTTTCTGGGAAATAAGGAATCTGATTGGCTCAAGTCTAAGTCCCAATTAAAACTGCATCCCCATTCAAAAGTGTCTACAATGTTTTATAAAACTGGAGCTAACCTTGCACAAAAACACATAATGACAAAACTAAATGATAAAAAGGGGAAAATCAAGGGTTTCAAAAACCCACTTCACTCACCCCCTATCCCCATAATATTATCCCTTACCCCACATAATGTCTTCCACTCATCTCCTATCCCCTTTATATTATCTCTTACCCTGATAATTTCCCAGGACACACTTCAGGAAAAGAAAGTTAGATAGTGGAAGGAGCAACACAGCATAGCACAGAGTATTTTAAGGTCTCGTGCACACAGGTTTAATCTTCTCCTCTAAACTCCCTTTACTCCTGGCAGTAAATAGCCACTTTAAAAAACCAAGCCCAAGTGCTGGTTCACACTGATGCGGTGCAGAAAACCCCATTTGGTTCAGACAGGAATCACACAGCACCACATGTGATTTTTTGGAGTGCGATTTGAGCCCATTCATTTTTTATGTCTCAAATCGCACTGCACCCGCACAAAAAAGGAGCATGCAACTTTTTTTTGCCGCACTGGAATCGGATCGCATGGGTGTTCACACCCATGCATTCCGATTCAGCCAATCACACTGCGTTTTGCTGCCCATTTTTGGGGTGACCCTAACATTGACACCTACGCACAAATGGAATGCGATTGTGATGCGGTGTGGGAAATGCACAGGAATCGCTGCAAATCCTGCACCGCATCAGTGTGAACCAAGACTTGTGCCCCGTACACACGGTCGGACATTGATCGGACATTCCGACAACAAAATCCTAGGATTTTTTCCGACGGATAATGGCTCAAACTTGTCTTGCATACACACGGTCACACAAAGTTGTCGGAAAATCCGATCATTCTGAACGCGGTGACGTAAAACACGTACGTCGGGACTATAAACGAGGCAGTAGTCAATAGCTGTCATCTCTTTATTTATTCTGAGCATGCGTGGCACTTTGTGCATCGGATTTGTGTACACACGATTGGAAATTCCGACAACGGATTTTGTTGTCGGAAAATCTTATAGTCTGCTCTCAAACTTTGTGTATCGGAAAATCCGATGGAAAATGTGCGATGGAGCCTACACACGGTCGGAATTTCCGACAACAAGCTCCTATCACACATTTTTCGTCGGAAAATCCGACCGTGTGTACGGGGCATTAGGGTTCACACCAAAGAAATGTAGTTCGGATGCTTTTCTGCATGCGCATTTTTGCTGTATTCTGTTGCATGTTCCATATGTTTTTTCCCTCTTTTTTTCCAAAGTTTCCTAGGGTTTTTTTTTTGCTATAATGAGTTTTTGACCTGTTTAGATGCATTCCAGTGCATTTTTGTTCCAGTACAGTTCTGTGCAAACAAACTGCAGCATGTTCTACTTTTTTTTTTCTGCACGGGAACACATTGGAACTGACCGCACAGGTGTGAACTAGGCCATTGGAACCCATATAATCTACTGTTCTGGACGCAATGGACTGCATCTGGTGTGAACTGGTCATAACACCGCGTATTGCAAACGTTTACGTGTGTCAAGTGTTTGAGCGTTAATAGATTACATTAGCCATAATATTCATTTATTCTGGCCTTTGGAATAAATGAACGCTCAAGTGCTAAATACGTCTAACATTTAAGTGTGTTTGGATGCATTTAAATGCCTTCGCATATGACAAACGTGTTTCTGCTGAAAAGCTCCTCTCCTAAATGTGCTGATGATGGTTTTTTTTCAGCCTGTAAATGCTCCTCTTCTACTTGTAAATGCCCAAGTGTGCATTGACACATAGGCTAAGATAGAGGTACTTTTACAGGTTTAAAAAAATGCCAAACACCTGTAGAAGAAGCATTTTTAAAGAATTTTTTAAGCCCAGTTTGCATGAAGTCTAAGAGAGGATACAGAGAAAGAGAGGCAGAGAAGGTGTGGATGAGGAAAAATAAATATATGAATTGGTTTGGAGGTATGATGTAGAGCTGTACATAAACAAGATGAACCTCTCCAAACTGGGTTTGACTATACAGGCATCGTCATGTAACTTGTGATGTTATTTTTTCTGCAATTACAATGAGAAGGTAATGACGGTTTTGACAAAGCGCGCACCAAACGTGTGAAACGCGTCATCCTTTTTTCCCCCTGCCAATATGCCTTGTGCCTGTTTTGCCATGAGTAGGTAATGCAGCATACGTCCACTGTAGGTCAGTAACCCCTCTTCCATCCCGGTTCTGTGGGACGTATGTGCGTAAATATAGGAGTGGGGTGTAAGGTGTTTGCGGACTGAAGGGTTGGGTTGTATAGCAGATATCTTAGGGTTATATATTGCATATGCAGAGGTATGCATTGTATATGGATAGAGCTGACCATCGTAATCTGAGCTCCAAATCTCTGACAGGAGCAATAATTCACGGTGGGGCCATTGAGAGCTCCTTTACAGTTGAAGCACTTGCTGTGCAGCCATCAGCAGTCCATTCTTAGAGACTATCCTTGATACTAGGTGACACAGGTGGGCTCAAATCTGCTTGTCAGCTTTTGTGCCAAAGTCGATGTTTTAACACACATGAAATCACAGGAACACATGAGCACACAGAGGCAAATATGAGCATGCAGAGACACATGAACAAGCAGAGATACACATGAAAACATGAGCAAGCAGAGAAATATATAAATAAGCAGATACATGAAAACATGAGCAAGCACAAACACACATGAACACGATGGAGGCACACATGAGCATGCAGAGACACATCTAAACATGTAAAGACACACATGAACACGCATGAACAAGAACACGGATGGTTTTACACTGGCTACTGTTTATCTGGATGCAAAACAATTTGTGCTTAGCTCCTGAAAGCCATCTTGTCGCCCCACCCCCCACCCCCCGCGACCATGTGAAGGGCAACAACTCCGATGCCAGTTAATTCCACATTTGCAGGTACTGCACCCTCCACACATTTTAGATCCGTCTCCTAGCCACCGAGAAAGAAAATAATTGTGGAAAACATCTGGAGGGTTCGTCATGAATTTACCACAAAAATAGATAAAATCAGATCTCTGGCAGACCTAACACACCCCTGCGATGGTCCTGCACATAATATACCCGAGAGGGGATAGAACAACCCAAAGCTGTCATACCTGACACACATATGGGCACAATGCTGCACTAAAAAATCCCACGCTGATCCCGGCCTGGCTGTCATGCTGACTGTACAATTGTTATCTGCACCTATCCTGATTGTAAAATCACTCTCTGCACTAGTCCTGAATGTACAATTATTCTCCGTAATGACCGTGATCGTTCAATCAACCTTTGCATCTTGGTTCTACGATCATTCTTTGCACCGATACTGGCACGAATATCATTCTCTGCACTGATTCTGATTGCACAGTCTTTCTCTGTACCAGTTCTGTTTGTTCAATCATTTCTCCACCTATCCTGATTGTACAATCATCATCTACACCTATTCTGATTGTACAATCATTCTCTGCATCTATCCTATTGTATAATCATCATCTACACCTATTCTGATTGTACAATCATTCTCTGCATCTATCTTATTGTATAATCATCATCTACACCTATTCTGATTGTACAATCATTCTCTGCATCTATCCTATTGTATAATCATCATCTACACCTATTCTGATTGTACAATCATTCTCTGCATCTATCCTATTGTATAATCATCATCTACACCTATTCTGATTCTACAATCATTCTCTGCATCTATCCTATTGTACAATCAACATCTACACCTATTCTGATTGTACAATCATTCTCTGCATCTATCCTATTGTACAATCATCATCTACACCTATTCTGATTGTACAATCATTATTTGCACCTATCCTATTGTACAATCATCATCTACACCTATTCTGATTGTACAATCATTATTTGCACCTATCCTATTGTACAATCATCATCTACACCTATTCTGATTGTACAATCATTCTCTGCATCTATCCTATTGTACAATCAACATCTACACCTATTCTGATTGTACAATCATTCTCTGCATCTATCCTATTGTACAATCAACATCTACACCTATTCTGATTGTACAATCATTCTCTGCACCTATCCTATTGTACAATCATCATCTACATCTATTCTGATTGTACAATCATTCTTTTCACCTATACAAATTGGAAATTCATTTTTTGCACCAGTCGTGATAATATTCTTCTCTGCATTCTGCACCAATCCTGTTTGTTCAATCATTCTTTGACCTATCCTGATCAACGTCGATTATACAATGTTCTGCACCAATCCCTACAGTACAAGCATTTTCTACATCGATCCCAACTTGGCAATCATTACCTGCACCAAACCAGATTGTACAGTTTAAATACTGTACCTGCCCTGAGCCAGTGAACTGTAGCCAATATAGTCACTAACAACAAGCGATGGCACAACAAGAGTTAGAATAGCAGCCAGACACAGATAACACTGCTGACCAGGAAAAAAAAGAGCCCACTGAGCCCACACATTATTATTAGTAGCTGGAACATTATAATGCAGTCAGCAGAGGACCCGAGAGAGCTGAGCAGCACAGCACACACATATACAGTATAGAACCCAACTCAGTGCTACAATCAATTCACCTTAAACCAGAGGTTTAAACTTTACCAGAAATGTTAACAATCAGCATTTTATGAACATGACAAAATACAAATGAGATCAGAGATTCTTGTACTACTATATGCAGATAAGTGTACACACACCTGAATAATATCACTAAGCATATACTGTATATATGTACACATACCTTTGAATAATATTACTACGCATATGTATGTATACCCACCTCTGAATAATATTATTACTCATATTTGTAAACACCCCTAAATAATATTAATATGCATATGTATATTGTACACATCAGTGACTCATTAATGTAAGATGTATATGTACCTCTTATAAATATACACTATAGTAGACACTATATATTACTATACTAAACTTTACCACCCCATACTCTACCTTATTATATATTACTATACAACATCACACTATGCGATATATTACTACACTACACTTTATTATACATTGCTATTCTATACCATACCATACCATACCATACTAATCCTTTTTATAACTTAGTAGACTATACTACACCATACTATACTATACCTTACTATACCAGATTATATTATGCTGTACTTTATATTATTATACGATACATTTTTACATATTGCTATAGCATACCATACTTTATTATACTACACCATACTACTTACACTAGACATAATCACTACAGTAAATCATATACTACATCATATCACACTATACCTTATTATATAGTACTATACCATACCATGCTAAACCTTATTATACCTGTATATTACTATACCATACTATATTATACCTTAATTTGTATCACTATATCATATCTTACTTTAGTATATACTGTATTACCATACTATACCATATTATATAGTACTCTACTATACCATATTATAATATATTACCATATTATACTATATTTTATTATACTATATCTTATTATATATTATGATACCATACTCTATATTACTATGCTATACAATAACTATATTATACTACACCATACTAGACATGCATTACTATAGTATAGTTTATACTACGCTATACCGCACTATACTTTATATACTATAGTATTTATTATTATACTATATTATGCCTTATTATATGTTACTATACCATACTATACTATATATTACTATACAGTACTTTATTATATATTACTGTATATATAGTACTAGGATATGTTATATATTACTATGCTTCAACGTACTATACAGTGCTATAAGGTAGAATGATATAACATGCTTTACTTTATTGTACTATACGTTACTGTAATATACTACATTGTCTTTCTACAATATTATTATCAAACTATTAAATACTATACTGTACTACACCATATTGTGCTGGTGTATATCACATTAATATATCATACTATATATGCTATTCCATACCATATTATCCAGCACTGTACAACATTAAATCTTACATTATTATGCCATAGTATGCCATACCATATCGTAAAATATTGTACATTACTATAACATACCACATATTACTATGTTGTACCATACTACATATTACTATACCATACCATAATATACATTAACATATATTACTATTCTGTACCATACAATACTGCACACTATTTTACCATATTATACTGTCGAATACTATACAAAACCATACATTACTTTTCTGAACTATGATACAAATTACCATACCTCACTACAATCAACAATAATTATATAATTATCATACAGTACAACACCATTATTAATTATTATACCATATCATACTACACATTACCATGTCATACTTTAAAATAGTATACATTAGTTTACCATTCTATTCAATACCATTCCATATAGTACAACACCATACATCATACTAATAAACTTTGCCATACTACACATTATTATAACATATTATACAATACTAGACATTACTATACCATACTATTTTACTTCTCTATATGTCAGAAGTAGAGTAAAGCTGTGATATGTAAGAAAGTGGTGGCTACGGGGAAGTCGGCACCCCCTTCTTATACCAAGACACGAATTGTCCAATTTACACTCACAGAGTATGTTTTCATTAATCTTCACAAATTCTTTTATGGAAATGTACAAAGGTTTACTTTTATAAAGCCATTGATTTCAATTCAGCTGAATTTTTCTGTGTGAGTGTGGCTGGTGAAGCGCTCGTCTAAAGGATGTCCAAATTGCCACCTGAACAAACAGATTGCAGAGTGTCTAGAGGATGACCATAAATTATAAAGGCTCATTCATTGTTAATATTAACACACCGCTCTAGGAAATAGATAAATTCAGTTTAATGCTGAAAGTTGCTGGCACTGCCTGCACAGAGTTACAGAAAATAACAAAACAACACTGTCAGAGATCTGCACAGGTCTGCCGTACGAGGGACAAAAGTAAAACTTGCTGGAAATGATTGTCAGCTCAGCTGCTGAACTGAAACCAGGGGGAAATGGTGGGGTGGTGACACTAAATGCACACAACATAAACAAGCTGCAACATCAGAGATGGACAGAGAACTTCACACAGAACAGTAGCCTTAATAGACTCATTATCCATACATCTTCATAAATGCAGCTTCACCAACTCTCCTCTGGGAGGCGCCGCACTCTATCTGCATTGAAGCCCAACATTAATAATCATAAAACTTCACCTTTTTATCTTGTCCTTGGCTGCAGAATCACTTACCTTCCCTTATTACTTACCATATACTGTTATAAAAGGTAAGACAGTGAATGACCAACAGCTCCCTGGTTACATTCTGTGTGGGGTATAAAATATGGATGGCATGTTCCTGGATATATCAAAAGTCACAGAAAATGACTTCTGACAAGGATTACTGTCAGCTGATGTCACCCTGCATACCCTGAATCAGTAGTCAGGGCAAGCCAGTTAAAAGCTAGTTAGTATATTATCTCTGCTAAAGCCCCCTGACTCCTGGTGGCTTCGTCAAATGGCCACTTTACCTGGTTGGTAAAAAATATCTCAGGCTGCACACAGCTGGAAAGACAGGTACCCAGATGGAAGAGCAGAGGGACCTGGATGGAAGGACAGGTGGCTCTGGATAGGAGGACAGGTGGCTCTGGATGGAAGGACAAGGAGTTATGAATGAAAAGACAAGGCACATGGATGGAAGCACAGGGAGTCCTCAATTTAAGGACAGGGGAACCTAGATAGAATCACAGGGGACCTAGATAGAAGGAGTGGGGCGCCTAGATAGAAGGAGAGGGGTCCAAAATGGAAGGAGAGTAGGACCTGGATAGAAGATATAGAGGAACCTGGATAGAAGAAAATAAGGACCTAGGTGGAGGGACTGACCAGAAAGGAGGGACAAAAGGACTTAGATGAGGGGACAGGTAAAACTTGGATGAAAGGACAGAGGGACCTGAACAGAAAGATGGAGGGACCTAAATGGAAAGCGAGAGGGACCTGGATAGAAAGGCAGAGGGATAGGAATAGAAGGACAGGGAAACCAAAATGAAAGGACCTATGTAGAAGTGCAAAGAAGCATAGAGGGACCTGGATAGAAGGACAGAGGGACCTGGGTGGAAGGACAGAAGGACCTGGATGAAAGGAACATAAGGAACTTGATGGAAGGACCGAGGGAACTGGATGGAAGGACAGAGGGAACTGGATGGAAGGACAGAGGGAACTGCATGGAAGGACAGAAGGATTTGATTGGAAGGATAGAGGGAACTGGATGGAAGGACAGGGAGTTCTAGATGAAAGAACAAGGAGTACTGGATGGAAAGACAGGGGGTCTTATATGGAAGGACAAGGATCTGGGCAGACAGACAGACCAGAATATACAGAGCTCTGATTTGTAAATTGAGGGTACAAAGTCAGGGACACTGATTGGAGTCCAGTCATAATTATATAGACACAATTTGGAGCATGCTGTCACCTCAGGTAATCCCTCCGACACAAGATCAGATTGGCCTTGGTGTATAAGGTGGATCCGACCTCCCCGAGACGACAGTCGCAACATGCGCACTTCAGACAGTCTTCATGCCAATACTTGTCCAGGGCCTTAAGCAGGTAGCGGTCCTTGATCTTACGGTTGCAGCCAGCACAACCTTTCGGTTTGGTGTCTGGCTGAACTGAAAGCATTTGTATACCTGCAAGGAGAAGACATGCATGTTACTCATGTGCAGTGACCACACAATATGTTATAAATCAAATTATGGGGACATTGTGCATCATCAGATCCAGGGGTGCAAGGGCTCTGCGGGTATGATGAACTACCCATGAAGTCCAGACCTACAGAACGGGACCCTTGAGAGGGGCTGGCAAACAGATGGGACACAAATACTGGGAAATTCTTTAGAAAATCAGCGGTGAGATTCTGAGGGGAGAATAAAATGCTGCCGCTAACCTTTCCGCTCAGACTGACTTGACAGCTTAAGAAGAGAAATCATAATTAAAGCGAGAAGTAAATAAGAGGCTTTGCCGCTGCTCACAAGCTGGGAGAAGCATCTCATTTAATTGCCCAGATTGTATTGTGCGCGGCGTGCACGCTTGATTGCACGCATTATCCTCTTGTTCTGCGTCACTCATCCACACACTGCCAGATAGTTAACACAACAAACTATTGCGGTACACAAAGTGTCTTTCGTCCCTGCCACACACTGGCTGTCCTAGAGCACCTACCTGGCCAGAGGGGTGAGAGGTGAGTGCGTGCAGGCTTTTTGGGTCCCAAAGGGAAAGAATTTGTCTGGGGTGGCCATTCATGTGTCCAGGGACATCAAACAAAAGCTGAGCCCCCTCTTTCCCTCATGCTGGCCTAAAACCTTCACTCCCTGGTTCTCAGCGTCCCTGCAGGCTGCACTCCCGTATGGAACAACAATGCAAATCCCACTGCCCGGATCGCACAGCTCTGCCTCCCCCAGCCACCCCCCCCTTTTTTTTTTTTTTTGAGCAATGAAGCTGGGAACCAATTTGATTCCCCTTTCTCCAATGCAGCTGCAAGGCTCACAGATACTGACATTTTTCCACTCTTATCAGTTTAATTACAGTTACCATAGCAGCAAAGTGCTGGTGCTTGGCAAAGGCCAACAAGAGATTTGCAAGACTGACTTCAATTTTGACGCAGCTCAAATACAAAAATACACACACAGACACACAATTCACAGGAGCACAAAGAGCCGCTTGCCACCATTCAGCCTTCCCCGTGCCCGCACCACAATGTCACCGGGACTGTAATGAAGCGACGAGCCCCTGAGCAGTGTGACCCATGGAGCTGACGCTTCAACCGCAGCCAAGCACAATACACATCGCTCTGCTTCTACCTACCAAAACTTTTCTCCCTTTTGTGCATGAGTCGGTGAGAGCAGACCCTCATTGGGCAGCAGCTGGGGGTCCCTTCTTGGCTCCGGGAGCAGCTGGACGAGGCTATTGTTCCCCTGACACAATGTCACACACAGGCCGACACAGTGTGCAGATGAGGCAGCCACTGACAAAGCCACATGCTCTCTAACTCCGGAGTAAATCCTCTAATCCTGCTCTCCGCTGGGCTCCTCTAACAAATGATGAGTCTGTCACATGCAGCTCGTTCAGCACTGGGGGAGGGGACAGCTCCCAGGCACAGCCTAACTGGAGGACACAGGCACAGCAAATGCCAACTTGTCCGGGGTTGGGGGGTGGTGGACGACTTTGGGGATACAGCGACCCCCCCCCCCCCCACAGAAGGTGCCCCCCCAACCCTCCGACATCTGGGTGCACTCTTCATATTATGAGCCTCTCCGGGCTGCAGCCCCACACTGGAAGGGGTCAGCACAGCACCAGTAAGGTTCTGACAAAAACCAGCTCATTATTAGTACTCTAACGCCAACATAACAGGAGGATGGAAGAAGCGCTCATGCATTTCAAACCTCCGAGCTTCCTCACTCACAGCAGATGTGTTCACCAAAAAAAAAAAAAACCCTGAAAAACAGCATTTGTAAGGTGCAGCAGGACACAGAGCGCAGCCACAGGTGCCTGTCACTCCCCACAACTTACCTATAACAACCAGAGGAGCAGAGCAGACACACACACTCTCATCAGCAGCAGCAGCCAGACATCACACAGCAGAGAAAAGGTCACCCAGATATTACTGAGCTCAGCTCCAAAATTGTCAGAGAGCTGAGAGCAGGTAGGTACTTCCTCCCCATCTCCTCCCTCCACTCCCCCCCCCCCCCCACCTACCTCTATATACAGCTGCCCCTCTGAAAACACATTCAGATCTCTGGCTCCTTTCCCAAAAGCACAGCAAGCAGGAGAAAATGATGTATGGACCACAGCTCCCCTCGGTGTGCCAGTCCTACACCCCGTTACTGCACCCTATCAGTGCATCCTATCTCTACACCCCTTCACTGCACCCACTCCCTACACCTTGTCACTGCACCCCCATCACTGCACCCTATCCCTACACCCTTTTATTGAACCCCATACCTACACCGCCTCACAGCACCCTATTACTATGCCTGTTCAGTGCACACTATCCCTGCACCTTATCACTGCACCCCGATTCTACACTACCTCACAGCATCTTATTCCTTTACCTCCTCACTGCACCCCTGATCCATTGACTGTCACTACACCTATGCCTACACTCTGTTCTTGTACTCCATCCCTACATGCTAACAATGCACCCCATCCATACATAATGTTACTGTACCCTGTCACTTCACCCTATCACTGCACCCAATCCCTACACCACATCACTGCACCCTGTCACACCCTTCCTACATCCATCACTATATCTCTGTACCCAATTACTGCAGAAATTCCTGCACTAGTCCCCACCACCACACCTATAACTGTACCCCTTCACTATACCTGCCAATAAAGCCCACCACCTCTTTCATCACTATACCTGTTAGTCTACCCATCACTACAGCTTCACTTCATTCCCATCACTACATTCCATCATTACACCAGTCATTCTACATATCACTATACCCTTCACTTCATCCACATCACTGCACCCCATCACTACAGCCTTCACTTCATCCCCTCACTATACCCCATAATCGCATGGTATCATTACACCCCTTCCCTATATTGTATCACTACATGCCCCTCACTACACCCCATCTCTATATGATATCATTTCAGCTCCACCACTTCTCTACATTTTATCACTAAATCCCCACCACTACACTCCATCACTGCATAGTATCACTTCATCCTTATTACTACATTTATGTATTTATTTATTTTTACAACCAAAGTGTTCCTTTAGTGAAAAATTTGGCATAGGTACTTACTACATTTATTTACTTTATCACTATATGGGGTCACTTCCTCCCCATCACTATACCCCATAATTGCATGAGATTATTTCATCCTTAATCACTGCAACCCATCATTACGTCCTATAACTTCATCACAATCGCTGTACCCCGTGATTACATTCTATCGCAACATTAACTCAGTTCATCCACATCATTCCATCGTATCAGTTCACCCCCTCACTACACCCCATCAGTATATTGTATAATTTTATCCCCATCACTGCACCTGTCGATCTACCCATCACAGCACCCCATTACTAAATCCCTTGACTAAAACCCATCACCTCATCACTATAGCTCAGCATTGCAGCTTTTACTATATATTACCTGTCTATACTGCTTTTACTTCAACCCCGATCACTTCATCCCAATCACTGCACCCCATCAGTACATTGTATTACTCCATCCCCGATTGCTGCACCCTATCTCTACATCTATGCACTTCATCCCTGATCACTAAACACCATCTTAACAGCCTTCACTGCAACCTATTAATACACCCCATTACTACATCATATCACTTCATCACCATCACTACATTCCATCACTAGATTGTGTCACTAAGCCCCATCACTACACTGTATAATTTTATCCCCAATTACCACACCCCATCAACTACATGGTATCACTACTGGGTGTAGAAATCTACAGCGAAGTGCCAAAGCCCATTTTTATGCCACAAGAGGGGTGGGGGGGGTTGCTAAACCCTAACACGATCAAATACCCAACATCTGAATCCAATTCCAGACTATACAGCACTAAGAGAGGATATTACAGGGTTGTACAACAATGAGAGGAGATAATATAGGAATGTACAGCACTGAGAGTAGATATTATGGGGTCCATTACACCCACATTAATGTATCCACACCAACATTGATATCTCCATCATACCAACACTAATATTTTCATTTTACCAACACCATATCTGAAATCTCTATTACACCAACACTAATATCTCTATGATACCAGCACTGATAACTCTATCACATCAACACTTATATCTCCATCACACCGCCACTTATATCTTCATTATACCAGCACTATTTCCACCAACAGTGATATCTCCATTACACCTGCACTGATATCTCTATTATTCAAACACTGATATCTTCATCACACCAGCTCTAATATCTCCAAAGTACCAACACTGATATCTTAATCACAACAGGTCTAATATCCCCATGACACCAACACTGATATCACCAGCTCCAATATCTCTATTACACCAATACTAACATCTACATCACATCAGCATTAACATCTCCATTACACCAGCTCTAATATTTCTTTACACTAACACTGATATCTCCATCACACCAGCTCTAATATTCCTTTACCTCAACACTGATATCTCAATCACACCAGCTCTAACATTCCTTTACCCAAACATTGATATCTCCGTCACACCAGCTCTAATATTCATTTACACCAACATTGATATCTCCATCACATAAACTCTAATATTCCTTTGCACCACCACTGATATCTCTATCACACCAGCGCTAATATTCCTTTACACCACCACTGATATCTCCATCACACCAGCGCTAATATTCCTTTACACCACCACTGATATCTCCATCACAACAGCTCTAATATTCCTTTACACCAACACTGATATCTCCATCACACTAACTATAATACTCCTTTACACCAACACTGATATCTCCATCACACCAGCTCTAATATTCCTTTACACCAACACTGATATCTCCATCACACTAACTATAATACTCCTTTACACCAACACCGATATCTCCATTACACCAGCTCTAATATTCCTTTACACCAACACTGATATCTCCATCACACTAACTATAATACTCCTTTACACCAACACTGATATCTCCATCACACCAGCTCTAATATTCCTTTACACCAACACTGATAGCTCCATCACACCTGCACAGGTTTCCTGCATTACATCGATACCACAAGAATCATGGGGTGACTTTCCTTGGGCCTCAAATTTTCTGTAAGGTTCTTCTGAACCATGTGCTGGACTGTGTGCATGTAATATACATTACCGTTTGCGCTTTCACAATGGCTTGTGCGCATTAACATGTATGTTTAGTGTATGTTGGATATTTAGTGTACACTTGGGAGAACAGGTGTTTCGTTCATAATTACACGCATGATGAGTTTTTGCCATTTATTTTGATTGGCCCGTCTAATGCATTGTTTACACAAAAAATGTAGCATGCAGGAATTTTTGCGCACATGCACACAGGCTGCACAGAAACTATTTATTTATTTTTTTGATAAATCATAATTTTTTTAAATCAAAGTCAGACATGTCATTGGACTACAATTCTTACAATACAGCGCATGCTTGTTAATCATACTGCGCATTGCTGGTTCCTTCCTAATATACTGCGCTGGCCACCTACGGTACAATCTGCAGAAACAAAATTGCCCCCCAGTATGCAAACTGCCTCATCACCATCTCCATACAATCTCTTCCTCCAAATATACAGAACAGCTCTGAACACCGACTGCCACAACCCCCCCCCTAATCAATCATCACCCCAAATCCCCCCCTCTCCCCCTCTTCGATATCTGCAGCAGAATGGAAGAGAGAGGAGGGGGACTGGGAGAGGAGAAATAAAATCACAACAAATGGAACAGCTAATGAGGACAATTAAATTAATTATGTTGAAGGAGATGAGACCCCCCCCCACCCGAATCCGTGTGATCTGTTACCCCTCGCTGCTAACCGCCGTGCCGTAATTCACCGCTGCTGATTAGAGCATCTATGCAAATCTTTGTTTAAATCATTCAGCTAATTAAATGATGGGATTATTCCTACAGTGACATCATTCCTGCTAATTAGCACTGTTTGGACTCTGGCAATAAGAGCCCTGACAGAAAGCGCTAACCCCTCGTGCGCCGCTTGCCAGGCCACTGTTGTGGCTTTTTAACTCCTTCCCCGCTGGGGAGTGAGGGGGGGGGGGGGTGAGTGCTCTGCTCTCTGGTTGGTTAATGGGTTGCTTAGATTCTCAGATCAGTTAACTCCTCCATACAGCAAGGAAGCAGCCTGGAACCAGTTAACCCCTTCAGTGCAGAAGTCAGGAAAGTGACAATTATGTGATTTAACCCCTGCCACACTGGGCAGTATTCTTACATTGATTAACCCTTTGCACACTTTGTCTAGAAGCCAAGGCCTGTGGGGACACATCTTAATTCCTGTGCACATTAACCACCTATGTTCAGGGTGCAAAGGTCACTTCCTGACATCATTAACCCATTGGTTACCAGCAGTCATGCATACACTTAGCCATCATTCAGGCACAGTGACATCCCCCCCTCCTAAAATGTGCTGATAAATAGATGGGTGACAAAATGCTCCTCTTTCCAGACTGAATGATGAAATGCATTAAAGCTGACACTGCATTACCTGCCAGTAATTAGGTTTTGTCAGGAATTAAATGATTTGAAAGCAGTTCATCTCCCCAATCATGCAATTTCCAGCCACACTTCTTCCCTCTCTGTGATAGAGAATAGCGGCTTCCTAATCATGGGAATTATTCCCACTAACGGCGAAGACTTCCCATTCTACAAGAAGCAGCAAGTAAATCTGGTGGACAGCAATTTAATCATCCCTGAGAAAACACCATTGACCCCCCCCTCCTCAAAATCTCCCTGCGTTCGGCACAAGAAGTGAAAAAGAAACCAGGACATGGCTCATTTATCGGCAAGGCAGAATCCAATACAAATCCAAACTTAATGACACTGCGACTTTCCAATGGGGCAAGGTAGCCAGGTCTCGTTACCCTCAGGTTCAGACAGGCAACGTCTAGAAGAACGACTCACCTTATCTCAGGTGCAGGTTTAGAATGTCCAAAGTTTGTCCCCCCGGCAGTACGACACTGTGCGGGATCTGACGAGAGGTGCCAGAAAGTAAAGGTTGAAGCAATCGCACTCACGTCTTTGTACTGCAGAAATTAAATGATTTGAGTGAACTCCAGAGCAGAGAAAGTCAAAGTGGCGAGTGTGGGGGAGGCGGCGGTGCCAGGTCTGCGATCGGCTGCCAGCAGTGGCCCTTCTTCTCCTTCAACGAGTAGTGCACACAGAGACCTGAGTGGGCCAGTGTTCACTATTTAAATACCTCAGCAGGTCCCTAGTTAGCAGCTTCCTTCAGCTCATCCAAGAAGCTGACAAGTGCTGTTAAGGAAACTGTACATGTTGCTCTAATGGACCTCATTAAGTCCTACTTACAGATGTTCTCTTAACATAATTGATCTGCGGTGAGTTGAGAGGACTGCAACTTATTCCCTAGCCCCCAATTATGGTTGGGTAATTAGATCCCCAACCTCCGATTTTTCACATTCACCCTTCTAACATTCCAAAATATCAAAGTATCTCTTTCACACAAAAGCTGGAGTCTCCCCCTTGCTGGACCCGCAGTATTGACAGTCAGATCTCCTAACCTTTTGTACAGACGCCACTTCTAATGGCGCGTACCGTCCACTGACACGAGCGCCTTTCCAGCATCGCTTCTCTTTTTAACCCTCAGAAACAAAAGGGTAAAAAAAACCAACTTGTATAGATTGTACTTGTGATAAAAGATTGCAGTGATGGGACTTGGCAGCTCATCTACTCTTCTAATGTCTTTTTATGTGGATTAATTCCTTAGATGAAAACTTTAAGGAACAATGAAGGAGAGCTAGTTCTGAAACGGTGGAGAGAGAAAAAAAATTAGCGAGCACACCTGGGACAGATGAAGCCAGACTTGCGCTTTTATAATGCCAATCAGCGCGCCTGTTATCATGCCTCTAATTAGGAAAGCAGCCTAAAACAGGGAGCACTTGGGGAAATGGTAATTCTGTGGTTTTGCACTTAAAAGGGGAGACATTTCTTGCACTGTAGAAATCTTGGATTGGGAATGACAAGTCCTTTAACTAATGGGGCGGATTCGGAGCCCTGTGTGCTGCATCTTCTCTGTGTCTGATTCATAAAAAGTGGACAAAGTCTGCGGAAAGCAAAGCCAGCTCAACCTGAACGCTGCAGATCTCTGGGGAGCAGAAAGTAATAGAGATCATTGTTAAGCCCCACGCAACAAATTCCTTACATTTGCATCTCAACGTGATCATTAAAAAACCAAAGGAGCCAATTCAATTCTGGACCAGTCAGAGGCGGAGAGGGTAGTGTGCAACTAGCATAGTGACTTGGGCACCTGGACATGCAAATGATGGAAAATGGGGGGGGGGGGGGTGATTAAAGAGAAGCTTGCACCAGTGCTTGTGTACATACAGTGTGTGCTATCATGGAGGATTTGGGGAATGAATAAAGGGTAGCTTGGATCGGGGCTTGTGCACCTGGACTTTTTGCAGTCATGGAGGATTGGTGGCATACAGTTATCGGGTTTACAAATAATTTTTTTAGGTCATTCAGAAAGTGCTTCACTGACCATTGTGGTTTTATAGTATATGGTGGATGTTGTCAGCGGGGTAGAGCTTTGGGTCCACTCACATCTATGTGAACACAGTTATGATATTTTATACATGTCAACAAGCTCTTATATGCATCAACATGCACATTTAATGTACTTTCTGTCATCGTACAAAGTGGGAGGAGCATTAAAGACTGACCTGCATCGGGCATCACAATGCAAGAAAATGTGAATTACGCCATGTTTTTACCATTCGTTGCTTGGGGTCCCTTTAACGGGCACTATGAAAGACATCTGAAGCCCACTTTGAGAACAATCCAGAAATGATCCTCTGTCACCCTTGTAAAAAACAGAAAACTTGAATTCAGTAAAAACAAACACACAGATCTGAAGAAGCTTTTCTGGAAGTTTTAGTGAGTGATCTTCCAACCAATAAGGCTGATAATTTCTACTCATGAATTACTTCATACACAAATATATACGCAGAGCTATTGTGCTATTAGAAGAAGGAGGGGGTCTGCTTTATATTCACAGCTATTTATCTATTGGAACAAACCACCAAACCAGAGAGGGGACTTCATGTTTATACATTTTGCCCCTTCCTGCACCCCTAACTTCTGTTTCTGCACTTCCTTCCCATCCTGCACTTCCTTCTATCTCTATGCTTACTTACTTTCTTATGCTCACTTCTGTCCCTGCACTAATTTCCCTTCTTGTAATCAGTTCTGTCCATGTACTGCCGTTTGTCTCTTTACCCCTTCCCTCTCTTCTGTCCCTGCACTCCCTTCCCTTCTTGTACTCAATTGTGTTCCTGTATTGCCTTCTGTCTCCTCACCCCTTCCCTCTCTTCTGTCTCTGCACTCCCTTCTCCCCCTACATTTACTTCTGTCCCTGCACAACCTTCCCTTCCCGTACTCAATTCTGTCCCTGTGCTGCCTCTGTCTCTTTACTCCTCTGTCTCTGCACTCCCTTTCCTCCCTACATTTACTTCTTTCCATGCACCCCCTTACCCCCCCACCTGCACTCACTTCTGTTTATGCAACCCCTCCCCTTCCTATACTCACTTCTGTCCCTGCACCCCTTTCCCTCTCTGCGCTCAATTTTGTTCCTTCACCCTTTTCTGCACCTTCTTCCCTCCATACACTCACTTCTGTCCCTGCACCCCTTTCCCTCTCTACAATCAATTCTACCCCTACACCCCTTCTGCACCATCTTCCCTCCATACACCCACTTCTGTCTTTTGCACTCCCTTCTGTCTCTGCACGATTTCCTTCTCTACACTCACTACTGTCTTTGCACCCCCATTTATGCTAAGCACCCTCTTCTCTCCCTGCCCCCCGTTTGTTCTCTGCACCCAGGGCCATTGGTAAGGCAGTGCAGCCAGCCCTACTGTACTGGGCCCAGCCCCATCAGTTCAAAAGGGGGGTCCAGGCATTTGCTGAACAGGAGGGCCAGCTGTACTGTCTTACTGTAGACACTAATCCTCTTCTGCCTTTCGCCTGCAGCGCTGCTGGCTTCTCCTCTGCTCCCTCCCTCCAGCTGTGCTCCAGGGTGATCAGCTCTAGCATCTGTGCCCCCATCCCCCTACTTTCCAGACCCCCCCCCCACGTGCGCTTCTTTTCACAGTGTGTCCGGCCTCCCTCCTCTCCCGCCGGCAGCTGCTACCAGTACACAAAGGGATGTTTCAGGATGGAGAACGGGGGGGGGGGGGGGGCTGGTAAATTTGCCATATAATAATGATTTTAGTGTATTTTTAGCAAAAATATCAAATTACATTTTCTGGGGTTGGGAAGGTGGCCCTGTCAGGTAGGCAGTATGGAGCCCCATGATTTTTAACAGCAGCCCTGTCAGCACCTCCTAGTTTCTCCCTGTACCCCTTTCTCTTGCTGCTTCTCTTTCCCTCCCAGGAGACCCAGCACCAAATTCCCTCTCATCCTCAGTTCATATAACATTGTACAGAACAGAACTGAAGCATTCCTTACATAGCTTTCCCACCGTGCCGGACACTCTGCATTCATTACTCTGAATTAACAAAACAAAAACAAAATTGGTTATAAATGAAACAAATTACAAAACATATTGTAGGAAAGTCATTATGAGAGTTATGGTTCCATGTACACCCCCTATGCTCTGGAGGTCTTTTTCTGACTAACCCCCTTCAATGGATAGTCCTTCTCTGTGATAGGCCAATTGAAGGAGGGTGTGGCCACAAGAAACACTTACAGAAGACACTCAGCACTGGCCCTCTTGTCCTGGTGCTCCACCTTCATTAAACGGAGTTCCAACTACAATCAATTTTTTTTTTTACATTTCACAAGCATTTCAAATGGCATTGTAACACTCACGTCTTCTGTAAAATTTGTCCCCCGATGTCCGGTTACATCTGTAAAAAGAACTTTGATAACAATGTTTTGGCCATTTTCATTTTGCTTGTGGGCATGTGAAGCCCACAAGCATCCTGTTTCGATCCTGTTCCGGGATACAGTGCTGCTGCTGGACCAGCATGCACCGCCGTTCTATCCCTGATATAGCGCATGCGCATTCTGTCATCGCAGTGCCATCAACTACTCAGGTTGCTATCACAACGGGCGGCAGAAGTGACCGCCCCGTTGTGATGGCAACGAAGCCCTCGGCGCAGCCCATGGACTCCTGGGAAATGATGACACACATCTCCCAGGAGCAGTAACGAGTGGGGGCATCGAGGGAAGTGACGTCAGGAGCCGAAGTGATGAAGGAGGAAGATTTCAATGGACCGCATAGCAACAGGCAAAAAGAGGTAAGTAAAAAAAAATTTTCTTCAAATATTTTTTTTTAATATTATTTCATGCACATTAATGACATTTTTTTTGGGTGGAACTCCACTTTAAGAAGGCCTCCAGGCAGATCAGAATATCTTGAAGATATCACTGGCAGGTTTATCTTTGCCATGGCACATCCTTATGCCCCAGGGAATTCTAGAAAAGGACTCTATTTACAAGGCTTTACATGGGTCCAGATGGATAGCTGAGTTCACAGCCTCTTAGCCCAAAATGACCCTGCCCAGAAAAGGAAACAGAAACAACAGCATCATGCGTAATAGTCTGCAATGCATCTATATGCAGCAGCCTGACTGGCTGAGCAGAAGCATGAACTGTGATTGGTTGAGGCAGAATAACAATGTAGCCCCTCAGAACACAGCAGGAGGAACACTGCAGGTGTAAACTAATCCCAAACTTTCCAAAATATTCCAGACAACCCCAAAGACTGCAGGGACATTTCCATACATCCTGAATCATTCTGATTGAAAGTGAACACTGGACCGATAAACCTAATGCTATCTGAAATTATTTAAAATCTTAATATGTGAAATAAATTTTTTAGTGCAGCTAGTGTAATTATCTAAAATAATTCTGATATTAGCCCCCTTTCATTCCCTTCACAACAGCACTCAGGCTGGGAGTCTGAAAAGCAGCATTAGTAGCCAATCAGACTCTGCTGCATTGCACATGCGTTGACAGAGAGTGATAACCTCATTGGTTTGCTTCTGTCCCTTAATTGCCCAGGTCAGCAATCAGGTGGTGTGTTTGGACCAAGTTATGCTGCTGCAACATTGGAGGCTCTGAGACCTGGCAATGCAGTCTGACAGTGTAGATCACAAAACCTAGCAGAATTACAAAATCTTTGGCAGGTAAAGCTTCTCATATATAATTATGTTTATTTACCTGCCTGGAATTCACCATTGCTCCCTGAAGTGGGTTAGGCTAGTCAAAGACATGTAGATGACCAAGCAATGATGGGCAGTGACACATGTACCTGCCTTACTCAAGTTGCTGCACATGTGATATGAGGTTGAAAAGCTGGAAAACACCTGTGAAGAACTACCAATGGCTGGCTGGTCTTTTTTACTCCGGGAGTCAGGTAGTGGTGGATCCCGGGAAGTGATGGAGGTATCAGGACAATAATTTCATGGATATCAAAATGTATAAAGGTCCCCCACATGCTTGAATTACAGCCAACATCTATGGTTTCCTTGTGGGCAGTTCAATAAGTCTGAGTGGTCCAAAACCTCCATTCCACCTTCAACAATGATAGTGGACCAATTTTAATTTTACCATAAAAATGGCTAGTGAAATAGAGAATAAGTGGTAGTATGAAATCAAGGCGTTTCTTTATACAAATGCCTGTTAATATGCCTTGAGTATCAAAAATACCTCATTTTGATTCATTAGTACCTCCTTCCTAAGCTATGTGTGGTTACACTAGTGAGTGAAAAAAATGGTGGAAGGCGCGTGATCTAAGACACAAATCAAAGTGATATAGTTTATTCTTAAACAAAGTAGATAAGTACAAAGAAAATACTATGAATTCATGAAAACTAGGTTACAAAATATTAAATAAGAATTAATTATGCCCGTACAAGGGCAAAGTCTCAATGGTAGACTAACGCGTTTGGAGGGGCTCCCTCTTCATAAGCACCTTGGAAAGCAAAATAAAGTCTGTAAAATGTGGTAGATATACATGGAGAGGAGTGGTTACACTAGTGCTGCCAGTGGAGGGATGGGGGCTTTTTTTCTTCTCTATTATCACATCATGTACAATAGACCTTCTCCTGGTCACCTCTTCTAATATTCAATGGTTAACACTGAAAACAAAGACATGAAAAAGATCCAGGGAGCAGAACCAACCTGCACAACTTCTGTTTATGATTTTGGCTCTCAGCCACCCTTCTGACCCTACTGTTGGTAATCTTCTTTTTCTGGGCGCTCCACCCTGTACATGGAACTGCCTGATACCTCAGGGGAGGCACAGTGGTGTAGTGGCTAGCACTCTCACCTAGCAGTAAAAAGGGTCGCTGGTTCGAATCCCAATCACGACACTACCTGCCTGGAGTTTGCATGTTCTCCCTGTGCCTGCGTGGGTTTCCTCCAGTTTCCTCCCACACTCCAAAGACATGCTTGTAGGTTAATTGGCTTCTGTCCAAAATTGGACCTAATATATGAATGTGAGTTGGGGACCTTGGATTGTGGGCTCCTTGAGGGTAAGGACTGATGTGAGTGTGCGATGTATTTGTGGAGTGCTGCGTAAATTGACAGTGCTATCCATATAGCACTGTCCATGTCTTTGGAGTGTGGGAGGAAACTCACGCAGGCACAAGGAGAACATGCAAACTCCAGGCAGGTAGTGTCGTGGTTGGGATTCGAACCAGCGACCCTTTTTACTGCTAGGTGAGAGTACTAACCACTACACCACTGTGCCGCCCCTGAGGTATCAGGCAGTTCCATTTACTAGGGCTGGGGAAAAAATCTATTTGAATCTTGAATCTTGAGGTCAAATCGATTCAAATTTTCAGCAAATCAATTTTTTCTTTTTTTTTTTATTTCACCAGGACCGGCGCTGACACCGCGCCAGTCCTGAGGAGCTGCGAGCAGGAGTTTTTAGGCGAGGCCGTGGCTTCGGCCTAGTCCGTGAGGCTGGACGCGGCGGACTAGGCCGAAGCCGCGGCCTTGATTAAACATGATTGAGTTGCTTGGAATCGCTTACGTAATTACTGAGTATGTATAACAATTTTGCAAGCAGTACTGTGTGACCAATGAAGCGTGTGACACTTGTTTCCATGAAGACTCATTCTCAGTATTTTGTCCTGCTATAAAGATCATTTTTACTTTGCACTCTATGGATTAAACCTGGTCAGAATTTTGCATGCAGATTGCAGGAGATAAAACATGGAGGATTTAGAATTTCTTAAAGTATCTTATTACATTCTCATTTAAAGCGAAATTAGCTGCTAATGATTTTTTCTTTAGAGTTCATCATTTTAGAAGTATTATCTCAACATGGCAGAATCTTCTCTAAATAGGCAAAAACTAAGCGTTTTTATGGTTCTGACTGTTCTAAACTGATGAAAGATGAAATTTGATTGGCTGAAATTCTTCTCTAACTAAAGAAGCCCGTATGTGCTTAAATCTCATGAAACTTTTCCATATTTTGGGAAAAAATGTATTTTGTATGATAATACTTCAAGCTAGATCACCATGGTGATTTCTAGAGATGAGCAGTTTATAGTCTGGGCCTGTGACTCTATCGGGATGAGGGTTTTCAAGCACATGGCGGAAGTCTAGCAGATGTTGGCCACAATCAATGAATTTCAGAGTGAAGAGATTTGTTCCGGATCACCTCATGTTACAGTTTTCTGGATTCAGGACACGGCAAATAAATAAAGCCACCAAAGTCTTTTTGTGCCTGAAAGCAGATTGTGCAAATTATGTTACCCAAGGCCACACTATGGAGATATGCACATACCGTGAGGTCCTCTTATATGTGTCTTGGCGTTCGTGGGCAGCACTCCCACAGTTCCCGGTGCGGACATCCCCAGATGGCTCTCTGTGCATAGCATTACATGTTGATCTGTGAACTAACATGTTGATCTGTGAACTAATGTGTGAGTAAACTAGGGTAGGGTATTTTTTATGGGTGGGTCCGTGGGTCCCCCCCCCCATATATTTGTCTAACCATGAGGTTACAATGTTATTATATACTTTTTACAGTTACGCACATTGCACATGCTCTTGGAATTTTCCACGAAACGCGTTGAGCCTTCTAAGATGCAATTATTTTATTACAACTATGCATTTATATGTCTGAGATTTTATACAGGAATTTTTTGTCAATCATAAACTCTATTGTATTGGTTTATTTCAACCTATTCACACCATTGGCTCTCAACACAATATCTACTTGTCTTAGCTTGTATGATCCTATTGAATCATTTATTGATGTTTTATTACATGTATGGATTCTGTGAATATGAATTTTTTACAATCTGTTGACGAGGCTGTTTAATAAAAACTGCTCTCAACATTATTTTGTATATTGATTCCACCTTATATACAGTACATATGATTTACTAATGTGTCTTTACACTTACCATTTACCAACTGGTTTACACACACCTCACTTAATGTCCCAACCTTCTTTCTCCCCTTTAATAGGCATAAACTAAGCCTTCTTTATGGTTCTGACTGTTGAAAAGATGATGAAAGATGAAATTTGATTGGCTGAAATGGTTCTCTTACTAAAGAAGCCCATATGTGCATAAATCTCACTAAATATTTTCATATTTTGGGCAAAAATGTATTTTGTATGACAATACTTCAAGCTAGATCACCATGGTGATTTCTAGAGATGAGCGGTTTATAGTCTGGGCCTGTGACTCCATCGGGATGAGGGTTTTCAAGCAAATGGCGGAAGTCTAGCAGATGTTGGCCACAATCAATGAATTTCAGAGTAAAGAGATTTCTTCTGGATTGCCTCATGTTGCAGTTTTCTGGATTCAGGACACGGCAAATAAATAAAGCCACAAAGAGTTTTTGTGCCTGAAAGCAGATTATTGTTCCAATGGAGTTACATCTAAAATAGTGTTTTCTACTAAGGTGGACCTATACTTAAAGCTTTGTTTGCCCAACAGAGATTCATAATGTGGCAAAGCAAATCAATAAACAAGTTTGTAATTCAGATTAGAGCAGCAGAGCACTTTGACAGTGCCTGGGCTCATTCTGGCTCACAGTAACCAATCAAGAGTTTGGCATATCTTGTCCACTCTAACCTATCACTGGATTACACTGGAACCTCTGAGGGTGAAGGCTAGGAACATAAAGACTGTGCAATGGAGGACAACATAGATCTAGGAAGGGGAATAGCTGTGGAATATTGTCAGTGCTGTATCATTCACCACTGACATGTCTCACATACTTTGAAGAAAATCAGGTGGTCAGAGGGCAGGTCCACTTCAAGGGGCATATCCCTATTATCATCAAATGAGGTCATCAGCTTTACTGACACCTGTCAATTTGACCTACTGACATCTGAGTAGACTATCTATCAAGCCTGGTGTGTCTACATCACCTCTGCTTAACTATGTCTGATCTTCCGGCAGCCTTGTGTTCCTGGAGCCTGTGGTCAGTCATGGCTTTTAGCTCCCCTGTTCTCTGTCACTTGTTTTGGCTTTTCCAGGAAGTTCTACAATGTGATTCCTGAATTCTTCTCTGTGCAACTTTATTCCAGTCCGGCCTTTCTTCTGTTTATTTGGCTTGTTGTTTCCTGCAGGTCTGGCACCATCCTCCATTTTCCTCAGTGCTTGGTGTATTTGCCTCTCTATTATTTACCCCTATATTACTGACTATATGTTTCCTTGGCCTTAACTTGGTAAGTAGCCTGTATGCCATTACCGTATTCCCAGTTTGTTGGTGACATTAGTTCCCATCTCCTTAGTTTCTGGGCAAACCACTTATATCACGTCTTAGTATCATCATTATTAACCCTTGTATTATTTTTTCTAGCAGAGAGGTGGGATAGCAGTCATCTTGTGACATCTATCTTGAGTCCCCATCCCTGCTGCCCATTTCGAGCTGCAGCCTTTCTGGACAGCATTTTGGTATGACAATGAGATTGCTGTATTCCCAACCCATTCTGAGTGATGTGTATTCTGGTCCCAGTCTGTAAGTTCTCCAAAGTCCTCAGATTGGAGAAGAGACAAGAGGAAACAAAGGAGATTTACTGGCCGGTTAATGAATAGAGCTTCTCTCAGAAATAGATGTGAATAATGCTGGTGTTTAGGATCTGCAGATTTCCCCACAGCCGGAGCCTTAGAAACTGCCAGAGCTCCACTTTTATCAGCGTAATGTTGATTTTAATTAAAGTATGCGATTTCAGATATTGTTAAATGGAGTGTGCTGAGTGAACACAGTAATGTACCAACTACCTCTGAGACTGCTTCACATTCATAAGCCATTAGTCAGAAACCATTAAATAACAATTGGCTCCATTCAGTGCTGAGCTCGGCCCTTCCCGGTGTTAAATGGGAGATTATATATCACTGATTAATTCCAATTATAACTGCGCTAGCTTCACGAGTCTGGTACACACCACCTTTAGATTGATTATTTATATATATATATATATATATATATATATATATATATATATATATTTTTTTTTTTTTCATAATATACATTGTATATACATTTTATATACAAAGAAATGTAATTACAATGGATGGTTCATAAAAGTAAAGAAGAGGAGTATTTGGATTTGATTGTATTCTCTAATAATTTCAACATGAAAGGTTTTTGTGCGAGTTATAATTTATACACAGATATTACAGTGCCGGAGGGATAACTAAGAACTTACCAGAGGGTGAGAGGGGGTAGAGTTAGTGTCGGATGTTGGGGGATGGGAGTTGGGCTGTTTAGTATTTTGATGGTGGTAGGCTTAGGTGGAAAGGGATGGCATGTGGGTTTGGATAGGTGTTTGGACGTGAAGGGTAGGTGGTGGCCAGTAGTGTATTTAGGTTTTGTGCTGCCCTAGGCCTGACTAAACTTGTGCACCCCCTAATTTAAATATGACCTACCCCCTCCTGTCAAGGCCACACCCCTTGCTGTTTAAGACCCGCCCTGAAATTTTTGATTAGGGACACTAGTTCTGAGGGCCTGGGGGGGCTCAATGGATTCCCTTAATTTGCATAGTTTTCCTTTCACTTCCTGTTTGGCAGGAAGTGAAGGGAAATCTCTGCAATGGGACAGGGATGGTAAAAAATAAACAGACTGACTGTTATAACTCTCCCTTACTCTATCCAAAAAGTGTTGCTTATAGTTCTACTTTAAGGACAAATTTCTGATAATTTTATGGAGAGGACTAAGAAGATATAACCATTCCAATGGTGCAGCAGAAAATATATAGCACAGTGAGGAAGGTTTGTGGTCAAGGATGAGAGGACAGTCAAAATTAGAAGCAGTGCGCTCCCCCACAGTTGCGGAATGCCAGCCGCCCGCATGCCAGAAGCAGTGCCGCCACTTTATGGGGGCGCTAGACTAATTTGCCTCTCAGCCCAGTCCACCTCATTACACTGGTGCTACACTAACAGCGTAGCGCAAGCCGGTGGAGACTCTTTCCATGATGCCCCCCTGCAAAGTGCTGCCCTAGGCCTGGGCCTTGTCAGCTTAGGCCAGGATACAGCGTTGGTGTTGGTTGACTGAGGAAAGGATATTGAAGGTAGGAGGGTGTTGGGTGGGGGTGAGAGGGGGATCAATGGGGGTAGGATGTTTAGGGTGGAAGGAAGTTGGGTGAGGGTGGGACGTGGGTTTAAGGAGAAGATTAGGCTGGGATAGGATACTGATGATGGATAAGTATGGAAGTTGAATGAAATGGAATACATAAATGGTTTTAATATTATAACAGTCTTTTTTTATGTTCATGTTGACATTATGCAGAAATTTCTATGCCATATTTGATCCAAAGTCTAAGCCCCAGGGTATAACAAGAAGGTGAGGGAAGAAAATGTAGCCAGCTGCAAGGGATCAAGTGTCAAAGGGCAATGGGAGACTCTACTATAATTTCACTCTACTTCCTGTCTGAAATCCACTTCCCTGTCGTCTCCCCAACTAACATGGTTGAACATGGAGATGTCAGACTTTTTAACAAAAGGAGTACTTGTATAGAATATATTAAAGAAAAAGATGTATATTATACACACGTTGTCTGATGACAGTGAGGATCTGATGACAGTTAGGACCCACATTATACATACATTGGGTCCTTCTATAGATCAGATGACAGCAAGGATGTATATAATATACATACATAGGGTCATTCTATTGTATAGATAACAGCAAGGACATAAGTTATACATATATAAGAAATACATGATACAAATATGGAGTCCTTCTATAGATCACATGACAGCAAGGATTTATATTATTCATACATGGGGTCCTTCTATACCTCACATGACAGCAGGGATGCTTACATAGGGCATATATTTTACATACTGTATGGTGTTCTCCTATCAATGTGAATGTACAATGTATATGTAAAGCGCTGCATAAATTGACAGTGCTATATAAGTACCATAATAATAATAATACTAATAATATAGATCAGATGACAGTGAGGACAAATATCATACATACATGGAACCCTTCTATAGATCAGATGACATCTAGAATGTATATTATACATACACATGTCTTACAGTATATTATACATACATGGGGTTTTTCTATAGATCAGATGACAGTGGGGACAAATACTGTACATACATTGAATGTACATAATACCTAAATGGGGTCCTTCTATAGATTAGATTACAGTGAGTAGGTGTATTATACATATATGGGTCCATCTATGGATCAGATGACAGCGAGGAGGACAAATATTATATATACATAGTATGTACATTATACATGTTGTACATGAGGTCCTTTTATAGATCAGATATCATGCAAGACATAGAACGTGAGGATGTATATTATGCATAGGGAAGGGAGTCCTTCTATAGATCAGATGATAGTGAGGATGTATATTATACAATCATAGGATGTAAAAAATACAGTACACACATGGTATTCTTCTATGGATCAGATGACAGCACGGATGTATATTACACATACATATGATGTATCTTATACATACTTTAGATCAGATGAAAGTGAGGCGATAGTCGCCTTGTTCTTGCTCATACGACAAATCATATAATAACACTGACAGTGGAATCTCACTGAGAAACAAGACTAATACACCATAACACAGCGAAGCTGCAAGGTGCACGTTGTCTTCAGCTGGGGATCTGCACACCATTTTACAACCTGCTCGTTGTTGGGGGAAGTATTTATTGTGACTCCGGAGAGAAGTGAACTGTACGCCGAAGATTCACACGTTTCATACATTCTCAGTAATTGCTTTACGATGCCCTGTGTGGTCATTACGCCTGACCTTGTAACTCTGCTTATTGGGTTAGACAGTATAATGGGTGATGTGTGATGGCACAAAGCTGAGAATTCAGTTACGTCCGGAGTTTTGTGCTATTTGATTTCGCTTTACATTCTCCCTGAGCGATTATAAAACAATTAATCTTTCCTGCTAGGAATTAAGACCTGTTGATTGCAGCGCCCTCAGTGTACTCCCCCATCAGATCTGACATGTTTATCTTCTGCTGCCCAGGATGCTGGCAGATTTCTTCTGAACAGTTCAGACAGCATCCTGTTACTGCAGGCACTTCCTCACCTTCCAGGTACCTGGAGGTTACAGAAGATGAGGGAGGCATGATCACTGATCTTAGGGTCCAATTATGGGTGAAGTCCGAAGGGGAGAGCAAAGTATTGGCTTCTTTATATTTATTGGGGGTTTCTCATTGCTGAGATCTACCTTCTGCTATATACTGTATGCTAAGAGGAAATGCCTCATAAAGGGCACAGCAGGGGTTCAGACACCAGGACTCAGAAAATGGATGGTGGGATCCCCTTAAAATGAGCATAGCAGGTGTGAAGACCTGGTAACTAAGCACAGGGTTAGTAAGAACCCCTCATAATGGGCACAACAGGTGTGAAGACCTGGAAACGCAGAGCAAGGATGCTGCGAATCCCTCAAAATGAGCACAGCAGGTGTGCAGACCCAGGAACTCCGAGCAGGAATGGAAAGAACGTCTCAAAATGAACACAACAGGTGTACAGAACTGTGTACTTAGGACAGGGGTGGTGGGATCCCCTCATAATGGGCTCAGAAGGTGTAAAGATGCAGAAACATTGCTCACATGTATATTTAAGTATTTGCTCTGGGAGGGGTAATCTTATCTGCACAGTTAAGTCAGCTATTTGTACCTTGAGCTTTTAGCTAAGACAACTACAGCTGTATGGTGCATCTCAGGAATGGCTGAAATAGATATCACATGGATGCTGTCCTGCTTGGTTTCCATCTAGATCACCAAGAGGTGAAGAATATAAATAGGCCTCTGTTGGAACACAGCAAAGGAAGAACTCCAGCTGATCTGACACAAGCAGTGTTCCTCACTGACCGCACCAACGTCTCAGAATCAACATCTTCAACGTTACGCTAATCATATAAGGTGTGCTGCTTATTACTGCAAACACGACTGCGAGTGATGGATGAGAGGCACGGACGCACCGCCAAATGGAGCGCTTAGATTAAAACATACATATTAAAATTCATCGCCAATGTCACCCATATACCGGCATGGCGCGGCGAACACTGAGGGCCGCTGAATGATATGGTAATATTTTCTTCCTCCCAGTTGTAGCTTCGGATTGAAATTTATACACTCAATAAGCCGGCGAAGAATCAGAGGGGATCATGCTGCAGAAATGTGTCTCACTCCATTCCGTCCTGTCACTCTCCCAGTCATTTTAATATTTTTCCAATGTCTCGGCTTATTTTTGGTGCCAAACAACATTTTCAAATACAGTCAGTCTGGAAATGAGATGGGTGCGCAGCACCGTTCATTGTAAACAAGTGAATTTGCGGGAGGCTCTGAGAATTTTCTGTGGTAATAAATAGAGAAATAAGATGTGCGAGTCATCGGCCGCTCGCTCTCCCTCTTAAATAGATTTCTTTGTGACACAATTTCAAACGTTTTCATTTGCGACAGATTTGCTTTATACGAACACATTTTATCCGTAATATTCAATAGTTATTGGGTACGAGGAAGCCCACTGTGAGGACAATTCGAGTTCCCTGGTCGGATTCTGGAAAGATTTAGGACAAGTCAGGATGGACAAATTGATGGGACAGAGACGTCAGATCCAATGTAAACAAATAAAGCGGCAAGAGCCACAAGGTGAGGCATTACCCTGAAATTAGGTAAATTTGGTTAAAACATTTTTCGGAATTCCAGATTTCGATCAGGAAATTCCAGGCCAAAAAGGTGATCACAAACGTATCAACCTCTCGCATTAACCCATCGGACCCCCATATTGTGACCCTCCTCGGGTCGTGGAAGAGGCGGAAAAAAGGCACTCCTTTCTGTCTCTTTGCCCTGCTACACCTCTCTGGTGCCCACACGGGATGTGAATAAAGCCTGTGAAAGGGTTCTTTATCACAGAGATCACACAAGGCAGCAGCAACATTAGTCTACTTTCCTGTGGAGAAAAGAGAAAGAAGTGTAAACATTGTCCGTGCTGCTGTGAAGCATCAAATGTATATGTGACGGAGGCAAAGAAGAACAAATATCTCACTGACCACCTTTCTCATAGAGTTAAAGTGGTTGTAAACCCTTACATATACCCAGTGAAGTAACTTGCCTCAGGTGATACACAGAGATGAAACAAATCCTCCTACATAAGTTGTACCTGTTTATCTTTCCCCTATATCCATTCAAAGTGCAGAATTTACACAAGATCTCTCAGCTCTGAAAAGCAGTGGGTGGAGAGCTGAAGTTACATCAGTGAGGAGAGCTCTGAGAACTGATTGGAGGGAAGGTACATACCCTCTGCACACAGGAACAGAACGGAGACTGTCAATCAGCTGGAGGTCCCTCCCCTGTCACCTTTTTTCTCTTGGTGTCAGTTATTCATTCTGATAGCAGAGGAACGAAGCAGTGGACAGAAATTAAATTTAGTTCTCTGGATTGAGAAAAGTACAGACTATAGAGGGATATGCTTTGTTCATATTTCATGTCTAAGGTTTTTGCGGCCAAAACTTTTTTTAAGCTGTGGATGGACATTTACTGTCACTTCCTGTCCTGGTGACACCATTTTAGACTCATGGCATCCAAGCCAGCCAATCATACAACACCTAAAATAAATCTAAGCTGCATATCAAGTACCCAATGGACCACTAATCATTGTCCACATCATGGAAGACTGAGAGTGTCATATTATTGGTCTATGTGACCTTGTGATGCCTGAAACGAAACTAGGTGGCTTTCATGACTTTAGCACAGCTGCAGTAATTTCTGGATGGGAATAGCATTGCTTCTGCAGATGGAGCGATTCATTGTGGATAAACATCACTATCGCCTATAAACTCCTAGAAAGTAGTTCTCCTGTTGCAGAGGCTCCTTTGCAATTCCCAGGGTCATTGACTGGAGTCTCCATACTTCTACTCCCGGTTCGGAATTGACATTATAGAAGGGCAGACTTTAGCGCTATTCTTAGTATTGGGGCAACCTTAAGATTTTCCAGAGAGCCCTCCAGTGGTCTTCACCCCAGAGTGGGCCACTGTGTGATTATGAGGGTATAGAATAACTGAATGTGATTTCTGAAAGCAACATATCTGTATAATGAGTAATTGGTGCTTCATGGTGCCAGCTGGCTTTTACACAAAAAGTTTACTGTAATCTGACTGTGCCAATCCATTGAGGTTGTGTGGCATACGTGTTCCTCTTTGTAGGCATAGAAGAAACACCTCCATAAAAGACACTTCTGATGCATCCATATGACTGACCACAGCACATTACAGAGCCGCATAACACATCAGGACTTCCACCTGGGCTGGTAATACCTGCTAAATATGCCATCCACTCCTACCCTATTTCAGAAAGAAAGAAGTACCACAAGCTATGGGAGCGAGTGGACGACCTCCACATCTGAAACATCCCAGGAAGTACCCAGAATCAAGGGGAAGGGTTGCGTTTATGGACCCTTGAGGCACTGGAGAGCCATATAAAGTCATTTGTCTAGCGAGATGACTTAACAGGTCTTGTTCAATAATTGAGACACTGTGAATTGAACATGAAATACACAAATTGTAAATGTTATATATTAGGAGGAAAAGCAATTTGCAGAGTTGTGTTTCGCTGCCGTTGTGTTAGATAAGAGCTCTCCAGCCGTACGCTGCAGCCAATCACGACTTCTATTAGTAGCCTTTTAATATAAATGAGAATGATGGTCTCCACTTTATGAAAGCTTTCTTAAACAAAAAACTGATATCTGCCGCTACGCCGGCTATGGAGCTTGTTTGCTATTACAAGGCCCAAATGTATTATTTATGCAATTTTCTTCAAAAAGACGCCTGGAAGAGCAGATTTCATTTTGTCCTGTTCGGGGGAAGCATTGTCTCATAAATGTGAACATTCTGCATTTTATCTGCTTTGAATATATACTGCAAATGTACGCGTTATTTGAGGATGATGCTGAAAACCTTCCAATGCATTCAAAATAACTATTTTAATAAGTTTACAGATAGTGCTCACCTCTATAGATCTCTTTCATCAGAATAAACGGCGTTTTGTGTCTGAGACGCGGATTCTTCTGAGACTGCTTAGCGCTATTTGGAGAGATGAGGAGAAAGTAATGTCTCACAAAGCCTCAGGAGATGGGTCAGAGTGACTGTGCGGGATGGAGTGGCAATTTGGCCGTGTGTGTGGGTAGTGAGTGTTTGGGTTGAAGTGAGATCTGACCATAGGCGTGGAGCAAATTTTTTGTGTGGAATGAGGGTTCAAGATGGAGTGGGATATGACTGTGTGTGTATGCAAAGCATGTATTCAGGATGAAGTGATATCTGACTATGGGTTTGTGAAGCAACTGTTTGGGACTATATGACTGTGTGTGTATGTGTGTGCGGAGCAAGTATTCCGTATGGAATGATAAAGTGATTACGTTTGTTTGTGGAGCTTGTGTTTGTACACACACACACAGTCAGATCGTCACACTATTCCAGAGTGTCTGGGATGGTTTGATGATCTGACCATGCAATTAGCCCCATGTATGAAGCTCTGGGGTTTAGATATAGATGGAGGGTACAGGTGCACCATCCAGCCCCACTGCCAGCAACCTGTAAAAGTCTCTGAGAGGCTGACAGCTGCTGCAGCTGGGTAGGGCTGGATGGTGGACCGAGTGGTACTTACCTTTAGGGCAGTATGCACCCAGGGACAAATGCCTGGAACACAGACTGCTTCCGTTTCTGCCATTCGTCCTTGGGCGCATACTGTAAATAAATGTAAGTGCCACTTGATGCACCATGCAGCTGCAAGCCTTTTTTTACAGACTTCTGACTGGATGTTGCGCCTGTACCTTCTACCTGTACTGAAACACTAAGGCTAAACACTCAGTTTGTACAAGGTCTTAAAAAGAGAGTATGGGATTTGCTTTTTTTTTTAAATCATACTTACCTAGTGGATGCAACATCAGTCCAATGCTGTCTCTGTCCCTCGTCGGCTCTAACACTGAGAACCAAGCAATTGAACACTGCAGATCGCTCAGTTCTCAGAGCTCGGTGAGCAGAGAGCCGGTGACTGTCAGTCACTGGCTCTCTGCTCTACCCCCCCCCACTCTCACTGGAGCGCTAGGCTGTGGGAGGGGCTGGAGCGGCCAGCTCAGCCTCTCAGTGGCTCTCTGAGAGGCTGAGCCGGGTGCTGGTCCAGGCATGTGGGTGGATCCCGACCATATGTTTGCGATATTTTCTGAGCCTGGACCAGCAGACTTCAGAAAACAAACACTCCTGCGCACAAGTGAGTTACTAGGTGGACTAAATTTCATAGTGGATAATGACTCAGGCCTTTCTGCCCTCAGGGATAGGGTTCAACATCTAACCTTGTGGCCCGTACCTGTGGCTGGAACGCACGCCATGTTGTTTGCGATCTAAACAACCGAGGTTAGCTCTTGAACGGCGACACGGAGGAGAGATCCTCCATATTCAGATGGTGTATGGAGCTGGCAACCAGCATTGTGGTGGGACAGTGCTTCTCCCCTGGTGGTGGCGTGTGGCGGTGACCAGCAATACAGTGACAGGGTGAGCATGCAACATTAACCAGGGAACTACTGTGACCATCTGGCCCCTTACCTTTCCACAATACTTTTCCACATTACCGGTATCATCTAGATCGTGTGTATTTCATGCATGAATGCCATTGTTTATACCATTTTCTGCAATTAACATCAGTCCATAGACACAGATTGTTGCTAACCTGTAACATCATGTCAAATAAATTGCCATGAATCCCCTGTGTATGAATTTAATCAACTGTATAAGTCGATTGTTCACCTATGTGGGTATTAAGTTACTACTACTATTATTTAGTGGGCGTCATCCTTTGGCCATGGGCCATCTCTGGATCCCACAGGGAGGTGCCTTTTTGAATGCATATTGGTGCATATGTGTATATATATGGGAAGCTCAAGGAGGCAACACTGCTGGGCTCTGAGGAAGAAGGTAATCCTTTGAAACACGTCAGCAGGCAATGGCCCTGAAATCTCCTCTGTTACCATCTGGAGTCTGTTGTCATTTAGACCAATTGCTGTCATCTAGACATTATTTGTATTGCAAGTTTTCTTCCATATGTTTTTTGTAGTAGTTTTTTTACATAATTTTTAATATCATTAAATATATCCAAGGATAATGCACAAGGTGGGTGCGCCCTTTTTTTCTTTCTTGTCTGGATGCAACATCAGTCCAATGCTGTCTCTGTCCCTCGTCGGCTCTAACACTGAGAACCAAGCAATTGAACACTGCAGATCGCTCAGTTCTCAGAGCTCGGTGAGCAGAGAGCCGGTGACTGTCAGTCACTGGCTCTCTGCTCTACCCCCCCCACTCTGACTGGAGCGCTAGGCTGTGGGAGGGGCTGGAGCGGCCAGCTCAGCCTCTCAGTGGCTCTCTGAGAGGCTGAGCCGGGTGCTGGTCCAGGCATGTGGGTGGATCCCGACCATATGTTTGCGATATTTTCTGAGCCTGGACCAGCAGACTTCAGAAAACAAACACTCCTGCGCACAAGTGAGTTACTAGGTGGACTAAATTTCATAGTGGATAATGACTCAGGCCTTTCTGCCCTCAGGGATAGGGTTCAACATCTAACCTTGTGGCCCGTACCTGTGGCTGGAACGCACGCCATGTTGTTTGCGATCTAAACAACCGAGGTTAGCTCTTGAACGGCGACACGGAGGAGAGATCCTCCATATTCAGATGGTGTATGGAGCTGGCAACCAGCATTGTGGTGGGACAGTGCTTCTCCCCTGGTGGTGGCGTGTGGCGGTGACCAGCAATACAGTGACAGGGTGAGCATGCAACATTAACCAGGGAACTACTGTGACCATCTGGCCCCTTACCTTTCCACAATACTTTTCCACATTACCGGTATCATCTAGATCGTGTGTATTTCATGCATGAATGCCATTGTTTATACCATTTTCTGCAATTAACATCAGTCCATAGACACAGATTGTTGCTAACCTGTAACATCATGTCAAATAAATTGCCATGAATCCCCTGTGTACGAATTTAATCAACTGTATAAGTCGATTGTTCACCTATGTGGGTATTAAGTTACTACTACTATTATTTAGTGGGCGTCATCCTTTGGCCATGGGCCATCTCTGGATCCCACAGGGAGGTGCCTTTTTGAATGCATATTGGTGCATATGTGTATATATATGGGAAGCTCAAGGAGGCAACACTGCTGGGCTCTGAGGAAGAAGGTAATCCTTTGAAACACGTCAGCAGGCAATGGCCCTGAAATCTCCTCTGTTACCATCTGGAGTCTGTTGTCATTTAGACCAATTGCTGTCATCTAGACATTATTTGTATTGCAAGTTTTCTTCCATATGTTTTTTGTAGTAGTTTTTTTACATAATTTTTAATATCATTAAATATATCCAAGGATAATGCACAAGGTGGGTGCGCCCTTTTTTTCTTTCTTGTCTTTTTGACAGCGGACTTCAGCCTGCTGTCTGCTGAAAATGGGTCACAGAAGTGCAGAACAAACTGCATTTCTGTGATCCACAAGAGAAGTACAGCCAAACAAGCTTTGACTGTTACTTCTCCTTTAAGCAATACAAATAAGTGTGAATAAAAAGCACCTACTCAAAACTCCAATTGACATAAATCAAAACACTATATATGAGAGCAGCACATATAACTGTGCAGTGGTTGGTAAACAGCTTAATTGAAAGATGTTTTGGAGTCTTCACGAGTTTGATTAGCAATATATGCCTATTTTGGCCTTTCTATGATCTGAAACTATTTTTGGTGATCGTCTTTCCTTGAAGTGATGGCACAGTGGCAATTGTTATTTCGAAATGCAAATTTCAAACCATTTGGACACGTTGTAGGGAATTAAATACATCTGCTGCGCTACTTTGCTAAACTTTTGTTAATGTATTGTGCCAAATCCATGAAGCATTTGCGACAATTTTGTTTCTGACAGTGACTCATGCATCTAATTCGTGTACTTCTAAAATTTGCCACTTTTACATTGTGGCGCAATGAATGCACCAAATTCAAAATACAATATCGACACTTCGTATCTTATGAAAGTGGAGCTAATTAAGACCAGCTTTCTGACGTGAGTGGACAGTTCTAAGAACTGCCCTCATATATAATGTTTTTATTATAGAAATATGACCCTCCGGGCAGCAGAGAGGACACATTAAGTAACACTAAGGAAATATACAAGGACTATTCCTGGTTTATTTGATTCTGAACTATACATGTTAATTGAAAGAGCTGATCACATTGGCCTCTGTACAATGTAGGAGACGCATAGTCTCCTATTGGTGGTCTCCCGCTTTGTGTGAAGGTGTCCTGTGTTTATACTTATGATAATGTGTATTGTAGTTTGTGAGCTAGGAGAGGAGAAGTCTGACCTGGAAGGTCAGAGCTGTGAGTCACCTAGGCTGGTTAAATGACTAGTTAATTAGTTAATTTATGTTTCTGGTTACAGTTTTTATTGTTAGGGTAATAAGATCAGAAGGGGGGAATGTCCTTCTCAAGTGTATAAAAGCCTGTATTCTTGTTCAATCAAGCAGTTCCAGCTTTGCAGCCAAATGAGTCCTACCTAGTTCTTCATTGTAATATGTGGCTATAATATCCAATATCTATATTCAGACTGGAGGAAGTGGTATATGATGGAAGCACTCAAGCGGAGTGTGGGAAGTTTTGTTACATTGGTGGCAAGCAGTAGGATGCTTCCTGCAGTCTGGGACATCCAAACCTCCACCTGGATCCAAGGTCTGGAAAGCAGGAGAGGAGAGGTACAGATATCAGTCGCCATGGAAGAGGAATTCGGGAGGAGGTTACGAAAGATGCAGATACAGCAGAGGGGACCAGTCAGAGCAGGTCCTGCTGGGATGGTATGATTCTATCCGCTGGGAACTCTGGAGCCTGTGAGCAGCGACACCAGGGAAAAATTCCCTCCTCCTTTCAGGAAAGGTACTAGTGGCAGTAGGAAGTGTGAATGGTGTTTTTGGGAAAACAACTGCACAAGGAATGGAAAGCTGAAAGAGATGCGGTTGGATGAGAGCTATAGAGCCCTCCGCTGATATGTAGCCCAAGTGTGCCCGTAAACAGTGGATGACACCCCAACAGAAGGCTTTGGCTACGGCGGCCTGGGGCTGTTATTAGAGATTCTGTCCGAGGACCCTGACATTGGGAGCGATTTGGAGTGGCATTTGGAGGAAATCTTGGAATACAGAAAACGGATGCTAAATATTTCAGAAGTTCCCTGGGCACTGGAAGATGTGGAGTCTCTAGTCAATCAGGAATGGGAGCTGTAGACCGTCTACAGATGGCTGCTAGATTTTGCAGCAGGTCTGGGCTCCCTTTGCTTGGGACTATCCAGAAGTACCAGCCGACAGTCCTGAAATCCCAGCTGAAGAGTCGGCAATGTGGCAGAGTAACAGTGTGCTTTGCCCATCTCCGCCCGCAGCTATGAACGTGGAGGTCTTATGGCGGATGCAGCAAGTGTTACTGAACTTAACGATCCTGTTTCTACACAGGATGAGCTTGGATTGAGGAATGCGTCTGTCCAGCAGCCAGGTAAAGGTATGGGAGATGGAGCAGCCGGCTCATCTTCCCATTTGCAGTTTTAGAGCTCCGGGGAAGAGGAAGCCATTCTCATTCCTCAGCCACAGATCACAAAATGCATGGATTTAATTAACTTTTCATCGGAGGATGTTATGGATGATGAGTCACCTGCCAAAGTGTTGGCACTGGGCCCAAGTGCCGCCAACCCATGCCCTGGATTTTCAGCAATTCCAGAGACTAGTGAGACAGCAATTCCAGAGACTAGTGATTTTCTGCTGAGGAAGAACAGCCGAGTGAGCCTCCAGCGGAAGAGCTGGCATCAGGGCAAAACATCACTGAGCTCTGCCCAGCACCAACAACAGATTCAGCCTTCCTGAGAAAAAAGGCAGTCAGCCTTTCTCCCACAAGAGACATGAGGTTTCCTGCCAGCAGCATCTGTGGAGTTACAAGAAACTTCTCCAGCTGAAGCTCTGGGCACCAGACAGAGGGTCGAAGACCTCTGCCCCACACCTGCGGCAGTTCCGAAGGCCCAGGGTGAGAAGAAATTGGTCACTTCCCAGCAGCAGATCAGGATCCAGAGGGAGAAAGGAGAGGAGGTTGTCATACTTCCTTCCCCCAACAGTCAGACAGAGTGGAGGAAATTGTTTTCATTCTTCAGCCAGCATCCATGCACCTGGGAGACAGTGACAGAGAAATGTCATCCCAGCAGTCAAATGAGGGAATGGAAGAGGAAGTAGCCGGCTCACCTCCCCAATGGCAGGTACACAGATTGGGAGAGACAGAGGTCATCCTTCCTCCCCAGCAGCAGATCCATAGTCTTGGAATGGAGGAAGCCGGCCTCCCGCCCCAATGGTTAGCCGGAGCGAATGATGTGGAGTCCCCAGCAGAAGTGCTGGCAACAGGGCAGAGTGCTACCAACCTCTGCCCAGCACCAGCAACAACTGTGGAGTCCAGGGAGCCATGGCAGTCGGCTCCTATCTCCGGCGACAAGCTGATGTGAAGCTTCTACACCAAGCTGAATCACTGGCAACAGGACAGAGTGCCACTGGCCTCTGCCTAGCACCTACAGTGCCTCCACAGCTTCAGGAAGCTGGGGTGATCGACCCTTCTCCCCAGCAGCAGACCGAGCCCTCGAATGGTACAAACTACCCAGCTGAAACACTGGCAGCCGGACAGAGAGTCAATGACCTCTGCCCCACACTTACGGAAAAGAGAACTATTCCTTGCACTATTCCTTGCAGACAAAAATGGAGATCATGCGGACTGTCTATGTGAGTTCACTCTGCCTGACTAATGCATGTCCAGAGCAGGTGGAGGTCTGGGACCATGTGAGTCGACTTTTGATGGGGGAGAAATGTGATAGACTCACCCAGGACAGAGCCTTTTGGAGGGACGTTCCGTTACAAGGTGAAATTTAGAAATATAACTCTTGGAGGGTGAGGAGGATGTAGCCATATGTATTAAAGATATATGACCCTCAAAGGGTGGCCCTCAAAGAGGATGTAGTCAAATATACTTTAGAAATTTCACTCAAGGAGAGGCAGAGAAGACATCAGGTGTATCATAGAAATATGGCCCTCGGAGGGTGGCAGAGAGGGCTCATTCTGGTGTATTTTAAAAGATATGGCCCTTCGGAGGCAGCAGAGAATACGTAGTCAGGTGTGCTATAGAAATATGAACCTTGGGGGCAGGGGCAAAAGTGACTTAATCAGGTGTATTATAGAATTTTGACCCTTGGCAGGTGGCAGACAAAACATAATCAGGTGTGTTATAGAAATATGACCCTTGGGGGGCCACAGAGAGAACATAGACTGGTGTAATATTAAAATATGACCCTTGTAGGGAGTTAGGAAGACCCTCAGGGGGTAGCAGAGAGGACTTAGTCAGGTGTATTATGGCATGCGGCAGAGAAAAAGTAGTCAGGTGTATCATGGAAATGTACCCGGGGGGGGGGGGGGTGGAGAGGAGAACATAGTCAGATGTGTTATAGAAATATGACCCTTGGGAAACGGGGTTGGGTGGTCTGCCAGAGGAGATATAGTCAGATGTATTATAGAACTCTAACCCTTGGGGGGTGGCAGAGAGAACGTTGTCAGGTGTATTATAGAAACATGACCGTTGGGGGCAACAGAGAGAATATACTGTAGGTGAATTACAGAATTATGACCTGGGGGGGTGGTGTGGCAGAGGGGAATTAGGTGTTTTAGAGGTATATGACCCTCGGGGGCAGAGAGGAGGATGTTTGCACCTGTGTTATAGAAATATGACTCTTGTGAGGCGGCATAGAATACAGGTACTCTATGTACAGGTGTATTTTAGAAATATGACCCTCAGGGAGGACACAGAGAGAACATAGGTGTATCATAGAAATGTGACCATTTGGAGGGTAAAGTCAGAGAGGACTTAGGCTCCATTCACACTAGCGCGTTTTTTGATGCATTTTGCAGAAATGCATGGGAATTTTTTAACATGGGTTCCTATGGAACATGTTCACATCAATGCCTTTTTGTACCTCTGCATTTTTGGAAAGGGTCAGGGACTTTTTTTCATGCAAAATGCAGCGTTTTGCATGTAATAGAATTCAATGGACCAGCATCAAAAACGCAAGTGCAGCCTTTTTGCAGCGTTTTTGGCTTTTTTTTTAAGATATACAGTATACAGTCTAAAAAACCTGTAAAAAAACAAAAAAAAAAACACAAAACGCTGCAAAAACGCCGCAAAAACACTACAAAAACGCTGCTCAACAACGTGGCAAGCATCACAAAAAAAAACTCCAAAAACGCTCAAAAGCAACATTCATAGATGTGAATCAAGCCTTAGTCAAGTGTATTATAGAAATAAGAACCTTGGGGGTGGCAAAATGACTATGTCAGGTTTATTATATAATTCTAAACCTCTGGCAGCAGCAAAAAAAATTATTTACCTGAAGGTCTCATCTTTCTCCTCCTATCCGCTGGCAAAAAGGTTTAAAATCTGCGATCAATCACCATCAGTGGCCTTGATTATCACTTCCCATCATGCCTGCTGTTCATATCTCTGTTCATCATCTGCTTTAGAAATAATAAAAGATACACTGTGTGAAGTCTTAATAGGCCTCATTCACACAGGTGTACTTAAAGCAATATTGAACCCAAAAGCAAACATTTATATTATATTATATATAACATTATATTGCAGCTAACCAATTCTTAGATGTGATGGCTGCATTGGTTTTCTTTTTTAGGACCCTTTCACACTGAGGCGGGGGCGGCGTCAGCGGTAAAGCGCCGCTATTGTAAGCCGCGCTTTACCGTCGGTATTCGGCCGCTAGCGGGGGCGGTTTTACCCCCGCTAGCGGGCGAGAAACGGTTAAAAACCACCGTAAAGCGCCTCTACCGAGGCGCTTTGCCGGCGGTATAGCCGCGCCGTCACATTGATTTCAATGGGCAGGAGCGGTATATACTCCTTCACCGCTCCGAAGATGCTGCTAGCAGGACTTTTTTTTACCGTCCTGCTAGCGCACCGCTCCAGTGTGAAAGCCCTCGGGGCTTTCACACTGGAATCAAAGCAGCGGCACTTTCGGGTCGGTTTGCAGGCGCTATTATTAGTGCAATAGCGCCTGCACACAGCCCCAGTGTGAAAGGACCCTTAGGCTTCCTTTCTTCTATTTTCATCTGGTGATCTAGCCAGTAAGTCTGTTATTTTTCAAAAGAACAAGCTCTCTTCCAGATATATCAGCTTACAGGAATGAGACATACCATTTGCCACTTACAGGGGCGCTTACAATTATCAGGTTTTATTAAAACCTTTATCCCAAAAGGAAAAAAACAGTTTGCTGTAACTGATTATAAAAGTGTGAGCTGGAGCTTGGCTTCAATTTGTTAGTATATCTAAATCTGCTAGTACTACCCTCCCCCAGACTGAAAATGCTGCTGTGCCCCCTGTGCTCCTTCATCCAGGGTGGGGTCACTAATACAGGAGGTGTGTTATTGCCCAGGTCACCTGGTGAAAACAGAAAGGATAAATAGCCTAAAAAAAGAAAATAAATGCAGCCACCACATCTAAGGATTGGTAAACTGCAATATATTCCATTTTTGGTTTTGGGTATAATACCACTTTAAGCATACACCTGTGTGAGGGCTGTGTTTTATCCTCCACATGTTCTGACTACATAGCACAACACTGCCTATGACACCATCCTGGACAGAAATGAGTCATTACACACAATGTAATTCAAACTCTGTACGGCCCCCATCCCCTAACTGGTGCACTGATCACAGCTCTTATCACTAGATGTAAAGTGAGTTAGGCCCCATACACACAACTAGATTTTCTGCAAATTTTTGTATTCAGATTTACCAAAACCTTGTAGTTCAAGGGCCTGCCTGATTGCCTACAAATTGAAACTCTTAAGGTTTGACCTCATAATATGTGGTTTTGGTAAATCTGCAGACAAAAATCTGCAGAAAATCTAATAGTGTGTATGGGGCTTAATTCAGTACAGGCACCACTGCACCTCATTAAAACAAAATTGCCATTTAAAGAAGTCCACCCAAAGCTTGTTTGGCTGGGCTTCTCCTATGGATCACAGGAGTGGAATTTGTTTTGCACTTCTGTGACCCCTTTTCAGCAGAGAGCAGATTGATGTCCGCTCTGTGCTGACGTCACAGAAATCAGTCCAGGCACTGCGTCATCCCAACAATGGAAGACTGAATCCGCCAGGTGCCTGGACTGATACTGGTCTTGGTGAGCCGCTGAGAGACTGAGATGGCCGCTCCCCGCCCCTCCACAGTGCAGCGCTCCAGTGAGCGAGGGGGAGCAGAGCAGAGAGCTGCTGATTGACAGTCAGCAGCTCTCTGCCCGGGGAGCTGTGAGAATCAAGCCATTGGCCATGATTGATCGCTCGGTTCTCTGTGCAGAGGCGCCGGGGGACGTAAAAAACTGGAAAAAAAAACAACAACCCATAGTTCTCTTTTAAACTAGAGGCAAAACCTTTTTTTTGTTTTGAAAGGGGGGGTAAAACCCCCGTCGCAGTGGCGGTTGGTGCTCAAAATTTTTGGGGGGGCGCAAACAAACTGAAAAATTCTGAAAAAAACCCCATCAATTGCGGCCTCACTGTGCCATCAAACGCAGCCACTGTGCCCATCAAATGCAGCCACTGTGCCATCAAACGCAGCCACTGTGCCCATCAAAATGTAGCCACTGCGCCCATCAAAATGCAACCACTGTGCCCATCAATTGCCGCCACTGTACCATCAAACACAGCCACTGTGCCAAATGCAGCCACTGTGCCTATAAATTGCTGCCACTGTGCCAAACGCAGCCACTGTGCCTATCTTATGCAGCCACTGTGCCCATCAAATGCAGCCACTGTGCCATCGAACGCAGCCACTGTGCCCATCAAACACAGCCACTGTGCCATCAAACGCAGCCACTGTGCCCATCAATTGCCGCCACTGTACCATCAAACACAGCCACTGTGCCAAACGCAGCCAATGTGCCCATATATTGCTGCCACTGTGCCAATTGCAGCCACTGTGCCCATCTAATGCAGCCTCATATGCAACTATATGTGCACAGGCATGTTTTTTCAAAATGTAAAATTTCTATAAGTTAAAAAAAAAAGGAAATAAAAAAAAAAAAAACACATGCACAAGTAAGCTCATACAGCAAAGCAACCCTTACTGCTCATATTTAGCACTGCCTGTGTGTGACAGTCACTGTGTATAAAAATCTCCTCCTTGATTACTGCTGTTTGCCCATGGAACAAAACTAGTACAATCATGTGTAGTCAGGTTGAGCTATAATCAATCCCTTTCTCCAGAGCTCTTTATTTACATTTATCTTTCTTCAACCACACAATCCCTTTTTATATACAGTACATATACCAGTCTCTGATTCTACCTGCACATACTGTCCTCTGTATGATGTGTCAGTTCGCTCCTCACCCTCCAACACACTTCAATAGGCAGCTCCTCTATCCCCCTACTAGTGTACACTCACTCTGCTTCCTTGTCTGAGTCACGTGGTGTGCACATCAATCCCAGCATGCTCCGCTTCTCTCCTCTCCTGCCTCATCCTCCCTTAAACAAAGCAGCTCCCGCCCGTAGAATACTAGGGGCGGAAGCCAATCAGCGATTTGGATTGCGCCGCAAGGCGGGTTAAAAGCCCGCAAATGAAGCGCCACATCTGCAATCTTGTGATTGCATTGATGTGGTGCTTTCCATAGTGCTCTGTGTCCGGCGCTCATACTTATTGGATAGATTTACGCTCTCTTTCTGCCCCATAACCACGTAAAGAAGTGACACCAGAACTAATGTCCCCCACAAAAGAATTCCCCTCTAATCCTGTTCTGGTGACCACCCAAAATTTAGGATTTTCTTTCACTTTCGGTGACAATGGTATTTAGGACAAATAGGGGAGTGAATATCCCTAACGGGGCACAGCAATTAAAATCTGACAGGTGTTCTAATCCCTCACCACTCAAAACCAAGAAAATTTTTTGCCTTTTATCGATACTTCAAAGTAAAGCTTCTGTTTGCTTTATACATGGTTGAAGTTCTACCATATTCATGAGAACACATGATCCAAAAATTAGGGTGGCTTCACACTGCCCTGATGTGCTTTAGCTAAAGTGCAGCTAACCCATGGTTTTCATGTGAGTTACTTGCACTTTCCTATAGACCTCAATTACTGTATGTCCCACAGTTGTGGTGCGCTTTCTAGCTGTGTGAAGCCGCCCCTACCTTTTTAAAGTAGTATTCAAGCTAATACAAACAAATAGCACACCAACTTAGGTATGAATCTCGTCTAGTTCAGCAGAAACTGGCCGGTATTCGAATCATTTATGGGCAGGCTGAATGTACCAAGTTGATTGATCAACTTGGGTACAACCAGCCTGCTGAGATGTACCTGCGATTATCGCTAGCGGCTGCTATAGCCGCTAGCAATAATCACTGTCTTCTCCCGGCACTGACGGCTTCCCCCGCCGTGAAAAGACAATGGTTACTCAGGAGGGATTCCCGTATCAACACTGTCTGTGTTGATGGGCGAATCAAGCAAAATTCTTTCCAGCAACCAAAGAGATTTGCTCCGTGTATGGTCAGCCTAACACACTGTAATGTTAATGTTGTCAATTAAATAAAGCTGTAAGGAGAAACAAGATGTGTTACACACCAGGGAGCTTTTGTTATCGTTATCAGCAGCCTCTTATGAAATGCAGGTGCAAATTGTGGACATATTTGCATAGACCCGCCCACTAGGCCCTTTTTTTTGGTTAGTGAATACTTGGTTTGCATAGGTTCTACAGTGAATTATTACAGGTCTGTAAGCAATCACAGACCTGTAATTAGCAAAATCAGTGACAAACATTACCTTACCTTTCTGAGCTCACTGTTCAACTGCCACCCATCACTGGGCTAAAGTGTCTTCTTCAGATTTATAGCAGAGAAACAAAATCCTACACAAAGTGCATCCTTTTCTTCTTTGGGAGGGGTCGGATGAATTGATCAATTTATGAAAGGAACTATTTCAGGGCTCATCCAGGACTGAGACGGTTCATTCTGGTTTGCCGTCTGCCACCAGTCTCTTCGGACCCCGAAGGCAGCAAATACTGATGTGGGAAAGACAGGAAAGAGAAAATACCAGAAACTATTAAATTCCTTTTCTCATTTTCTGCTGATAAGAGATGAGGGAAATTCAAATTTCTACAAATTTTCATGTTTCATGCCTGGCAAATTGGTTTGTGAAGGTCGCAGTGAAATAAAAATATTGTAATTCTGAATTTTCTGTTGGTCTCGATGACGTTTTACACTCCAATAGATCGTCCTCCCCAAGCCCTCACTAAGCAGTTTGTGGTGGAGTCCAGTGCTAAGACAATTAGTGCATCATATTGGTATTCCCCATGAGGTAAAACAACACGAAGTGGAAATACTGATCCCAAAATAAAATCCCAGAATCACAGAAACTATGGAGTGGATTTACTAAAAGGCAAATAGACTGCGCACTTTGCAAAGTGCAGTTGCACTCTGCAAGAGCAGTTGCTCCAGAGCTTAGTAAATGACCAGAAGCTCTGCTGACGTCCATCATCCAATCATGCTGGACAGGTGATGTTTCTTTAAGCTCCCTGCAGGCTGCAGTGCAATCTGGGAGTTGTAGTCTCTGCACAGCACAGGCACCAGAAGGATAAGTCTTTTGTCTGTGCTGTGAAAAACTACAACTCCCGCCTCCATGCACTAGGGGGGACAGGCTAAGAGGACGGCGCCGCGGCGGTGGAGCATGCTATTGGAGGATGCAGCCTGAGCCGAGAGCCATCCGCGGAGGCTCAGAGTCATCAGCTCACACAGGCGGCGCCGGCGTCAGTCGTGCAGCGCTCGGCTCGCTCACCCCACTGGCTTGCATGTTCACAACACGGTCACGTCACGGGGGTTATTTCCTTGCACTCCCGAGTCCCATCTTGTCAGGCAAATTAGGCAGCCGCGGCCCGCGAGGCCCTTGTGGGGGCGAGGCCTAAGGCAATCACCTAATTTGCCTAATTAAAGAGCCGCTTCTGCTGAGAGATAGCATGACAGAGAACAGAAAGACACAATGGGGTGGATTTACTAAAGGCAAATAGACTAGCAGTTGCTCCAGAGCTTAGTAAATGAGAAGAAGCTCTGCTGACTTCCATCATCCAATTATGTGCAAGCAAAAATGCTGTTTTTTTTTCCTTGCACATGCTTGGGTATTCTTTGCAAAGTGAAGGTTTACCTCATTTATTAAGCTCTGGAGCAACTGCACTTGCAGAGGGCAACTGCAACTTTGCAAAGTGCATAGTCTATTTGCCTTTTGTAAATCAATCCCTAGATGTCACATGTGTGTGCACAACTTCAATCCTTTCTACTACATCTCCCAACAAAAATATACCTACAAAACCGTTTTATGAATCCATCTAAAATATAGAATAATCATTTTAAAAGGACTTCAGTTTCCAAAATGGAAGTTTGGACTAAGGTGGACCTGTACTATAGAAGGACACAAAGGTTAGTCACCAGTACTGCCGATAGTCTCTCTCCAGTTGATCTTTTTCCCATTACTAACTTACCATGCTTTGTTCTTCACTGCATCTCTGTGTGGAGGAGGCCATCTTGACAAAGGCATGGCTTTGCTTCATGTAAAGCCTCCAGGAAGGAGATTAATGAGCGGCACAGTAGTGACATCACCTAATCCTATTCCAAATTTCCTGAGAATCAGAGGAGCAGTGCCTTAGGTTTCACACTGCAGATACATAGCTATGAGGCTGTAGACACAGGAGAGCCCAGGCACCCTCACTAGGAAGTGCTCTGCTATTTTTCAGGAGGAATTCAAGACAAAAAGTAGTTTTTTTTTCAGCACACTGCTTAGGCACAATTGAGAAAAAAAAAATATCTGGGAGTGCTACATTACTTGGCATGCATGCCTAGTGTGACTCCGCCACTTCTCTTCTCTCCCGTTCGACTGTTATGGTAAGTACAGGATGCTAAAAGCTCCTTAATTCTCCATCTCTCCTCTCACAGTTCTCTAACAACCACTAGGTAGCAGCCGAAAAAACTCATAATAACTTATAATTGACTGTAATTATATATTTTTTTCTATTGCCTGACCTCAGCCAATAAAAAAGAACTAAACAAACAGGAGTGATGTCATTAGAGTACATACTTACATAGTCAGTCACGTTGAAATAAAGACATCAGTCCTTCCAGTTCAACCTGTGGTGTGTGCATGTGTTTATGCCAACAGTACATCGTATATCCCTGTATGTTGCGATCGTTAAGATCTAATAGTTTTTTTGAAACTATGGACACTCCCTGCTGATACCACTGCTTGTGGAAGAAAATTCCACATCCTTACCACTCTAACAGTAAAGAACCTTCTACGCAGTTTAAGGTTAAACCGCTTCTCTTCCAATTTCAGTGAATGGCCGTCTGTCTTTTTAAACTCCATTTCTGGTAAGGTTTTTGTATCCTGTGCAAAAGTTACTGAGATTGAGCTGTTTATCCCATCCTCTATATTGTTTATGAATAAATTAAACAGAATTGGTCCCAGGACAGATCCTTGGGGGACCCCACTGCCCCATCATATCTGGGCAGACAGACAGGAAATCATGCTTTTAAAGGTAAAGTCCATTTTTACACAGCGGACTGACAGTGGGTCCCTTTAATATAAAAAATATATCTGTTTCTTTAACGATTACATCTTGCATGGAATGATATAATTGTCACTAACCACTTCCCGCCCGCCACATAACAATATGACTTTAGCAAAGCGGTTGTGTTATCCTGATCGAACATCTTATGACATGATCAGGATAACCCGCGATCGCGCGCCCCCTCAGTCTGACACACCGCATCTCCAATCTGGGTAAAGAGCCTCTGACGGAGGGTCTTTACCACATGATCAGCTGTGTCCAATTACAGCTGATCACGGTGTAAACAGGAAAAGCCATGTATCGGCTTTTCCTCACTCGCGTCTGACAGACGTGAATAGAGGAGAGCCGATCGGCGGCTCTCCTGACAAGGGAGTCTGCACTGATTATCAGACCCCCCCCCCCGAGGATGCTCACATAAGACCACCAGGGATGCTGATCATGGATGCCCACCCAGTGCCACCAGAGATGCCACCCAGGACCACCAGGGTTGCCAAATAAGTGCCCGTTGTAGATGCCAATCAGTGCCCAGCAATAAAGCCTGCCAGTGCCTCCTCATCAGTGCTGCCTATCAGAGCCATCTATCAGTGCCACCTATCAGTGGCCATCAGTGCAGCCTATCAGTGCCCATCAGTGTCGCTTATCAGTGCCACCTAACAGTGCCCATCAGTGCTGCATATCAGTGCAGCCTTATAAGCGCCCATCAGTTTGTTTGGGTACAGTGTAGCATGACTGTGCAATTGTCACTCAAAGTGTGACAGCGCTGAAAGCTGAAAATTAGTCTGGATAGGAAGGGGGGAAAGTGCCTGGTATTGAAGTGGTTAATATACATTTATACAGTTCTGGCATATTCTATAACGTTCTATAGAGAATGCTGAGCCGGTGCACCAAAAAGCTTACACTCTAATGTCCCTCCACAGTCACACATTAATTTTATTATACATTTATATAGCTCCGGCATAATTTATAGTGCTGTACAGGAACACCGAACCAGTCACATCAGTATCAACATGAAAGGAGCCTAAATTGTAATGTCTCCACCACAGTAACACTCTATTATTACACATTTAAATAGCTCTGAAATATTCAGCAGCACTGTACAGAGAAAACTGAGCCATTCACACCACTATCTAAACCAGAGGAGCTTACACTCTAATGTCCCCCACATTATTATTAGTAAGAGGTCGCAGTGGGCGGACACACATTCAGCCCCTCCCATGCTGACACATTCTCAGTACATTTCTGGCCCTGTGTAAATCACGACATTCAATTTTCTTCAATTAACAGATAAGAGGAAATTGAAGGGCAGACGCGCCTGTGAGAGGGTTCTCTGGTCAATGTGCCTCCAACAAACTAATTATTTCAAAACCAAGAAAATCCATTTGCTGTGCTGCAGATGGGGAAATAAAAAACAGACAAAATGTTTCAGCTAATAATGACAGTAATTAATGATATTTTTCACAGAATTAGCAGTGTATGTTAAGCACAACGAAATTCAGTTTCATCATATACAGTATATTTTAACATTTATTTGCTTTGCTTTTTTTTCTTCCTTGAGGCTACATTTACATTAGCCTGCACAGCAAAACGCAGCATTTTACTCTGCAGAATAATGCAAGAGCGACTCTGGCCAAGAGCAGTGCCATGCACGTTTCATTCATGTCACTGCACAGGAGCGAGGTGTGTTGCGCTGCTGTGTGGTGACACGTGGTGCCATCCAGTGCAGTACGGAAAAATGCAGACATGCGGTGTGCACAGCACAAATAGAAAACAATCGTTTTCTATGTGCCCTAGCGGTGACCCGAGTTTATCCAGTGCGTAAAAACACAGGTTGCCTCAAATAGTGTGACGGAGCCATGAACGTTTTTCCTAACACTTAGGGCTAGTTTACGCCACACGCAGCTAGGTGCATTTTTAAAATGCATATGCTAAAAAAATGAATGTATTCCAATGAGCCTTGTTTACACCATTGCAGTGCTTTCATGTGCATTCCAAAAACACACAGTGCGCTGCCTTTATCCGCACCAGAACGTAGCACAAATGCGCATGAACACATGCAAATGAGAATTAATGTAGGCAAATGCGTGTAAATGCAACTTACTGAAGAAAATACATTTAAATAAATGATTTTTTCCCCCCAAAAAACGCACTGCAAACATACTGCCAATGCATTAAAAACACACAAATGCCCATGCAGAAACACACAGTGAATGCAGAGATTGTGGTGTAAATGAGCCCATAATTATCCACTTAGCAACCGCACACCGGCAATGTACTGCAGGCGAGCAGCCGCTGTACGCAAAGCGACGTACCTCTACGTCGCTGCCTACTTCCGGGTTTTGGGAGCGCGCATGTGCACGCCCCCCGCCAGTACCCGCTGCGACTGTACACAGTGGGAGCCTGTCAGCAAATGTGTTGACATTGAACACAGAGCTCTGTACACAGGGAACAATCTCTGTGTTTCTCATCCCTTCAGAGCAGGGATGAGAAACGTAAGCCTCGTACACGCGATTGGATTGTTGGACAACAAACCGTGGACTTTTGTCCGAAGGGCGTTGGTCCAAACATGTCTTGGATACACACGGCACACAATTGTTGGCCAACAATCACAAACGTAGTGACGTACTACATGTTTTTAGCTCTTTAGCGCCACCCTTTGGGCTCCTTCTGCTAATTTCGTGTTAGTAGAAAATTGGTGAGTGTTGATTTGCGCTTTTCTTTTCGCACCTTTCAGTTTGCGCTTTTCATTTCGTGCTTTTCAGTTAGTTTCTGAACGGCTGTTCGTCAACCAGACATGTTGCGGAATCGGAGGAGATAACATGTTATTTATTATTGGCCTTGGAGTTATTGCTTTGACATTAATTTTTTGGTTGAATATTGATTTGATTTGGTATATTTTCTATATTTTTGGATGCATAGAATGCACTTTTTGGTTAAAGTGGTGTTCCGGCCGAAATTATACTTTTTTTAAAAAAATACCCATATAATACACAAGCTTAATGTATTCTAGTAAAGTTAGTCTGTAAACTAGGGTCTGTTTTGTTAGTTTATAGCAGTAGTTTGTTATTTTATAAACTTACAGCAGGCCGTGGCCATCTTAAGTGTGGGCATCTAAAGCCAGACTGTATTTCTTCCTGGATCTCATCCTTGCAGATCTCGCACATGCTCAGTGAAGCACAAGCAATGTAATAGGTTTCAGGTCAGGTTTCCATAGCAACGGCAGTTTCAGAGGAAGTTGCCGCCCCTTCCCAGAAGGCATTGCAAACAGGAAATGATGCGATGGGCCGCGGCCAGGGAGGAGGAAGTGAAAAATGAACACAGCAGATATACAGTAGGTGCAGAGAAAAAAAATAAAAAAATATCCAATTTGTTTACAGTGCACAGTTTAGTGAGGGATGCTGAAGAGTTGTAAAAGTGGGTGGAACTCCACTTTAAGTTCTATTGGCAGATAGCATGTCTAATTTTATTTGTTTTCTTTTTTAATGCACAATAAAAAATTGTGGAGAATAATACTTGGCTGTGTGTTTTACTTCAAATGACAGTTTGGGAGTAGGCAGTTACATTTTATAAAATACAATGTAAAATGACAAGGGACACCAACATCTTTGAAATCTTTGATCTTAAAAACTACGGGATAATGGTGTTGTGGTAACTTGCCCAAATAGAAAAAAAAAACATAATATTATTCTTGATATCACTAGAAAGAAAAAGCCTTTGAAAATTCGCTTGCAAGAACTCCATCAGTATCACCAGCAAAGCAGCTTCATTATTATCCCATTAAAAAAGAAGAGAATGAGCGCTGCATTTAGAGATTTCATCATTTGCCGCGTCACGAATGTTAATTCTCCATTACGAACGCTAGTTTACAAGACTGACCGCTTCTGGCTTGTCCTTGCTTCCAAGTATGCGTGTTTGTACTTTGGACTTTTGTCCGATGGACTTGTGTACACACGCTCAGAAAATCTGACAACAGACATTTGTCTGCGGAAAATTTTAAAACCTGCTAGCCAACATTTGTTCACAGAAAATCCGACAACAATTGTCCGATGGAATGTACACGCAGTCAGAATTTCCGCCAACAGACTGTCATCACACATTTCCCGTTGGAAAATCAGATTGGCTGTACGAGGCTTTAGAGATCAGTTTGTAAAAGCATCAAACTGCACACACATTACACATAGTTAGGCACATATTTAACCCCTTAATGGGGTTAAATCACCCTAAATGTTAACCCCTTCCCTGCCAGTGTTATTAGTACTGTGACAGAGTATAGTATTATCAGTCATCACTGTATTAATATCACTGGTGATGTCAGTGACAGTTAGTCAGTCCCCCCAGCGCCAGTTAGTGTAAGATCACCACCTCACTATCGCAGTACCATAAGTCGTTGAAAGGCGCCATTTGTAGCATAAAAAAATAAAGATTCCAGTATACTGTATATACTCCATAGTTTGTAGACGCTACAACTTTCATGCAAACCAATCAATATAAATTTATTAGGATTTTTTTTTAATCAAAAAATCAAAAACACGTAGCAGAATATAGTTTGGCCAACATTTATGAAGAAATCTAAATCTTTTACATTTTTTATTGGATATGTTTTATTGCAGAAAGTATAAAATAATATATTTTTTTTTTACATTTTTGGTATTTTTTCATTTATATCGCAAAAAATAAAAAACCCAGCGGTAATCAAATACCACCAAAAGAAAGCACTACTTGTTTGATAAAAAATGATACATTTTGTTTAGGTAAAACTAGCCAAACTAGTGCAGTGCCGAATAGCAAAAAATTGCCTGGTCATGAAGGGGGCAAAATTTTCCGGAGCTGAAGTGGTTATAGATGGAGTCTATCAGTGGCATTAAATATTATTTGTTATATGTTACACCAGGGATAGGCAACCCCCAACACTGGTGCCGCAAGCGGCACACGAAGACTCTTTTGCTGGCACTCTACTCCCTCCCCATCAGCAGAGCAGTGCAGGAAAGTATCAGTGGGACACTAATGCATTCCAATTTCAGAATTCCCCCACGCCGCACCTGCACTGAAGGGGAGGCACTGTGCCCCCACACATTGTAAAAGATGGGAAACATTTTTTCTCTAACCTTGCTGTAGCTGCGATCATCAGCTTTTGTGAGGAGAAGGAGGACTGTCATTGGCCACTGCTAACTAAAGCCAATCACAGTCCTGCTAGCCTCATCCACCATCTGGAGGAAGATGACTCGCTTGGTTGCCACTACCAATCTCAGAAAGAAGGGATTTCACTGTGATTGAGAAAACCACAATCAGGTGACAGTTTGTGGAATTACTGTTGAGCTTCTGGGAACTTTGATGAAATTATTCCTGAACCTTTGTGCCACTTACTACTGAACCTCTGCATTCTGTGTCCATTTACACCAAAGCCAGTATTCAGAGCAATGAAAATCACACCCAACTTTTCCTGTGGCGCAGAGCGCCGCACTTTTTCTCAGCTGTTGGGGCCCAACTTATGATCCCGCACACAGGCCCACTGCTTTCAGAAAATGCCCCTGACCTGAGCTCATCATTGCGCATCTATTCCAGATGCTTGTATGTGACATCACATACAAGCACGTGGGCCAGGTGAGCAGGGGGGGGTGGTCAGTGTTGGGCCAGATGAGCAGGGGGTTCAGCGGGGGAATAGAAAAGCAGGGGGGTACAGTGATGGGGCAGATGAGCAGGGGGGGTTGAATGTTGGGCCAAATGAGAAGGGGGTTATAGTGGCGGGAAAGATAAGCAGGGGGGTTCAGTGTTGGGGCAGAGGAGAAAGGAGGTACATTGGAGGGACAGATGAGCAAGGGGTTACAGCGGTGAGGCAGAGGAGCAGGGGGGTGGAAAGGAGAAAGGAGGTACATCGATGGAACACATGACCAGGGGGTTGGAGTGGTGGGGCAGAAGAGCATGGGGGTACGGCGGTGGAGCAGATGTACAGGGAGGTACAGTGGTGGGACAGAAGAGCAGGGGGTACAGAGGTGGGGCAGATGTGCAGGGTAGTACAGTGGTGGGGTAGATGTGCAGGGGGTTACAGCGGTGGGGCAGATGAGCAGGGGGTTACAGTGGTGAAACAGATTTGCGGGGGAACAGTGATTTGAGGTGTGATGGTGCATGAATTGGGGCTGATCTGAGGTGTGGAGTTGCATGAATTGGAGCTGATCTGAGGCATGAGAGTGCAGGATGCAGGATAATTTCTCACTACTAAAGTAGTTTACAGCATTTACTTTATAAAAAATCCTTTTCGTGATTGAGAGTGTGAAGTTGACATTTTTTTGTTATAAAATCGGCAAACTCAGTATCTTTGAAAACATTTTTTGGCACACTGTGCTCAAAAGGTTGCCTACCCCTGTGTTACACTCTAGAAACTATTTAGCATAATTATAGGCTTTCCAGAAGTTCTATTCTGCTGATTGGCAGAGTGGAGTAGCGATGTCAGCTGGAAAAGAGCAGACCCTGCAGAGGAGGGGAAAGCTGGGGAGCAGGGGTACTATCAGACTACAGAGAAGACTTGCATGGCCATAGGGAGATGGAAACTGAGAAGAATGAGGGGAGACCTGTGCTGTAATGATTGAACCTGTATTTCAGTGCCCATTTATTACCCACATATCATGGTAAAGAGCAAAGCGAGGGGGATTATTACGGTGCCATCAACAACTCAATACACAACATATATACACCCTGTTCCAAATTATTATGCCAATGATATTTTTCTCATTTACCTAAATAATTGATGTAAACAGTTGGCATAATTCTCATGTTATCAACTATTAAGAGTACAATTCAAATTTTATTGAACAAACCTCCTAATGATAACAGTTTTTTTTCTAAATAAAAAACGTACAATGCACTGTTCCAAGTTATTACGCACAGTAGTTTCAAAACACTTTATAGGTTGTAAAGAACTGAAAATTGTCATTTATTGTGTTTGCAGCATTTACTGAAATCAAAAGCTATGTCGATCAAACTTTGAACAACATTTTAACTTTTTAAATATTTTAACAGGTCACGTTACATTTTAACATAGGACCCCTTATTTGATAGCAGCTTCACAAGTCTTGCATCCATTGAATTTGTGAGTTTTTAGACAGTTTCTGCTTGAATTTGTTTGCAAGATGTCAGAATAGCCTCCCAGAGCTGCTGTTTGGATGTAAACTGCCTCCCACCTTCATAGATCTTTTGCTTGAGGATGCTCCAAAGGATTGAGGTCAGGGGAGGGTGGAGGCCACACCATGACTTTCTTTCCTTTTATCCCCATAGCAGCCATTGATGCAGAGGTATTCTTTGCAGCATGAGATGGTGCATTGTCATGCATGAAGATGATTTTATTACAGAAAGCATAGTTCCTCCTTCTGTACCAGGGAAGTGGTCAGTCAGGAACGCTACATACTTTGCAGAGGTCATCTTTACACCTTCTGAGACCCTAAAGGGGCCGACCAGCTCTCTTCCCATGACTCCGGCCCAAAACATGACTCCACCGCTGCCTTGCTGACGTCGCAGCCTTGTTGGAACAGGGTGGCCGTCCACCAACCATCCACTACTCCATCCATCTGGACCATCCATTGTTGCACGGCACTCATCAGTGAACAGGACTGTTTGAAAATTAGTATTTTTCTGCCCAATGCAGTCATTTTTGCTTGTGAGCGTTGGTTAGTGGTGGCCGAATGGAAGGTTTATGCACAGTTGCAAGACTCTGGAGGACTCTACACCTTGATGTCCGTGGGACTCCAGAGGCACCAGCAGCTTCAAATATCTGTTTGCTGCTATGTAATGGTGTTTTAGCAGCTGCGCTCTTGATCCGATGCATGGATCTGGCAGAAATCTTCCTGAATATGCCTTTATCTGCACGAAACCCGTCAAACTCTGAATCAGCCACAAATCTCTTAATAGTTCGATGATCACGCTTACGTTTTTGTTAAATCTAATGTTGTCTAATCTAATGAAGTCTAATGTTTTCATACCTCGTCCAAGGCATTGAACTATTTCACTCTTTTCGGCAGCAGAGATTTCCTTTTTCTTCCCCATATTGCTTGAAAATGGTGCTCTGCTTAATAATGTGGAACACCCTCCTTAAGGCTGGGTTCACACTGGTGCGACACAGCCGTCCTACTTTGGATCCGACTTTGCCCTGCGACATGAAGCCGGCATGTGTCCGACTTTCAATGAACGGGGATCCGACTTGGATCCCCGCCAATGCCCGGCATTGTTTGGTATGAATCTTTAGGGGGAACTCCGCGCCAAATTTTAAATAAAAATCCGGCATGGGTTCCCCCTCCAGGAGCATACCAGGCCCTTGGGTCTGGTATGGACCTTGAAGGGAACCCCCTACGCCGAAAAAACGGCGTGGGGGGTCGCCCCCAATTCATACCAGACCCTTATCCGAGCACGCAGCCCGGCCGGACAGGAATGGGGGTGGGGACGAGCGAGCGCCCCCCTCCCTCCTGAACCGTACCAGGCCGCATGCCCTCAACATGGGGGGGTGCTTTGGGGCATGGGGGACGCAGTGTGGCCCCCCACCCCAAAGCACCTTGTCCCCATGTTGATGAGGACAAGGGCCTCTTCCCGACAACCCTGGCCGTTGGTTGTCGGGGTCTGCGGGCGGGGACTTATCGGAATCCGGGAGCCCCCTTTAATAAGGGGGCCCCCAGATCCCGGCCCCCCACCCTATGTGAATGAGTATGGGGTACAGCGTACCCCTACCCATTCACCTAGGAAAAAAGTGTCAATTTAAAAAAAAACACTACACAGATTTTTGAAGCATTTTATTCGACAGCTCCGGGGGTCTTCTTCCGACTTCGGGGGTCTCTCCGGTTCTTCTCCACGCTCTCCGGATCTTCTGCCGGGCTCCTCCGCTCTCTTCTGCTCTTTTGCCGCTCTTTTGCTAAAGCGGAGGAGCCTGGTCTTCAATCTTCAATCTTCTGCCTTCTGCCCTCTTCTCCTGATGTTGACACGACGCTCTCTCCGGCTAGAATGCTCTCTGTGCGCTCTGCTCTGACTTATATAGGCGGTGACCCCGCCCCCTTAAGCCGTCACAGTCCCTGGGCATGCTGGGACTATGACGGCATAAGGGGGCGTGGTCATCGGGTGATGACCACGCCCCCTAAATCGTCACAGTCCCAGCATGCCCAGGGACTGTGACGGCTTAAGGGGGCGGGGTCACCGCCTATATAAATCAGAGCAGAGCGCACAGAGAGCATTCTAGCCCCAGAGAGCGTCGTGTCAACATCAGGAGAAGAGGGCAGAAGGCAGAAGATTGAAGATTGAAGACCAGGCTCCTCCGCTTTAGCAAAAGAGCGGCAAAAGAGCAGAAGAGAGCGGAGGAGCCCGGCAGAAGATCCGGAGAGCGTGGAGAAGAACCGGAGAGACCCCCGAAGAGAAGAAGGCAGCAGACCGGGCTCCTCCTCTTTAGCAAAAGAGCGGCAGAAGAGAGAGGAGGAGCCCGGCAGAAGACCCGGAGAGCGCGGAGAAGAACCGGAGAGACCCCCGAAGTCGGAAGAAGACCCCCGGAGCTGTCTAATAAAATGCTTTAAAAATCTGTGTAGTGTTTTTTTTTAAATGACACTTTTTTCCTAGGTGAATGGGTAGGGGTACGCTGTACCCCATACTCATTCACATAGGGTGGGGGGCCAGGATCTGGGGGCCCCCTTATTAAAGGGGGCTCCCGGATTCCGATAAGTCCCCGCCCGCAGACCCCGACAACCAACGGCCAGGGTTGTCGGGAAGAGGCCCTTGTCCTCATCAACATGGGGACAAGGTGCTTTGGGGTGGGGGGCCACACTGTGCCCCCCATGCCCCAAAGCACCCCCCCATGTTGAGGGCATGCGGCCTGGTACGGTCCAGGAGGGGGGGGCCGCCAGCTCGTCCCCACCCCCATTCCTGACCGGCTGGGCTGCGTGCTCGGATAAGGGTCTGGTATGGATTTTAGGGGGGACCCCACGCCGATTTTTTGGCGTAGGGGTTCCCCTTAGATCCATACCAGACCCAAGGGCCTGGTATGCTCTTGGAGGGGGAACCCATGCCGGATTTTTATTTAAAATTTGGCGCGGAGTTCCCCCTCAAGATCATCTGAGCACAAGTCGCGTGCCGAAGTCGGATCATGCAAGACGGCAATCCGACTTTGATCCGACTTCAATGATAGTCAATAGGCTGAAGTAGGATCAAAGTCGGACCAAAGTAGTACAGGGAGCATTTCTAAAGTCGGAACGACTTGTGTCGGACCAGTTAGGACGGCTCCCATAGGGAAACATTACATTTCACACGTCATGCGACATGAGCTCCCAATGTCGGAGCGTTTGTCGGACCAGTGTGAACCCAGCCTTAGTAGTTTTTCCTTTAATTGGGCTCACCTGGCAATCTAATCATCACAGGTGTCCGAGATTATTTTCAGTGATCAAAAGAGCCCTGAGACACAATGCCATCCATGAGTTAAACTGAAAAACAAAATATTTAATCTTTGTGACACTGAAATAGAATTTGCATAATAATTTGGAACATGGTATACAAAGAACGAATGTTGAATTTTATTACAATAGATTAAAAAACATTTATCTATGTATTGCCACATTTGCCTGAGTGTTGCCACAATTTAATCTCTGCGAGTGTGAAACCATATCAGGGATGTTTTTTAGAACCTATTCATTAAAATTCAAACCACAGCAGACATCCCAAAACACCAATGTTTTAGCCACACTCTTAACCGCAAAAGTACTACCTCCATGTGTAGAATCTTACGGTATGGTTCCATGTCGCCTACTCTAAGTGCCGCTGTGCAGGGTATGGCAGGATGCCTATGACACAGCAGGTTCAGGTACTTAAACTAGCTGCATTTAAAAAAATATTTACTGTTTTTGTAATAAACGTATAGCAGCATTAATCAGTGTTTTTTAATATCTACAATACATGAAATTCTCCTTTTAATTTCTCAAAAGTTTGTGAGCAGGGGCTCTGCTCCTCCACTTACCATACCGCCCTCCCAAATACCTGCACAATAACATGGCATCTCAATTTCTTCATTTCATTCTGTCAGCTTCAGCAATATAACTTTTTAAAACAGAATATAAAAAAAAAAAAAAAAAAAGCAACTGCATCTTAAAAGTCAAAAGATCTGATAAAATGACATTGTAGAAAAATACAATCATACCCCTCCCAAGAGAGATGAATTTTTCCTGCGCTTTGTAATCCAGATCTCTGGCCCTCTACAATTTTCAAATCATTGCTTTGCTGACTTTAATAAACACTCCACTGTTATTTTTGATCAGTGAGAAAGTTGCTCTGAAGGTGGTCAGATTATATGGGAAGTGTCAAGAAATGGAGCTCCACGCCTCGGATGGAGGAATGTCGTTTTCAGCTGCATACAGATGTAGCCACAGAATCTCTCTGCAGGAAGTCTACATTACCTGTTCAATCACCAGAATTTTCTATACGTGTCACCCTGTGGAAGCATTCTGACCCCTTGGCTGCAATGAAAAAGTAGAGACTTACTGATTAGAATCTTACTATCGTCATTGCACTTCTAGAATACTGTTTTAGAAGAATATTTCATTTATATTTCAGACTCAAATGGCAGACAGTGGCTAATAATTTGGCGAAAGTGTCCCTAATACTGCCTTAGTAGAATCCAATCATAAGACTTTATTCTGTGTTTTATGGTTCCTACCAAACTTGCTAAAATGTGTTCACAAGCTGTCTTGTTTTGGACACTTTGGTCAAGTGGAAACTATATTCCATATTTAGTGGCAATGCCCAAAATGACCAGATTCTGGATTAGAACCCTCACCTTAATACACATAGTAACCAAAGTAAATATTCCTATGATTCCTGAAATAGCCCTATTCCAAAAACTGAACATTGAAACTTCTAAACACCTAAAAAAATTTATATTGTATATTATTCTGGCAGCTAGAATAGCCATAACTAGATGTTGGAACTAGTCGGTGACTTAGTCACCTATGTTACCAAAAATTGAATTGGATAATGATTAAAGTGATTCTAAAGGTTGATTTTTTTTTTTAATTACAAACATGTTATACTTATCTGCTCTGTGTAATGGTTTTGCACAGAGCAGGCCCGATCTTCTTCTTTTTGGGTCCCCCGCCAGCAGTCCTGGCTCCTCCCCCCTGCTGAGTGCCCCCAATAGCAAACCTCTTGCTATGGGGGCACTCAAGCAGGCTCGCTCCTGAGACATGCACCTGTGAATGGACATTGTCCATTCACACACAGCGCGCAGCTTTGTCCTGCCCTCCGCTCTCTCCTCATTGGCTCACTGATGCCCGGGAGAGCTGCTGCTCTCATTCCCATCGCCGGATCGAGACCGGGCTAAGGAAAATATAGGGAGAGGGCTTGGATGGGAGCTGCACACAGAAGAAACCTTCTGCCTTTAGAACCACTTTAAATGTCAAATATATGTCAAAGAAAAATTTCTAAAACATTAGCAGCGCTAGTGCAAAAAATAGCAAATATTTAAAAATATCAATAAAATTGCTTTAGAGTCCACTTAAACAAAGTATCAAATTGTTATAAAGAAGAATTCCCCTGAATGGACTTTAACGGCACTTACGAAAGGTGATAGGTAGTAGACAAGTGTAACAAGGTATAAAGAGTAAAAGAGTTTTTTATTTGAAAGTAACATATATTAAAAACATTGTGTACATTAAATTCAACGAAACATATTACATAGTCGACAAGTTTATTGTTGTTACCAGACGGTAGGGTTCTTTACAGGGGCTCTTTTCACACCCAACGCGTTTCGGGATAAACAGTGTTTTAGTCCTTCTTCAGGGGTGTAACAGAAAAGAGAAATTCATCTAGAGTAATTAGAGTGTAAGATGATGAGTGAATTACCAAAACATGTAGATATATATGTATTCATCCACTTAAAGTTAGATAATCAACAAATCACTTACATGATATGTTTAGTTGGTTTATTTTAGAAAACTCGAAAATAGAATAGCATTGGGCATTAGTGCTGGTAAAGTTGCTGTCTTTTAAACATCATGGTTCTCACTGGGTATTATCGCTTAACAGTGATATCATTTAAGGGGTATATTATCTCACCTACCCCCGTCCTCTGGTGGAATGGAGAAATAAATGACTCCCCCATTATTCTTGACTACTTGTAACATCTATTTCTGCTTGCTAATAATGGGGATGTCTGTTTCTCTGTTTGTATCTATTACCAATATACCCATATATGAATATAATGTTTAAATATTATGTACGACTTACGTGCACTTGAAATTTTTGAACTTGTTTTTGGTCTATGACATACATGTCTTCAATAGTTTGGGCTTCCATAAATCTACCAGGGATAGAGGAAACCAGCAAACCATGCGTAATTACCCTAGACGCCCTTTAAACCACTTCGGACTATATGATTTGTTCACCCTACTTTGTAGGGGAACACCTTCCGTATGCTCCCTAATTCAGGTTTGCTTGTAATACATAACATGTCCACCCGACTTTTTAATGAAATCTTTAGACATATGGGAACATGTATGGACTTAGACAAATAACATAAAAGTGTTGTATGATTAATGCTGTACGTCACATGAGTTTATTTTGACCTTTTAGACCAAATGCATTACGCATTATACTCATATTTATATATTAATACTACGTATTACTATATGTAATATTTAATTTGCATCAAAAATCATAAGTAGTAGGTAACATATACTCTACTTATTTGAACTTATTAAAATTAATATGTCTTGTAGCAATGTTAGTTCACCTTATCATGTTCATTAATTTATCCTTATGTATGGAACCAATATTGATGCTATATTCTTTGTTCTTTAGCTCAATATGATCTATGATAGATACTCCCACTCAGGGAATATATATCATATGTTTATACATCTATATCAGTTTGTCACCTGTCTGTATACATTCCGACTGCTCTGTACCATCAATTAGTCTTGTTCACCATCAATTAACCACCCACTTAAAAATATGTGTTAGTATGCATGCACATATAATCTTGTGTTTTCACTAATGTTGCTGTCTTTATTTTGGTATATAATATATCTTTGCACTTGTTTTCTTTTAAGTGTTATAATCTTCATTGTTCATAATACCCACAACATGGTTTTCAAAACATAATACTCTTCTTCCCTAGGTCTCCCCTGGATGCGGTTGACCAGAGCGGTTGCCCGGCACGGAAAGCCGCCCAGATATACTATCTGGGCGGCGTCATAGGGGGTTACTAGGGCGATTTGACATCCCCGCCCACAACCTCCATCTTGCTACTCCGGCGGACACGCGGAGTCCACCGGCGTGGCATACCGTGTCGGTGGGTCGGGTGTGCGCGACGCCGCTCCAACGTGACTGCGCTCATGCATGCGCGGTAGGGGCGGCGCCGCGCACCCACGGCTCAGGGGGCGTTTGTGGGGTTTCCCCAATAAGGAACTCCAGTATTCAGCTGAGCGCAATTATTTCGCCAGCTGATTAGAGTTCATCCTACATAAATGCCAGACCCACTCATTCCCAGCCCAGGCGTTGTACATTCTGGATGCTGGGATGCGTGGCTGGCCTACTTTAAACCTGCTTTAAAAAGGTACTTTGTATATTCATTTATATTGCTTATTTTGCTCATCTATTCTTCCACTATACAATTCTTCAGTGATCTCCTTTTCCTTAGTTTTTTTACCATTACTGTCAATTGGAATCAATGTTTAAATGCATCAGTATTCAACTATTACGGTTGTTTCTATAAGATACATAACTTCTAGTCACATTAATTATCTTTTCCCCAAATTAATAAGGCTGTAGTTTTACTGCTGCACTTATATTGCCATTACCAACAGCTACATATTGGGTGCTTAAATATTCATATAAACTGTAGATTTCAACTATAATTATAATAAATGATACAGCATCCATTTATATATCTATATGAGCTAATCTCTTTTTTCTGTATAAATAACACATAATACTCATGCAGTAACAACTACTACAAAATTGTATGACCAATATATATATATATAGAAAACTGCGTATATTGTTCACCCTAAAATGATGCTAATGCATTTGTATGGTATTTTCTCTTTTTTAGATATAATGCCATGCATATGCAGTTTACGTAATTATTTTTGTTTATTATTATTGGTAACAGTATTTATTATTTTTTACTTCCAATCACCACCTGTGTCAACTATATTAGCTCATAATCTTATATATTCTTCTACCGATAATTATTGCATTGACACGCAAATAATATGCATCATACATGCTTCAATTATTATTGGATACATGGTATTCATCATTGGATACCATTTTTCCCATTCTGTACTATACCCCTATAATTTGTAGCTTTATGTTTAACCTTTCTCAATACCAATACGAATTAAAGATTCCTCACTTCTTCAAATTAATTTTAATTCCTGTTTTACTTGTAGGGGTTTCCTCTTTTTTGCCTCAGTATACCGCTCTGGCCTGCACGCATCCGGGGAGGACGGGGGTAGGTGAGATAATATACCCCTTAAATTAGATCACTGTTAAGCGATAATACCCAGTGAGAACCATGATGTTTAAAAGACAGCAACTTTACCAGCACTAATGCCCAATGCTATTCTATTTTCCAGTTTTTAAAATAAACCAACGAAACATATCATGTAAGTGATTTGTTGATTATCTAACTTCAAGTGAATGAATACATATATATCTACATGTTGTGGTAATTCACTCATCATCTTACACTCTAATTACTCTAGATGAATTTCTCTTTTCTGTTACAACCCTGAAGAAGGACTAAAACACTGTTTATCCCAAAACTCGTTGGGTGTGAAAAGAGCCCCTGTAAAGAACCCTACCGTCTGCTAACAACAATAAACTTGTCGACTATGTAATATGTTTCGTTGAATTTAATTTACACAATGTTTTTAATATATGTTACTTTCAAATGATAAAAAACTCTTTTACTCTTTATACCTTGTTACACTTGTCTACTACCTATAACCTTTCGTAAGTGCTGTTAAAGTCCATTCAGGGGAATTCTTCTTTATATGTATTTGTATTATTAGATGTGGCACTGCTCTTTTAAAACCTAGGGGAGCTAATCACCCCTTATTAAGTATCAAATGGTAATCCACTCAGTGAAAGTGCATTAAGAAAAGGCAGGTAAGGATAAACTAGACGATCGTGGAAGAAAATATTAGCAGCGATCCCAAGTCTCCATCACCACACCACTTGTGCCACAGTCCTGTAGGTAATCCACTTACCAGACCCTGCTGATTAACATGCTTATCAATCAAAGGGATAATCGCTGTTCACTGGACTTTTCATCTGTATTTTGCTCATTGCAAGCAATAGATAAAAAAATTCTACATAGCGTAATCCAGTACAATAATTATTTATTAATTTAAAATGATCCCACAAAAAGACACTCACAATGTTTGAATATAAGGGCTTGTAACATCAATACCATGTCAGTCGTGCATTCCCCTCTAACCTCTCACCGCTCCCGCGGTGTTCCCGGGAAGGACAGACGAGGATAAGCCGACTCTGTAGATAGCTGCGTAGTAACGCCCTGACGCATTTCTGTCATCACTTTCGTCAGAGGGCGTAGCTACTAAGCGCAGCTCCGAACTATAAATACACACTCTGTCACTCCTACATGTGCTGCAGACTAATTGACAACACACTTCACCTGTCAATCTTAAGCTGCATTAGACTTAGCAATTGTATATACTCTCTTGCATAATAACATTACAAATGCAAAATAAAAAATAAAATAAACTGTTTTTGCTATACACCACTTATATTTGTTTATAACATCAGGAGCATATTAACATATTACACAAGCAAATCAAGTCATCTCAAATGCTCTGCAACTAGATTATGATCACTCAATCTAGATTGCTCAGTGTATGGTGCCTATACTATAGAAACACTATAATCAACAAACTCAGGATGTCTGCATAGTGGTATCCAGATAAATCTACATTTACATCACATAATGAGCACAACATTAGTTGTAGTAAAGGTAATAATACTATCCCCATCTTTTATCTGTTAAAAAACGTTTAAAATATTATCGTGAGGGCTTGACCTAAAAATCGGAAATTTATTCCAACGGTGATAAAATAAATCACATATATAGCTTACCTTCAATGTATAGTGTTTATAATAATTATTGTGCGACTTTATAAGATACAGTCGCTACCTGATATTGATCGGTCATGCGACTGATAAAAACACCCAAACATATAATTAATTAAAATTTAAAAACACTCTAATAATAGTAAGGCATTACAATAGTATCATTTTATATTCTAAGATATATTAAAATTGATACTAAAATTGAAAACGCTATTAAAAAACAATTAGAAATCCCTAATAAAACAATTTAGATCTAACTCCACGTTCATACCCCTGGGACTTAATGTGTCAGTTAAATATATCCATTTTGTCTCACATTTGGACAATTCTCTGACTTTATTACAACCCCGCCAATCGGGGTGCAATTTCTCTATGCCCCAGAACTTTAGTCCTGAGGGGTCTCCTTTGTGTTTAATCTTAAAATGCATTGAGACACTGTGGTCCTTATACCCTATTTTAATGTTGTTGATGCGTTCGGACACCCGTTTACCTAAAGTTCGTTTGGTGCGTCCGATATACATCAGATTGCATGGACATTGAAGTGCATATACCACACGTGTGGTCATGCATGAAATAAAATCCTTAATTTTGAACACTTTTGAGTTAGCTGTAGATTGAATCTCCGTTACGCCTCTCAATCTGGTATGGACTTGCACGATATACACCTACCGCATGCAAAGAAAACCTGGGTTATCCCAAAACATAGATGGCTTGGTTGGGGGATCCAAGATTTTTTTCACAATCTTGTCACCAAATGATTGTCCTTTTCTGTAAATAAAAATTGGATCTTCCGGAATTACTTTGGTTAAAATTTTATCGGTGGTCAATAATGGCCAGTATTTTTTGAAAATTGTTTCCACTTCTCTATACTGGTCATGGATCCCACTGATAAAACCCCATTCGTGTTTGGTATTCGATCAGACAATTATCTTCAGGTATATTGTGCATTTCGTCTATTGTTTTATCCAAAACATCCACTCTATACCCTTTCTCTACAAAGCGTTTTTTTAGAATTTGCACTTGATCCAAATGGTCATTATCTTGTGTGCAGTTCCGCTGTACTCTTGTAAACTGCCCCTTAGGGATATTTTTAAGCCATGTGGGATGGTGCCCACTATGTATTGATAAATAACTATTGCGATCGCTAGGTTTGAAAAAACATTTTGTAGTCACCTGTTGGTTATTTAACATCACCGTGACATCCAGATAGTTTGATTCACGACTCCATTTGCATTCCAGTTTAATATTGTTTGTATTATTATTAAGATCAATAATAAAAGATTCTAAAGAAGATTCCGCACCCCCAACTCTTGTGTACCCTTAATAACACCTAGTCAAAATTTGACAATACCTGGCAGCCATGCTTCTGATATCTCGAAAGGGTGTAGTGCGGTCCCCCGGGGACC